>CM069858.1:168418519-169618519 GCA_036172795.1 Pelodytes ibericus
CACTTACTTTGAGCCCTGAATGCTATTGTGCATGCGTGTGCGTGCGTGCATATATATATAAATATCACGCACACACACAAAAAATACTGGATACAATCAGCACATGATTCATATGACCGAATTGTATTCAAGTGAATGTTACATAGTGTAAACAATGTATTGAGTGAAAACAATTGTTATATATAGTATTATTCTTAACCTGTATATTGTAGCAAATTCATGTTGGGGTAGCTTATCAGGAAGATGTCGCTGTGAAATGAAATCCTGGTTTTCATTAGGCTGTGTTCTGACTGCTATAAACATGGCCAAGAATAGCCTCATATTCCATTTTTTTATAATTTGTCCCATTATTGGTGTGAGTTAGTCTTGGGTCTGCTAGTCCTGTAGTTAAAACGTTTAGTTGGAGAAACGTATAATAATGTATGGATCTTCTTAGTTTAATAAGGTCCATTTTTTATAATATACCGTATAGCATTTGTAGGTGTTTCTCTCATTGTATTAAAAAAAACTCTCCAATTACATAATAGTACAACCTGCAGTTTGATGGTCTCAAACACCCATTAACCTCAGACATACTGCTACTGGAGTCCAGCAAAAGGGCAACTCAGTCCTAAAGCATTCAGTGTTATTTCTATTCTAGTTCTTTCTGCACAGTAGTCTTTACTGTAAAAATCTCTGCTCTAGCTTGTTTTTTTATTTTTTTTACCTTCACTTTAATGAAATACATATATAGTGTATGGCAAGGTGAAGCTGCCACCACAGTCTGTTACTTCCTTTAAGACTACATTATCATTTTTAATTCAGTAGGTTTTAATTCTTATTAGTATATTATTTGGGCCTAGACATAGGCTTTTTAATCTGCATTGCAACAGAATGTGTTTCATAATAACAGTTACATCATGGAATAATTCATGTTTTGAATCCAGGTTAATTGTTTCAAGGCTTTACAGTGTGATATGCAGTACATTTAATGTATAATAGCTAAGCTAAATAGAAATAGCATTTTCTTCCTAGGTTCTCATTTTAGTTTTATTTGTTGTGTTTTGCTTTAAATGACGAACATGGTTTGCCGTTACCTTCCTAGACTAAGCCTCTGAAACATAGGCATCTAACTGTGGCCTGGACTACAACTACCATGATTCTCAGTCTTTTCTAGAAAGCTAGTAGTGAATTATGGGATTTATTGTTTAGCAGCAGCTCTTGGATGCTTCGGCACTTACAAATGTTTATTTTATATTTAACATCACCCTATAGCTAAAATCCTATCTTTCCCTTTCACAGTAGCATTTTCCTCTAAGCAACACATTCCTGAAATTATCTTATTGATCTATATTTTCTTTCTGTCTCATTCTTGTTTAGTAGAACTAATTGTTAAATATTTTTTCGCAATACACAGAGGTATACTGTGTATTTACACCCCAGGTCTGAACATTTAACTAAAAAAAGTAAAGCATAATTCTGAATGAACCCATTATCCTTTCCACCATGTCAGTGATTACGAGCCTTTTGCACTCCAGCTGTTGTGGCCTACATTTCCAGTGATGACTGGGAGAACATTATTCGTTATGTAGGCCATAACAGCTGGAGGTCCACAGATAACTATAATAGCCAATGTGCCTGTCTAATTTGCCATGTATTGTACAGTGGGAATGAAAGGGAGAGAGGAGGGACTGATTAAAAAGCACATCTTGTGGGACCATTTATGCCATAAGATGGACAACATAGCCCCACAAATGCTTGAGCTTTATAACACAGTGATGTCAAGGAACCAGTTCAGTAGTAAAATGGTTTCAACATACATATAACGTATCACATTAAACTCCAGCTATTCATCATTATCATGACATTATTTCTAGAGTTGTTAAGTGGAAAGGAAGTATCTGGTGCTTATTGCAATAGTACAGGCCTTTTTCCAGCCATCCCAAACTCGTAATCCTTAATCATTTTAAAAATTACTATGATAATTTAAGGTCCCTTAACGTTGGGCGAGAATCTTGTTTTTTTCTTATTTCTTTTTAATCAGTGTGTTTGGTACAAGTGCCATTCAGGGGAGGGAATCCTGCTGTGAAACCGCTGTGTACATGGTTTTTGTCTTTGGAAGTGTAGATTTATGAATGGTTTTACTACACAGCTGTGTCTGTTTATAGTTACAGTTATAGCACATGCAGGAAGTGTAGGGTAGTTTGTATAGCAGTGTGAATTATCTCAGTATTTGTCATCAAAGCCAGATGAAACAAGGCACTGTAAATGACCAACACATACAGCCAGTAGATCTTCACACTTTATACCTGTTTGGGATGGTTTCTTCAACTCTCTCCACTAAAAAGCAACACTAAAGCAATATGTTTAGCCCCACACCTACTAAGAAAAGATTTCTCAGTGTATCTGGTGAAAACAGCAAGTCTATTGGCTACTTCTGCTGTTTGAGGATAATACAATTGTCAGAGTGTTTTACAGGATAGATTCTAGTTCCTCTTTATCAGTCATTAACAAACAAGATTTTGAATATGGTTTATTTTGAACAGACGTTATTTAGTGCCTGGAAAGCTACATAACCTTACAGCTGTTGTTAAATCCTAACCAAAGCCGCCTGAGCTTGATGGGAGCTGTGGCTCAACAATGGAAATTCTTAATGCACTCTGTTAACAAAGGTTATAATTACAAAAATAAGATGGTAAACCTGCTACAAGCACTGGTGTGTCTTTAAGCCTTGGTCATTAAATTAGAATGCAAGCTCTTTGGTCATGAGACAGATTTCCACAGCTCAATTCTTTAGGAATTTCCCCCCCATTTCTTAACCTGAAAATGTTGTGTCCCCCATAGTTCTGTGGAGTGGAGAGTTATCATGGGTACTCTGGCCTACTTAATCGGTATGCTATGCATCTGTTGCCATCTTTGCTGTGCCTGCTTTGTTAGACTCCTGTTAACCCATGCTATTCAGAGGCTGAAAGAAAAGGTTTGATTAGTGGCTGTTTTGTGGGGAAATGTCCTGCCTTCTGCAAACCATTTCTATGTGTTTCTGGCATGCACAATCCCTCCAGCCCTTTTGATCTAGTGACACCTTTTCCATTGGCATTCACATTCTGCTGCTCTGTCTACACTGTGCAGGTCTCACTATTGTCATGTGTTTGATGTTCACTTACAAACACCAATGATTTCACATAATGTTAAAGTTTATTTGGGAATGCCATTGATTTCCCATAGCAAAGCTGACATTTGTAGCCCTGATGAATAGCATAATAATGTACAATCTATTAAAAATCAATAGGAATACATATGCTTAGATGTCTTTTGGGACTTTGTGATGGGACTGTGTCACACTACATAAACTGAAGGCAGATCACAAATACAGCACTATTGCACAGAGCAAGTAATAATTACTGACTTTCACACCGTGCTAAAGAGTATTAATCTTGTTGCTCGTATTTTATCACAAAGAGCCACACATTAATCCTCAGTGTGATGAGCCCAGCTGAATGCTCTCCTGTGAGCATGATTTATGGTTTTGGATAACCATATCTGTTATTTATTCATAAAATACTATCCTACTCTTCTGTAATGTTGTACAATTAGAAAGCAACACAAACACATGGTAACCTCTTAAAAGACTAAATTAATATAGGTAAAGATAAACATTTCATATATTTTTTCAATACTTATCTAGAAAACTCATCTTTTGTTAAATTTCCTCCCTGTGTGGCAAAATTTGAAAGCATTTAATTAGGGGGTTTTGCCTTCTTTTGGATTACAGCAGCAGATAGGTTGAACTTGATAGACTTTTTTTTAACCTAAATTACTGTAGGATACTATAATTTTATTATATATACCGTATTTATTAAAGGGGGTTTATATTTATTATTTGAGTGGCTCCCAACCCTGTTCATCAGTGCATATTATCCAGATGGCTGGGAGCATTTGCTACCTGCCCAGACCCCCCCATATAATTGTAATAGGGACCAGGATAGTTTTTTTATTTACTGATATTTTTACATCTACTTATTTTTATTTATTTTATCTTTATACTGCCGCGGCCCCAGGGGGTATTTTTTTTTAATGATATCAATTTCAATTCTCCAGTTTTTAGCTGGAGATTTGAAATGCCAGAAATTTGCTGATTTTGGCAAAATCATTTATACTGAGTAGCCAAATTGGGAAATATGGAGTAGACCCTTATGTTACTATGAGATGAACACTAATATGGGTGCACTGAATGTATCCCACCCATATTGTGCCCCTCTGATTAAAAAATTGTCTTATAGCTTATACCTTTTTGTTAATTAATCTTCAGTGTCACTTCAGTGTCAGTGAGACTACATATTGCTGGTGCTGCTACACTGACATGTCTTATTTGTCGTTGTCACAGTACATGAGCAATAGAAACCTGTATAAAAAAACCTTATCATTTTATATGGGTGCACTGTGGATGAAGGGTGCTGCTTTCATTGGAAGCTATTTGATAAAAGTGCAGGTGGTGGTAAGGGAATGCCAGTGGAAGGAATATAAGTGAGCTATAAGATACATTTCCCACAAAGGTTGAAACCCCAAGGTTCAGATAGCTGCAAGAGCTGACAGTTCAAAACACAGTACAGGAAATCACAGAGGCAGAGATGAAGTCCAGAACTGTTCAAAGGGCACAGTAATACAGCATGAAGCTCAAACAATTATTAAGCAACTAAGAAAGAAAGGAGAGGGCTTATATAGAGAAGAGGTTGTGAAGCCACACCCCAAATGCAAAAAGGGGCAGAGCTCTGCTGGATGAATTTAAAATACTAATAAAAAAAAATTCTGGGGTTCATGACAGATCAGTATTACAATGTCACTAACATTAATTTTGAAGAAAAAAGAAAGGTTTTGAAACAGCTATGTGCTACTTTTATTTATTGCCCTACAACATGCAAAAAAGGAAATAAATGTAAACATTGGGTATTTCTAAACTCAGGGCCAATATTAGAATCTATTTAGCTGTTTTTTTTATTAGCTTTTGTAGATTAGTAATATATTTTAAAATATTAAAAGTCGGGAAAAGTGTTTTTTTTTGTTTTTTACATTTTTCGCCAAATTTTTTATATGTGATAAAAATAATGGTATGCTTCTTGTCCTGAAAAAAATATATAATTTGTGTGGGCACAGCCAATGACAAAGAAGAAAATTACAGATAAACACATAGAAGTGTTAAAACAGCTATGGCCATTAACGTACAACATTCCAAAAGCAGTCTGGTTATGAGGGGGTCAAAGAACTGTTCATCTCACCTTCACTCACATTTACTGACTAGCTCCCAAACATTTCCAAACACTTGCATTGTCCCTTGCCAATGAGTGAGGATCCTGGCACCTATGCATTGCTTTTTTTATGTATTATATGCTAGTGACACAGAGTGGACTTATGATTTATAGGTGCTAGTGGTATTGGTTGAGGCTGTTTGTTTGCATGTGCTAGCGGCACAGAGTGGGCCTGTTTCCATGTTTTTGTGTGGTTGCGTTTTAATGGTTCTGTCTCTTTAACTGTGTTCCATAATGTCCTGCTTTTTGTATTTACAATAAGAACAGTAATTTTAGTGTTCACTCGCTCAGGGATTTTTCTCCCTGTAAAATTATAGACTAATGCCCTTAAGATTTTTTTTCTTGGTTTCTTGTACACATAACTCAAAGTATAGCCTGCTACCTTTATGTCCTCTGACTGGAATCCACTGACCCCAACTCTCATAATTCTAACCTTTAGCCAATTTTTTGTTATCCATTTAGCAATCTTAAGGCACTGTGTTCAAAAGTCACATAAAACATAAAATGTCAAATTAAATGTCAAAATCAATAGCTTGAGGCAAATTCAGTTTTAATTGACTTCTCTACACGTCAGCACCACACTCCCTTATCAAGGGCCTCTGTGAAATGTTTATCATATTCATGTGGGGCATTTTATAAAAAGGGATTTTATGACTCTAGATGTAGGTAACATCCACTGTGCTACCTTAGTCTGTGATCTTGGTGACAGACTCAGATGGCTAATTAGATAAGTATAATGAGATCTCCCAGCAGTAAAGCTGTACAGTGTAATACATTGTGACAACCTGTGACTTACCAGATGTCTGGCAGTTGATCTCTGTAGTTCAATTTCAGGTAAGCCACAGGTTAATATTGCTGATCACTGCATGTAGACACAAACATTCAGGACATTACTGAATGTCCATTCTTGAGAATAACATCATTTTGCGGCCTATGCACCAGATACACAGATATTTGTTTTTTTATTAGCTGTAAGTGGACTACACAATAACTGGTCGGTCAATTGCAAAACAATGTTTTGCACGTTTTCCAAAGTATTTGATCCATTTTAATAATCTGTTAGCTTCTATTTATAAAATAATGCCTGTGTGATTTAAGTTCTAGTACATAACTCAACAGGGCAGGGCTGGCAGCTGTTGGCTTTAAGGGCAAAATCTTCATCAGCCCACCTTCATCAGAGATAGACACACAAAGAAATGCAAGACAGAAATGCTGACAGATAAGGTGCAGATTGACTGTCCAAATATCTTGAGTTGTTGACCCATGCACAGTTGGTTAAACAAAGCGGGCATGCTGTGTGCCATCACAGCCACTCTGATGTCAGTGATAACATGCATGTGTCTCTTCATTGACACCCCCTCTGAGGCAAGGCCCCTCCATGGTTCAATCTGGTGGAGTAAAATGTTGGCATGTATGCAGTATCCTTATTTTCCAAGCATTCTTTTTATTGGATAACTAAGTAAATTTGCTTGCTTTACGGTAGTTGTGTAAATAAACACATTGGTCTGTAGCCAATCCTCACATCTCACTGACAGCTCTTACATTCTCAGGATCTCCTTATTTGACCCTAGATGAGTCAGCAGGGGTCATCTGACAACATGCACAGCTGGTAATATCTAATTAATGACTTTCAGAAATGATGTTCCAGATAGAATTGCCACATAGCTAGCAAGCTAGGTCTGCCATCCAGCCAGTAAAGGCCACTGTTAAATCTATGGAGGCAATAGCTTGGCTGGTAGTTTTTGAAAAAAACAGTGGCAACTGTATAGAAAGTAAAACATGATTTGGGGACAATAATAACAGACCATCATATTTTCTCCACAGAATAGATGACAAGCCATGTACAATGTAGGAATTTTTATATGCATTTTTTCAGAAGAGTGCAGTGCTTTTTTTATTATTATTATTTTTTTTTACAGACTGAACACAAGAGAAGAACTCACATAAGAGTTTCTGGTGGTAACAGCTTTTCATGATGGTATAAAACACTCAAACTGTAATGTTGGTTATATTCATTTCAAGCTACAATGCGATGATGCAAAGCTTCACTTGAAAACTTTACTCCAATTTATTGCTAAATAAATACACTTGTATGTCATCCATTATATATAAAAGTATATAAATATAAAAGTAACATTATACCTGGGAAATTGAACACCAGCAATGAACCAGCAATATTTTCTAAAAGAAAAAAAAAAAACTACTACCATTGTTTTTACTTTGCTATGGTTTTTCATGAATGTTATAGCATAAGATCCATTTTATTTTTTTAGTTTAGATCATTATCACATTTTGGCAAGCTTTGCTAAGTTAAATAAACTCTCACAAAAAAAACCCATAACAGTAATCAAATTATAGATTTCCAATAAATATGCATCCGTTTTTCTATAGAAATAAAATGTTTAATGTGATTACTTTTGACATATTGGGAGTGGGTGCACTTTATTTTCAGTTCTTGTGATTTTTTTTTAACACTTTCTAAGACAGATCTGTGTATTTTAATTTACTTTAAATGATGCAACACTTATCTAAAAAAAAATGTTGTTTTGTCAAGCAGTATCTACTCATCCTTTTGCTTTCTTTGTATTTTCACCAATAATGGTACTGGAAGGGGATCCTTTGCAATATACTTTATGCTAACACACTTAAAGTGACTAGAATGGTAGTAGGAATATAAATGGGTAAGTGCGTATAACCATTTTAGCCCTGGTGAGTTGTGCTCACTACATGGTAGAGTGGAACCTCTATAGGGCAGGTGTGCAACATCCTGAAAGAAGACATTTTGCATTAACCTTCTCAGCATCTACAGAAGGAGTCTCAGGAATGGAAAAGGGAAAATGTTTTGAGTGCCAGAAACCTGCCTGAAAGTGTTAAACAGCTTTTCCTTTTGTTGCTGTTTACTCAGGTAAAAAAGAAATAAACAACAGGATTAGTAGAAGATTTTGAAAATAACCATGTAGATTCCAGGGATGTGTATAAGGGCTACCCTGAAGAGCAAATGAAGATTTCTTTCTTTATGGGCATACCATTTGGTTCTTATCTGCTATAACAATCAGTTTCTGTGTAACAAAATCTAAAGAAAGTTTAAGGAAGATAGTTAAAAAAAAGTGCTTCATTAAATGATACTAAATCTTTTAGCACAATTGATCATTGATCCACAGTACACAAATACTCCCCCATTTTGTTCTTGTCCTGTATGTGGGGCCATGCTCCACCCACTTTTCAGGTGCTGTCCAAAGAGCTTTAAGACCATTCTTTAGTATGTGAGTGGCACTTGTGTCCTTTCTACCCAGGGGTGTCTTTGATCTTACTGTGACCATACTATACCAGTAAGCGGTAGAAAGGGAAGAATTAAAATGAGTATCAGAGAAATATGGAATGACAAATCAGGACCCATAAGGATGGAGGTTTAATAGGGTGAAATACGATTGGAGGGTGGGGAAGGGAATAAAGGGAGAAATGCTGTTTTGCTCTTTTAAATATTTGACAACACAGTCCTAATCAATGCACAATGGATGAGGTGTATGAATCATAGCACTGTCTGAGAATCACCAGCTGTAGTTAGACTAAGCAGCCCAACTCTTAATTGGTGTCCAATTAATTCTAGAACTTTCACTCTAGAAACAGAAACCTTTTCAGCAAAAGAGTATTAGTTCCTAGAGCCTATTCCTGGCGTTTCTCATAGTTGTTGTATATAATGTGTCTAGAAAAACATAGGTACTGAAAAGGTTTCTTTTACTAGGGTCGAAGATTTATTTCTAATTAGATCCCCATATTTTTCGCAGTCAGTGGCAGAATTCACTATTAAAATAGAAAGTGGCAGCACATATTATTTGTACTCTTTTACTAATGCTTCATCTTGCAACGTGAAGTCCAGGAATATAAAGGCTTTGGTCTTGTACTAAGCACATGATAACAGAATAAATACATCTTCAATAAAGCGTTCTAAAGGCATAATATATTTATTAAATGTACTAAATGAGATTAAAGAGCTGCACTTGGTTTGAGTACACAGTGTCAAATTCAAAAGAACCATCGATTTCTTGTTTAAAAGCTATTTGCGTTTTTCAGGATGGCATTCAAATATAATGATATCTTGGTCTGAACATTTATCTTAATGGGAAACGTCTGTGTAGTCTCGAACAACACATATAAAAAAAAAGGTATATCAGAATAAATCCACGTTGGATAAATGCACATAAAACCTCATTTATACTTAAAAGTGATTGGTTTTCAAATCTGGTCTCGATTAAGGGAAGGAGCATGCTAATGTTTAGACACATGCTACTCTTTAAGTGTAATATATTAAGATCTGAGCATCCAGCTAAGTTCCTCCAGCTGCTAATGAACTACAAATCCTACAATCCTTCAACAGCCATTATGCATGGCAGAGAATAAGCTGGAAGGCCATAGTTGGAGATCTATGTATCAAGGAGAACTGCAATCAATATTGCATTCATCCTGGACCCACAGTGTTTGCACCGCCTCCCATTCCCTGGCTTCTAATGTATTTTTCATTTTGACTTTTGATCAGGGATGTGTTTGGTTTTGTTCTACCCTATGCATGACTAAATTCACCTCCCCTAATCTTCATTTGCCCCACTTCTCCTGTCCAAACATCTTCCTGTTTAGAATTCACCATCTTTTTCTCCAACCACCCTCCCAGTACCATAATTGACCACAACCACCCTCCCAGTGCCATCTTTGTTCGAAACACCTTCCCTGTTCCATTGTTGTGCCCAAACACCTTCCCAGTGCCAACTTTGTGTCCCAAACAGATTAACAGTGCCAACTCTGTCTCAAAATAGCTTATTAGTGCCAAATTTGTGCCCAAACACCTTTCCCAGTGCTAATGTTGTGGCCCAGGCAACATAGTCCCAAAACAGCTTTTTAGTGCCACCTTTGTGTCTAAACACTATCCCAGTGCCATATTGTTCCCAAACACCTTTCAAGTGGCGTATTTGTGCCCAAACACCTGATCAGTGCCACCTTAGTGCCCAAACGCCTACCTA
This sequence comes from Pelodytes ibericus, assembly GCA_036172795.1. Lineage (NCBI taxonomy): Eukaryota > Metazoa > Chordata > Amphibia > Anura > Pelodytidae > Pelodytes > Pelodytes ibericus. The sequence continues at coordinate 168,428,814 of CM069858.1, forward strand.
ATGCCAACTTTGTGCCCAAACACCTATCCATTGCCGTCTGTGTCCCCAAACACCTTCCCAGTGCCCTTTTTGCGTGCAAACATGTTCCCTGTGTCCTCTTTGGGCCCAAAAATGTCCCCACTGCCCTCTTTGTGCCAAGGTTCCCGTTGGGTACTTCTTCAATATGAACAGGTGCAGGCTATTTTTTATGCTGCATGTGGGTAGGGGTGACTTTTTATGCTGCCCCCTTCACAGTGCCACAATAGGCCTATGCCTGTTTGAACTGGCCAAGATACACTCATGCTTCTGATATCTTATATAAGCTTCCATTTGGTTCTCACTTATGAACCCCTTCACCTGCATCATGCTTGCCTTAATTTTTATTGATGCTTTATCTCTTCTCTAATTACTGCAATATACCCCCCTTCCACTTACAAGCATTTGCTTGGGCCTCCTGGACCCTGCCCCCTCCCCTGCATACAATCCCGTCATCCATCGCAATGTTACCCCCCCCCCCCACACAAATGCCATAATGTTTGTGCCATTCAGATGCCAGTAATATTGGACCTTTCAGATGCCAGTAATATTGTGCCATTCAGAGCGCAGTATTATTGTGCCAGTCAGAGCCCAGTAATATTGTGCCATTCAGAGCCCAGTAATATTGTACCATTCAGAGCCCAGTAATATTGTGCCAGTCAGATGCCTGTAATATTGTGCCATTCAGAGCCCAGTAATATTGTGCCAGTCAGAGCGCAGTAATATTGTGCCAGTCAGATGCCTGTAATATTGTGCCATTCAGAGCCCAGTAATATTGTGCCAGTCAGAGCCCAGGAATATTGTGCCAGTCAGAGCCCAGGAATATTGTGCCAGTCAGTTACCAGGAATATTGTGCCAGTCAGAGCCCAGGAATATTGTGCCAGTCAGATGCCTGTAATTTTGTGCCAGTCAGATGCCTGTAATATTATGCCAGTCAGATGCCTGTAATATTGTGCCAGTCAGATGCCTGTAATATTATGCCAGTCAGATGCCTGTAATATTATGCCAGTCAGATGCCTGTAATAGTGTGCCAGTCAGATGCCTGTAATATTATGCCAGTCAGATGCCTGTAATATTGTGCCAGTCAGATGCCTGTAAAGCCCCCCCCCTTCCCTAGTACTTACATGAACCTGCTCCGTGTCCCCCGCCGCATGTCTCCTCCGTGCAGTCTTCCCTCTTGCACGGAGGAGGGAAACAGTCACCGGACGTCACATCCGGCGTCAGTTTTTTTTTTCCTCCGGTCGTCGCATCCATCGGATGCGGCTTGCCGGAGAAAAGCGTTCACAAGCAGGGGCTGGGGGCCCACGGGACAGCTGCCTTGGGCCCCCCAGGAGTAATTGGGCCCAGGGCAGCTGCCCCGTTTGCCCCGCGTTAAAGACGGCCCTGGTCTGTCCTATGAAACCCTTTGCAGGCGCATTCACCCTACACTGAAGTATCCATATTCTACCATAAGGCTAGAACAACAGCTTGCTGTACATAAATATCATTAAGTAAAATAAAGATGATAAATCTTTATTTTCCATCTGAACTAGAACAAGCTAGTCTTCATAAAACAAGGTTTACATCTAGAAGACCTTTCTAATCTGTATGAGACATCTAAAGACCATATGGCTTGTGAATGTGACATAGATAATCAGAGACAGCGAATCAAGCCACGGATTGGCAGTGACAGCTCTCCAAGAGTAACTATGAAGAATATAACATAAGCATGAGTAACAGGACACCCTTTTATGCATTGATCAGTAATGAAGACAAAAGAAAGTAACCATCTGCTTATTGCGGCAGATATTCCTCATGTGGAATCAAAGAGTAGTTTCTTTGATTTGGTTGAATACCTGTATTAACTATGAAATATTGCTGCAAGGAAGACATTTATTTAAATGAAAGGAAAGAATGCAAGGAAAGGCAGCCAAAGCATATAAATGAAAATCCAACATCTTGTAATACAGTACAAGGTGTTTGCTGGCCTCTAAATTAACAAAGGAATTACACTGAAGAGTAGAGGCCTAAAAATAACGGCTATCGGCATGGTGGATGTACAAAGTGCCTCTCGTGGCTCGTGACACATAAATACGTTGATCACCTACCATTTGTTTACTGTTGCCATGTCTGACCCTTGTGGAAACACACAGTAAGCTACTATGCTACCATTGTAGATGTGAAAATGTTGTTTGTATCCATTATTACTACACATTCATTTATATTCATATAATATTACTGTAAACTGTCAGAATGTAGTAACCAAGAGATATACTTTTGAGGCCTTTGTGTAGAAAGATGCACAGCAAATATTTGTTCGAAGCCTCATTAAAAAAATAACTGTTTGAACTGCCTAAAAGGTGATAACAGTACATAATATTTCAGAATGCTCTGCCTTTTCAATTGTACTGCAGCTACTGACTTATATATATATTTCTTTATTTTTTTTTAAACTTTATTAGTTTTATTTCACAGAGTCTCAAATCTTTGAACAAAGCCACCATAAACACAGCCAACGTCCTGAGCAATTACCGACAATTCAGTGCGCCATCTTTGTATTCTACTGCATAAGGTAACAACTCAGGACTATATGTCAGCTTTACCACAGCCATTAATTAATTAATTTTTTTAATGAAACTTTTTATTGAGTCATCGGATATAGCGAAGGTACACCCTGAAAAAGACGGGTGGTCAGAATCACAATATACACGGTACAGGTTAATAGTGATGATTAAAATTTTTCAGATTTTTGTTTACAAAATTAACAAAACAGGAAACGCCTCAATGAACAGGTAAATAAAACATTCAAAGCGTGCAGTAGCCAACTTGTTAAAGTATAGCAATATCATGTACTATCACGTTAAAAAATCAGGTTGCATGACCACGATAACCAAAGGGTATTAATAAGGGTTATGTTAAGACATAAGTGTAGGTGTCCTGGATGGACTGATTGGTGGAGCCCTTTAACAAAACTGGTGTTAAACAGATAAATACAACTACAATATGGTTCGAGTGTAACTGTGGCAGACTATGTGTCACCGGCATGGATGCGAGTTTCGACTGGAGTCCAGATGCAGGGGCCGGAGCAGCGTGACCACTCTCCCCCAAGGGTGGAGCCCCAGGCTTTGAGTGGCCACAATCAGGGTTTTGAGGCCTTCTTTTGGGCATCTTGATAAACAGGAATGAATGGGCAAATCAGAAAACCTAGGCAGTAACGAAGGACAGGGAACACCTGAGCTGAATTGAGTATGGCAGGAGGTAGACAGACACAAAGCAATTATGAAAACCAAGCCCTCTGGTGGCATGCAGAACAAGTATAGGAACCAGAAACATAGAGGTCCATGGTTCAATCCCAACAGCAGTTACACTATGGCCATAAAAGATGGCACTTGTGAGAGAGGTGAGTGATCTGGGATCCAAGAGTAAAGATTTAAACAATTGCCCTCACTGGAAAAAAACATGTCGCGTTTGACGGCAATAACATCAGCCTTTAATAGATTTTGAAGTTCCAGTAAGAGTTTGCGGAGGTCTCCCCATGTAGTTGGGGCGTTGTCATCACAGGCAGTGGGACAGGTTACGGGAGTTTGCACACTATGAATCTGAATCCGTAGCAGAATCCTCAGCCTTACTTCTTTGGTTGGACATGTAAGCCGTGGAAATCTGAGTGGGAGGCCTGGTCAACAGTTGGCCAATGTCCAGACCTCTCAGAGTCTGTTTTTTTTATTTTTTCTTCTTTTGTTTCTGACACTTTCTTGCCACCAAGGGACCCCATTATGGGTGTAGTAAACAGGGATGTCATGTAGCTCCGCCACGCAGTCATTAATTTATATTTCTTACCTCCATTATTTAAACTTATTAAATTGATTTCCTTTGGAAGTTATTTGCTTTTTTTGGCTTACATGTGACTCTTACCCCTGGCGGGCAAAAGGGGCTAGCCGCCTGCCGAGAGACTACGGACCTTGTCTGTTGCCAAAGCCAGAAGCTCCTAGGAGAACTATAATCACTGGCCCCAGCACAGACTGTGCTTTTCCCCGCTACTGCTTTCTCCGTCTAACCGGAGTACAGCAGGAATCCGTCAGCCCGCTACAGACTCCGGGGACAATCGCCGGGTATGCGCTGTCCCCATTGGCTGATTCAAACAGCCCGCCTACCAGCTTGCTGGTAGCTTACATACGGATTGGTCGCCCGTTTAAAGGTCTAAATGTAGCTCAGCTTCTGATTGGTCCATAAACCGAATGTGTACCGGAATGTAATCCGAACTGTGTTCATTTCTTCCCTCAAAATGGTCCCTGTTTTCCCCTGTGCTAACTGTGTGTTTTACATGTATAGTGCACTGTTAAAGCCTAATCCCTTGTACCCTTTCCCCAGGAATGTAGCTTCAGCAGCCGCTTCACGATAAAGGTTTATCCTGGCTGCTGAGCTCATTCTCTTGTTCAAAAGGTAGGCGCTTTTCCTATTGGTCGCTCAGATCAAGCCCTCAGTGTAGGCACTGTTCTGATTGGTTGCTTAGTTAAATGCCCGATTTGAATATATTTACTGATCTGTGAGCACGCCCCCTGCTGGGGATTGGTTGCTACTAATCCTACCTTTCATCTGATTGGCTGCCAGATACTCTGGCACCAAATTCAATTGTCCTTTTGTGTAAGTGTGAAGAAGTTAATTCTAAATTATATCATATATAAAGGATAACCATCATTTTAATGATTACATTTTTATTGGAGAATAGACACTCTACACATAAAATAATCATATATTTCACATGAGTTTACCATCACAAGTAGTAATGTTCAACTGCAACAAGACCTATTATATATAGTAGAAGTAGTTTGAGACTTTGCATCAAATGTAATGGAGGCACAGATCTTACCTATTCAATAATAATTGGATAAGCGCAGTATGGCAGCACTATAAATGGCAACTGTGAATTAATCATCAAGAAGTGATAGATTTCACGCACCCCTCGATTATAATAAAACACAAGCTTTTGTTCAGTCCATAAAAATATCTTCACAAGAGCACGTTGAAAAAATCAATACCAATACAAGCTCTAGTACATCATACACCTACCAGTTTGGTGCCACCATATTATACTATCTTGAGAATGTATGTCACTGAATTTCAATGGAAAAACTACAGGAGAACTGTAAATTGTTTTAAAATAAAAATAAGTTAATGCCCTATATATTAGAAACGCACAACAAGTGGCGGAACTACCGTTGTCGCAGGGGTCGCAGCTGCGACTGGGCTCATCACTGCAGGAGCCCGGCCTCCCTGCAACCCCTGCGACCAGGTTCCCGCTGGCATTGTGGTGGTGATTTCCTGAGGCCCGGTCAGCGCTGTGGTGCTTTAAGAGCCCGACTGGGCCCCAGTATGACATCAGCGCTGGGAGGAAGCCATCACTTCCTCTTCCTCCCAGTTAACAGAGCGCCGCGGGAAGAGACCGCCGGGGAGGGAGTCAGAGTGGGAGCTCTGACTCTCATCATCGTGAGGCAGCCACTGGACCCCAGGGAAGTCACCCTCCTGCACCTAAAAGTTAGGAAACAGGTGACTACATTTTTTTTTAAAAGTTTGTGTGTAAGAGAATGTGTGTCTGAGTGTATGTCTGCATGTGGGTCTGTATGTGTATTTCTTTGTATGTGTATCTGAATGTTTGTTATCAAGTGTGTCTGTGTATTTGCATGCATGTTTATATGTGTATCTGTTTGTATGTGTATCTGTTTATTTGCATGTGTGTCTGTATGTGTATCTGTTTGTCTGCATAGGTCAGTGTGTCACTGTTTATATCTGCATGAATGTCATTCTGTGTACATTAGGGGGTGACGGGCGATACTGGCGTCCCGGGCCCGGATCACGCCAGGTAAAAAAAAAAAAAAATCTCCGTTAAAAGCAGGTCGGCAACTGTAAGGGAAGCGTTGTGCGCTCCCCTACAGCCGTGCGGCTTCAATAAAGTTTTTTAAAAAACTCTGGTCGCATTTTTTTTTTTAACAAACTTTATTGAATCCGCGCGGCTGGAGGGAAGCACACAACGCTTCCCTCACAGCCACGGACCTGCACCGGGAGACAGCAGCAAGAAGTACTGGCTGGGGAAGGGGGGAGGAGGGTGGCATAACGAGCATACTGAGGGGCAAAATCCTGGCATATTGAGGGACAAATTCCTGGCATATTGAGTGGCAAGATTCTGGCATATTAATTGGCATAATCCTGGCTTTTTAATTGGCATAATCCTGACATATTAATTGGCATAATCCTGGCTTATTAATTGGCATAATCCTGACATATTAATTGGCATTATCCTGGCATATTAATTGGCATTATCCTGGCATATTAATTGGCTAAATCCTGGCATATTAATTGGCAAAATCCTGGCTTATTAATTGGCATAATCCTGACATATTAATTGGCATAACCGTGGCATATTAATTGGCAAAATCCTGGCATATTAATTGGCATAATCCTGGCATATGAATTGCCATAACCCTGGCATATTAATTGGCATAACCCTGGCATATTAATTGGCAAAATCCTGGCATATTAATTGGCATATTGAGGGGGGCAAAATCCTGGCATATTGAAGGGCTAAAGCCTAGCATATTAAATGGCTAAATCCTGGCACATTGAGGGGCAAAATCCTGGCAAATTAATTTCACAAATTCCTGGCATATTGAGGGGCAAAATACTGGCATATTAAAGGGCACATTGAGGGGCAAAATACTGGCATATTAAATGGCATATTGAAGGGCTAAATCCTGGCATATTAAATGGCTAAATCCTGGCATATTGAGGGGAAAATTCCTGGCATATTGAGGGGCAAAATCCTGGCATATTAATTGGCAAAACCCTGGCATATTAATTGGCAAAATCCTGGCATATTAATTGGCATATTGAAAGGGGCAAAATCCTGGCATATTGATGGGCTAAATCCTGGCATATTAAATGGCTAAATCCTGGCATACTGAGGGGCAAAATCCTGGCATATAGAGGGAAAAAATCCTAGCATATTAATTGGCAAATTCCTGGCATATTGAGGGGCAAAATACTGGCATATTAAATGGCACATTGAGGGGCAAAATACTGGCATATTAAATGGCACATTGAGGGGCAAAATACTGGCATATTAAATGGCATATTAAATGGCATATTGAGTGGAAAAATTCTGGCATATTAAAAAATTATTAATATTGAAAAAGCCCTACTTTCGGGGTGAAACGCGTTGTGGACAAGAGGAGACTGCTACTGGGACTCTATATATGTACTGTTCAAGTGGATCTTTGAATGTAAGATTTTTTATATGTTTTTATTGGTATTAAATCGTTGAAGCTAAATAGTCTCCTCCTTACCCTCTCTTATACTACTGCTGGGAGTACCTTCTGGGTCTGCTACCCTGAATAAGCTGCCTAGGATTCCTCTGTGAACCTGTTGGATCTTTAACCCCTTGGTGGGCTCCCTGGATGCTGTATAGACTGAGCAGATCTCTGCTCAGGAAGATGTGAGTGTGTTCTCACTTATTATTTGTTATCAGCACTTTTATGTGATATACTACACTATATTATTTCTGTTCTGTTTTGTTTTATTTTTTTCCCTTCGGATTGAATATTGAGCTGATTTACTTTAAGGCTGATTTACTTTAAGGGTAACAATTTATTATTTATTTTTCCTGAGTTGTGTGTTTTGAAGTGTTGGGTCACAGCGCACGTTTTCACTTGTGTGTTGTTTTGATTTGTTTATTGCCAGGAGTGAGACACTGGTAGAATTTGCTGCAGCTGTTTCCACCACAATTGGGCGCAGTGTGTTTCTCTCTTGTTTCTTATTAAATGGCATATTGAGGAGAAAAATACTGGCATATTAAATGGGAAAAGAATGGCACATTGAGGGGCAACATCCTGGCATATTAAATGGAAAAAGAATAGCATATTGAGGGCAAAATATTATTGACAATTTTGACATATTGACCAACTGCTCCCAACCACCCTCCATATTACAGTAGACCGGTATAACATGTTTGTAAGGGTAGGTGGGGTGAGTGGGAGATATTGTCGGGGGGGAGGGGGGGGGGGTAGGGTGCCCAGAAAATGTGTTCAGTAAGGGGCCCTGAAATTCCTGGTGGCTGCCCTGTCTGTGTATGTGCATCGGCATGTGCGTCTTTATGTGTCTGTCACATATGTCTGTCTGTATGTGTGTATGGGTATCAGTGTGAGTCTGTGTATCTGTATGTTTGTCAGTGTTTGTATCTGTAGAAGTGTAATTCTGTGTATCTGAATGTGTGTCCGTGTATGTATCTGTATGTGTTATACAAAAGGATGGGCAGGGGAAGATTCATGGGGGGGGGGGGGGGGGGGGGCAGTGCACTTTTCTCACCGGGGCCCTGTTGTTTCCAGTTATGCCTCTGTGTACAACATACAGAAGCATGAGGCAACTGCACCTTTAATCCTAGGGCAGCAATTAAACATGTGATTATCAATCGTTGTTGTGTCTGGTTCGTTCATGTGCTCTAGGTATTCTAATAAATGTTATATTTAAGTGAAAATTATATTTCCTGGGAGTGCTACCTTTAAATTGAGTTTGCAAGGGAAAACCTTGATTTTTTCTTTGTAATAATAAAATGTGTCATACACAGGAGGACATCATCTATATGTTATCCTCAGGGAGAGAAGCTTGAAGCAGCAAGAGAACCTTTAGTTATCCACCGTTTGATTGAATTTATGAGCTGACTTCTTGATGAGATCAATGAGCCTGTCCCAGGATTTAAGATACTAGTAATCTGCAATGCTATGTATTCATATAAAAAAACAATTAAGAAAGCAACAAAACCTACATAGTACACATACACAATCTGTTTCCTAGTGCTAATATAAAGTTGGATAGCAATACTAAGTCACAACTCCATTAATGAGTGAACTGATTCCCTTGTCCTCATTAAAAGTCTGATGAGAACAGATGTTAATCAGATCTCTGGCCTGTCTTGTGTAGACTTCAGGTATGGTGCAGTGAAGGAATGACATTCCACCCCTGTGTTAATTGGTACAACTATTAATTGTGTAAACAAATGTAGGTCTGCAAGTTAGAATTACTAACCGTGCTCACAAGTGGATTTTGTTAAATGAGAGAAGCAAAATATAAACTCTGCTTGTTTCCAGAAAAAAACAAAAACCAGTGTACTTATTATGGTGCATTGTTACTGAACAAGACTGTAGGTTGGTAAGAAGTATTACCTAAGGAGCAATATTGCTGAACTAGTACATGATTTGTAGAGGTTAAATAGGTAAATAAATGAGGCGATCAAGCCAAAGACTCTCTGATGACCGGTGAGCCCTGCTGTTCCTTCTTTCTACAAAGACTCTCTGGATTAAATGTTCGGCAAAGTCAATCTCAATAGTTATTATTGTAGAATAAAGATAATCTGCTCTGAAATGCTTTTCTGGTATAGATATGCTATATAGTGAAATGTTGTTCGAAAATATTTTCTTTTCTTTTTCACCTTTAAATATTTGGGTGTATTTCCCACTTTGTCACTTATAAAGGGTTAACATGGCACACTGTTTGCTTACAGAGCATTGGAGCGCAACCAGCACTAGACCTAGCAACTCATCTTGAAAACTTGCAATCAAATTCTCAGAAAGCCAATAAAGGGTACCAGTTTAACTCAACTTATTTCTTGAATTTCTATTATGCATTTCGACAAGGAATTGATGTTATCGAGTTCTGAGTTACTTAAGCACTTACAGATTTATACTTATGGCAGTGACATATAGTTGACTATATAGTAAATATAAATATAAGGATTATAAGGCTTTTAAAGATTACTTAAACCCAATTGCTAGGAGCTGAGTGTAGCTCCACAAGAGCAATGCTAATTACATCATAATGGGAGGAGCCAACTAACAGACAACTCCCATAATTTAGAGACTCGTTTATGAGAGGAATAGTTTAGCAGCAACTGGGACTCTATGCAGAATTCTGCAACAGTTTGGGATGAAGTTTAGTTTATACAATGCCAACTATCGTATTTGCTCGATTATAAGACGACCCTGATTATAAGACGACCCCCCAAACTTTGGATATTCCATTAGGAAAAAAACGAAAAGCCTGAATATAAGACTACCCGATAGGAAAAAAGTTCAATTTGTATATATTCACATGTAAATTGCTTTTTTTAATAAAAAATGATGATATCAAAACATGTATTTCTTGTTTTTATTTATTTTTATGTGCCAATGCTGCCTCTCTCTTTCCCTTGCCCCCAGCTTTCTCTCTCTCTCCCCCCCCCCTTAGTGTTGTCTCTCTCTCCCCCTCGCCTGTTTCTGCACCCCCTCCCTCCCCTTGTCTCTGTCTCCTCAAACCCCCTCCCTCCCCTTGTCTCTGTCTCTTCCCCCCCTCCTCTTGTCTCTGTCTCTTCCCCCCTCCCTCCCCTTGTTGCTCTGTCTCTTCGCCCCTCCCTCCCCTTGTTGCTCTGTCCCCCCCTCCCCCCTGTCTCTCTGCCCCCTCCCTCCCCCTGTCTCTCTGCCCCCTCCCTCCCCCTCACCTGTTTCATGATCCCTGGTGGCTAGTGGGGCAGCCGGGGGATCTCTGCATTATATCGTGCAGACATCCCCCAGCTGCCCGATTCTCCCTGGTGGCTAGTGGGGCAGCAGAGGAGGTCTGCGCGATGAGCGCAGACCTCCCCTGCTGCCGCCCGGCACGACCGCTGGGACTTTTATGACGAAGCCGGAAGTACCCGGCTTCATCATAGAAGTCCCGGCGGTCGTGCCGGGTCGGCAGCAGGGGAGTCTGTGCTCATCGTGCAGACATCCCCTGCTGTTAGAGAGGGGGATCCAGGTCCCCTGCAGCTCTGTGGGGGACCTGGATCCCAGTCTTATAGTCTGACCTCAATTTGAGGTCTTATAATCGAGCAAATACGGTAATTGCAATATCCCTTGCTTTTTAAAGACTCTGTTCCCTATTCTATGATTTGCTTCACTAAAATGATGAACTGGTTGGACAAAAAATGTACCAGGCTTGCTGTGCATTTTTTTTTAAATTACACTATGTGAAACAATTTTTTTTAGTTCCAGACACAAATGGGACAAAGCATACCTTTTAAAAACCATTGCGATGAACATCTACTTACCAGAAAAGTTCTCAAGTTATGGATAGATATGGCTTGAACAGAAAATAATCTGATCCATTTTAGCTCAACTAGCCTTCTAGAAATGGACCTCAATGTTTTTACAAAGGCTGTATAGTCTCCACTCCTCTTTACTAAATTAGTTCAGAAGGTCTAATTTATTACAACACAATGCAATATGTATAGTTCAGTAGAAGATTAACTTCCTGTAGAAGGAATAACATAACAAAAGCAAAAAAAAAGCACTGGGAAGTATCACAAACAACAAATAAATCTAAGCATTTGATATGGGCTGACTAGATGGGTCAATTGGTTCCTATTTGCTGTAACAATTGTAACATAGTAATTTAGGTTGAAAAAAAGACTTAAGTCCATCAAGTTCAACCCTTCTACTTATCATTCTTGCTTTTGATTCAAAAGAAGGAAAAAACCCACTAAGGAAGTTATTTAGAATTTTGCCACTGAAGGGGAAAAATGACTCCTTGACTCCAAAAGAAGCTCTATTATTAATACTTATTCTATTATTAATAACCCTGTATGTCCTGCTAAAAATAAACATCCAGACCATTTTTAAATGCATCACAGTATATTTGTATGTAATATTAATAGACATAATTCTGTTCTCCGGTTTGTGTTTCTAAGCGGTACATAGGTGCTCATCTAGGGTACAAAAGACCAAGATCTTAAATGAAGCACCTAACAGAAAAAAACCCCAACATATTCTGCAAAGTGAATTGTACTTTCTAGTATTTCATTCAGATCACAGGAAAAGATGAAAAGAGTTCCTTTTAATGAGCAGAGAATTACCCAGTGTATAATGCTAACACAATGTCAGAAGAGTTAATGGCAGATGTGGTTGTGAAAATGTTCTCTGTTTTCAGACAACCTTTAATTAAGATACTTTGTGTGTCGTACAGACCAAATAATATGCTGCCAGTTGAATGCTGTCAGAAGAGAAAAAAAGCACAAAGCCTCTAAAATCAGACGCTTATTTTTGTCTGCAGCTGAATTGGGAAACCAAGGCAGTGACAAGAAACGCGACCAAATTAATGAAATTCAACTCACAAAAGAATGTTGAAGGATTCTTGCAAAAAATATGTATTAGAATTTCTTATTTGTAGTTATCCAACTTGGAAGCAGGTGCTCTCACACATGTTTAAATAAGCCCTTTGCAAGTAACAGGGTCTAAACTGTACCATTGCTATTTACTGCAACTCTTGCTGCTCTAGCTAGTTGATCTGGTGTAACACATATTATTCTGATAGGTATTTGCAAAATAATCTTGTAAGTGTATTTTCTTGTCAACCAGAGTTTCTCTAGACATGCTGCACACAGATGTCCTTCTCTCCCTTGTCATACAGTAATTAAACTCTAGTAATGACAGACTAATTAGATCCCCAGGTTCATGGCTTCTTGTCAGATCCATTTATTACAACAAGAAAATCTACCTGTCTGTACGTGCACTCTGTTGTCTATATCTCAATTATAATGATCTGTATTATAATGGTTTCTATTAAAGGCAAAAAAATAAAATTCATGTTATCACGAATCAACGTGTCTTATAAATATGTATGTAAATATGTGTAAAATATAACAAATATTGGTCTAAATTGCTTACCATTGCAGATCTGAAAATATTCAGCCGGACCATTTGGCAAAGAATCATGGGATTCATGATCTACAATGGTTCTGCTGAAAAAAGTAAGTCATCACTTGTTTACAATCTTCGTAAACAAAAAAAAAATATTTATGTTTATTTTTTCTATTTAAAAAGTGTAGACTTTTTAAATAGAAAAGCTTTAGTGAAACAATACAAGTAAAGTGCCTTATTGAGCCCTCCTTGCTCTTTATAGCTCTCTGAGACGCTGACATGTTAGGAAACATGGGTCAGATGAAGGAAGATCTGACCTAACATCCCTAACAACATGATAGAGTTTCACGGAAGTATTTCTATATAAAACATCTATACTTGATAGAATCTTTCATTAAAAATTTATTTTATGGCTACAGTTGTCTTTTAATTAATATATGTAATATTTCATCCCTATAGTGCAGTTCAGGTGTAATATACATTCCTATTAGTTCATCTTAGGAGGTGTGCACGTGCAGTATTATTCTATTTGCAGAATTATTGTCAGTGCTGTTGTAACATTACAGGTTTATAACCATAGTGTAGTAAAATCTGTAAATATGGGCTTATTTGCAAACCTTAAAAAAAGTGATAGGAGAATATGCTTCACCTTAGTGTTCTCCACAAATCCTTGGTCTGAGCTTGCAGGTTAGCTAGGGCCTTTGTAGATAGACTGCTAAGGGATATGAAAGGTAAACGGAAGTTTTGGTCCTGTCCTTAAAGGGACACTAGCACCAAAAAATGAAAAGGTTTTACTTTTTTATTTATTTTGTATTGTTGATTTCAGATATGTATTTTTTTTTTTTTTATGTGACTGCATTTAATAAAATATGTAAGTAAACAAATGTGTCTCGGCACCACCATTTGGTGAAATATAGTGTTTTTGGGTGCCACCCCCAGAGTCTTTACAGCACACATTTCTCACTTTGGGGCTGGGGACACAGAATGCAGTCAGAATTTGCATTGCATTGACTTGCATTGAATGGGAGTGTAATGTAACTATTACATCACAAGGTGGCGGATTTATGATCCTGTTTGATCAGGTTAATCTCCTCTTGTGTTGGAAGGTAGGTAATAAAAAGTTGTAGAAAGCCAACTAGTCCTGCCCACAATGATACACAGGAGCCAGTAAGAGAGCAGGGGCTTTGGCAACAGTAAATTGAGACTGGCTGGAAGATTTTGGATAATGTTGCATCATGGGAAATATTCCTAAAATGGAGCCAGTATACAAATACCAAATTTTTTTCTAGTAGCAATTAATTCAATCATATAAAAAACCCATTAGCATATGATTTATATATGTGTTTGTTTTAAATGCCTAGGTTCTCTAGTTACATCTTATGTAAGTGGTAGTGTCCCTTTAATGTCTTGCTTTATGTAGCTGTACAGGTCACACTGATCACCGGTCATGACATTTATCTCACTTTACAAGGTTATATGTGATGATCTTGCACAAATGGCCTGTGTAGGCCAAAAATCCTTTCCACTCCACTACCAGTACAATGATACCCCAGTAAAACAAACCATAATGCTTGGCCATCAAAATGGACGGCAGTTTAGAAATACAGTCACTAAAATGAAGAAATGCTGCTCAGCACAATTTAGCAGTTTTCAGAATGGAGCTACAAATAAGCATCCCGCGTCTCCTAAATCTCTTTAGAAAGGTATAACCTTGGGCATGCTAAACTATTCTGAAAAGCAGCAATTTTCTTCTATTAAAATTTAGCCTGTTGTCCTGGTGAAAATAAATATATTCAACCCAGATTCCCGTTTGAATTTGAGCAGTTAATATAGTCAGGTCTGCTTATGCTAAAAAAGATAGGAAAACAAATATGAAGCATTTAACAGCACGAATACAGTATGATAAACAGGCTATGATTAATATGTTTCAGCTGCCATGCCTGGCATGCCAAGTATATATATATATATTTACTTAGTTCATCATTTTTCCAAATGTGGGATTAAGTGACCGGAGACTTAGCATCTATTTATTATAATTTAGAGCACTATAGATATAACCTCAAAAGAAGGGAAAAGCACACAGATGAGGCTCTCTGTCACTATATAGGCCCTAAAAGCCAGGGATTTTAGGGTCTATATAGTGACAGAGCGCCTCCTTTGCTCACAATTTTGTGTGTGCTTTTCCCTTCTTTTTAGGTGGTAGGACACCACTTTTTGGAGAGCCAGCCATAACTATTCCTAGCAGCTTGTTCTCTTCTTTTTTGTTAAGCGTGTATCTCACTGAAAACTCTGTTCACATAGAAATAACCTCACAAACCTCTAGGCAGACACCCTGTTCAGCCTAATTTTTTCCATTATATTATACTACATATATTACTTATGTTTCCTGCTGCTTGATAACATACCTGTACCTCAATCGAAATAATACCGGTAATATGCAGTTTTGCAAATTTAGAAAGCAATTTATGTGTGACATTATTAAAGATGATTCATTTTATTTTTTACCCACAAAGCAATATATGCAGTGCATGATAAGTTCCTCTGAGAGCAAAATTCCTTTCAGGTCACCATGGATCATAAAAAATCTGCAATAATCATCTGACATAACAGTCTTTAAAATATATTGAATAGTAAGTCTCAGCATCCATGGTACCAGCCTGGGCCACAGACGTTTAATGCTATCTGCAAAAGGACTAGATTGATGTGCCCTTTGGCCATACCTATAGACTCTGGTCTGCCCAGTTATCTCATAAACATGCTACAGAGACCGTATAATTAAAAAATGTGTGGCAGGCTTCATGCACAAGTCACAACCCAGTTCTCAAGGCCCACCAAACATTCCAGGACTTAGAGCTTACCCAGTTGTGTCTAAGGTGTTTTTTTTTTAAACTCCCCCACAAAAGACTATTTACCGTATTTTCCGGCGTATAAGACGACTGGGCGTATAAGACGACTGGGCGTATAAGACGACTCCCCAACTAAGTCGTCTTATAAGCCGAAAAAATCGCATCTATATTTTAACCTTTTAGGTTAAAATATAGAGTTTGCCACCCTCCTCCCCCCTTCCCCAATCCTCAATCCCCAGTACTTACCTATTTTCTGCTCTGTCTCCCGCTGTTAAGCCGGTCCGTGGCTGTGAGGGAAGCGTTGTGAGCTCCCCTCAGGCCGCGCGGACAATAAAGTTTTGTTTAAAAAAAAAGTTTAAACAGACTTTATTGAGCCGCGTGGCCTGAGGGGAGCTCACAACGCTTCCCTCACAGCCACGGACCGGCTTAACAGCGCGAGTGGAGACAGAGCAGAAAATCCCAGTACCCGGCGTATAAGACGACCCCCCAACTTTTGAGAAGATTTTCAGGGGTTAAAAAGTCGTCTTATACGCCGGAAAATACGGTAGATAACTGAATAATCCCTAAATCCTGGACTGTTGGGTGGGCCTTGAGGACTGGGATGGGTGATATAGATCTTCTGAGCACCAGGTTATCATGTGTCACAAGGGCAGCTTACGAGGGGGCGGAGCTCCAGTGCAAAGCTAGCAACGCCACTGGCTAGACTGTTTCCTGCAGGCCAACCATCAAAGGGGCCCAGCTGTCCTGGGGGGCCTGCCACTGCTGTGCCAAGGCATGGCCTGCACAGCTCCCAGGCAGCACAGACAGCAGCAGTAGCTGCTGCACAGACCCCTTTGGACATCTAGAGACCACCAGTTACAGGTAAAATAAAAAAGCAGGGAGGGTGATGCTGGACCAGCACTGAAATATAATGAGCATCACAGGCCTTCCGAGGTAAAGGGCAAGTTCCAAAGGAGGAATAAAGTGACAGTAGTATACTGCATACGCACATAAACACATAAAACGTCATATAATTGTCCCCTTGTGTATATTTAGCAAAAAAACTCCTTGAGTATGTGTTGAAGAACATGTATTAAAATGCACTGCTCTTTGGTCAGTTTATTCTCGCTCTAAAAAACAAGAAAAAGGGATGGGGACATTGTTGAAACATGTATTTTATTTTTCAGACACTGCCTAAGACTCATGGGAATTGAATTAACAGCAGAATGGTAGACCTTACTGGTTACAGTACCCATGACTCATAGCCAAAGCAAAATTTACTACAGTAATATGTGTCATGTGTGCAATGTCAAGTCCCCTGTGTGAAATAGAAAGTCCCAGTGGTGTGTGGGCAAGTCCAGTGGGTTCTGTAGTGTGGTGCTGGGGCAAGACCAGTGGGTGCTGCAGTGTGGTGCCGGGGCAAGACCAGTGGTTGTTGCAGTGTGGTGCCGGGGCAAGACCAGTGGTTGTTGCAGTGTGGTGCTGGGGCAAGTCCAGTAGGTGCTGCAGTGTGGTGCCAGGGCAAGTCCAGTAGGTGCTGCAGTGTGGTGCCAGGGCAAATCCAGTAAGTGCTGCAGTGTGGTGCTAGGGCAAGTCCAGTGGATGCTGCAGTGTGGTTTGGGGCCAAGTCCAGTGGATGCTGCATTGTGGAGCGGGGGCAAGTCCAGTGGGTGGTGCAATGTGGTGCAGGGGCAAATCTAGTGGGTGCTGCAGTGTGGGGTGGGGCCAAGTCCAGTGGGTTCTGTAGTGTGGTGTATGGGCAAGTCCTGTGGGTGCTGTAGTGTGGTGCAGGGACAAGCCCACTGGGTGCTGTAGTGTGGTGCGGGGCCAAGTCCAGTGGGTGCTGTAGTGTGGTGCATGGGCAAGTCCTGTGGGTTCTGCAGTGTGGTGCGGGGCAAGTTATGTGGTTGCTATATTTTGCTTTGAGTGCTTTAATGAAAGGTGGACAGAAGAACTGGAATGAAGAGGGACAAACAAGGATACCTAGATCACCATGGGTAAGTGTCAGAAATTAGGGTTATATTTATGGGGGGGGGAGCACAGTCCATTTTTCTGTAAGTGGCCCTGAAAGGTCTGATGGGGGCCCTGGTTTCTCTATTTTGTGTTTTTTGGTAAGGGGGAAAGCCACCCAACAACAGATATGAAATTCCAAGTATAGTTAGTGCTCAAGAAAGAGCTAGGATTTATGCAATTTGTTTTCATATTTTTGAGGTAATAAAGCACTTTATCTTTTGCCAAGAAACCTAAGTGCTGACTTGGGTAATGGGACAGATCCATGTATACAAAATACATATTGCCAACATCGACCATGTTTCCAGGGACACAAATTTGTTCCACATGCTGCAGAAAGAGCCTGCAAAGTGCAGCCTGGCAATCTGTAGGATGCATATATGCACAGACACAATCCAATTAATTAATCATGGTCCTATGGGATCTCCTCCACCCTGATTAATTAATTGGATTCTGTCTGTGCGTATATATCCAGGGCCGGCCTTTAGTGTTCCGGCGCCCTGTGCGGGATTCCCCGTGGCGCCCCCCCATGTATGTATCTGTCTCCCTTCCCATGTCTGTCCCTTTCCTCTTCATTGCCCTGTCTGTCTCTCTCTAACTCCCCCATACCTGTTCTCTCTCTCCCTCTGTTCTGTCTCTCTCTCCCCCCCCGTTCTGTCTCTCTCCCCCCCTGTTCTGTCTCTCCCCCCCGTTATGTCTCTCTCTCCCCCCCTGTTCTGTCTCTCCCTATTCCCCCTGTCTGTCTCTCTCTCCCCCCCTGTTCTGTCTCCTTCCCCCCCTTGTTCTGTCTCTCTCTCCCCCCCTGTTCTGTCTCTCTCCCCCCCCTGTTCTGTCTCTCTCTCCCCCCCTGTTCTGTCTGTCTCTATCTCTCCCCCTTCCCCCTGTTCTGTCTCTCTCTCCCTCCCTCTGTTCTTTTTCTCTCCCCCCCCTGTTCTGTATCTCTCTCTCCCCCTTCCAGCTGTTCTGTCTCTCCCCCCTCCAGCTGTTCTGTCTCTCCTCCGTCCCCCTGTTCTCTCTCTCCCCCCTGCCCCTGTCTCTCTCTCCCACCCCTCACCTCCCTCCCCTTCCTTTGCCTTCAAAGGTGGATACAGGGAGGGGGCGGAGCTAACCGGCTGAGCGGTGTAGCTCCACCACCACCCTGTGAAGCAGAGCAGCATCTGCTTCACTGGGAGCCCAGGGCAGCAAGAGAAGGTGCTGCTCGGCTCCCCATGCTTAATACAAGCATGGGGAGCCTAGCAGCACTTTCTCATGCTGCCAGTGGCTCCTCGTGAAGCAGACGCTGCTCTGCTTCACAGGGTGGGGGCGGAGCTACACCGTTCAGCTGGTTAGCTCCGCCCCCTCCCTGGATCTAGAAGAGCATGCAGAGCAGAGGGCTGGTGAGGGGGGATCTTTTGATCTCCCCCAGCCAGTGCCTCTACCGGTTTTTTTTTTTTAACTTTCTTTTTTCTTTGGGCGGGAGGTTGCACACCCCTAAGGCCGGCCCTGTATATATCCATCCTACATACGGTCGAGCTGCATTTTGCATGGTCTTTCTGCAGCATGTGGAACAAAAATGTGTCCCTGAAAACATGGCCAATGTTGGCAACTATAAAAATGCTTTGAGTGATGAACTGCATTGCTCCTCCTTGTTCCTCAGAAGAAGCTTGGCTGAGCATCATAGGCTTGGTATTCCACAGTAGTTGGAGTGCCTGTATGTTTAAATTATCTAAATGCTGTATGTACTATAATTGTATAAAACAATGATAAATATGTGTTGTGCTAAAAGCATTATTCTCTCAAACGAAGTTAAGTCTATGCATTTGCTTACAATACTCCTAATACAATGTGTAGATCATTTTTCCACAGGACAGTCACTTTAAATAGGCAATTATTTGTCTATAAAACAGCAGGGGTATTTACTACAGTGTATATACTTGGGACTTTCCACCCACAAGATCCCTTCAAAATGTAAAAATGTTTTGCCTATTCGGATGTATCATTTATAGATCTGTAAATGTTCCATGCATTAGAGAATAGATTTCAATGGGTCTTTTTTTGAAAGAAAAGGAAATTTACATGAAAAATGCATTATTTCCTCTGCTTATCTCGGTAGCTAGATTGTTCTTTTTGGGAAGTAGTGTCCATTAGACATGTGCATTCGTTTTCGGACGAATGCATTTTCGGACGAAAATAGCATTTTCGTCCATTCGTCCGAAAAACGAATAACGAAAATTTTAACTAACAAAATCCGAATGAACGAATGGTTAATAAACGAAAATCATTCGTTCATTCGTCCATTCGTCCATTCGTGCTATTGGCATTCTAAACCGAAATAGAGTCGGTTTACAATACCAATAGCATTGTACTACATTCCATAAACCGACATGAATGACTTTCGGTTTATGGAATGCATGTAATGCTATTAGCTTCCTATAAACCGAAATTGAGTTCCCATTCATACGAATAGGTCAATTGACCTATTCGTATGAATGGGGACTCTTTCGGTTTATAGAAAGCCAATAGCAGCATGTATTCTATAAGCCGAAAGTCTTTAAAACAAACGACGTTCGGTTTATAGAATACATGTAATGCTATTGCTGTTCTATAAGCCGAAAGACATTCGGCTTATAGAACAGCAATAGCATTACATGCATTCTATAAACCGAACGTCGTTCGTTTTAAAGACTTTCGGCTTATAGAATACTATTGGCATTCTATAAACCTAACTAGAGTCCCTCCTCATTCATAAGAATTTCTTATGAATGGGGACTCGACTCTAGTTCGGTTTATAGAAAGCCAATAGTATTCTATAAGCCGAAAGTCTTTAAAACGAACGACGTTCGGTTTATAGAATACATGTAATGCTATTGCTAAACTATAAACCGAACGACAATCGGTTTATAGAATAGCCATAGGATTACATGTAGTACATAAGCCGAAAGTCTATAAACCGAAAGTCGTTCGGTTTATAGGCTGTCGGCATTTTACTACACGGAGACAAAGTCTCCATTCATAATTTTATGAATGGAGACTTTGTCTCCGTGTAGTAAAATGCCGAAAGTCTATAAACCGAACGATCGGTTTATAGACTTTCGGCTTATGTAATACATGTAATCCTATGGCTATTCTATAAACCGAAAGTTCGGTTTATAGAATAGCAATAGGAATACATGTATTCCATAAGCCGACAGCCTATAAACCGAACGTTCGGTTTATAGGCTGTGGGCATTTTACTACACGGAGACAAAGTCTCCATTCATAATTTTATGAATGGAGACTCTGTCTCTGTATAGTTAAATGCCGGCTTTTAACTATACGGAGACAAAGTCTCCATTTATAATTTTATGAATGGAGACTCTGTCTCCGTATAGTTAAATGCCCACAGCCTATAAACCGAACGTTCGGTTTATAGGCTGTGGGCATTTAACTATACGGAGACAAAGTCTCCATTCATAATTTTATGAATGGAGACTCTGTCTCTGTATAGTTAAATGCCGGCTTTTAACTATACGGAGACAAAGTCTCCATTTATAATTTTATGAATGGAGACTCTGTCTCCGTATAGTTAAATGCTATTGTATTCTATAAACCGACTCTATTTCGGCTTATAGAATGCAATAGTACTACGAATGGACGAATGAACGAATGATTTTCCTTTATTAACCATTCGTTCATCCGGCTTTAGTTAGCTTAGCATTTTCGTTCTTCGTTTTTCGGGCGAATGGACGAAAATGCAATTTTCGGACGAAAATGCATTCGTCCGAAAACGAATGCACATGTCTAGTATATATTCACATGTAAATTGCTTTTTAAATAAAAAATTATGATATAAAAAAATCTTGTTTTTATTTCCTTTTATGTGACAATGCTGCCTCTCTCTTTCCCTTGCCCCCAGATTTGTCGCTCTCCCCCCCTTAGTGTTGTCTCTCTCTCACCCTCCCTTTGGCTCCCCCCTCGCTCCCCTTGTGTCTGTCTCTTCCCCCCTTCCCTCCCCTTGTTTCTCTCTGCCCCCCCCCCCTTGTTATTCTGTCCCCCCCTCACCTGTTTCTTGCTCCTTGGTGGCTAGTGGGGGCAGCCGGGGGATGTATGCACTATACATAATAGACGGAAGTGTCGGGCAGCATGGAGGTTGTCTGCACGATTCGTGCAGACATCCCCCAGCTGCCCGATTCTCCCTGGTGGCTAGCGAGGCAGCGGTGGATGTCTGCGCGATGAGCGAGACCTCTCCTGCTGCCGCCCGGCATGACCGCCGGGACTTCTATGATGAAGCTGGGTACTTCCGGCTTCCTCATAAAAGTCCTGGCTGTCGTTCCGGGCGGCAGCAGGGGAGGTCTCGCTCATCGCGCAGACATCCACCGCTGCCTCGCTAGCCACCAGGGAGAATCGGGCAGCTGGGGGATGTCTGCACGAATCGTGCAGACAACCTCCATGCTGCCCGACACTTCCGTCTATTATGTATAGTGCATACATCCCCCGGCTGCCCCCACTAGCCACCAGGGAGCAAGAAACAGGTGAGGGGGGACAGAATAACAAGGGGGGGGGGGGGCAGAGAGAAACAAGGGGAGGGAAGGGGGGAAGAGACAGACACAAGGGGAGCGAGGGGGGAGCCAAAGGGAGGGTGAGAGAGAGACAACACTAAGGGGGGGAGAGCGACAAATCTGGGGGCAAGGGAAAGAGAGAGGCAGCTTTGTCACATAAAAGGAAATAAAAACAAGATTTTATTTATATCATAATTTTTTATTAAAAAAGCAATTTACATGTGAATATATACTAGACATGTGCATTCGTTTTCGGACGAATGCATTTTCGTCCGAAAATTGCATTTTCGTCCATTCGCCCGAAAAACGAAGAACGAAAATGCTAAGCTAACTAAATCGAATGAACGAATAGTTAATAAAGGAAAATCATTCGTTCATTCGTCCATTCGTAGTACTATTGCATTCTATAAGCCGAAATAGAGTCGGTTTATAGAATACAATAGCATTTAACTATACGGAGACAGAGTCTCCATTCATAAATTTATGAATGGAGACAAACGTATAGTTAAAAGCCGACAGCCTATAAACCGAATGTTCGGTTTATAGGCTGTGGGCATTTAACTATACGGAGACAGAGTCTCCATTCATAAAATTATAAATGGAGACTTTGTCTCCGTATAGTTAAAAGCCGGTGTTCTGACAAATTTCTGGAGCAAATTCTCCTGCGCAATCGCAGGAGAATTTGCTCACTGCGCATGCGCATAAAGTTACAGCTGATAACTCAGCTGTAACTTTGTGACCACCGCGCATGCGCCAGCTGCGCAACCCACCTCCCGCCCCCTCACACCCGCCGCACACCCCTTCTTACCAGATCATCGACCACAGCGATACACAGCGCATGCGCACGCCTATCCAGCCGTTTGGGAATGCGCGCGTCCGTTGTTGTGTTCTTAAGGTGGTAAGTAACACGGGGCGTCGGGACATAAGGGGGCAAGCATCCTGGTGAGGGCTGCCTCATCTTGATGGGATTTGTGATCCTCCTGCTGTATTATTGATGCAGCAGGAGGATCACAAATCCCATCAAGATGAGGCAGCCCTCACCAGGATGCTTGCCCCCTTATGTCCCGACGCCCCATGTTACTTACCACCTTAAGAACACAACAACGGACGCGCACATTCCCAAACGGCTGGATAGGCGTGCGCATGCGCTGTGTATCGCTGTGGTCGATGATCTGGTAAGAAGGGGTGTGCAGGGGGTGTGAGGGGGCGGGAGGTGGGTTGCGCAGCTGGCGCATGCGGGGTGGTCACAAAGTTACAGCTGAGTTATCAGCTGTAACTTTATGCGCATGCGCAGTGAGCAAATTCTCCTGCGATTGCGCAGGAGAATTTGCTCCAGAAATTTGTCAGAACACCGGCATTTAACTATACGGAGACAGAGTCTCCATTCATAAAATTATAAATGGAGACTTTGTCTCCGTATAGTTAAAAGCCGGCATTTAACTATACGGAGACAGAGTCTCCATTCATAAAATTATGAATGGAGACTTTGTCTCCGTGTAGTAAAATGCCCACAGCCTATAAACCGAACGTTCGGTTTATAGGCTGTCGGCTTATGGAATACATGTATTCCTATTGCTATTCTATAAACCGAACGTTCGGTTTATAGAATAGCCATAGGATTACATGTATTATATAAGCCGAAAGTCTATAAACGGATCGTTCGGTTTATAGGCTTTCGGCATTTTACTACACGGAGACAAAGTCTCCATTCATAATTTTATGAATGGAGACTCTGTCTCTGTATAGTTAAATGCCGACAGCCTATAAACCGAACGACTTTCGGTTTATAGACTTTCGGCTTATATAATACATGTAATCCTATGGCTATTCTATAAACCGAAAGTCGTTCGGTTTATAGAATAGCAATAGGAATACATGTATTCCATAAGCCGACAGCCTATAAACCGAACGTTCGGTTTATAGGCTGTCGGCATTTTACTACACGGAGACAAAGTCTCCATTCATAATTTTATGAATGGAGACTCTGTCTCTGTATAGTTAAATGCCGACAGCCTATAAACCGAACGACTTTCGGTTTATAGACTTTCGGCTTATGTAATACATGTAAACCTATGGCTATTCTATAAACCGAAAGTCGTTCGGTTTATAGAATAGCAATAGGATTACATGTATTCCATAAGCCGAAAGTCTATAAACCGAAAGTCGTTCGGTTTATAGACTTTCGGCTTATAGAATACAAGTAATACTATTGCCTTTCTATGAACCGAACGAGAGCCCCATTCATAAGAATTTCTTATGAATGGGGCTCTCGTTCGGTTTATAGAAAGCCAATAGTATTACATTGTATTCTATAAAACGAACGAAAAAAATTAACGAAACGAAAATAATGAACGAATTTCGTCTGAAACGAATGCACTAATGAACGAAATTCGTTTTAGACGAAATAAATAACATTTTCGTCCGAATGGACGAAAACGAAACGAAAATTTTAATTTTGCACATGTCTAGTGTCCATCAGCTGCAGGTGAGCCCACAATATTATGTAATCAATTACCGGCATGCCTCTCATTAATGAAACCATGCTGAGCTTGTGTAATTCTGCTTCTGATGGTATTCAAGGTGAGTTGAAGGGACTTTTAACAGATATTACATCTTTTTTTTATTACTTAGTATAAAATGACATTATAGAACTACAACAGATCTGACGCAGTGAAATCGTTCTACAATGATATTTGAAAACTTAATGCACTAAACCATAGTTTTAGGTAAAGTAACATTTCATTTCCTCCTACCTTTCTACACATTTATTAGAGAAAATAACACATTAAAGTGACCCCGCAATTATAAATACCAGATAGTGTTAATACTGTAATCCTTTTATACACCAGTTTGTGATATTATTCTCCAGTCTTATTTGTGCTGATGCAAAAAGAAATTAAAAAATAAATTGTGCTGACAAACAACTAAATTGGCTGCTGGATTTGTTTTTGTTTAATATTAATCTCTAGTAGTAACCTGACAGAAGGATGACTGCTGTGTGCTAGTAAACTTGAGAGTAATAGATTGTCAGACTTCCATACATTAAAAATCCATCAAATAACATCAACATATTCTTAAACAAAAATATAAAACCATTTGAATTGGAAGAATTATTCAAACAAATCTTCTAATGTATAAGATGGATGCGATTCGCACCTACTTGAAAAAGGCAGTATACAGAATCGCTGAAACGCATTGTGGGGCAATCAAGGGCAGCATGCTGCCATAGAGGTCCTTTATTTTCCCAGCGGGGGTATTTTAGAATCTCCTCTCCCTAAGTTATAAGTGACTTTTCATTATATTGGTATACAATATTTTTAATTGTTTCTGTTCCCCTGTACTTTGTAGTTAATCAGCTTTGTCTGTCTGACTTTTTTCTTATACGTGAATCAAGTTAAAGTGCTTTCTTAAGGAGACAGAGGTGTATTGAATGTTCATTCCAATTTATTTTATTATATTGTTCTGTAATTTAACAGTTTATAGTGTATATTACTTCATATTTTTTTTACCCCCCATTTTTTATGTTCTTGTCTTTATGTATATTTTATTTATATATTAAATTATGTTTCAATTTTTCTAAACCATTTTGTTATTTTTATTTTAGCGCTATCCACCTCATATATATTTATTCCGGTTTTTGTTCTCATTTCCATCACCAGATATTTGTTTTAATTATTTCTGAGGTCCATTATCAGAGTAATACTGTCTGGAGATACTGTCTGGAGATATTCTGACGGATATGTCGCTTTGTTGATTGATTTCTTTTTACTTTTCACTCATAAGTGTTATAGATATAGAAATATTTTTCTTAAAATTTAACCGCTGTTTAATTAGTTATCACAATTTTTTTGTATCCTTTAGCGCTGTACATTGCTTATTTATAGTTCAAGAGCGTTGATGATGTTGTGCTGCTCAGAGTATTTATGAATGTGCAGATGTGTTTAAAACACTGTAAAATGTTTATTTAATTTCATCCACCATTGATTTTAAACAACAAGTGCTTTATACTTCTTTTGAAAATGTTTTTTTTTACCTGTTAGGCATTTCCATGTTAGAAATATGGCTTTTTACAGATAAAATCGCTACCACACTCGTTAATAACTCTAACGAAGACCATTGAATTACTTTTGCCCATTCATTTACAGCAAATCACATTTTTGTTTATTAATTCACTCCACTGAATCAGCCTCATGACCTGAACATCATTCCTGTATGCCTTACAAATCAAGAGGCTAATAAACACATTACATTACGTTAACATTTATTTATATAGCGCCAACAATTTACGTAGTGCTGGGTACAGAGCATAGAAGGGAACTACATACTAAGTTAGACAAACTGGAACAGACTGGTACATGAGGTAGAGAACCCTGATTGCAAGCTTACAATCTAGGGGGAATGGGGTACATGAGACACATAAGGGAGTGAATAGGTCAGAGGGAAGGGAGTTGTAGTAACAGTAATGTGGATGGTTGGCACTAGGTGGGATAGGCCAAAGATTAATTGTGTGTGTGTTCCAGCTAGGTGGGATTAGCTAGAGGTGCAGTGACCGGTATTCTAGTGGGTTGGGTAGTAAGCTTCTTCAAAGAGATGAGTTTTTTTAAAGTTTGAAAAAGAGAGATGCTCTGCGGAAGGGAGTTCCAGAGTTCCAGAGAGGGGGGCAGCTCGGGTGAAATCTTGGAGGCCCGAGTGGGAAGAGATGATGAGGTTGGAGGAGAGCTTTAGTTCCATTGAGGAGCGCAAAGGTCATGCAGACAAGTATTGCTTTACGAGCGAGGCAATGTACGGAGCAGCTGAGGAGCTTATTCCTAGGTCACCTCCCCTTTGCCTACATACAAATTAAAATCACCATGTTTTCTTATATCTAATCTCACCATATATTTTTTAATAAAGGAGAATTATATACATTTACTCTATTCACTAAAATGTGAACTGTGATGAACTGATAAATGAACTGCAAACATCAGGCATTAATAGATGACTGGGAAAAATGTACTAACTTGCCGATCTTATGAAGCACCTCATCTAGGCATGAAAAGTGTAGAGGTCTTTTCCACTGGGTGAGGGATCTATACTTTGTGCTGTATACTCAGTCTATGGATTAAACCCGTTATAAGGATTATTATGGTCAGTTGCTTCATTGACCTATGATTAAGCGTGGAATACGCGAAACGCGTTAGGTGGGGTCTGCTGACCACCCTTTCCTTTGTCTGCACTGTTTGGTTGGACTGATTTTTATTTGCAATAAAGCACAACACTTTTTTCAAACATCGGTTTGTTTTGGAGTATGATGTGCACACCGAATTTTGTTTCCTGTGCTGTCCTCGTCTGATCAACGTGGTGGAGCACCTATCTCCAAATTTACAGCAGGTAGAGCCGACTTCAGCGTTGTTTGCATATCAGTTGCTTCATTGTCGGAGAATATTTCTTCTCAAATTTGCAATGGCCTTTTGTCGAAGTGTCTTACAAAGTCAGCCTGATTAATGGCTGAATTCTGCAGTTCAGTTGCAGTTTACTTGTAAGATCACTAGGATTTACTTGTTAATGAATAGACCTTGTACACAAATTATACTTTCAGTTAATTTGGTTGCCTTGTTTTGTGCTGGTTGCTTGAAACTTGTGTTGTCATTATTTCTAAAGAAAAAGGAAAGTATCACAGTATTAATTACTTTTAGATGCTTCATAAAAATCTGTCTCGATTGAACAGAACACACAGTCTTTTGTTCAGTAATGAGTTTGACATTTATGTAGAAAAATGACATTAACTTGGTAAGCTGATCTCTTCCTGCAGCCGGTAAACGCCAGTATTCCTTAAATCTAGAGATGCATCAAGCAGTCTTCTAATATTTATATTCTGCATAGATTACAATAGCTGCATGAATCTAAACTGCATCTTCCTGAATGTGGGTCTGTGCCAAAGAACAGAGCATAAAACTAGAGAAATCTTTTTATATAGGAAAATAATGTCATTTGAGGAGAAACAGATATGCTTGCATATGTAGTCATAAGTATTATTTTTGTTAAAGAGAGAGTGATTTAATTGCAGACGGAGCACTTTATAGCACTTAAAATACACATGGGAAATTCGGAAGACCATTTTTTTTTTTTTAAATTTAGTCTTTTCTTGCCTGTGTATTTTATTTTTCTGTGTCCATATTTTTTTTTTTTTTAAACTGTTTTCTTATTGCCTCGAAACATAAAGACCCCACTCAAAATGCAGCGTGTTACTTTTTTATGTCTGATTTTTTTTTTTTTCAAAATGACTCTGAGTTTGAACCACATAATAAGCAGCTACAATTCAGGGCCCTCTGAATAGACCAATAGTTGAATGCTTACTCCTTTGTATACAACTACTGCTCTCCAGCTGTTCCTGCACTACAACTCCCATGATTCTCTGCCCATTAGAGAAGCCTATCAGAGAGACTCACCAGGAAGACTGATTTGTAGATGAACTGTGGAAGAGTGGTGGAATGCTGCCTGTTGAACTGAGAGGATAGAATGGTACATTGTGAAATATCTACGCTGTTTACAGCTCAGACCATCATAATTCCTTATACAGCGACTCTTAGCACACCTAAGCACACAACTTTTGCTGCTGGTGAATGAGGACACCAGGGGCAGAGCTTGGGAGGGCAGAGTGTCAGCGCTACTGTGCATGTGCAGTAACATTGACGCTGAAGCTGCCCAGGATTCTCTGCTGCCTTAGGACAAAGGTAGAGATCTGCAGAACTCAGTCTCCATATCGGGAGGCATGTGTTAGCAGTTTTAGCATTAATCATTTATCCCAAATGAATGGTGGTAGTACACAAAAACACACAAATATTTGGCTGTTACACTTGAATTGCAAATTAGGATCTGTCTTGATGGAAAAAAAAAATACAATCTTGTCAGGCATGTGTTCCATGAATTTTTGGCTGTTCTAATTAGCTAATGCTAGCCAACAACAACAAAAAGTACTACATTGCCTGTGGTGTTAAGTGTATAGAGGTACTTATTCGTATTATAAAACAAATACGACATTTCGTTGCTATAGCAGCAGTCTGAAATTCCTGACAAGTAAAATATTATCACATGTTGTTACATTCTTCAAGGCAAAAATAGCCCAAAATCAGATCCTGAGGCTAAAACAACATTTTTACTTCTGATTTTTGATTTAATAGGTCCATGATTGAACATTATGTTATTTGTAAGTTCATTATTATTTAATATTATGAAAAAATTTAATTTCTATGTGGATGCTGCAGCAATAAGTACGATCAATCTATGTGTTCAACCTTTGTTCATTTTCAACTGTTACATAGTTATATAGTAGTTTAGGTTGAAAAAAAGCCTTGGTCCATCAAGTTCAACCATTTTCCAAGTCCTTGTTTAACTCTGTTGATCCAAAAGATAAAAAAAAAACCTTATTCCAGCAATTTGAATTCTACTTTCAATGGGGAAAAATCATTTTGGACTCCAAAAGGCAATCAGATTTCTCCGTGAATCAACAAGCACTAAATAAATATTAATGCCTGTACTAACATACATGGCTCTCTATGTTCTGACTTATTAACAAAAGCAACAAAATCCCATCTTTTAGGCATCTAGTGTATTTGCTAGCACCACCTCTTCAGGCAGTGAATTCCATAACTTTATTGTCCTTGCCGTAAAGAATCCCTTCCGCTGTTGATTTGACAAATCAAGCAGTGCATAAAAAGGGAGAAAGAAAGTGGGGTCTTTTCACAAAGTCCTAACCTCTACATTCGTGTTGCAGGAATAAACTTTTGGTCAAACAACTGCATGAATTGTTGTCATCTTGGGCCAATATGACCCATGTTAGTAGATCATTTTGCAGTCGGGTAGTTTGACGAAGGATGCAATGGCACGCTCGTCATGATCACCTATATGTCTTGTCATGTGACAGCTAGGACGGGAGGACCCGTACATCTTTGAAACTGTAAAGTGAGAGTAAGGTTTTCAACTATAATAATTACTTGTCATATATTAATTTGGTAGCCAATAAATTTAAAAGGTATTTAAAATGATTTCCTAGTCAATATATTTAAAGGTATATAGTCCAAGAAGGTATTGAACTTGACAAAATAAGACTGATATTTGGGTGATAGTCCTTTGTAATGTTGGGTTTATTTAGGTTAAAGAGTGGCTTATAAAATTGTGTTTTTATGATTTCACAAAAAGGTATCATTTTGTTCCACTTCAAGAAATAAAAAATAATTTTGATATCAGATCCACGATAGAGGATGCTAATTCTCCAAGCTGAGCAAAATTCGGGCGCAATAAAAAGGAACATTTGTTGAAAACAGTGGCTATGAACAGTTACTGCCCTTCTGAGTGAACTTTTATATTAATCTCCACACAGTGCATCAAGACAAAAATTAAAAGAACCCTAAAACCGCTGTAACAGTTGGAATGAATCAATGGGTCGACTCATAGTTAAACAATGCAACGATGCATGTGTGTGCATTCATGTCAACAATATATGCATGTGAACTCAAAACAACACACAATATGGAACGAAATTTCATAAAACAGTAAAAGGAACATATAAAAGAAATCAAATTGGCAGCTTGTAGGGAGACACTAAGAGAAAATGAATAAACATGCCCATAGCTTAACATGTAATGAGATTCCATGTTTATTGAGTGTGTGGTGGTCTTGACTTGCATGTCTGTTGGGAAGCATTCTCTGTATACAGTACGTTGTTGTTATTGAAACAGGTGGAAGAGTTAAATCTAGGTACTTTTTTCCTCATCCAGTTCAAAGTTGTGATACAAAGGAACAATAATGAAAGAAATATACTGCCAGATCTCTACTGTTCATTCAGATCACTAGACATCCTGGCATCAGTATCAGCTGTTGATTGGTTACTCCTTTCCTAAAGCGGGACAAGGTCACTGGACAATAATAATCCTTTGTTTCCATGCTCAGTTTCTCCCCTTAGGCTACTGTATATGGTGACTAAAGTAAATTAATGTTCTAGATTAAACCAAACTTGTCTGTTGTGAAAGAGGGGAGAGAGAACTACAAAAAACTACTATATATATATATGTCTTGATAAAGGTCCACGGTGTGGACCGAAACGTCGATTATATGCTCATGTGAATACCATGTTTTTGTAAGTAAAATATCGACTTTTTTTTCTTGCATAAGTCCTGTGAGTGCGTGCTTTCTTTTGGATTTATATATATATATATATATATATATATATATATATATATATATATATACTTTTGTAGTCTTATATCCAAAGTGTACTTTTGTATTAAGCCAATATAATTTAGCTCGTTTGTCTTTTTCCTCAGCGAAAGATCCTTAGTTGGCCTTTTTCACGTGTTTTGCCAGACACTATGATCACCCTTGACCAGATTTACATCTTCAGTAATCATAAACAGACTACTGGCAGTACACAATAATGAAATTGTTAATGAAAGTGGCAAGGGTGAAAATGTGAACAGATCATGACCCCAAAAAAAGACTTGATGGGAACAAATGCAAGCAGGGTCTGGGCAAAAATTGGGCAGCATTTAATCAAGGTGCAGAGGACTAAGTAGCGTTTAGCCTCCCACAACCTCTTGGCCATTGCCGAGTCTTGACTATCCAGCCCTATGAATACTGAATGGAACTGTACAGAATCCTATGATGGGCAAAATATCTGGAATTATGGAGCTACCCAATGCTGGAAAGCCTTACATGAACAGAAACTGTTATCATTTTACACCATATGATGTATAGGTGAAGGACTATACAATGTGTCACCAGCTATATCCTAGTATTGTCAACAGGCATCTAATAATTTTTTTTTTTTTAGCTTTTTTTCTACAGTCATATTCAATTTGGTTTTATTATTGCATGCTAGCAAAAACATATATTACATTTTTAGTATAATGATTGCCATCTTTTTAGTAATTATCTGTAATTTTCTGAATTACAATAAAGATGATAATCATTGAATGACCACACAAAGCATCAATGCGCGAACACATCGTGCTTCACTATATTAATGCCCACAGCGCTGCCTAGGCAACGAAAGACATGGCAGTACCATCCCACAGCATTGAGTCGGACTCTACTCCCCTTTAAAACAATTCTACTGTGCTCAGTTGTCTGTGCTAGTATTGTTAGTATCATCTGGCCAATTTTCATTCTGTGTTCCTTTGGCACCCGGACCTCATTATCTTTTGGATTTTCTGACCTCTGGCTTTCCTGACCTGGCTTTGTTTTTTGGACTACCCTGATATCCATGCCCTGGACCTTCAGGCTTGATCTACTACCCTTTTAATATCTGGCTACCCCTGACCGTTGGCTTGTCTCTTGGATCTTTCCTGGTGCTGGTAATTAATTAGCATATCACTATTCATGATTCTTATCCACAGGAATTTATCCTGCATCATACTGTGGATTGCCTTATTTGTTTTATTCATGTATTGCTGAATATGATCCGTTTCCGTGTATTCTGTGTTTTACTGTGAACTGCCTTGCTGAGTATCATCTGTAGGCATGTCCCTGTATCGTACTGGGTTGAAATGTATTGTTTCCCCCTCTTTTCTCTTGGCACCTATACCACCACTACAGATCTGAGGACCTCTTCTCATTAGTCTAACAAATTCTGTATTTTTTTTTATCAAGAGTGTTATTCCTGTATCTGGGCTCCACATCTGAACCACGGTACACAACCAGAACCGTGTCATATCCTGCTTAATAGTTTTCAGTTCTTCCTTCATCCAAACAAAAATACAAAGCCTGCATGATTTGACTGCATACCACCCAAGTGTCCCTATTTTTCACCCAAATTCCCCTGTCCCTCTTTCCTCCTCTCTATTGTCCCCATTTTCTAGGAGTTCAGAATTTAGATTTGAGGCCTGATTACAATATTATTTTGTCAGTGTAGTACCATTCATCACATTAATTCACTTGAGTAATACACAGGGCCGGATTAAGACATTATAGGCCCCTGGGCTACAGGTAGTGTGAGATCCCCAGTAAACATAAGATGACCTTACATAAAAAAAAAGTTTTACTAGTAAATAATAATTCACATGTTAACATTTTTTTCTGTAATTAATAAAACCTATGATTGAGAAAATGCATTTTATTTTTTGGATTTCCTTTTATTTTCCAATCTTCCCCTGTTAGTATGTCCATTAATATTCCACAGTTAGTGTGCCCATTAATATGCCCCTGTTAGTATGCCCACTAATATGCCACAGCCAATTTTCCCATTAATGTCACTATTAGTCTGCCCATTAATATGCCATTATTAGTATGCCCCCTCTCCAGTAGTCACCTTCCTGCTTCTCTGTCTCCAGCCGTCTCCAGCATTCCCTCTACTCTCATTGTGGAAGGTCACGTGATCACTGGCATCAATCACTCGACCTGCCACGATGAGAGTGATGGGGAGCTCAAGACAGGCAGCATGGAAACTTGTTTGTGCGCCTGGGCAGCGCACACACTCCATGCTCCCTGCTTGCCTACAGGAAGCTGGCGAGGGGAGATCTTCCGATCTCCCCAGCCAGTGACTCGGCGACAGCTTTTTATTACTTCTTTCTTCTCATCGGCCGGGATAGGGCATGGGCCTTGAGCTGCAGTCCTCAAAGCCTCTACTTTGCCGAGGCACCTGGGCTGCAGCCCTAAAGCCCATGCATTAATCCAGCCCTGGTATTACACGCTACACTATGATGTTCTTTTTATTTTTTCATATGTTACTCAGCGCTTCTTCACCTGTGTATTCCCATTTGTATAACTGTATTACAGACCTCCACAGCAATAAAACTTCCACTAAAATTTATACTGAAGGAAATGTGTTTTTATTAATTTGTTTAAATAGAATATGTAATTCAAAAATGACCTATCATCAACAAGATTGATACCAATTGACCATACAGTTGCTGAAAATGTTCTAATAAAGCCAAACCCATAGCTACACCTTCGGACCCTCTATGGATATTTGAAATGTTGGGAGGTATGTGAATGTACAAGAGACTCTGCTTTGATGGATACACACAGCATTAACCAGCATCACTGTGAATGTGCTTAGAACACTTTGCACAGCATTCACCTGCATGGCTCCATCTCCCTTCAGTATCCTATCTGATCCAATGGAACAAGTAAATTAGCTGCTCCCTCACCATGCCCACTGCTGGGATGTGTGATGAGGGGGTAGTATGTATTTAACCCATTAAAATGAATCTCTTAATCTCTTAACTTTATTTAGTAAAAACATTTATTTTTAGACCACTCAGCTGACAATGCCCGTTTTTGGCAATTCACCTGTCATTTTAAAACCGTTCACCCATCAGTGAAAAGATCTTATGAGGATTTCCCTTCTGCTAAAAATAAGGAAATAAGTAATTAAGTATATGGACGCTACCCACTAAACAGTGAATTGACAACTGAACTGCAAACAAATCAGGCCAAACTGTAACCACCTACAGACTAACCCTCTGAAGTGATTGCATCTGTTATCAGAAAACTACTTGTTTTACATTCTTTAAGAAGTAAGCTGATGTTATTATTATCGAATAGGAGAAAAATCTGTCCAACAGTTAGAATCCGCTTTGTACTCAGCGTGCAGCTGTTGAAGCATATCAGTTAGTACTATGGATATCCGAAATCCACTATTAAAGCTTAGCACCATGCTAGCTTCCTTGATAGCGGGAATATATTCTGTGTTGGCTGTTAATACTTTAGAAAGTGTTGACATCCAAAAGGAAAATGTGGATCTTCATCTTACTGAAAGAGACAGGATTTTACCTTAAAAACTGTACCTCATGAGATGCCTGTCATTCACACTGTTTACATTCTTCTTGGTTTAAGAGAGATACACTAAAGGATAATGTGACAAATCTACATGACCATCATTATCTCATCTAAAAATTCTCTATACTAATTTCACTGGTTAAAAAACAAACAACAACAAAAAACATTGCAACTAAAAAATTCAATGTACATGCATAGATTTCATTTTGGTACATTGCTTGTAGATTGTGTCCATCACTATACCTGAAAACTTTTGCATCATATTTACACTGACCGTGACATTATTTTTCATTTTATGGAAAGAAAAACTCAGACATTTCGACATTATGGGTTCAGATAAATCAGGTAAGTGTGACATATTCACTAAAGCTTTTTAAAAAATAAACGTTAAAGTAGTAACATCTGTTAGCCAGATGCAAACACACAGCTTGTAAATTAACCAGAGGGATGGTCCACTGGAGCCAAGAGATTCTCAAAATAAGTTTACCAGTGTCATGTTTATGGAACAAATACATCAATCTTTCAATGAACCACTTTAAACCTGACTAAAACAGTTGAATGGCTGGCATAACAACTGTATACATTTCATGTATAAAGTGTATATATAGGTGAAAAGGTGATCATTGTTAAGCTGATTTGCCCATGCCTACCCAGAGTCCTTTACAGTGGTGCTAACATTGCAAGTATATGATTTCTGTGGTAATAGCAAGTCTTCTGTCTTGCCTGGTGTGTGCAGATTTGTGTCTTTTAATGCACCTGCTACCGCCTTGATTTTAAGTGGAGGGGTTTTCTATGATTCTAGGAGTTCTGTGATTCCTCCTCCAGCTTTTACTACCCCTTGTAATGAAAGCCGCATATAATACTTGACCCACTGTAAAACTGTAATAATTTGTTGTGTTGTCCATAAATAGATAATATTAACCTGAATCATGACAGTATTTATATACATATGCAGATTTTCATGTCAGATTTAACTGTTTTTTTTTTTACTTTTAATGTTTTTTACATTCTGTTATATCTATCTTTATTGTAGTCTAAAGTTATATCTTTACCCAGCTTACCATGCGTGACACAGTGTAACCATAAATACCTAATGCTATAAAGTCACAGGTGCACGTAATGGGCTTTGTCACCAAACAGTGAATTGTGGGAGATTGACAGAGTTGCAGTATTTAGGCCCAAGTTCTGAAACTGTTGTTGAGTCACCACAATTAATTGTTCATGAATAAAACCAAATGCGTTTAATCCATATCTGTTCCTGTGCTTTGTTTCAATTTGTATGACAAGATTTGTGGTATAATATTTAGCAAGAACATTTTTATTCTCTGTGCATGGATAACCTATAGGATTCATAGGTCTATAACAGTATGAGATCCATTTACTGTGATCTGTGCTTATGATGAGAATCTGCCCACACCCTTGTCTGGAGTACAAAGACATGGAATCCAACAGATGGAAAGACTATTAAAATTCATCTCGCCTACAAATGTGCAAACACATTGGTTAAATATAATCATGTTCTTTTTTTTTAAGTGGGTCAAATATGTCTCGTACCAATAGATCTTTTTATAGCCTTCTCTCCATGAAATAACATGCCAATAGATAGATGTAAGAATCAGAAGGAAAGAGTCAAGGAATTTTTAATGTATAACTCGAATGTTAGTGAACCGGAAGTGTGATTCAGTAACCCATTAATTACCTGTAATGCATATTAGTGTAACACATGTGCAGTATCAAAAATAGGACAACAGTCTTGTTTAATATTTGAAATAACTATGTGCTTGTTTGTCTCTTTTCAGTTTGAGCTTTGTGAATAAATAGTGTTTGTTAGTGTTTGTAATTACCGTCAACATTGTATGTCTGCCACTTACAGCCCCACAATCAACTGTTATGTTTGGGAGAATAGTAATAGCTGGAACACAAAAGCACAACAGAGAGTGATCCTTGTGCAATATTTAATAGAGAGAATAGTGCCCCTGTGCAATGGGCTACTTACAGGAAGCAGGATTTGAAATCACAGCTTGTAGTTTATTGTAGAAACTCCAGGACAGTGCTGGGTACTTCATCTGGGAATGGCAGTGACTCTGAAATGAGAAGCATTTATACCAAATCTCCTTAAAGGAGTAGGCTCCTAACAAGACACAGGATTGAGCTAATACAGAAAACAGACTACCATTAACATACAATAACTTCAAAAAGGAGTGTACAGTCTATGCTTTTTTTTTTTTTTACATAGGTTATAGGTCATAGATACATTGTTTGAGGCTGTGCTAATTAGAACCAGTGGTTACATGCACATGTGTTTACTGTATATACTTTTGGTTGACATTTAGGTTTAACTCTTTTAGATTGCACAATCGGGGTTAACTTGAGAGCCAACATGCAATTCACTGCAAATCACAACATTAGCCAGAGTGTATGTATGTGTAGATATCAGGGCACCTTTTATTTTTTTCATTTGCCATTTTTAGTCCTTATTTTATTGCATTTATACTGCATTAACATCCATTTTTGCAAGCAGTACTATTATAGGCTTTTCCACTCCTCCCTCTCCTTTTCCTTGAGAAGCATCAGGGTCTTTTGCAAATATAAGTTATATTATATTGCTTGAACTTTTCATGAGATTCATTGACCATCAAACAAAACATCTCTCCTTACATTCACTCAAACTATGTGTAATAAACCAAACAAATATATATTAGCAGGGGCAACGCTAAAAATTCTAAATAATTACAAACACATTAGTTTAATATTCGAAAAATTGTTCAATTCATATATTAAAAAAACTCTTAAAACAAACATACAAAAAATATTAATATAATAACCAATTAATGTGTTTGTAATTATTACTTTTGAAGTTATATCTCAGGATATTATTTTTCTATTCATGGTCTTGGGATATGCCGCTTATTTGATAGATATATACACATATAAGTTGGTAAGGTTTATTTAAATGTATTTGCTTGTTATTTAGCGCTGTACATTTTATTTAATATTTTGAAACAAACCAAACAGATGCATGAATGTGGTAAAGAATGATGGTTAGTCACTTTTTGGATAGGGTTGATCATTATCCCTGGGAATGCAGGCAACTAGGACAGTCAGGACATTCTTTTTATCTGTTTGTTTATCATTACCTCTATCCCATATTGGGACTAAATGATTTGGTATACAAGACCAGTTTCACTCAACCTTAATGTAGAACAAATAGGTCCTGTTCCGGATAGTCCTACTGCTTGAAAGCTCATCTTCAAACGGAGTTCAAGTGCGCCCTGAAGTCTTAATGGGGTCTCTACAGGGAGTGCAGAATTATTAGGCAAGTTGTATTTTTGAGGATTAATTTTATTATTGAACAACAACCATGTTCTCAATGAACCCAAAAAACTCATTAATATCAAAGCTGAATATTTTTGGAAGTAGTTTTTAGTTTGTTTTTAGTTTTAGCTATTTTAGGGGGATATCTGTGTGTGCAGGTGACTATTACTGTGCATAATTATTAGGCAACTTAACAAAAAACAAATATATACCCATTTCAATTATTTATTTTTACCAGTGAAACCAATATAACATCTCAACATTCACAAATATACCTTTCTGACATTCAAAAACAAAACAAAAACAAATCAGTGACCAATATAGCCACCTTTCTTTGCAAGGACACTCAAAAGCCTGCCATCCATGGATTCTGTCAGTGTTTTGATCTGTTCACCATCAACATTGCGTGCAGCAGCAACCACAGCCTCCCAGACACTGTTCAGAGAGGTGTACTGTTTTCCCTCCTTGTAAATCTCACATTTGATGATGGACCACAGGTTCTCAAGGGGGTTCAGATCAGGTGAACAAGGAGGCCATGTCATTAGATTTTCTTCTTTTATACCCTTTCTTGCCAGCCACGCTGTGGAGTACTTGGACGCGTGTGATGGAGCATTGTCCTGCATGAAAATCATGTTTTTCTTGAAGGATGCAGACTTCTTCCTGTACCACTGCTTGAAGAAGGTGTCTTCCAGGAACTGGCAGTAGGACTGGGAGTTGAGCTTGACTCCATCCTCAACCCTAAAAGGCCCCACAAGCTCATCTTTGATGATACCAGCCCAAACCAGTACTCCACCTCCACCTTGCTGGCGTCTGAGTCGGACTGGAGCTCTCTGCCCTTTACCAATCCAGCCACGGGCCCATCCATCTGGCCCATCAAGACTCACTCTCATTTCATCAGTCCATAAAACCTTAGAAAAATCAGTCTTGAGATATTTCTTGGCCCAGTCTTGACGTTTCAGCTTGTGTGTCTTGTTCAGTGGTGGTCGTCTTTCAGCCTTTCTTACCTTGGCCATGTCTCTGAGTATTGCACACCTTGTGCTTTTGGGCACTCCAGTGATGTTGCAGCTCTGAAATATGGCCAAACTGGTGGCAAGTGGCATCGTGGCAGCTGCACGCTTGACTTTTCTCAGTTCATGGGCAGTTATTTTGCGCCTTGGTTTTTCCACACGCTTCTTGCGACCCTGTTGACTATTTTGAATGAAACGCTTGATTGTTCGATGATCACGCTTCAGAAGCTTTGCAATTTTAAGAGTGCTGCATCCCTCTGCAAGATATCTCACTATTTTTGACTTTTCTGAGCCTGTCAAGTCCTTCTTTTGACCCATTTTGCCAAAGGAAAGGAAGTTGCCTAATAATTATGCACACCTGATATAGGGTGTTGATGTCATTAGACCACACCCCTTCTCATTACAGAGATGCACATCACCTAATATGCTTAATTGGTAGTAGGCTTTCGAGCCTATACAGCTTGGAGTAAGACAACATGCATAAAGAGGATGATGTGGTCAAAATACTCATTTGCCTAATAATTCTGCACTCCCTGTAAATGGTTTGTCTGGCATGTACCAATCTGAGGTGGCAGCTAACTGAGCTGCAAGAGTCCATGGTCTTTGGGCTTACATATGCGAATCATGCAAGCACACATTTCGTATTTTCTCTTCTCATGGTTCTTTTAATGAGTTATAATGGCACCAAACATCCCTATAGATGCTCATCTTTATCCTCGCCAAAATTGATGGGTATAAGTCAAAGGAATGGCTCAAGCTATATAACATAACTATAAAAAAAAAAGGGAATGAATTCTGGCACTTAATCTGAAACAAAGCAGCACTAGCCTGTGTGTTTCTCTGTGTACACACGTGAAATAGACAAAGATAAACAGACCAAAAACAAAGGTGATGGTAAGTGCGCTAGGTGGACCCCTTCAAAAAATATATAAATTGAAAAGCAATAATTGCCTGAAATGATGATGTGAGATACTCACGTAAGGATGGTTCTTAGTCTCTCAGAGATATATATGCAAAAAGAGAGAGAGAGACATAGACCGTAGTGTAATACAGTATGTAATGATATTATGATTTTAGAATAAAGTGTTTCACTAACAAAACCAGTAGGTATAAAAGGCTCCTCTGTTATAATGCAATATCTCCTTGATTCCTTGATTTCTCGTGTGTTGCTCACAAGTTGAGAAAAATTTGAGGGAAATAGAATGAATATAGTCCAATTTATTATAACAAAACAGTAGTATCTTACATATAGGCAGGCAGTGCAGCACAGTAGAGCTTTATAGATTAAGTCTTGAAGCTTGTAATCCCACTGTATGTGTAGATAGTGCAGCAAAGACTTCTTGAAGTGGTATTATGCAGCTTGAAGTCCCATAATGTATATATAAAAAACAGCTTTCTATGATATCAGCTATTGCGCAGGCAAACATCAACAGTCCTTCCGGCATCTGTAAGGCAACTCTTTTGGCAGAGCATTGCTGTATCCTCCAGATGGTTTTTGGAATCTCAAAGTTATAGTTTTGAGGCAGCACAGAGATGGCTTCCAGCAACAAAGGATTCTGGGAGATTTCATCAGGGATTTGATTGGCTACACGGCGAACAGGTGGACGACCTGTATTTATAGACCCAGCAGGTGTCAACAGTCCAGGAGCAGACACAGGTCCATCGCTTTCTTTTTCCGGTTTTCCTGATCCAGGCTCCTATAACATAACTAACGCTTTACACCACACATCCTTCATCTTTCTTGTCGAGGTTCATAACTAGGAAAGTTACCTTACTAACTGAGCAATATGTCCACTCCACCTATTACCTTGTCTCTACCTCCAGACCTTTATTAACAATACGAAAAATAAGTTGTTCATTTTAAATAAATAAATAAAAATCACATTTTTAACTACCGTATTTGCTCGAAAATAAGACGACCCTGATTATAAGACGACCCCCCAAACTTTGTATATTCCTTTAGGAAAAAAATAATAGCCTGAATATAAGACTACCATATAGAAAAAAAGTTTAACTTGTATATATTCACATGTAAATTGCTTTTTAATATTTAATAAAAATTAGGATATTAAACAAATGCATTTTTGCTTATCTTTATTTCCTTTTATGTGCCAATGCTGCCTATCTCTCCCCCCCCCAGCTTTGTCTCTCTCTCCCCCCTTCACCCCAGCGTTGTCTCTCTCTCTCTGTCCCCCCAGTGTTATCTCTCTCCCCTTCCCTCCCTCGTTGTCTCTCCCTCCACCAAAGTTTTCTCTTTCTCTCCCCCAACTTCTCTCTCTCCACCTCCCTCCTTTTCTCTCTCCCTCTACCCTCCCTCTCACCTTGTCTCTCTCCCCCTCCCCTTGTCTCTCTCTCCCCCTCTCCTTGTCTCTCCCCCCCCCCTCCCACCCCTTGTTTCTCTTTCCAACGAATTTTAGATTTTACGATACGCGCAGACATCCTCCGCTGCCCGGCACAACCGCCGGGACTTCTATGATGAAGCCGGAAGGACCCAGCTTCATCATAGAAGTCCTAACGGATGTGCCGGGCAGCAACGGAGGATGTCTGCATACATCGCGCAGACATCCACTGGCTGTTAGCAAGGGGGATCCAGGTCCCCTACAGCTCTGCGGGGGACCTGGAGCCCAGTCTTATAGTCTGACCTCGATTTGAGGTCAGACTTTAAGACGACCTTGAATATAAGAGCATTTGCTCTGAAAAAAACCTTGTCTGATATTTGAGCAAATACGGTAGTTTACATGTTCCTCAAGGCATATTTGAAAAAAAGAAAAAATATTAACATATTATCCATAATAAAACATTGTATAAATAATTACGTGAATAAAACTCCCCACCTCTGG
This sequence comes from Pelodytes ibericus, assembly GCA_036172795.1. Classification (NCBI taxonomy): domain Eukaryota; kingdom Metazoa; phylum Chordata; class Amphibia; order Anura; family Pelodytidae; genus Pelodytes; species Pelodytes ibericus. The sequence continues at coordinate 168,470,770 of CM069858.1, forward strand.
GTATTTCATTTTGCTAAAGTGCAAGCAATGCTGCCGTGCAACATTAATTTAATGTGTGAAATGAATGTCCATGGGATCCATTTTGTTGTCAGAAGGGTTATATATATTATGGATGGTTTAATATTTCCTCCTGGCAAACAAAGAATTAGGAAAACAGCATCTAAAGTTTTACAGATTTCCATGCAAGAAAAAAATATTCTCTTTTATGAGTTATTTAAATCAGCACAAGGTACGATAGCTGAAGAGTTAAACCTTGCCAACTGGGAAATGGTGGACCTGATGGTTTTTTTACTGTAATCCAGTCTTTTAGACATTGAAACTGCTAATGACTTGCCTCTGTAGACTTGCTTAGACCTCAGGCTGTCATCAGCTCTGAAGCAAACTGTAGATCAAAGTAGTGCGTTGCACCGTCAAAGCTGCTATTGTAGTCTCATAAAGTCTTTAGCATTGTCTCGCTATAGTGTTTGACCATTCCATTGCAGATTAGTGAGGACAGAAGAGGGGTTGTCTAATTATACTTGCCATGGTGCAATATGATATAGAAGCAAAATGCTAGGAATATAAATTACTTTATTTACCCTTTCATGTCAGAGAAGTCTGCAAGGCTTTTTTATGGGCCAATGACATCACTGTCTATACTGGAACATACAGACATCTATTTATTTTAGATATAGTTACATTTGCTAATGGTATACATTAAAGTGAAAACACATGAAACACACTGAAGGTCCCATGTAGAAAAGATTAGGACTGCTGCACTCATTGATGAAGTATACTCATATTGCACATATAGGAAAGTGCACAATCACATGTGGGTGTGATCAAACACTGATCCTTAGTTAAATTGGTCATCTACATAGTCTTCCTGAGTACACAGATGGAAATTCCAATGCATATGTAAAACAGAAATAGCCAAACATGTTTTGGTCCAAAATACACAAGCTTTACGGACATGTGGCCAACTTAGTAAAAAAAAACCTGGATGCCCCCTGTGTAGGCGGTCCAGTAAATATGCAAAATGTTAAAAGGATCTACTACACTTTATTATTATTTTTATTATTATTATTAGAAATTCTATGTATGTATCTACAGAACCTTACATGTATGCATGTACAAGCCTCGAGCAGACTATAAAGCTTCTGTAGAAGAAGATGTGCAAAAGATGTGCAAAAGATGTGCGCACATGTTTTCTTCATCAGTTTTTAACCACATCTATTTAATCAAATTGTTTCAGTTCATCATCAAGGTTGATTTTCATCTTATGTCTTTCAAAGTTTTAAAAAGCATGTCTGGTAAATGACATGGCAAAGAATGTTGTCACACTGAAGAAACAGGAGATAAGTTAGAGGTCAAGATGAGATAGAGATGCAACTAAATTTCCCAGTGGGCTATACTACTAGGATAAGGTGGCTGCCAGGAAGCTTGCGTTAAGACAGTCCGGGACAACAGGTTCCCATGTGTACTTTTCAAGAACCAACTCATATTTTATGGTTCAACACTATGGGGCCTGTTGAATAAACAATTCACCTTTTAGTTAATAGATCCATCTTACAATGATTCTTACATATATCTTATGCTTGTACTATCTGTTTGATAATATATTGACTGTAGCCATATTTATTTTGTTAAAATATTTATTTTTCATTGCAGGAATTAGAAACCCAATAAAACATTTTTATCCAAACTTGAATAGTTAAGATAGTAAAGCTTATCTGAAAGTAGGTACCCTGGAAACATTATATGGAAACACTCAGTTTCGTGTCAGTGTTTGAGAAATGGGGCCATTTAAGTTGAAATGTACTACAGAGGATATTCATCTATCTGAGAAACCTGTCTTTTGTGTTAATGGCCCTACATTTAACTAGGTCTTTAATAGTGAGAGCTGAATTGAGATTTATAACGGGAGAATCTTGAACATTAGCATTTGTTTCAGACTAATGCATTTTTTCGGCTGAAAATCTGCTCTAGGAGATAATCGGAGCTCCGAGTTTCAGATCCAATCCGATCACTTGAGTGATACGAGTAGCCCTTAAATCGGGCTACTCAGAGACCACCAAAGTGATCTCTCTAATCGTCACAAAAATCGACCAATGTGATGTGGCCGATTTACGTGCTGACATTTCGGCAGCTGAACATATTAAAATAAATGAATAATATTAAAATAATTATCATATTATTACATGTGGCCTGAGGGTACGTCTAACAGCTGTTGATGTGAACAATAGCCAGTGATGTGATGCCAACCTATAGCTGGCTTGATCACACCGGCATTGTTATAACACAAGAGCTGTTATGGCAGTATATAAAATTATGTATAATAATATATGTATATGTGGCCATTCTCTAACTTTTATAAGTTTTTTCATATCTGCTTCACCATTTTTGGTGGCATATGTGCATTTTATACTACATGATCTGCTCATTGACATGGTAATTGCTCTATTAATGCTGTAATAGCATATTTTAATAAAAAAAATTACAATGATACATTTTTTAGTAATAAATATGGTATTATGGCATGTTAAAATGCTTTCCATGGCAATAAAAAAATTGTTTTGTAATGTTTTTAAAAAAATGACATTATAAATATTACTATGACATTTTAATATATTGTATTAATTTTTTACTAATTTATTTTATTTTAATTGTATTTAATTTCGGGCCAGTTTGGGAGGACTTTGGCTGTTTTCTCAATATCTGAACTTCTCCCATTAGCCTCTATGTAAGGACTTCCCGTAGTCCTCCCTGTAGAAGTCTATGGGGAGGACAAGGCTACAGTTTTGTCAGACAAACTCAGCACGAAATTTGGTGCAATTCCAGAAATTAAACTAATGGACAAATTACAAGTTACAATTAATTGAGATTCACATATATTTATGTGATATATATATATATATATATATAATGTGGAACCAGATTCAGTCTTTTACATATCATTATAATAGAACAGTATTTTACATATAGTTATCAACGATCGTGAAACGATCGCGAAAACCACTCTAATAGTGCTGTTCTATTGCCTCGATGTCGAGGCAATAGCCAGCACCAAAATTTCCTCTCTGGGACACCTATGATCGCTCCACGGAGCGATAGTGGGCGCCATATTGATGGAACAGCATGCTCGTCAATATGGCTATGCCCTCTTGTGGTCAGAGCTTCGGAAGTGAAAGAAAATTTACTTCCGTGCTCTGAATATGTTGCTTGACTGCCCCTAGAGGCAGTCAGCAACATTGCAATGTAAAAAAAAAAATGTAATTGGCTTAAAACTAGTATTAAAATTAGATTAGCTGTTAGGGTTAAAATTAAATAATTTTTAGCATAAGGGATGGGGTTAAAATTAAATTGAAATATATTAAGGGATAGCATAAGGGTTAAAGTTGGGGTTAAATTTAGTGTTAGGGTTAAATTTAGGGTTCAAGTTGGGTTCAAAAGGTCAATATAGGAAAAAAGCAAAAAACACTATTTTTGTTTTTTGCCCCATCACTCGCAAAAAAATACAGAAAAATATGGAAGCATGCATATTTCTGAACTCAGTACAACATTTAGAAACTATTTAGATGGCGTCTTTTTTAATAATTATATTTGTGTAAATTATCTTTTAGGTCAAAGTTAGAAAAAGTGTTTTTTAAAAATATTTCATCATATTTTATGATTTGTTTGTAGTAAATTATAAGGTATGATGAACATAATGGTATCTAATGAAAGCCCTTCTTATGATGATAAAAACAACATATAATTTGTGTAGGTACAGTATGTGAGAAAGAAGAAAATTACAGCTAAACACAAACACCCCAGAAATGTCAAAACAGCCATTGTCACCAAGGGAAAGTCAAGGTAAAAATGTCTTGTCACTAAGGGGTTAATGTGTGGTCAGTAATGTTTGGAGGCTTCAGGTCATATTTTCATACCATATGCAACTAAGGCTCATAGAGCAGGGTCTCCTTTTAATATTGGGACTTTTCCCATTGGATAACACAACCCTCTCTGATTGTGATGAGAATTAGAATATTTAGCTGCACTTGTTAGGAAATCTCTATAATAGCAGAGGCGTCACTAGGGTTGGTGTCACCCAGTGCGGAAACTCATGGTGTCACCCCATGGATTTCCTCCAATACAATGCCAAACAGATTCCTTAGTAATGCCAGTTAGATGGCCTATTAACTAGGCCACACACAGGAGCCCCATAACTATGACACACACAGGAGCCCCATAAATTATGCCACACCAGAGCCCCATAAATTATGCCACACCATAGCCCCACTATTTATGCCTCACTTCTGTCCAATTAATTATGCCACACACACAGGTGCCCCATAATTATGCCACACCAGAGCCCCATAAATTATGCCACACCAGAGCCCCACCATTCAGATGCCAGTATTATTGTGCCATTCAGATGCCAGTAATATTGTGCCATTCAGATACCAGTAATATTGTGCCATTCAGAGCCCAGTAATATTATGCCATTCAGAGCCCAGTAATATAATGCCATTGAGAGCCCAGTAATATTGTGCAAGTTAGATACCAGTAATATTGTGCCAGTCAGATGCCTGTAATATTGTGCCAGTCAGATGCCAGTAATATTGTGCCATTCGGATGCCCAGTAATATTGTGCCATTCGGATGCCCAGTAATATTGTGCCACTCAGAGCCCAGTAATATTGTGCCAGTCAGAGCCCAGGAATATTGTGCCAGTCAGAGCCCAGTAATATTGAGCCATTCAGAGCCCAGAAATATTGTGCCATTCAGATGCCCCAGCCAATTTGCCCATTCCTCCCTCCTCCCCCCGTCCCCAGTACTTACCGCCTGGCTGCTGCTCCATGTTCCCCGCCGGACGTCTCCGTACAGTGTTCCCTCCTGTAACATCACATCCGGTCACTGTGATTTTTTTTTTCTTTTTCCGGCGGCCGAATCCATGCTTAACTTCGCTGCGGGGGGATGCTGGCAGCACGGGTGTCTCCCCCGCTGGAGGTGTCACCCGGTACGGTCCGCACCCCCCTCGGGACGCCACTGTATAATAGGTTCCTGGAAATTTGAGACAGCTTTCAATTTAGCGACTACACAAGTAGATTTTAGCTCTTAGTCCTGTTAGTGGATATTTCTTTATTGTCAGTCACAAGCACTCTGATTCGTTCTACTTTTAAACCATTTGAATGCATCACCACACAAATATAAAATACCGATATGACAAGCAATATGCTTATTTATTGATGTGATATTGCGTGAGAACATACTGGCAGTACAATGTTCAAACCTGTCTCCTGTTTCTCCCTTCGCAACCTGATAAATGGGACGACAGATCAGCGAAGTGAAAGTCTCATTAAGATATATTTCCTAGAAGTTATTAATAAGTGTGTAGGCCCCTGAATCCTCTCCTGACTACACATTCACTATAACATGAAATATAACATTTCACCATAAGGCCCCTTCCTTCAAGCAGTGGATGAAGAGACATTTCTGGCAGTCAGAGTGTTAAATTAATTGAACGGATCCAGAAGGTACCGGTTCAGGGTGCTAATAACTAGAGAAAGTTAAAACTAATTTCTTATGTGGAGTGATTCACCTACTACCCTGGTACCTATGTAGAAGATGACCTTCTTTGACTTGTGGGGGCGGTCATCTCCTACTGTCACTGATTATTTTTAGTGTTATTTCATTTCCATACATATGAGGGAATAAAGTACAGAATTCAGAACTTACACAGTAATCAGGTAATTATTTCATTTCAATTCCAGTAACAGACTGTGTCTACAAATAGAATACTAATTACTTTTCCCCCTACATATTTTGTCCTTTATAATGAATAGAACTTTTAACCACTTAAGGTAACTAAGTCATTATCACATTCAAATAACTACAACCACATGATGCTGAATAATGACTATCGTATATCATATGACCAATGTGCTTCAACTGAAATGTCTGAGCACATACATCTATTTATATCTATTTATATATATATGTATATTCGAAAGAGGCATTAATTCAAAGTAGAGAGGACATTTTTAATATCAATAATAATACAGTAAGGATCATTTTTTTAGACCGGTGATGCTCACCTGTCCATCATCTGAACTTGAAAAAATGAACTTAAGCACATTAACACTTTTTTCAAGTTGATGATCTCAAGGACCTTATATAAAGGTCTGTCAGGGACTGTAATGTGTGCATATAACACAGTCTTATTTCAGACACACTTAATATGCTGCATGTCTGGCCTCTGGACAGGGAGGCTCATTTTTATTCCATCCTGTCTTCTTTCATATCAGATGTTTTACACTTTGCTGCCATCTCTTCTTGACATGGCATTGACATGAAATTAAGGCTTATGGCTGTTCTCTCACAGTAGCTCAATGCAGTAGAATCCCAAGATCCATGAGACAATGTGATACCTCTCTGAAATGAGAGAGTCCTCAACTACAAGAAATGTGAAATAAAAAAAATATAAAAATTGGAAAATTTTAGACAGATTTTTCAAACAGACAGGTTTTTTTTTTTTTTTAAGCTTTTGCTTCACATTAACAACCTGGTACCACTTGTCCAGCATAAACCCAGAGATGAATGCAGGTTTAATCTTAGCTCTGATTCTTACCTGCGCTTATTTCGATGTTGGAACACGCTGATAGTGTCATCATGCACTTAGCCAATCAGAACTAACCAGTGACCATATCACCCTCCACACTTCACAGGCCAGAAGATGAAATGGCATGTAAAAAGTACATTTAATCCTCATATTTGGACAACTGGACTTTTAATTTGCTTCTACAATATAATTTCTTGCTAATTACATAAACTGAAAAACTCCATAAATATCAAGATATATTTCCAAGCACAAACAGCTGGACATAATCCAGACGAAAGCAGGTAAAGCGAATATAAAAGCAATATTAATTAATAGATAAATTATAGATATTTCAACTTGTACATTTATTACAAATTTTCATGTCTGATAAAAACAGTAATGAGACACATTATACATTATATACAGTACATCTTTCACAAGATCAAATACATCCATATAGAAATGATGTGGTTTCCCAAATGTACGTGCTTGCGTTTGCTTGTGTGAATCATTAATAACAGGGGGTGCTTCCTAGACAAAGGATCTATAGGCTACTTCCCTGCCTCTGAAACAAAGTGAGCCAGAAATAGCAACAGTGAACTATTAACACAGAGATTGTCTCATTCCTTCTGGATGCTGCGCAGTTAAAGAGTTCAGAAATTAACTCACAGCTCATTGTGCTGTAAACATGTTTTTTTGAAGGATTTACCCGCCCCCCCCTCCATCAGCATTTCAGTAAATGGATTTAGTATCTGTACATCTTGTAGGTAAAATGATTTTGTTCTAAACCAGTCGTGACTGCATAGCAGAGATGCTGAGTGCATGTCAACCACGCAGCTTATTAAATTCTTATCCCAAGGTAATTACCAGTAACATACATTCAGTAATATATTTTTCTCCAGCGCTTTCCTTCCCAAGGGTGAACTCAAAGTGCTTTAATGCACCCTCTGGCATATAACCATATATATTTTTTTAGATTTAACCCTAGCAAGAAAATGGACCTGGTGATGGTAAATTGGTTTATTTCAAATTATATTTTTGAGTGGGTTTTGTTATTTATTACTAAGATGACTGTATTCACCTCTAATGGGGTTGCTTATGAAACTGTGTATTGCATGCCTGTATTAAAATAATGCTATCCTGCAAAATGCATCTTTTATAAATATCCATAAATAAAGGAACAGTATGATCACTTTCAGTATGATGTATTATTTTCTAAAATAAACCAAATGCCAGTGAAAGCTCACTAATTATATTTATAAGAAAGAGCCATTATCCATCCGACACTTCACACTGAATTTTCATCTTAAAATTAGAAACACTCATCATCCATCCATGTTATAAACAACAGTACTTGATTTGTTGCAACTACAATCACTGTTCATGGCACACAAATTAATAAAAACAAAAACAGGAAAAGAAGAAAATATTAACTCAGTCCACATATTAAATAGCTCTCTCTTCTGCAGGTCACACCACTAAAGAAAAAATGCCTGCATTTGAACACTAAAGTAAGCATACTTTCAAGGCTAGACCACTTATAATACATGCTCTTTACTCTTGCCATTAAAATCCACAATATCATTCCTTTTACGGTTTACAGATTGAAAAGCAAGTAGGTAATTCACCAACCCATTTTATCCGTTGAGCACTTGTAGGCCAACTTCCTTTCGGTCTTACTGGATTTCATCGGAAGTCTCTTCATTAATTAGCATCGAAGGTGTGTTCTTACATCCAATCTCATCATATGCTTTTATTAAAGGACCATTACTCTTAATCTGAAAATGTAATGGTGGCACCCGGTAAATACTCCCACCCCAAAACACCCGCCCCAGACTTTATGTTCGCATGCTGTATGGGTTTCATTGCATGAAGCATTACCCCGGATTTAATGTATGAAGTTGCATATTAGGGATGAGCATTTACTGAAGTCCTCATCTACTAGGCCTGCTTATATGTCAATTGCTGCTGGATTACTAGAGCTACTGGAAGGTAAGCATAGTCAGATTTAACCACATACTTCCGTATAACAAGGCAAAAGGTAACTGATGATCCTTAACATCTATTGAAATTCTTACACCTCTTTAGACAGCTGCTGTGTAACCAACACTTCGTGCCAGGAATGTCAACCTGTATGGATGCTTTTTCCCTATATAGGCAAATAGAACATGTAAGTCTGGGCCTAAGTTTCATGTAGGGAGCAAGTGATTCTATAGTCTCCCTTTCTTATTACTCTGCTTTCTCTCCTGACCCACCGTCATCTGGACCACTTTTACAGGAGTCCACCCTAAAAGTAAGATCCTGGATGATCATTGGTCATTTCACTATGCTCCATTGTTAGACTGGACTCATCTATAGAGAAAACTTCCCTTAATATCACATAACTTGGGTTTCATAGGTAAAGCTTTCAAACACTAATAATGCATTGTAGTAACAATTTTATTGTAAACTTAATATGAAACAGCACAAAAACAAAATACATCTACAACAGAGACATAACAGCAAGACAAGGCACCCTCACCTTGTGTTCAAGTAAGTCTAATTATTTATGTACCCTACTATTTGTTTGTACAGTGCTGAGGAATATGATGCTGTGTTATAAATATTATAGATAATCTTAACAGCAGCAACAATACCTATAAATGTTGCCAGGGGTAATACACTGTTGGGGTGTCCAGGATGAAGAATAATTCCTCTCCAATCCCCTATATTTTTCCTCAGAGAGCCAATCCTTTTTATTTTTTGTGTTTTACCACTATTCTTTGGGTCATGTCCAGGGGCGTACTTGAGGGGCACACTACAGAGGGCTGCCAGTCAGCAATAGGTAACATCAAAAGCACCAGGCAGCATCAGAGGATGTCTGCGTCTATCAAGTAGTGCATAGACATCTTCCAGCTGGCCCCACTAGACACCAGGGAGACTAGGGTACTGAGATGGCACTGGCAAGGTGTGTGGGGAAATAGATGGCATTGTTTTTATGTCTAAATTGGGGTTTTTTATGTCTAATTGGGGGTGTTTGGATGTCAAAGATAGAATCTGTCCGATTAGTGCAGAGACGCATTAGGTCTAAGTCTTTCAGAGAAGACCTCCATACTACCTTGGAAACTCCTTGTTATCTCAAGTTATTCTCCTGTTTGTTTAAATGTTGTTGTATACTTCATACCGTTTACCAAATCTGTTAAAATATAATGAATACGTTTCTCCAACCTTGATACATTTTTCACGTTGTCCACTTAGCGCTCACTTCAACACATCATGTAAATTCTCTAGGTACTCCCCTGGAACCCTCAACGTCTCTTTTTCCACAATGCATGTGGCTTGGACATGGCGGCCATCTTTTTGACATGATGAAATTAGCACTTTGTCATTGGAGTAAAAACTTTAGTAATGAGAACATATATTGATGCTTCATTTTGACTAAAGGCAGAAAGACTAACTGTCTAGAGGCCACTATAATTTGGGTTCCCCTTTACAGACACAGTTTAACAGTTAATACCTTGTGGTGTAGTAAATGTTTATTTTCTGAGCTGCTACCATTTTTTATGTGTGCTTATCATGTAATCTCTTGCAAATATCAATAAAGTATACACTTGAGTAATAAAAACCTTGGTTTATGGATAGCGTGTATTGAGGATTCAAATTTTTATGGTTATATTTTATATGACAAGATGAGGATTTATGGGGGGGGGGGGGGGGGAGATAATCAGTCAAACTTTGAAAAACAATAAAGGGTATATATATCCTAAAAATATGTATAATATTTAAACACAGGCATCAATGGGGTTATGTTTATTCTGCATCACATGGATGGCAATTTTGAGGAAATTTAGTTCAACTTGATGGAACAAAATATTTGCTTTACTATTTCAACACATCATCCCATGTTATTTACACATCAGGGGTGCAAAATAGAGGGTACAGCAGGTGCAATGAACCCAGTTCCTTCCTTTCAAGGAGGCCCATCACAGGCACTCTGTCAAGTATCACTGCCCTGTAGAAAGCCCAGAAATTGTTTCTCCACAAGGGTCTTTAACAGTCTTGTTCTGCCACTACTACATGTGTTGGTTTTGTGTGACACAGGCTAATAAATGACTTGGTAACACACATTTAAAAAGAATGAATCGACTATTTGCATTATCTATAAGACTAGAGTAGAAGACACTGCAGTATATTCAAATATCTTGTGATTTCATTATTCTCATTAGCTGCTCTTTGCAGATATTTCTGGGGGTACAGCTGTTACCCAAATAAGGAGCCAGCCTTTCATGAGGGGCACGCATTCCAGAGGATGTCTCTGCCCCATGCTCAGAAGACCCATAAAAGTGTCAGGCAGCATTGGAGCCTGTCTATTCGCACCAAACAGCACAAGTTTGGTCAGGCCAAGGGCAGCACAAAACAGAAATATACCACAAGGCGCAATGGCTATTCCTGGGGGTACAAAGTAAATCTATTGTTGTAGTGACAAATCTGTGGGTGCAATGGTAAGTCCTAGACATGCCATGGTATGTGAAAAGGGTGTAATAGTAAGTTATGGGGATGTAATGGCAACTGGGGGTTCAATGCCAAGTCTGTGGGGGCAATGGAAAGTATGTGGGAGTAATGGGAATATCTTGTGGGCACAATGGCAAGTTTGTGGGTGCAATTTGCAACCACAATGTCCTGTGGTTGCAATGGCAAGTCCTGAAAGTACAATGGTAGGTCGAGTGGTTGCAAACGAAAAGTCCAGTGTGGTGCAGGGACAAGTCTAGTGAGTTATGTAGTGTGGGTACTGCAGCATGGTGTGGTTCAAGTCCAGTGGGTGCTGCAGTATGGTGTGGATCAAGTCCAGTGTGTGCTGCAGTGTGGTGTAGGTGTAAGTCTAGTGGATGCTGCTGTGTAGTGCAGGTGCATGTCCCATAGGTGCTGCAATGTGGTGTGCAACATAGTCTTGTGAGTGCTGCAATTTGGTGCAAAGGCAAGACCTGTGGGTACTATAATGTGATGCAGGGTCACAGGGTCGCCATCAGATTTGTTTTTTTTCAGGCCCCACTGTCATTTTATCCAGGTCTTTGTATATCATGCCACTGATTTAAATACACCCCAGTACATGCCCTATCCCCTGCATTGCACATCCAGGACTTACCACTGCCCTCCAGGACATACACCATTACCCGCATTGCATATCCAGGATTTACCCCTGCCCCACAGGACATGCACCCTCACCCACATTGCACATCCAGGACTTACCTCATTAGTATGCCACTGTTAGTTTTCCCATTAATATGCCACTGTTAGTTTGCCCATGAATATGCCGCTGTTGTCCCATTAATTTGCCCCAGCCAGTTTGCCCATTAATTTACCACAGCCAGTTTGTCCATGAATATGCCACAGCTAGTTTTTCCATTAATACGGCACTATTTTCCCATTAATATGCCACTCTTTGCCCATTAATGTGCCACAGACAGTTTGCCACTCCTCCCCAGTACTCACCTGTGCCGAGAGACAACATCCTTCAATGCTGCCTCTCTCGCGCTCCCCATGCACTGACCTGGTTTGAGCACCAGAAGGTTGCGTGACCCCTGGCGCTCTGATGTCAGATCAGTGCGTGTGTAGCGCAACAGAGGCAGCATGGAAGGAGATCTTTTGATCTCCCCAGCCAGTGTCTCTGCTGGAAAGTGCTTTTCCCCCCTCATTTTTGTTTTTAAAGGTCTGGGGCCCATGACATGTGTATCGCCTGTCCCCCCCTGATGGTGGCCCTGCAGGGTCATGTCATGTGGGAGCAATATTGTTCTGTGGGGCTATAATTATAGGTGGGCAAAATAACTGTAATGAAGGAGGACAAAAGAAGGAAATAAAAACAAGAAATGCATTTTGACAAACATTTTTATTAAATATGAAAAAAAGTTTACATGTGAAGCAATATTTCTAAAATAACTTTTTTTCCCTGTATGGTTGTCTTATTTTTAGGCTTTCTTTTCTTCATAAATTAAGATCCAAAGATAGGGGTTCCCTTATAATCAGGATTCTACATAAAAATATAAAATATACAAAAATATAAACATTTAAAAATCATATATTTGTATGTTTATTGTAAATTTTATGTTTTCATAAAATTATAATCATATAATAAAGATAAATAAAATAAATATATATTTTTAATTATATATAATATATATATATGTGTTTGTGTTGGAATATATACAGAGTAGGAGATAGTAAGCACTTATGGTCAGAATATGTATTTTTCATACAAATGCAAGAGAAATGTGTTATTTTCAATTTATGTAAAATGATACCATCTTTATTATTTAGATGCAAATATTATTATGTTAATATGGAGATAACATTAATAAGAAATATATATTGGTTTGATCTATAACTAGCATGCTGTTAAATAACTATACGATTATAGAAGATATATAATTTTAGTATTCACAGTTTGTAAGATTTAGTAAGCTGTTCAAAAATTACTACAATGCAGACAAAATCTGTGTTTTGTCCTGGGCTGAAGGCTAGTGATGGCACAATAAAGGTATAAAGTGCAAAACATATACAAATCAGCTATATTATTATGGCCACCTGAAAATACAAATAAAGTGTACAGAGTTTTTAGACTACACTAGAACTTTGAGGTGTGCTGTGGTATCTGGCACCAAGATGTCAGCACCAGATCCTTTAAGTCCTCTAAGTTGCGAGATGGGGCATCCATCAATTGGACTTGTTTGTCCAGCACATCCCACAGATGCTTAACTGGATTGAGACCTGGGGAATTTGGAGGCCAAATCAACACCTTGAACTCATTGTTGTCTTCCTCAAGCCATTCCTGAACCATTTTTGCTTTGTGGCACGGCACATTATCCTGCTGAATGAGGCCAGTGCCACCAGGGAATACAGTTTCCATGGAAGGGTGTACATGGTCTTTAACAATGCTTAGGTAGGTGGTATGTGTCAAAGTAACATCCTCATGAATGGCAGGACCCAAGGTTTCCCAGCAGAACATTGTTTTTGTTTATATTCTTCTTTTGTATTAACTGATGTGTATATGCAATAAACTGTGCATTCCTTAGCAAATATTCCACGTTGCCATTGCCAGGAATGCTTACAGTTGGGTAACACTTTTCCTCTATAATCAGAATTACATATACATGGGATGTTGGAGGGACTCTGAAGTGTGGGGAACCTGCTGCATTGAGCAGTATATTTTCTGCTTTACATCAAGTGAGCATATCTATAGTTGGTGAAGTGAGGTACATTACATGGTGGACTCTGAAGCATGTGAGAAGGTGGCCATAAAAAGGAGAACAGAGGATCTTACCTTCTCATATTTTATATTTAAGTATCTTTTATATGACATAAAGCACTGGGTGTAGAAGGTTACTGAGCATAATTATATATTGAACAACTGTATATTGGGCGCACAAATTGTATAAATGTGTTTAAAAGAAACAGAGCTCCATTTTACCAATTTACATTTGGATGAGGGTGTTCAAGGCATTGGAACTTTATTTCACGTTGAACAGCTTTAATTAATGATTCTACAATGAGGTTATCAAATGCAGTAGCACTTAGATTCACATTTTTTATGTTCGGTAAGACAAGGTTGGGTTTTTGGCCTTCCGGTTATATGTACTAAATCTGAACCCAGTTTACTGAGAGATACATCTTAAGTATGAACACACCCACTTGTTGAAGCACCCTACTGAAACAATAGACCTAGCACTGGAGAATAGTGTGGATAGACTAGTGTAGATGAGATAATGCTAGCAGATACAGTAATTAGTAATTCAGCAACAGTATAATTTTATAACATATATGTATTAAAATGTATGTTTTTGTTACCATTAAAGTATATAATTGTATAGGTTGTGTACTTAGGACTTAAAGACGACTAAAAATATTTTTTGTAAATGACTTCAGGAAAATGCAAATGAGAATTTGACTGTGACACATAGGAAGAATAACATTGAAGTAGGAAAGATTGTATAGAGAGAAGCGTGTGAGGAACCAGATCTCCAAAGGAGTTATACAGGATGTCAGAACTAGAGTACAAGAGGGACTATAGAACATGCTGAACATCCAGTACTTTACACATTGGACAAAATGTAAGTATTAGATAAAGCCTTTAGAGTGACATTATTTTTAAGATTTCCAACTTACTTACCTTTCCAACTTTGCTATTAATACATAATGTTTACTGATCACTTTTAGTTTATGGCGTTGCTAGTCATCCAACCACAGTTCCTCAAGTCACTTTCCTCATTAATCTGTGTTTCATCACCATCATAATAGTTAATAATCTCATTTTTTCCACATTCCATCCTTCTGACTTATTTTTACATCAGCTAACGTCTGGCCTATTTCCTTCCATTTACTTTTTTTCTCTACCCTGCATAGTTTTTTTTTTTCCCCTGTTGCTTTTCACGTTGTTTTCCTGTTGAACACGGGGTTTGTTCCTGTGTCTCAAAAGGTAAACGCCTTGAAATTCAATTTCTTTTTTTAATTTAGCATTGGTTTTCTTTTGGCAATCAAAGGGTTATGAGTTTGAGATCTTATTTTACAGTTTCATCTTGGCAATTAGTTTTTCAACTACAATCATCACAGCTGATTTGTAGCTTGAAGAGGCCATTCAGAAATCATTATGCCAAAGCACTTTGAGATTAATGGCACAGTTTGTATATTTAAAGCTTGCTGAGGCGTAGTGTTCATGGTAGGATTTATCTCTTTGAGTGAGCTGGTGTATGTATGCACAATAAACTGTGCATTCCTTAGCAAATCGTCCACACTGCCAGGAATGCTTACAGTGTCATGTTGGGTAAAGCAGATGCTTTCAATATTACATACCTCAGGGTATTGTGTAAAATGTAGACATCAGGTTGCAGTGTCAAGAAAAGTATGCAAGTATTCCTGATTAAAAACAACAATATGGCAGCCGTACTGAATGTTGGGCAATGCTGATAACATTATATGACATTCTATAATCCTATACTGAATTGGCACTTCTACAGCTAGTGGTGTCAGTATTCACTGAATAATAAACTATGGAACTGACAACAGAATTGTAATTATCAGAAGATGGAAATATTCTCCTTTTTTCGCATATCTTTAAAGCTCAGCTAATGATTATGGTGGTTTGCTATTTTCTTGTCAGTTCCCCACAGTTCATTGTTCAATAGCCATCCAAATAACAACCCAGAGTGTAAGCCCACAAGAGGTGGATCTTCTTACCCTTGCTTATTAACATATTTGAGTTACGTCCTGTAATGTTACTACTTATCCACTTCTTTGTAGCCCTGTTCTACTTCACAGCACTGTAGAATTTGCTGTCATTACATTTTAGTGCAAATCCCATAAAACGGCCATGACTAAGGAATGAATTCTCTTTATTTTGGCCAGAATTGATTGTTAGCTACTGCTGGACTCACCTTTCATGGCACTTACACTGGCGGAGGAGTTGGTCCTTGGCAGTTAGTTGAGGGTGATTGACTTGTAGTTCAACAGATGGCTGTGGCTAAGCAATACTTGCAAAGATCCAACTGTAATACTTTAGCAAAGGGGCGTCCAGTGTGCGAGCCATCTTACAGCAAGGTGCAGCCCAACTGACTTAACTACATGCATTTCATTAGCCAATAATTGTCTAGGTTTATTTTGATAAAGTCAATTTTAACTGCTTGTGTAATGCTGCTCATTAAACCAAGACATTTGCCATGGCTTAAACAGCTGTCCTCACAATTGTTGTAAATAAAAAAAAATGTAGCTGTAGTATATCCAACAACTCCCATAATTCCCTTCTATGTCTCGTATGCTGACAATGTCTCGTATACGGAATAGGAGTTGTCCATCCGTATCTAGAGGGTCGCTGTTGGACGCCTTGGTCATAGATCCTCTAATCAAACAGACATTGCTATAAATGCTGATTGATTTAAGCTTGGCTCCAATAAAGCCAAGTAATAAAGCTGTGCTGAATGCTGTTATGTGACACAGGTACCAGTCAGTCATAAACGGTATACCGGAAACCAGTCACAGAACAAAGGCAAGTCTCGACCATTAAAACAGGGGAAAAAATGTAATAAAATGCTTTTCCTCCTCACACCTGGAAATGGTTAGAACTTAAAATTATATAGATTAATAACACTTCATCCCAATTAAAAATTACATTCACATGTTTTCTTTAGTGATGGTTGGGCGAAATGTGGTTTACATTAGAAGACCCTATTGAGCTAAGAAACCTCTTGAACACAAGTTTAAAAAGGAATCAAATACATACGTCTAATGGTTTTGTTGTGCTGTTTTTATAGTCTTTATAAGTGTATATGGTACAGTTTGAGGTTGTGACCTATTTTTTTTTGCTAGGCATGCCCAACTTTGATTAACAGAGGCTGCTTTGAAATGTATTTAAATTATTAAGGCTTAATGTAATTAAAAAAAAAGCCATTTCCACCAAAACGTAAATGTTTATAAATAAACACTACAAGCAAGGAAAAAAGAGAAATACTGGTTTTTAACAAGATCCGACATACACACTATGGGCCTTATTTATCAAGACAAAAAAGGTGGTATTTCAGGAAAAAGTGCTAAAATAGTAGTAGTAGTAACCATGGAAACCAATGGAAAGATATGGCAGTTTGCTCCAAATTTATCACTTTTTTTTCTGAAAATAGCACTTGTTTTGCCTTGATAAATTTGGCCCTTTATGCTATACGCAACTATTAGCAGGCTGCATGTATAGAGTGATTGGTCACATGATGTATACCAAAATACTATTCTCGATAAAGTTGGCACCCAGTGTATAAAAAGTAGAATTGAGAGGTTTTGGTTTTATGAATTGGTAAAATTACATTTTTTCTCTCATGGCTATGGCAAGGACTTCTTCTTTAAGATGGACTTAACCCTCCTGTTATTTTTTGTAATTACACAGAATGCAACGTTTGTGTGATTAAAAAGACTGATGAACGATGCTCCTATGGACTACAGAATGATGAATACCAAACGATGTTCTTATAAAAACACTACCGTTTAGAAATGATTGAAACTTATTTATGAAGTCTTTCCTAAGCCATTTATTAACATCATTCAGAAGCGATTTAATGGGATGTATGAAGTCAGATGCTGACTGAAGTCGACTGCTATGTTGTGAAGATGGTTCTCCACTTCCTTGGTAGTGCTGATTGGTGTGTCTAGGATGCCAAACACATCTCCAGCTGGTAAGTATATAATCATCTTCTCCTCAGTAATTGGCTGTGTTGCTTGTGATTGACATGCACACATACGGATCACAGAGAATGATGGACAGCAGGCTGTATTTCTCTGTAGATACAGAGCTATGCTCCACGAAATGGAAGCCCCATTTAGAAATTGCATAAATTAAGAGAAGAAAATATTTTAAATCTGTGGTGTCTCTTGTTTATGACCTCACTTTATGGCTTGAAACATTGCCCATTGATTTGAGACCCATGGAATCAGAATTGGAAAATCAAAATTGTATTTGTTTGTTATGCCATTAAAGAAAGATTTTTAAACACTTATGTTAATCAGATACAGATTAAGAGATTATTAGAGATACAGATACATGTGAGTTTACACTCCACTCTGCGAGCAGGCACTCACATCTAATATAAGAGAGACCTTTGTTTGTTACATTAATTTTATGGCAAGACAGGAGGCTTCGTATTTGCATAACCTTCTTTACTGTTTAACCTCCAGTGGCAAAACAGTTAACAGTTATAGAAAGAAAACAACCAATCAGAACACAGAACAGTGGTATATAAGGCAGTAACCATCCTCTTCACTTCCTCTTTCTTTGCTGCTTAACCTCCAGGTGATCTCAATCCATATTTGTTCTCATTTATTGTATGACATATTAGTCTGTATTACATATGTTGTGTGGTATATATATATATATATATTTTAGTGGTATATATTTTATAGATTATATTACTATTATTCCTTGTCTTTATAACATAATATTCTCAATCTTCATATGTCTTTATCTACTATTTCTATCATGGTTTGAACCCCTCTATTCCGTTTTTTATATTCTATCATGGTCCTTAAGCTAAACCTGTTTTTTCTCTCTAAACTAAAAGATCTTAAAGCTTGTTCCATCTTTATATCTTTCTTTTGTCTATATCTCTAGCGTTACTCGCTTTCCGTTTGGATTTTTTCTTCCGTTTAGGTCGCTTGTTATTTTTACCAAAACCCCAACTCACCTCCTCTTTCAGAGTTTCATGCTCCCGGATGGTGTAAACTCCTCGCGATGGTCCTAAAGGGCCTCTACCACGCGGTTTGAGGCCTCAGATTTCCCTCACTCTGTCGGCAGGCCTTACCGCGCGTGCGATCACGTGCGCGCTCAATTTTTAGGCCGCATTATCCCGGCAGCGTTTGGCCACGCGATAACGGGATTTCCTCCCGTCGCGTTCAGTCCCCCTCTCCCTCTAAACGGCTTACCTAAGGACCATCGGCAGCGTTACGGCCCTCATTGGCCTAACGCTAATCGGGCTTGCCCGGATCCTCGCCCCTTAGGTTTTATTAATACGTGTGGGAAGCAAAATATTTGCTTATTTTACCCCCTTTCTACTCTTCTCCTTTCCCTAACCTAAGAAGGTTTTTTATTTAAATTCTGCAGGTGATACTGTATTCTTGCCTCAAACTTGTATTTTTTTCATTACATGACTTATAATAGGGGTGACCCCCCTGAATCAGGCATGTGCAAATATGTGTAACTATGGGGGACTCTCCCCTCACTACAGATTGGCCCTAGTGGTCTATATGAGTTTCATAACCAACTTGTTGGGAAACTGACTGGCGAGGGTGACCCCCTCCAATTTGGCACTATCAGTGGTCACTTTACTGACCCAGGGAATTGGGTGACCCCCACAAAATAAATAAATAAAAAAATAAATAATTTAACGGGTGACCCCCGCTACTGTGTTGGTTGTTTTTTCCCTTACAACTCAGCATAGCAATGCACAATTAAAATGTTTAAACCGCATTTATACTACATGCCACAACCAGTGTATCTACTCATCTGTTTTCAGAGAATCATCGAGTAAAACAAAAAGCAACGGTCATGAGTGATCTGCAGCCTACCAATATGCCAGCAGGCTTCCAAGAATGGCTCCTGTCGGCTCTGACAGATTGCCTGCCTTCAGCCTTAGCCACACTACGCGAGACGCAACAGCCTCCTCACTCTGACGTGAGGGAAGCCTCTTCGGACTCGGATCACTCTGCCGAGGGCGACGGCTCACGTAAAAGACCGTGGTCGGATACTCCCACGAAGCAAATCGACAAAGGAAAGGCTCCACTTAAAAAATCTAGGTGCGGTTCCCTGCCTCTGCTTCCTAGTGTACACCGTGAGGAACCTCTGGACTCATCGCGGGAAGATTTCCGGATCCTGGACGAATATCGTGCGGGCCCCTCAAAACCAGGCACATCAAGATCACGATCCCCTGATTACCTGACCTCACAGCTTCCTAAAGATCCTGAGGTCAACCCCGATCTCCCGGTGGAAATACTGGACTCCTCTGGTTTCCCGTTGTTCGACCCACGTACACTGAGGCATCCCCGTTCGGCTGAATGGTCCCCACCCCAACACGTGGCCGAGTTTCTACGTTATTGGCTGAGACGACCTCTCGACAAGGAAGTCCGTCAGAAACTACGGGCCGAATGCCCTCGCCCTTCCCTACCAGATAAAGTCTCCTCGACCCCCGAATTCGACCCTACCTTCGTTACTTTCATGATGAAGAACGGGAAGGATCCTCGCAAGGGTCTGGAACAAGGGCTCCGCACCACAAAAGACAAATTGTTGGACGTATCCGGTCCTCTGACACAAATTTTCATCATGGCCGACGAGACCCTCACGAATGGCTCCCAGATAGATCCCCACCTGGCACGAGAATGGGCTCAGAGAGCACTTTGTCTACTGGGCAATGCCAATACTGCCATCTCAACTGAACGCCGTAAGGCGGCCCTGTTCAAGCTTGACAGTAAATTGGCTGAACTAGCTTCCAAAGAACTTGGTCCAGACGCTAAGGGTCTCCTCTTCGGCACTAAGTTTCTGAAGAACCTGAGCCAGCATGTAAATATTTTTACATCCCTCAACAAGGCACAATTTTCCCTAAAACGGGTCTTTCAATCAAGAGACCGTTTCTCCTACAGGGCTGGTCGGCAGAGGGGCCGTGCCACCAGCAGAGCCGCTTTCTCGGCATCAAGGCTCCGTCTCCAGGAATCTTCTTCCTACCGCTTTCAAAGTCGTCCCAGCTACCGCACCTCCTCCTACCGGGGACCCACCCGATCGAGAGGATCATCTTCATACCGGTCAAGATTTCCAGCAGGTAAGGGTACACCCTTTATTACCTCATATTCCCATTGCAGGCAGGCTCAGGCATTTCTATCCCAACTGGGCCACTATCACTCAGGACCCCTGGGTTCTCCATACTGTCAAGGGTTTCCTTATAGACTTCTCTTCCCCTCCGCTTCAACTTACCCCAGCTCGCCCTATTCGCATGCCTCAGGGCGATCTCTCTTTAATTCACGAGGAACTTTCAGCACTACGGGACAAGGGTGCTATAGAACGCGCGTGTGGGGACCCTTGCTTCGTCAGCAACATGTTCCTGGTTCGCAAAAAATCGGGCGAATTCCGTCCAGTATGTCACTTACAGGCATTTCAAAATGGAGGGCATCCATCTTCTCCGCGATCTCTTAAGAGAACGGGACTGGTTCTCACGCTTGGATCTGAAAGACGCCTATCTCACGGTCCCGGTCCATCGAGACCACAGACGTTTTCTCCAATTCTTTTGGCAAAAAAGGCTGTGGCAGTTCACATGCCTACCGTTCGGCCTCAGCTCGGCTCCGTGGTGTTTCACGAAGCTCCTGAAGCCTGTCATGGAGTTCTTGCGGGTCCGCGGCATCCGATCCATCGTCTATTTGGACGACATTCTCATCATGGCCAGAGACAAAGACTCCCTCTGCGAGGCCACGTACCTTACCGTTCAACTGCTACAGGACCTCGGTTTTATCATCAACAAAGACAAGTCGGAACTGCGTCCTACTCAGTCAATTCAATTCCTTGGTTTCACGGTGGATTCGGTGGCTGCGATTCTCAAGCTACCTCAGTCCAAAATCTCTTCAATACGGAAAGTCATCCGTCGTTTTTTACGTCTTCCCCGGGTCTCTCTTCGAGATTTCGCTCGCGTAATCGGGCTCCTGTCAGCGTCCATTCAGGCGATTTTTCCAGGTCCTCTGTACTATCGGGCCATGCAACGGTTGAAGGCTCAACATCTGCGGGCCACAGGTTCCTACGACCATGTTTTCCCACTTTCAGACGAAGTTCGACTCGAACTACAATGGTGGCTAACGCACATGTCGGCATGGAACGGCCGTGCCATCTTTGGCTCGACTCAAGACTTCATTCTGGAATCGGACGCCAGTCTCCTTGGCTGGGGCGCAACCTGCGGGGCCACAACAACGGGCGGGACCTGGACACCGGAAGAACAGGGGCTCCACATAAATTGTTTGGAACTGATTGCGGGCTCCTTCGCCGTGCGCAGCTTCACAAAAGACTCGACTCACTGCTCTCTGGTCCTCCGGATGGACAACGTGTCGGCAGTAAGGTATATCAATCGCTTGGGAGGGTCTCGCTCCAAGCTATTGACAGAACTGACAAAAGATCTGTATCAGTACTGCATGGCCCACCACCTGTCCATAAGGGCAGAGTACCTTCCCGGGAAGGACAACACGGTGGCGGATTGGTTCTCCAGGCACTGGAGAGACACCAGCGACTGGCAACTTCACCCTCAGGTCTTTCACTCTCTGAATCTCCTCAGAGGGCCCTTTCACCTAGATCTGTTTGCATCCAGGACGAATCGGCAAACGCCATCGTTCTTCAGTTGGATGCCGGATCCCCTCTCTCTGGCAGTAGACGTTTTTCTTCAGACATGGCCCCCCACAGGAGCTTATGCGTTTCCCCCGTTTGCCATGATCCTCCGCTCGTTACATCTTGCGATGCGTCAACAAGTCACACTACTTCTTATCTCCCCTCTGTGGCGAATGCAGCCTTGGTTTCCCCTTCTGCTGGAGCTATCTTGCAAGGACCCCCTCCTGTTACCTTGTTCTTCGACACTTTTATCCGACCCACAGGGGAACCCCCATCCATTGCTTCTTCAGGATCACCTCCAATTGGTGGCCTGGATGATTTCAGGGGTGCCTGGGATGTGTCGGGACTATCGACGGAAGCTAGAGACCTCCTCCGAGACTCTGCCGGGCACTAGAAGATCCTACCTTCAGGCTTGGGGAATCTGGAATAGCTGGTGTATGGGACAACACCTTAATCCCTTTACGGCCCCTGTAGTGGCTATCTTGAATTTTTTGGCATCTCTATTCGCCCAGGGTAAATCCTATCGTACCATCAACATCGTTCGTTCAGCCATTTCGGCTGCTCACGTTCCCGTATCAGGAGTGAATGTCGGGAAGGACCCTACGGTCTGCCGGCTCTTGCGGGGCATCAGGTCTGCTAGACCGCCATCTTTTAAATATTCATCTTTTTGGGACGTTTCCGTGGTCTTACGTTTCCTGGAAGGGTGGCCTGATAATGACGCCCTTTCGATTCGTCAACTTTCCGCTAAGGTAGCATTACTACTCTGCCTGGTATCTTTCAGAAGGGTGGCAGATGTTAGGGCTTTTGACGCGAATTCCTTTACTTTTTCCCCGGAGGGCGTTGTGGTTGCTATCTCACGTCGAACCAAGTCATCTTCAACGTCGGTCTTCTACCCTTATTTCCCGGACCGTCCGAAACTCTGTGTTGCTCGCTGTGTTCGCAGTTATCTCTCTTCCACAGCAGTTTCTCGCTCTTCCACTCAAGGCCAGTTGTTACTCTCTTACGTACGTCCTTTCCGGGCGGTATCTTCTCCAACTATCGCACGCTGGATCAAATGGATTCTGCATCAGGCAGGCATCGAAGGGTCGTTCGGCGCACACTCTGTTCGCGGCGCGGCAGCCTCTGCGGCCCTCGACCTAGGGGGCTCTCTGTCTGACATCCTGACGGCGGCTGATTGGTCCAGGGAGTCGACTTTTCGCACTTTCTATTTTCGCCCGCGGGGCTCACGCGGGTTCTTCATTATTGGCTCAGCGTTAAAATAGCAAATACGAAGCCTCCTGTCTTGCCATAAAATTAGGGATTATTCTAGCCTTGGTGTAGTAATAATCTAAATTTTATTAAAGACAGGAGGCGAGTATTTCCCCCCCTGTTTGTTTTTTCTCTCTCTTGTACAATACTAACCCACCCTATAAAAATAAAAAATTCATTACCTATCTTGCTTCATACTTATCTTTATATCTGTCTGTCTTATGGGATGTTTTCCATTGTGGGTATCGTTACAGGGAATTTTTATATAAGTTATTTACATTATGTGAATGTTTACCCGCTGTTGAAACATTTATGGAAGACAGTTTACTTTCACGATGTCTTTATTTTCTCTCCTAGTTTGATCCGTTTCCACGTTTATCATCGCCCACTACCAACCTCGGGTTCGTGTGGTCCTGTTTCTTGGTTTGTTCTAAGCTGTTATGTTCGTCATCCTGATCGGCGCATCAAAGAAAGAGGAAGTGAAGAGGATGGTTACTGCCTTATATACCACTGTTCTGTGTTCTGATTGGTTGTTTTCTTTCTATAACTGTTAACTGTTTTGCTGCTGGAGGTTAAACAGTAAAGAAGGTTATGCAAATACTCGCCTCCTGTCTTTAATAAAATTTAGATTATTACTACACCAAGGCTAGAATAATCCCTAATTCAACAGAGGGAACCTAGAAAGATGAGGGTGAGTATAGGACCACTATACTTTTCACTTAGGATTATTTTGTAAAAGCATAAATGAGCTTTTTATTACCTCAAAACATGAGATTGCTGTTATGGTGAACTGATACGTTTGAATTTTATTTTTATTCTTTATTCACATAATTTCCTCATTTAAAAAAAACCCCCACAACTAACAAACATATATAACCATCCCACAAACAATGAGATTATAAATATAAAAAAAAAATGTATACTACATAAATACATGAAAGTACACGGTTATCTTATCGGAGTATGCAACAAACTCAAAAAGAAAAGGAAATATTGAGGAGCTGAAGCTACTAGAGGAGATATTACAACGTCAACATTATTTACCCCCTAGGATCTATCCTTCTGCCGAGGATAATGTCAAGACATTTATCCAATTTCTGTCTATAATATCACTCACCCCTCTTTCTATCATCAGCAGATAAGTCAGTTGGTTCTCCCATTGATGTCCAGTAAAATCATATTACTGTTTCTAACAAACTGGCAATGAGTACCTTGCCTGCCATAAAACTATACATAGTCAAGTCGACCTGCATTAGATCCATAGAGGGCCCGATGAGATGTAACAGTGCAATAGATGGATTTTTATTGGTCTTAATATTAGCTACATTCAAAAATGGAAGATCATGTCCCACAGCCTTTTAACCTTCTCATATTTCCACTAGATATACAAATACGTACATTCCTTGGCATTACATCTTCAGCTCAAATTAGTAACTTAAGGATACATTTTTGATAAGAAGGTTGGGACATAATACCAATGATTAATACTTTATAATGAGTTTTCAGGAGGGACAAATCACTGTTTACTTTAAGAAATGCACCAAGCCATTCAGTCATGGAAAGGTCCTTTTTCCCATTTTACAATGGCCCTACCCTTATCTGTTTTTATTCTGATTAGAGCTAGGCATTTAGAGAGGTGGGGGATGGTATCTTTGGTTCTAATATCTCTAAATGAACCCTATAAAAAGGTCCTTTTAGAGTTCTTAGAACCAAAGATACCATCCCCCACCGGTCCCTCTTGTTGATGTACTGTGGTTTTAAATGTAACACTACACAGTTTTCTAGTATCTGATCTGCTTATATAACATGTAGAACATTCATTAACACATTCCCTACTTGTGAAGTTTAACAATGGTCTGGTCCTCCAGAAGTGATTCTATTTGCTTGGGGCCTTCTCTCTCACAGCTGTTCTTGAATCCCATCATTCAAACATCCTCATGCTGCTTTTAAGTAGTGCTGAGCCCCTGGTTGAATTTCAATATGTGAAGTCAACTGTCCTTTAATTTACACACACTGCCTGCGCTCGTCCCAGGCTTTGGGATTGGATGCTCTAACATAAATCTCTTCAAACCTTTGTTGAACGGGAAACTGTGCCCAAGCCCTCTAGTGAGGAGTTCATCTCCTCTGTGAAAATAAAAAATCAATTATATTTGCTATGTTGTGAACAATGTCACTCAGCATCAATTGGCCAGTTTCTTAATGACCTGCTGTGATCCCAGGAGGACTCTCTCCATGTTCTGACTGCAAGCTTTAGGACTACTAGTCAGATGTCAATGAATCATGACCCAGCAGGATGCTTTCTTTTCCCCTTCAGTTTCCTTCAGGGTTTCTGCACTAAAATGATAATACAACAAGAGCATTCCCTTCCAGTGGGGAGAAGCACTCTCTGTATTGTCAAAGGCTGTGATTATTCACTGGCTAATTTGTATTCTTTCTTTTCTTATGCATAAAGGTCTATTATTGCTGTTCCATCAATGTGTATACTTGTTGTAAATAAATAAAAGGTTATTTTTGACAGTGTGACTGCATGCAGAAATAAAACTAAATAAATAGTGAAAGGCTTTCTGAGTAAATAAAAAATCAGGTGGAATATACCCTTAAAACTGGTCAAGCTATGAAAAAGAAAGGGAGAGAGGCTCTGTTAAATGACAGTAATGCTGCCATCAAACTAAAATCTTTCGCTTTTACTGGCACACTTGAACAATGTGAAGATGTTTAGTTTTGAAAACATAGTTGGCTTCTAAACTTAAAAATAATGTTCCCTTAACACAGATTTTTTTTTTCTTACAATGGTCCTAGTATGGGTGTACATGTGTGCCTGACATGTTAGATCCCATACCTAGGACCTGTATGCCATCAATTGGATCATCTGATCTGACCACTGACTTCAACTAAATGTTCCTTCAGTGTGAACAAAATGGATAGAGGTGATGCTAACAATTGCCTATTCAAGACCGATTCTGTTTTTGATGTGTAATTATATGCACATTTATTTTTGTGACTGCATTCATCAAATACATACTGTGGATAAAGATGTATTCTTTTTTTTCTGAAACTGTAAGAAATAAATATAAAAGGGTCGAACCAATTTCAGGTCTGCACATTTTCTGTAGTATATCTTCCTTTACATTCTCCTGTTCCTGGTGCTAAATACCCATTTGGGACACAGATGTATATTGGGGAGGGTGTTGTCTTTCTCTGTTGTGACAGCTGTATGTGACAGCACCTCAGATACAGGTATGAAGTTACACTGCAGGTAGGGAGCCTATAGATGCCTGCCCTCCAGTGCAATAAAGTGTAAAACATGTGGTTATTAGAGTACTGATTTTATTCTCAATCAGCTCACCGGCGAAGAGTTTTATGACATATAAAAGATTTATTTGAAAATACAGTATATTAAATGCAAGCTGTGTGTCTATTGTATATTAGATTTACTGCAAACCAGCAGCCAGGGCTGGTACAAGCATTAGTGAAAGGTATCAAATATCTTTGATGATCCTATATGTATGGTAATGTACTTTATGTTTTGAATCATAAGTATACTTCAACATAAACTAAGGAATGTGTGTTTATTTATCCTTTTGGATCAATACAAAGACTGCTGATCTGTTACTTGAATATAAAATGCAGAAAGACATTCATTATCCATTATACATAAGTGCTGTATTTCTTCTTGGATAATCAGTCTTATTTTAAAGCCATGTTGTAAACTGCTGGTCAAATAGTTTTATTGTATCTACGTTGTTTTTGCTTGGATGTCCTATCAGAGTGGGACCATGCTATATTGTGAATAGAACAGGGTCCTCCATTACACTTATAATCGGGTTTTGCATTGAATTTGTTCAAATTTGTGTTCAAAACTTATCACAATATCCTATTTGAATTCAGTAAAATATCTTTTTTGCTTTATCAACTTACTGCAGTTCTGTGCTGGTTGCTGAGTGTGTTATATATATGTTTTCAGCTTCCCTCCATATAGTGATTATCACCTGATGTACCTGTATACTTTTCTTAAAGTGCCGGTTGCCATCATTTAAGCTCAGTTTTTTTTAATGTGAATTCACTAAACATATCTCCAACCATTTCTTTCCCAACCAACCCTACCTCTATCTGCATAAAGTTTAACAGTAAAGAGGCTATTGTATGCCCATCTGTTCACATTAATATGCAGTGGCTCTCCTAACTTCACATCAATCTAAAAACCAGAAGTCCTGGTATATAATTTAGTCATTTGGAGTAGCCTTCCTATTTTTACATTTTTCTTACTTCACGTTTGTTTAGGCACTTATATCTGTATTATTCTGTGTGTCAATAGTTTGTGACTTAATTGTGCAAACAATTTTTATTGGAGTGATTTTTTTTTATCCATTATTAATAACAGTTAAGTGTTACAAATATAATAGCCAGGATGTTTTCCATTTATATTTGACTCTTTGACTCCAGGGTTATCCCCTTATCTGGTTTAATATCAGTTGCAAGTTCTCTTATTTGAATAGTATGATGCAGAATATGTTGATTAATAATAATAATAATAATATTTTGTTTGTTTTTGAAAACCCGAGTGCGAATGGAGAACACGTGAGCTGTAACATGTTTGTTCTCCTGTCAGGGCTGTCTTAACAGCATTGTAGGCCATGGGCAATGCCATGCACTGAGGGTCCTGCCCATTCAACACCCAACAAGGCATTCTTTTGGCAACCTGGTCAGAGCATAGATGGTGTTAACCATTCACAGCGGTCATATGCCGCCCGTGACAAAGT
The DNA here is from genome assembly GCA_036172795.1 of Pelodytes ibericus. Taxonomy (NCBI): domain Eukaryota; kingdom Metazoa; phylum Chordata; class Amphibia; order Anura; family Pelodytidae; genus Pelodytes; species Pelodytes ibericus. Next base: position 168,499,189 of record CM069858.1, read on the forward strand.
TCATTGACATGTGCGTTTAAATGCTTCAAAAGGGGCCATGCGCCTAGGACACAAAGGGGTTATTTACCACAGGGGCCCAGTGTGCCCATGCATTAAGACCATATTGCCTCCTTTAAACTTTTCTGTGGATGTCCATGGTGCCAAAATTCAATGTATACATCCAACATAACTGAGAATATATTCAGGTAAATCCTTGTGAAGTTCACAAGACAAAGAAGGTTTCCTGATCATCATAACACTTTAGCAAAGACTAAGAGCTCAATTACATAAGGGTATATTCAATAAACAGAGAATTGTAGGGAATTGAGATGTGAGTTTCACACTTAAGGCCAGAGTAGCCGAGTGGGAAAAAATTCTCCCATTCAGCTGCCTAGAGTTGGACATTCTCATCTCAATTCCCCCCATTTCCCTGCAATTCTCTCTTTATTGAGTAGCCTCAGTAGCCTCTCTCATGCACAAAATCAGTACAGAGCTCGAAATAAATAAAAATAACCCTTTAACAGTGATGTGTAAAACCCGCAACCCATTGTGTAAACGATCAATATCATTCATCCAGCCATCCAATAAACTGATTCATTTCTGAACCAATTAAGCACATATACTGCATGGTATCCAAGTAAACAACCAATAAGAGGCAAAATGCAAGGAGAAATGGTCCTGGAAAAAGGTGAAAAAAGAAGGGATTAAGACAAGGATGAATTTAACAGTTAAAAAGATATTCACACTTAATATCCTGGTGCACTTTTGTTTGATACGTATTTGCTCTAATTATAGGCTGAATCAGTAGTCCTCAAACATTTTCTGATTGGAGGATACTTTTAGAAATAGATAGAAAACCAAACACCAATTCTTCATCTTGTCCTGTCTTACTCAATAATACGTTATTATTATATAGACATCACGTTGGCTTGAGGTTATGAGAAAATAAAAATGTCACTGTTCCTTTGTGTTTAATATTGTGAAAATACATTGTGAAATATTTTTTTAATCAAACCTTGAAAGCTCCACATACCATTAAATATGGCGATTTTTTTTTTTTAAATCTAAAATTAATTTCCACTATGGTCTCTAAGAAAGTAAGCCTGTATAATGAAATTGTTACACTTCTGTTAGATTACGTTTAGGTAAGAATTAGATGATTGCTACATTTAATAATTATATCATTAATACGTTTCATTTTCTTACCCTGTTCTCAAGTGCAACTTTTATATAGCTTATTTTATGCGAAACATAAATTCCAGATGCTTCCGCTTAAGCTGGATGCTGACTAACCACACAAATATTCAGAGACAAAAAATATAACAACTCTATTACCAGAGCAAATCTGCTATGGCTCTTTGATGTGATGAGGTTTTCATACTTTGGTACAGATCAATCAGTCTTCTAAATAGATAGTTGTATTCTGTTTAAGAAAGGATAATACATTTTAGAAAGTAAGTGTTACATTGCGTCAGAGAGGATTGATCAACGGATCTGAGAAAGATAAGAGATTGTTGAAATATATTGCAGACTCATAAACCCCTATCCATTCCAAGCCAGACGAACACACAGATTACAGGCATGGGGGATTTCTAGAGAACGCAATGACAGGTACTTGTGATATGCATAAATAATCATGTCTCAGCTTGAACTGTACTTTGCTATCATCAGTGGAGTGTGCTAGTAATAGCTTTGATAGACAAGTCATTGAGAGAGCATAATATTTCATGGGAGTTGTACTGTTTGGCCCATATATTACAAATATCTGTAAGGCACTTCATTTCAGTTGAAGAATTATGTCATCCTATAGGTGGCTGGGATTACCATGAAGCAAATTTGGCTTTAGCCAGAGATGCAATTTTTTTGGGGAGAACTAAAAGTGGCATATGGGGCTGCCTAACATTAACCAAACCATATTTTGTATATATTCTATCTCTGGCTAGCATATTTGCTATTTTTTTTTAAAATGTATTCCTTAATTAAAGGATTTGGGCCCATCCAATTTCCTGGGAGACCTAAAGCAGTCTTTTTCATTTTTCCAAAGTTGATCAAATGAATACCATAAAGTTGGATGATAACATCTGCTACAAAGTTGTTAATTCAGTGAGTTTTGAGAGCTTACAGTGAAGTGCTTTAAGTTCCACTTGGGAAGAAAAATGTTGTAAAAAACGAGTGATTGTATTGAAGCTATAACTCCATCAGTGCGTTTCTTCAAAAATTGCCATCATTATTCATAGTAATGATTCAATTTGTAATTCTAGGATAACTGTATACCTTTATAAATGTGCCTGACGTACTATTTTCCTTAATCCCACTATCCCTGCCTGTATTGTTGTACATTTAACAATGATTTATAGAGTAACCTATCTTACTGGTTATTTGTATGTCTAATCCATGCCATACTCACTCTTCAACCAAGTGATTTATGTGCCTGGCATTCACAAAAGAATGCTGACCTGCAAATATCACATTATCCCATTTTATCATACCATACATATTTATTTAAATGCAATATCACTGAATGGGTTATTTATGATAGTTAATGTCCATCATTTAAAGTGTGATCAAGTTAGTGAAAAATAATGTCATTGTTCTCCCTTCCCAGGCTATGGAAATAATTGGAATTGTGTATAAATAAATATAGTGTAAAAAGTAGAACAATCTGCATGAACATTTCAATGATTTCAGGGAAATTGCTCCAATTTAAAAAGTGTGTCCCATAATTGTTCTTGACAAATAACCCTGGGGCCTCACAAACCCTGGACGTGTACAATTAAATCATAGAGGGCTATTCACTAAAAGTGAACTGCAAGTTATCTGAGAGTGAAAAATCAGGTGTGAATATGTGGGTTGTAAAGTAAGCAGATTGGAGATTTATTCCAATTCCACTATTAGTGCCCGACATTCACTTTTAGTGAATAACCCCCCATTGTAGCCAGTTAGGTTGCGGTATTAGCATAGGGGTTGCAAACCCAGGCTCTTTTTGTGACTCTGCTCCCCTGTTTTCTCTCCAGCCACTCTTTAGTAATGTTATACCCAGTGAATATCAGGGAAAGAAAGGTCTCACAACTTCTAGGCAAGGACCAGATCTCTCTTCACAGGTTAAGAAAAGAAAACGACTCTAGGGATTTACATGTACAATAGAATAAGAAGAAGAGGAGGAGGGAGAGGGAAAGTGGGACAAAAAGACAATACATTGTCTCAGCTTTGGTTTCACTAGTAAGTTTCACTCATGATGCTGGTAAAGAGGAAGGAGCAAGCAGATGGCATATCAAGGCATCACAAAGTTCACATTTCTGACCCTCTCTCTCTTTTGTTTGTACATTTGATGTTTAAGGGAGGGTTTAGAAGACACACCTCACGGATGGGTCCACAACCCCTTGAGATATTTATATAAGACAATAAAGGTAGGGAATGGTTTTTACCGTGTCCCTAGAAGATGGGTGCTGTAGCCACAGTCACAGGATTCAGTCTTCCCACTGGAAATAAGATGAGACCAAGGCTTTTCAGTCCTGGACAGCTCTCAAGCTCACACAAACTGTATATAATTGCTACGTGTTTTGATAAACGAATTTCCTGCTTGAGAGAGCTCCTGGTGCCTTGTCAGCTTTCCTAATGAGTCACACTATATGGCACCACACATAACCTGCATCCTAACCAAGAGCGTGGTACACTAACACAAGACATTCACAATGTGTTGTGTGACTGGTACCACGTAAGCTGTGGATGTCAAATAGAGTAAAGCTGGTATTTATCCTTGTATTGGATGATTGAGTAGAACTGGGTGAACCTGGGGCTCTTGAAAGTTTACACTCAAATTCTGTTCAGTTAGTCAGTAAAGGTCACCTTGATTCTACCTGCTATCTGTTAACACCTTATGTGATAGGCGTCAAATGATTGCCCCTTGATTTCATCCAGAAGAAACACGGAAGACGCCCGGCACTCTGTGTAAGTAGTGTTTATTCCGTCAGAGTGTGCACCCTTCACTGATTCAGTGTGATTCCACATGTTGTTCCTTTGAAGGATGTCATCCAGAACATGTCATTTAGATAGTTCATGGTCTAATGTGCTATTTTATTTTATACATGTAAAAGCATTTACCATTCTGTTCTTACAAGACAAACAAGGAGAACGTGCATATGCATGCCTGAAGTTTGCACATCTATTCAGTAAAAATGGGAACTGTAGTGAACTGGCAACTAAATAACTAAACACAGGCATCAGTGTTTTGGAAAACAAAATTCAACTTGCACTATTTTTTAAACGTATTTCAGCTCTTAATGCCGAATATTCATTATTCTGATTTTAGTTCACCACAGATCATTATTTAGTGCAGGGCTTGTTGAAATTGATCTGAGTTTTAGGAGCCAGCAAAAAATCTAGGAGCCAAACAACGGCTCATACACACAAACATGCAAACATAAATACAATCAGGCAGACAGTCACATACACACATACATACAGTCAGTAACATTAACACACACACGCACAGTAACATATACATACACACATACAACCTGTAGTTAAAAAAAAAATGTAAGAGGGAAAAAAGGGCATCTATGAATGTCATCCCCACTCCCTGCTGCTTTACCTCATTGCAGGGAAGTTCCAGCATGCAGGGAAGTTCTAATTTAAGTTCCAGCCCGGTCTGTTCTTCTCACACAGACATTATTCTTATATAACCCTGCTGAGTGTAGGGATGTCATGTGACATTCGGTGCTCGGACATTATAGCTCGGTGCGCGAGGGGGCAGAGCAGGAAGTCTGTGCAGCAAAAACTCTGCTCCCTCATGCTCTGCTGTATAAAACATAAAAAAAAAATGTCCCAGCAGTGAGGGCATCATGCGGAAATAACAAAACACACATGCCAGGTCTAATTTTCTGATTGTCGTGGCGGCCTGGTGCTTGGGATTTGTCAAGACCTGGCTTTAGTGAACTGACATTGGTTTCTTATAAACCTAGAGGAGTTGAGTGTTGTTGATAAAACATTTTTTTTATAGTGAATGGTAATATAACGAATAGTAAAGAAATTTTATTAGAGCATCCTCTGCATGCCATTTAATTGTATGGAACGTGATTCTCCAGTGAAAGCACCATTCCTCCATGGGGTTATAAGTCATTGAATGCTGCATTATTATAGAAGATTAGTCTTTTATTTTAAGAATCATCACCAAGGGAGCATGAAGCAATCAAACTTTAACAGGCAATTAATCTCCATAGATGGTGTTTGTATAACACTTAACCAGTTTCCATAAATTAGTTTCCTGTTGCTAGGCCTTTGTGTTCGTAGAAGTAATGCAGGAATTTCTAATATGGCTATCCAAGTTTCATGTAATTAAGAGTGTCAATGTACATCTCCTGCTTCTTGCTGCTTTTCTACCTCCATGTGCTAAAAAACCCTGCCATTTTGATTTTTATAAACAGAGGGTAACACACATGTCATTATATTGGGCAGGCTGTGATCTAAATCCGTATAATAAGGATGTAGCAAGACAAGCTCAATATATGATATAGTATTCCTGAGGTGATAACGACTAAAGTTTGGTCATGCAGGGAATCTTTATAAACCAGAGATGTTGTTGGTAAATCCTGCTGGCTTCGATAAGCTGCAGTTTTATTCCCTGTGAGAAACAAGGACTAAAAACCATTGGGAGGCAGCTACTAATATAAAATTTCAGCAAATCAACTTCTAATCATAGAAAAAGGACATTTCCAAGGTATGTTTCAAAAGTAAATCCCTGCAAAGAAATCCATTCATTCTCTGTGGGTTTGTTGTCAGAAGGTATCAAGGGTGGCAAAATCATTTTTTTGAGGTGGATCTTACATGCACAGACTGTGCTTGACTGGATTACAGAGGGCTCATACAAAAAGATACTGGTAAAGCCCCAAGCTCAGAACCTAGAAGCTGAATCAAAGTAATAAGATATCAAATTGCCTGTGTGTAAATTTTGTTTTATTTCTAAGGCAAACAAATTTGAAGACAATAAAAAAATTCAGGGAGCTTTATGGCTAAAAATTGTTAAGGCATAGATGAAACAAATCTGTTATTGTGCCAGTGTGCTTGTTTGTCACTGTATCATAGGCATATAAAGAGTTAACAGTAAAACATAAGTTATTCTTGTTACTATAATACTGATACAGCTCTAGTACATGATTATCGATGTTTTAATTTATAAATGTTGTATAATTGCTCAGTACTTCATTATATGATACCTGTACTCACATAAGTTGATAAAGTGCACTGCATAAAAAAAAAAGAATATTAGAGGATTATTCAAAACAATGGGAAAGCAATCTGAAGCCCAAGTCAGTTAAATATCTGTAATGCGCTGGGGACTTGCTGGAACTTGTTAACATTAACCCCTTTGTGACATGACCTTTTGACCTGTCTTTCCCTTGGTGACAAGGACTGGTTTTACATTTCTGGGGTGTTTGTGTTTAGCTGTAATTTTCTTCTTTCTCACATACTGTACCCACACAAATGATATATTGTTTTTATCACAATAAGAAGGGCTTTCATTAGATACCAATATGTTCATCAAATCTTATAATTTACTACAAAGCAAATCATAAAATATGATGACATTTTTAAAAAAACAAAACACTTTTTCTAAATTTGACCTAAAAAATAATTTACACAACTACAATTGGTAAAAAAGACCCCATCTAAATTTTTTTAACATTTTGTCACGAGTTTAGAAATGTGATTGTTTCCATGTTTTTCTGTTTTTGTTTTAGTTATATGGCAATTATCCAAAAATAGTGTTTTTTGTTTTATAATAATTTTCCTTTTTAATATATTTGTATTCATACATTTATCAAAATACATGAATAATCACTAAATCGAGTAATTAACAAAAAATATTCACATTCCCATCCCTCCCTCTCCTTCATGCATCATTATTACTATTTGATGTTTCCCACATAAATTAAATAGATGTCCCTTTTTATGTTTTTCTTACACTTCAGCTTTTACATGTCCCATGTCTGGTCTAGGCTAGGTATAAATAATGTGCTTTACAGGTATTGTGACCATCTAGCCCATTTATTGATGTTCAGCGAGTATCTATCGTCTCCTGTTGCTATCAGTCCTCCTATTGTCTTAATCTACTCTACCTCTCCTATCCACTCTTCCTGTGTAGGTACTTTTACCTGCTTCCAGTACCTCGGAATCAACATTTTTGCAGCGTTCAGAAACACCGGAAGCAGGGGTCTTCTATAGGTTCTCACAGACCCTTCTGTATGATGTACAAGTACTGAAATTAGCCTCACAGGGAAATCTGGGTCCAGTACCATATGTTTCGTTCTAATAAGTCCAAAAAGGGCTTAATTACTGGGCAGTCCCACCATATATGCAGGAAACTGCCCAAGTGCTCATGACATCTCCAGCACCTGTCTGATACCCTCAGGAAAATGTTGTGTAATAGGGCTGAAGTCCTATACCATTTGCTCATAATCTTATAGTTGTTCTCTTGAACTGCCACCGACAATTAACTTTTGTTTGTGAGCATAACAATTTTCAGTCCCTCTCCCATTCACGCGTAAAATATGGTTTACTTTCTCCAGCCTCAGTAGTCAGCATGCACTGTATAATTGAGATCATTCTCTTAGGTTCGTCAGATATCACACATAATGACTCATACGGCGTCAAAGACTCCGGGTATTGTCTTTGGTCTAAACAAGAACTGACAGAGTGCTGTAATTGCCCATACTGAAATTTTTGACTCTCCGATGGTTGTCTATCCCCCATTAGTCTCGTCAAAGAGATCATTCCTTCTTTTTGCATAACATGCCCTAGTCTGGGATACCTAATATCTTCTGAGAAGTTTTTCCCCCATGTAAGGGGATACCATACCCAAGGAATGATCCTCTTTGTATATGAGTGAAGTTAGTGGAGATGGAGTTCCGACTAGCCTTGTGGCCTCTTTCTCTTTTCAATATCTTTATAGTTGGAGCTACTGTAGAGTGTGAATTATTTTATATTTTTTGTTTACTAATTAAGTCTTTTATTTATTTTTCATTGCAATGTTTCCCTCTAGGGGCAGTCTAGCAACAGCATCAAAGCGACGGAAGGGATTTTTTTTTCACTTCCGACGCTCTACCCACAAGAGGACAGCAGCCATATTGGAGGAGCATGCTGCTCTGTGGAGCGATCGTCAGTGCAGCCTAATGCCTCGAGAGTGTTGCCGGAGTTGCCAGCTGGACATGCCTGACGTCCTTTGTCACGAAGGGGTTAAGGGAAAAGGTAATGAGAGGGGAAATTATTAAATCTATTTTTGAGACCAAGTCAAATTTGGGACCCAAAAATAGCTTTGATCATTTTGCCTCCCATTACTTTCAGTGGGAAAGATTTTAATCTGGATCTTTTTTTGAAGTCAAACTAGGATGCCGAATTTGACTTAGTCTCAAAATGAAAGTCGACCTCCAAATTCGAATTTTAATGAAGAGACCCACCATTGTCTCTTGTCCTATACGGAGCAGTAGATCTCTGCGTTTCATGGCAGAGGCCTATTGCTGTCAATCTTTCCCAAGGACAGGGCCAAACAGAAGGAATAGCGGGGATATGAACCCATCCACCCTGCTCCAAGCTCTGTTCATGGTAGCATTCTTCTGCTAGGAGAAGAGCAAGTAACTGCCAGGAAGAAACAGAAGATATCGATGTAGAGACCGGAGTAACAGCTGGTAAGAATGTCGGGCAGCTCAGGAATGGATAATGTAAAATCTTGTAGTTTCATTGAAAAATCGAGAAAAAAGGATTCATCCCACAGTGCATAACGTACACTCAAGGGCAGTGAGTTACCTGATGTATTTTGTGCCTACCTATGGTGCCTGTTAGGCATGAAATGTGTCCTGTGACTCACTGCTCCAGCATGTACCTTTTGCACTCTGATAACAATCTTCTTACTGCATTTTTTAATAAAGGTTTTACATTATCCATTCCTGAGCTGCCAGAGCAACATTCTTTGTTTTTCCCTCACTGCTAGGAAGAAGTGGAGACCTGTAACAGCAGCATTAGCACACCTCAAAGACCACCAGTCCACATAGACCACCAGGTAAAAGATGATCTCCCCCAACCATCATCTGTTATCTGCACTGTCTGTTATAGAGAACACTTTTTTTTGGCTGACTGAGCATCATGAGAACTATAGTTAACAGTAGATGTCTGAAGTGTTAGCTGTGAAATGCAGCAATGTATGATGTGTAAATGTATCACAGAGCTCTACAGCAATAAAACTCACACTATTGTTCTTTTTCTTTTCTTTTTTTTAATCACAGAGCTCTGTAGCTATAAAAGACACAGTAATACACATTACAGTAATGTGCAGTGTATGAATGGATCACAAACCAGTGAGCTGGTGTCTAAAAAAATCACCTGGGCCACCAGGATCCAACCACGATTGTTTATTTTGTATTTTTAAAGTTGGTTCTGAAAAGGTTAACACACTGCACATGTAGTTAGGTCTGTTAAACAAATATTGAAATGTTATTTGCCACATTATTGTAAACAAAGAACAGTCTGGCTCACAAATGACACAAGCAATGTATTTAAAAAAAACTCAAAACAAATATAACAATGTTATTAAAGTAGATTTAGCTTTATTTGTGTTTAAAGTAGTTCTTAAACAAAAACAGTGACAGTTTTATTCAGAAGCAATCATTGAAGTATTAACTTATCAACTGCCCCCTCAGATTGTACAAGAACAACTGTGCAATATTACTAATTCTCAAGGATTAATAGTGGAGAGGTGGAATCATATGGTTAAGGTACTGCACGGTGTACTGAAAATCTGTTTTGAGGTAATTCCTCATGCATCATCCTCACTAATTAACTATAAAGGCATGTCTTTTTTCCACATATGTAATTAATGGAATAGTTCAGCTGTGAAGCAGTCAATGGTAGGAGATTCTTTGTGCATCCCCTGATGTAAGATGTACAGGTTTGTGGATAATATGTTTTATTACACCTTTCTCCTTGCCGTATAATGTAATTGAAAGCTCTTTCAGATGCCATTGGAAGACTAATATGTTTGGATGGTTTAAGAAGGTTAGTATACCTTGTAAAACAGACAAATATGTCAAAAGCAAAAGGGGTGTCAAGGAATTTTATGTCAAGGAGACACAGATCAAACTTTTTTTTCCCTAGGTAGGGGAGTGGCATCTTGACTACATTATAGACAGCCCCATCTGATTGGATGGGTTCTACTGCATTACATTAATATTTACTTACATAGCGCCAACAACTTACGAAGGACCATTTTCGCCCTGCTCCCCATAACAAAAGATAGGGGGACATCTCTGTCGCAGAACTGTATATCTAGACATGTTTGTAAGCAAACTATATGTTCAATTTACTGCTTTAATATATATTTATTTTCCTAACTTCACTACTACAAAGGGTTGTTTTATTTTGCTGATTTACTTTCAATTGTTGTTAATCATCTTCTCATGCTATTTTAATCCCCTTCATTTTCATTCACGCCAGTTGTTAAGCTGTTGCTTGGGGACCCTTAAATGAGGAAGCTTCACTTATCTTACTACTTTTTATCTCTGATCGTGTTACCGGTCAATGAGAGCATGACTTGACAAGAGTGAAAAGATCATCAATGAAATCAAAGAACACCAAACTTTCCATGTGTCTATGGTTACATAGCAGCTTTCTATAGTATCAGTAGAAGAAAATGTGTAGGCCAAAACAAGACCAATTAATACAAAAACTAAGGTCATAAATTATTAAACCGATCTGTCTATCTATCTATTTGTATCATTTATACATACATTTATCCTATCAGACATAGGATGTATTCACAGAACTTTGTACTGGCTTCACTTCCCTGAAAGGTGCAATCTTATGGAATGGGTACCTTAAGATCGGGAGTTGTTAACCCCTTTGATGAACTTGCAACACTCATATGTCTGTGGGTTTATCCCCCCAATTTATAGCTTTATGAGAAGGAGTGCATATGTCTTCTCTTTCCAGTTGATCCACCTCTGATATGAACTTCTCTGTTTCCCCCTGACGACTTTTGCTTTCCACCTTGGTGATGAAACTAGATTTGGTGTGGCATTTCCCAGGACATTCCTGCAGCCCTATAGGAATGGCCGTCTGTCCAAGAGAGTTTTTTTCTAGCCTAGATAGGCTTTTTTTTTTAGCTCAGAAAATAACCTCCTTGCTTTATAACGGCCTTTAAGCTCCTGAATAAAGGAGACATTGAAAATGTAAGAAACCTGTAAATTAGGTAACTCATGAGACTTAAGGGCCAATTCTGACATTCTTGCTTCATGAAGCCTACAGGTTCTGTGGATGTTGGAAATATAAATAAAAGATTGGCCAATTATAAGCACTGCCCTGCTTGAGGCTTTCAATAATGTCATTTTAGTAGCCAGCAAAGCTGGTGCTGAATGGGTGTGAGCAGTGCCTTCTCTTTCCACTTTATCCAGGACAAACTGCATCAGCTATCTTAAACTGAATATTGCTCAGGGTCTGGTCCATGGTCCATGGGTGGAGTGTGCATAAGAGGGATTCTCAGATTGTGCACAAAATATTGTGAGACTGGGTGAGCATTCACCACAATGTAGACAACAAGGAAAAAAACTAGACATGTGCATTCGTTTTCGGACGAATGCATTTTCGTCCGAAAATAGCATTTTCGTCCGAAAATAGCATTTTCGTCCATTCGTCCGAAAAATGAATAACGAAAATGCTAAGCTAACGAAAGCCGAATGAACGAATGGTTAATAAACGAAAATCATTCGTTCATTCGTCCATTCGTAGTACTATTGCATTCTATAAGCCGAAATAGAGTCGGTTTATAGAATACAATAGCATAGTACACTTACATTCCATAAACCGAACGACTTTCGGTTTATGGAATGCATGTAAGTCTGTTGGCATTCTATAAACCGAAAGTTCGGTTTATAGAATAGCAATAGGATTACATGTATTACATAAGCCGACAGCCTATAAACCGAACGTTCGGTTTATAGGATGTCGGCATTTCACTACACGGAGACAAAGTCTCCATTTATAAATTTATGAATAGAGACTTTGTCTCCGTGTAGTGAAATGCCGACAGCCTATAAACCGAACGTTCGGTTTATAAGCTTTTGGCTAATGTAAGTACACGGAGACAAAGTCTCGATTCATAATGAATGGAGACTCTGTCTCCATGTAGTGAAATGCCGACAACCTATAAACCGAACGTTCGGTTTATAGGCTGTCGGCTAATGTAAGTACACGGAGACAAAGTCTCCATTCATAAAATTATGAACGTTCGGTTTATAGGCTGTCGGCATTTAACTATACAGAGACAGTCTCCATTCATAAAATTATGAATGGAGACTTTGTCTCCGTGTAGTGAAATGCCGACAGCCTATAAACCGAACGACTTTCGGTTTATAGACTTTCGGCTTATGGAATACATGTAATCCTATTGCTATTCTATAAACCGAACGTTCGGTTTATAGAATAGCAATAGGATTACATGTTTTCCATAAGCCGAAAGTCTATAAACCGAACGTTCGGTTTATAGACTTTCGGCTTATAGAAAACATGTAGTACTATTGCCTTTCTATGAACCGAACAAGAGCCCCATTCATAAGAATTTCTTATGAATGGGGCTCTCGTTCGGTTTAAAGAAAGCCAATAGTATTACACGTATTCTATAAAATGAACGAATACAACTAAACGAAACGAAAATAATGAACGAATTTCGTCCGAAACGAATGCAGTAATGAACGAAATTCGTTTTAGACTAAATAAATAACATTTTCGTCCGAATGGACGAAAACGAAACGAAAAGTTTAGTTTTGCACATGTCTAAAAAAACCTCAGGTTAGACTGGGGATTTATGACATATAATAAGTAAAGGGAATTAACAAAATAATGGAGAAAAGTATATTTAAAAGAAGAAAAATTATCACAACAAGAGGACAGTCTTAAATTAGAGGGGCAAAGATATAAAAGTAATATCAGGAAGTATTGGTTTACTGTGAGGGTAGTGATTTTATGGAATAGCCTTGTATCATAAGTGGTAGAGGTTAAAACAGTGAAGGGGTTTAAACCCTAGAAAATGTTCCTTGCTGTCATGGCCTTTCTGCGTGATGATTGAGTGATGGCATGGAATATCCTCCATTAAAATAAGTGGCGGATGTAATAACTTACCGGTGTGAATGTAATTCCTTGGAATTGAGGCAATCAGCAACAGCAAAATTTGACTACCGCCACTGTGTTATTGTTTCTGAGAGCCCTGCAGTGGCTTTGGAAGTACAATACTTTTTTGGGAACCAACAAAGGATGGTATCGCTGTGGCCATTGCTGCCACTGTAATACAGTATATGTTCAAAGACAAAAGATAACTTTTTGTGTTTCAGTACAAGCTTGAAGTAAGATATTCAGAAGTATGTTTCTTGTATTTGAAAGTTTGGGGTATATGTGTTGGAGTGCCCTTGAGGCCTCCAATACGTGGTTCAAACCAGTAGGTTTAAAAAAAAAAAAGACTGTATGTACACAAATATAACATTAAAACTTGCTATCTGAAACATACAGTGTCCAGATACTTCAGAGAGTGCCATAACAAAGATGACACTCTCTTGAAGGCCTGGGTAATTGGACAGATTGTATTGGGCCCTAGACAGGAAGATCGCCATCTAATGTTGAGGGAAAAAAAACCTTTTGGATACTCACCCTAAATATACAAATCAAGTCAGAAGATGTTATAAAGTATTTTATTAGGAGTTTCTTCTCTTTTTTCTCCTTTCGCATCTTCCCTAGTGTTTTGTGTCTCCTCCCCCCTATGCAGGGAATAGACGTGTCGCTATGGTAACAATGCCAAAACCAGAAGTCCTAGGAGAAGGTTACTTCCACTAGAATAATGTTTTTTTTTCTGCGCAATGATGGAAGTGCAATGTTAGAACAGTCTAATTGGAGATTTTTGGTCGCGAATGGAGTGAGTTTAAAAAGGAACCCCTTTCCCATTGTGTTAATGCACTAGCGCCCACCAGCTGAAGAAGATTATTGAAAGTGCAATGCTGTTTTTTATGTATGTTCATACCTGGCCAGGTGATCAAACCCAGTGGGTAAGGTTATTACTCTATATATGGTTCTTTTTTATGTATTTTCCTTTTTATATATAGTCACTTTTTCATATGTTTGTTTGTGTTGATCTTATTTGTGTATTTTATGTCTAAGATCCATGCTATCAGCTATTATTGTGTCTCAGTGGTACTGGATAAACGTTTCCTTTATTAATTCTTTATACATTTATTTATATGTATATATTTTCTTCTTCTATTGACATTTAATAAATATATTTTATATACATCTGATTCTGGTACCTTTTTTTTAGCGCTGCCTCTTTGTAATACATTTCTTTCTATTATAGTAAATTATATAATATGAGAAAAAAATATAAATATAATTTGTGTGGCTACAGTAAATGAGAGAGGAAAATTACAGCTAAACACAAACACCACAGGATGTAAAAACAGAAACATTGCAAAAGTAGTCCACCCTTAAGGGGTTAGGCATGCATGGGTAGGCAAAAGGCTATCCTAGATATAAGATAAGGCTAGGGACTAATTAAAGTAGGGCTATTCAGAAATTGGGGGAGACTAGATGTGCAGAATGCTCAGAATGCTTCTTATCTTCAGACCCATTCTACATGTTTCTATAAGAACAGCTAGCATAGTCTATAGAGTAAATGTATGAATTACCTACAAGTGAAATATTTGTGGGTGATCAGTATGAAAGAAAAAAACATTTCTTTCTTTCTTTTCTTTTTTTGTAATTGGCTCATTTTAATTGTGTAGGCTATAACAAAATACTGACATTGAAATGGAGATTTATTGAAGGACATTTTAAGTTTATTAAATTTGAAATAACAATTTCAGACTTTTTGGATGCAAAATGTTGGTTGCAACCTGCTGTTTCAGAGTTAAATAGGTAACCCGCCTTGTCTCTGTAGAATATATGAGAAGCGCTGCCAGCACTAAACTAGAATAATTACCAATAAATCAAATTACAGGCCATGAGTGTACATTTAGTCTGCTCTTTCTTTGCAGCTCTTATATGGAATTGCAAACCATTACCTTCTGTATTACTTACATTAGTGATGCATGAAATCCTAACCTCCTAAATAAGTCTTTTATTTGGTCACAAATGTTTAATCTGTTAGAAGTTTATATTTTTATAGTGTTTTTCTTTTCCTAACTGTAAAATGTGCTGTTTTCATTTCTTAAGCTGTGACACCATTTACCACAGAATGCAATAGTGGCCTGATATTCTAAATCACACTGAAATGAGGAGTCAAGGGGAAAAAAAAGTAAATGACCACTTTAATATGTATAACTTTTTCTATGATGTACCATTCCTGGGATATTACATATTATTGAAGTACTTTTCTTCTATTCAGAATCTGCATTTCCCAAACTTTGCTTGGTTGCATAGTGACTTCTTAAAGTGTGAATCTACTCACCTTCAACTCAGAGGCACATTTGTATTTCAAAAGACTCCAATACCAATTTAACCCCTTAACGCATTTGGATGTATATATACGTCCTGAAAAGCATGGTCCTTAAGGATGTATATATACGTCCTCCGTTTACATGTAGTGTTACTACATGCCTGCAGCTACTCTCAGAGGCTGCTTCGGATCCGA
This sequence comes from Pelodytes ibericus, assembly GCA_036172795.1. Taxonomy (NCBI): domain Eukaryota; kingdom Metazoa; phylum Chordata; class Amphibia; order Anura; family Pelodytidae; genus Pelodytes; species Pelodytes ibericus. Next base: position 168,514,823 of record CM069858.1, read on the forward strand.
AGTTAAATTAAATGGGAATTGCAAAAATCCCCCATTGCCCCCCCCCCCGCGGACGCCCATGCCACCCAGTTTTCCTTCTATTTGGTTGATTCCATGCCAGAATATGTGCCAACTGGGAGGCATCAACAAGATTATGCAAATCGGGGTAACCTGGCTGACAAACGAACTTTGAGAACAGTAAGTCCATTTCTTTTAATGTATTCTCATGAATCCTAAGTGGTATTGTTCTTAGGACATAGAGAACTTTGGGAATTATGGACGCATTCAGTACATTGACTCGACCCAGCCAGGACACCTCTAGTTTTGTCCATTGATTTACTAATAATTTTAGTTCAGCTAGAAGTGCCGAGTGGTTTATGGGGCCAGTTTGTTCCATTTTAGAGCTAATTTTTATTCCTAGATAATCTATTGATTCTGATCTTAAGGTAAAGGGTCAGAGTTGTTTTAAGGCAGGATTTTGGGAAGGTGTTAAATAAGGCATTATGCATTGTGTCTTGAGCAAATTTATCTTGTAATTAGAGAGGGTACCGTAAAGGTCAACTGCTTCCAGAAGGGCTAGAACTGTAACTTCAGGTTGAGACAGGGTAAGGAGGACATTTTTTGGATCGTAAAATATTTCGAGTCAAGGGAAGGACCAGTTATCTTTGCTCTCGGGTATACATACAGTGCCAAGATTCGATCTAGAATAGTGCCGGTTATTCCAAATGGCGGCAGGGTATGAGCCATAAACATCCAATCCACTCTATCGAACGCTTTTTCTGCGTCCAAGGCTAATATAAATAAAATATAATATATAAAAAGGGAGTTTTTCTATGGTGTATTATGTCTAAGATGTTAAAGATTCTGTGGGTGTTATCCTCGCCCGTCCTCATGGGCATGAAGCCAGCTTGGTCAGAGTGAATAAGGTTAGGGAGGACCACTTTCAACCTTTGTGCTAATATTTTAGAATAGATTTTAATATCCAAGTTAATTAGCGAAATCGGTCTGTAGTTAGTTACCACTGTAGGGTCCTTCCCTGGCTTCGGAATTGGGGATATACTAGCCTCCATCATTTCATCTGGGAACTTGAGAGTATCTCAGATACAGTTAAAAACTCTAACAAGGATAGGAGATATAGCTGGCTCGAGTATCTGAAAAAAAAAGAGCCGGATAGCCATCCGGGCCTGGTGCCTTATTGCTCTCCATCTCATATATCAATATAGTAATTTCAAGTTCGGTTATAGGTTTACCTAGAGTATTCAGGTTCTCTTCAGATAATTGTGGGAGATGCAAAGTAGCTCGAAATTGTGATATTTCTATTGTCTTTGCCTTTGGTTTAGGAAGATTATACAAGGACTCATAGTATGCTCTAAACGCTGCAGCGATGGCTTGAGGAGATATGTGTGTTTTATTCTCATATACTATTTTCTTTATTCTAGAGCATTGTGTAATATATTTAAGTTTCTTTGTAAGTTCTTTTCCTACACTGTCATTACTATAATACCAGAAACTTTTCAGCCTTAACAGTGCCTTGTCTTCGTTGGTCTTTAACCCTTTTCTGATCAGGTGTTGGATCCTCTGCATATCTTGGATGTTTCTCCTCTCAGGTGTATCTTTATTTTTCCTCTCTACTCTAGCTAGGAGAGTGAACAGCTCTGCTAAGCTTTTCCTCCTTTGTTTTTTAGCCCAAGAACCTCTATTAATTAAGTAGCCACGTAAGAAGCTTTTCATTATGCACCATAAAGTTGTTTCCGATACTTGGTTGTTGGTTGTCATTTGTTCCAAAAAAAGTCTTGCTTGGTCAAGGAGGTCTTGCTTACTATCTGGGTGGTCAAGATTGACTCGTTCATTCTCCGTTTATTGCGTTTCATGTACCCTGAACTGTCTGCGAATAAAGACCGGAGCATGGTCCGACCATGTGATACTCCCCAGTTTAGAATCCTCAAAACTTTCCAGTGTCGGGCCCAACATAAGAAAATAATCAATACGTTAATAAGAGGCATGGACACCCGAGAAAAAAGTATAATCTCTCTCCTCAGGGTGCTGTGCTCTCCACACATCATATAAATTGTGGCCGGAAAGACATCCAGATAATTTAATGCTTAGATTTTATCACTGCCTTTCTATCCAGTTCAGGGTCCCCCAAGGCGTTCAAGTCACCTCCTATGATCAGCAGGCCTTGTGGGAATCTCTCTGCACCCACCCTTATGTAAATATTTTAAAGGTCTTTTGATATATATTATATAATGGATTTATAATATAATCCTCTTTAAGAATTGATACTGTACATTGTTCTTCTCCTTCCTCCAGATTTTTTAACTAAATACGCTCTGCACAGCTTTGCTATGTAGGAACTAAGATTATTTTGGATATAAACATTTTGTTTAAAGAATAAAGCCGAATTCTATCGAGAAAATGAGAAGTTCTCCATTGATAACTATACAGCCAATTCGGTTTTAGAAGACTAATTCGTATGAACATACATCTATTTGAAAGGAAGGAATAACGCATGCGCAATCATATATCTAAAGACAAATCATTTCGTATTAAAGCTGAACAGAGGCATGCAGTGCTGTATTTACCGCGAGGCATCCTAGGCGGATGCCTATGGCGGCAAATTTTGGGGGGCGGCAGCGCCCCCAGCACTGAAAAAAAAAAAAAATACAAAAAAAAAAAAGACCGCGCTTGCAGGCAGAGACAGAGGTGAGAAGGGATCGGAAGATCCCCCCTCACCATTGCTCTGCCTGCCAGGCTGCACGGGGAGCCGAACAGGCAGCACAGAGAAACCTCCGTGCTGCCTGTTCGGCTCCCCGTGCAGTGTGCCGACACGGAAGTGCCGACAGTCACGTGACGGGCGCGCTGACGTCATACGCGCGCCCGGTCACGTGACCTGTCGGCACAATCGCCAGGAAGCCGAACAGGCAGCATGGAGGGACCATGCTGCCTGCCTGCCAGGGAAAGGTAAGTGCTGATGGGATGTGTGTGTGTGTGTGTGTGTGTGATGGGAGTCAGAGTGTGATGGGAGACAGTGTGTGTGACTGAGTGTGATGGGAGTAGGAGTGTGTGTGATGGGAGACATGTGTGTGACTGAGTGTGATGGGAGTCAGAGTGTGTGTGATGAGAGACATGTGTGTGACTGAGTGTGATGGGAGTCAGAGTGTGTGTGATGGGAGTCAGTGTGTGTGACTGAGTGTGATGGGAGTCAGAGTGAGTGTGAAGGGTGTCAGAGTGAGTGTGATGGGAGACAGTGTGTGTGACTGAGTGTGATGGGAGTAGGAGTGTGTGTGATGGGAGACATGTGTGTGACTGAGTGTGATGGGAGTCAGAGTGTGTGTGATGAGAGACATGTGTGTGACTGAGTGTGATGGGAGTCAGAGTGTGTGTGATGGGAGACAGTGTGTGTGACTGAGTGTGCTGGGAGTCAGAGTGTGTGTGATGGGAGACAGTGTGTGTGACTGAGTGTGATGGGAGTCAGAGTGTGTGTGATGGGAGAAAGTGTGTGTGACTGAGTGTGATGGGAGTCAGAGTGTGTGTGATGGGAGACAGTGTGTGTGACTGAGGGTGATGGGAGTCAGAGTGTGTGTGATGGGAGTAGGGGTGTGTGACTGAGTGTGATGGGAGTAGGAGTGTGTGACTGAGTGTGATGGGAGTGTGTGTGTGATTGGAGTATGAGCTTGATGTGAGTCTGAATGATGGGCCATGTTTTAGGTGTGTAACGTGGGTGTGCAGCTTGGGTAGGGGGGTGCCCGGATTTTGTCTGCCTAGGGCAGCACAAAATCAAGATACACCACTGGAGGCATGCGCACTTGGTATTCGGCTAAAGAAATTTCGTATGAAGAAAGGACACATGCGCATTACAAATTTACACAGAACGGGATGAGATCACTTGGAACGCAATATCAACGAGGGGTGGAACGCATAGAAATGGAAGAGAAGTTCACACATGTGCCATTCAGAGAAATGGGATTAACCACATATGAATAGACTTTTTTAATTAAACGGACAGGACAGATTTGGACAATGGGAGGGGTGAGGGAGGGGTGAGGTATATATATGTGTGTAGTACGCTGCATTGTATTCATTGTGCACCTAGGTCCTGAAGAAGTCTGACAGACGAAACGCGTAGAGCCTAGGTTTTTTTTTGTAAACTGTGATTTTACTTCTTTGAAATCTTTTATTCAACACGTGAAGTTTATTAGGACCCAGATTGAAACTACTAAATAATTTCAAGAGTTTCAAGAGCTTCAGGTGCAGCCTGAGAGAGAAAGTATCCCATCAGGAACTGCACCAGCACGGGGGTTACCCTTTCTGCACTTTGTCTTATTAGCACTTAGAGCTTGTTCTCTATGTGCATTGATTTATGTGAGTTTATTCTTTAAAAAATTATAGTTATTATTAGAAACTTTCAGTACTACACTATTGTATTTTTCTTATTTTTTTCTCCCATATGTCCACCCTGGTCTCCAAAGAGACATCTAGTCCATACTTCTAAGAGATTATATAGTTCACAATATCCTGTCTTCTTTTCTGACTAAACTGCATTTAAACTGAGACTACAGGTGCCATCCAACACCATAAAACAATGTAATTTACCCACTAAAAAAGACTTTGTAGGTAGTACACACAGTGGTGTGTTTAGGTTTTGTGCTGCCCTAGGCCAAAAACACCCCCTCAATCTTCAAACAACTTACCAGTTCATCTTTCTCCCCAAACAGCTTATCAATGACATTTTGTCTACAAACAGCTTGTCTGTGCTATCTTTGTCCCCAAGCAGTTTTTCTGTGCCATTTTTGTGCACAAAAATCATTTATGTGCAATCTTTGTGCCCAAAAAGCATTTTTGTAATATCTTTCTCTCCTAACAGCTTGTCTATGCCCCAATTGAATATGAGGGCCGGATGTCATGGACATCCAAAGCTTAGACTTTAAATAAAACCGTTGCGTGCTAGGGTGGAGAAGGATGTTGGCACAGACTTTACCCCTCATGCTGCACTCCTCTATTCTCTAAGACAGGTGAGCCAGCTAGCGGGTGGATGTCCGGGAAGGTTGTATTTCATACTGCCCCATGTGACATGTCGGCCTAGGCCACAATACATACACTGATCTGTGTGGCAAAACATAGACTCTAATACATCTATATATGATGATGTACATCAGTGTAAGTCCTCATATGCCTATTAAATCTAACTTGCTTTATGAAGGTTTGGTGGCTTGAAAAAGTAATCTGTAGGGGTTTGTTTATTATCTATATGTCCTGCCGACCTTGGACATCAAGGGGAAACTGGAGCAATTCTAGACTATGTTTGGAAACAGTGCATTCGTCAGTATGATGATTGCTCTAAAATCATAATTTTGCTCCAGAATTTTCACCATGACCATGAATTTTGTAATATGTCTTCATATCACAAGTGCAATCTTTTAGTCTAATTCTGCCTGTAAGATGGCCATCTTTAGAGAGGAGAGGGATAATTATTATTTTATATAGATTTTATTATTAAAATATGTAACCTGTTGATGGATGTGCACTGATCGTTTTGTGTATTGCATATACTTCTTACATACTGGCCTCCACTATGCACAATTCATATGTGTCCACAGGAAATCAGTTAATGAATTAATCAAGGAGTGAATCATGTAGCAACCACCTTGATTAATTAACTGATTTCCCTGTGGATACATATGGATCCTACATGCTGCAGGGTAAAATCAGGGCCGGCCCAAGACATTGTGCTGCCTAGGGCGAAAAACAAAATGCTGCCCTCCCCCCCTCAAAAAAGCCCACAGTCATGATAATTCAAACTAAAATTAAACTTATCAGGAAGTGATAATTTACTGCATTGTTTTTTTTACCTTATCACAGCTCCATGGATTACTTCATTGGGATTGAGAGGTGCACCCTTATGCTCATTATATTATATTTAGTCGTAGGAGTCACATCTTTTCCCTCTTTTGAAGAAGACTGTGCACCACTTCTGTGGCTGCTGCTTTCGTGGTACAGGAGGGATCCTTAATGGGAAGTGTTTGGCTCCATGTCGAACATATTGTGCACTACTCTCTTCACCACAAAATAATATATCAGAAATCTTCCTTTCTGTCCAGGATTAGCCAGTTTGTACTTTACAAATGTATTATGTGTTTCTATTTGCATCAAATAGATTGCGACTTTTTTATAAGGTGGATGTTTATCCCTTTTTGCGTTTAATTGTAGCAAGCAGCTTTGGAAAGCCTTCCCGATTCTCCATAATTGTCCTACAGGCCAATTCTGCAATTCAGACATTACAGGTGATTCTACAACGATATCAGCCAAAACAAAGAGTAGTCTCGGTTCTCCCCATAGACTTCTCTGCGGAGGTCTTCTGGTTAGTTTTGGAACTATTTCAGGAGGATAAATGAATTAAACACATAAAAATAAAGTAAATGAACATAAAATACTATAATTTTTTATTCAAATTTAAAAATTCTTACAGTCCTGACCCAATATGCCTGGCAAGCCTTTATAGAATACAATGTAATAATATTGGCTTTCTATAAACCGAACGAGAGCCCCATTCATAAGAAATTCTTATGAATGGGGCTCTCGTTCGGTTCATAGAAAGGCAATAGTATTACTTGTATTCTATAAGCCGAAAGTCTATAAACCGAACGACTTTCGGTTTATAGACTTTCGGCTTATGGAATACATGTAATCCTATTGCTATTCTATAAACCGAACGACTTTCGGTTTATAGAATAGCCATAGGTTTACATGTATTACATAAGCCGAAAGTCTATAAACCGAAAGTCGTTCGGTTTATAGGCTGTCGGCATTTAACTATAGAGAGACAGAGTCTCCATTCATAAAATTATGAATGGAGACTTTGTCTCCGTGTAGTAAAATGCCGAAAGCCTATAAACCGAACGATTGGTTTATAGACTTTCGGCTTATGTAATACATGTAATCCTATGGTTATTCTATGAACCGAACGTTCAGTTTATAGAATAGCAATAGGAATACATGTATTCCATAAGCCGACAGCCTATAAACCGAACGTTCGGTTTATAGGCTGTGGGCATTTTACTATACGGAGACAAAGTCTCCATTCATAATTTTATGAATGGAGACTCTGTCTCCGTATAGTTAAATGCCGGCTTTTAACTATACGGAGACAAAGTCTCCATTCATAATTTTATGAATGGAGACTCTGTCTCCGTATAGTTAAATGCCCACAGCCTATAAACCGAACGTTCGGTTTATAGGCTGTCGGCTTATAGAATACATGTATTCCTATTGCTATTCTATAAACTGAACGTTCGGTTTATAGAATAGCCATAGGATTACATGTATTACATAAGCCGAAAGTCTATAAACCAATCGTTTCGCTGTCGGCTTTTAACTATACGTTTGTCTCCATTCATAATTTTATGAATGGAGACTCTGTCTCCGTATAGTTAAATGCTATTGTATTCTATAAACCGACTCTATTTCGGCTTATAGAATGCAATAGTACTACGAATGAACGAATGATTTTCGTTTATTAACCATTCGTTCATTCGGCTTTCATTAGCTTAGCATTTTCGTTCTTTGTTTTTCGGGCGAATGGACGAAAACGAATGCACATGTCTAGTATATATTCACATGTAAATTGCTTTTTTAATAAAAAATTATGATATAGAAATTTTTTTGTTTTTATTTCCTTTTATGTGACAATGCTGCCTCTCTCTTTCCCTTGCCCCCAGATTTGTCGCTCTCCCCCCCCTTAGTGTTGTCTCTCTCTCACCCTCCCTTTGGCTCCCCCCTCGCTCCCCTTGTGTCTGTCTCTTCCCCCCTTCCCTCCCCCTGTTTCTCTCTGCCCCCCTCCCCTTGTTTCTGTCTCTTCCCCCCTCCCTCCCCTTGTTTCTCTCCCCCCCCCTCGTTACTCTGCCCCCCCCCTTGTTATTCTGTCCCCCCCTCACCTGTTTCTTGCTCCCTGGTGTCTAGTTGGGGCAGCCGGGGGATGTTTGCACTATACATAATAGACGGAAGTGTCGGGCAGCATGGAGGTTGTCTGCACGATTCGTGCAGACATCCCCCAGCTGCCCGATTCTCCCTGGTGGCTAGCGAGGCAGCAGAGGATGTCTGCGCGATGAGCGAGACCTCCCCTGCTGCCGCCCGGAACGACCGCCAGGACTTTTATGAGGAAGCCGGAAGTACCCAGCTTCATCATAGAAGTCCCGGCGATCATGCCGGGCGGCAGCAGGGGAGATCTGCGCTCATCGCGCAGACATCCCCTGCTGTTAGAGAGGGGGATCCAGGTCCCCTGCAGCTCTGCTGGGGACCTGGATCCCAGTCTTATAGTCTGACCTCAATTTGAGGTCAGATTATAAGACGACCTCGATTATAAAAGGGGTATTAACACTTCCCTTGCTGATCACAGTTTCTTTTTACTGTGATCCGTTTCCTTCCAAGTCTATGGACCTCATTTAGTTTTTTCAAAATAAATTTTATTTTGTACATTTTTACTATATTACTTATATTCTTTTCATGTATTAATGTAATTACAGTTAACGCCTACAAGCCTGTGCTGTGATTATGACCAGAGCAAACGTTAACCCATTCGTGACGTTGGGACGTTCTATGCCGTCCTGATTTTAAGTCCCTTAAAGTCGTTAGGACGGCATAGTACGTCCTGTGTTAAACAGCTCATATCGCGGCTCGGATCATGCTGCAGGCACTTGCAGCGGGATCCCACCTGTCAGATGAGGCCATTAAATGGCCTCAGTCTGACAGGGGAAATTTAGCTGGTACTCAAAAACGAGCACCAGCTACATTTCTCTAAATCGTGCGTGACGTCCGAAGGGCTTGCAATTTTTGGGCAGGGACCCACAGGGTCTATTAAGACCCTGATTGGGTCTCTGCCATAGTGTTCCTGGCTAACGATCACCTTGTGATCAGTGGCCAGGAACAAATCGTGACGTTTTGGTGCTTACGTCATTTGGGACGCAAGCACCATGCGTCACAAAGGGGTTAAAACTCTCCACTTTTTTCAATTTATTTTTTAATACTAAATTCAAATCATTTCATGCTATTGGCAATTCTATAAACCGAAATAGAGTCGGTTTATGGAATACCAATAGCAAAATACATAAACCGACATAATGAACGAATTTCGGTTTATGGAATTGGCAATGGCATTCTATAAACCTACTCTATTTCAGTTTATAGTAATGCCCTTGCAAATAGCATTACATTATACATTCCATAAACCGAAAGTCTATAAACTGAACGTCGTTCGGTTTATAGACTTTCGGCTTATAGAACAGCAATAGCATTACATGTATTCTATAATCCGAACGTCGTTCGGTTTGTAGACTTTCGGCTTATAGAATACTATTGGCTTTCTATAAACCGAACTAGAGTCGAGTCCCCATTCATAAGAAATTCTTATGAATGAGGAGGGACTCTAGTTAGGTTTATAGAATGCCAATAGTATTCTATAAGCCGAAAGTCTTTAAAACGAACGACGTTCGGTTTATAGAATACATGTAATGCTATTGCTGTTCTATAAGCCGAAAGTCTATAAACCGAACGATGTTCGGTTTATAGACTTTCGGCTTATAGAACAGCATTAGAATTACATGTATTCTATAAACCGAACGTCGTTCGTTTTAAAGACTTTCGGCTTATAGAATACATGCAATGCTATTGGCTTTCTATAAACCGAAAGAGTCCCCATTCATACGAATAGGTCAATTGACCTATTCGTATGAATGGGAACTCAATTTCGGTTTATAGAAAGCCAATAGCATTACATGCATTCCATAAACCGAAAGTCATTCATGTCGGTTTATGGAATGTACAATGCTATTGGTATTGTATAAACCAACTCTATTTCGGTTTAGAATGCCAATAGCACGAATGGACGAATGGACGAATGAACGAATGATTTTCGTTTATTAACCATTCGTTCATTCGGATTTTGTTAGTTAATATTTTCGTTATTCGTTTTTCGGACAAATGGACGAAAATGCTATTTTCGTCCGAAAATGCATTCGTCCGAAAACGAATGCACATGTCTAGTGTATACCCTGTGACACACCTGCTTCCGTGCAGATAGTTTGGCCAAGTATGTATACTTTTGATAATTATTTTTGGAAATGCGGGATTTTAAAAAGCCCTATAATGGGTATTCTCTGGCTGGGCACTTAGTGTTATGACTGAAGTGCATTAACCTCAGGATCATCTCATAACTAGTTCTTAGCATGACTTTTGGGAAAAGGGGAACTGAGCAGACAGGATTTATGCTCCAGTAGGAGTGTGTACTATGCTTTTTTGTAATGCCTATAGCCATTGTTAGAGCCCACAATTTTTAAAATTCCTCTTTGTCTTTGTTCAGCCAGGCATTATGGCATGCCACATACGATGTTGGATTGCTACCTAGGTGTGAGCAGTGTATAGATTTGTTTCAGTCACAATTTTCTTAATAATTTCATCATCCAGGAATAGCTCCAAAAACTGAAGTGGGCTGAAATCAGTCATACTGACATTGTATCCAGGGCAGGCGGTAAAAATGGAGACATATGCTGATTAATTTTTTGGAGGTGCCCACTCCATGACAGGGTAAGGATTACCTGATAGGGGGCCGGTAGAAGATGTATCACTCACTGAGTCACTAAACTCTACTACATCAAACTCTGATGCAGTGCCAGTCAAGAATGCCATATGCCTCTTCAGCTGTATACAACTTCTCCATCTTTCTGGAGAAAAACTGAATCAAAACAATCTTATAATACATATAGTATATTTTTTTATTTATTTTTTTGTATTATTTAAACTTTGGTCCCTACTTACATAATGCTAAATCTGCCTAACTACTCTCTAACAAATTCCCACCACCACAAGAAGAACTTAAAAAAAAAGTTATATAGTTATTTTTAACCACAAAATAAAATATTAACCCCTGCAGTACCAGCACTACTCCCAGGGAAGTGATGTATTACTTAATATATTTTATTTTATTTATATATTGTATTGGGAGGGTCAGTAATAAAATAGATAAATCTTTAGTTTCCAGTTTTGTATTGAAAAAAATATATAGCCTCAAATGTCCCATTTTTTCACATTGGTATAAACTCGAATTGATTTAGCTAAATTGACCCAAAATGCTGACAAAATGCATTGATTTGCATGTGTTAAAAAAGTTTCAATAAATGTTAAATAAATTAATAATAAACATAAATTAATTAACATATACATTATGAAAATGTTTAAATAATTGAAAATTGTTTCATACTTACCGTAATTTTCTTTTCCTGGTTATTATCCATGGCAGCAGTCACGTATGGGTTAGCTCCACCCTCAAGGTAGGCAGGACAGAAACTAAACTATAAGAGAGCCCCCACCCCCTGTCTCCTCAGTCTAGTAACCAGCTCCTCATAATAAAAAAACAAACAAAGGGAGGAAAACTGACTGCTGCCATGGGTAATAACCAGGAAAAGAAAATTACGGTAAGTATGAAACAATTTTCAATTTTCCTGGCTAACCATGGCAGCAGTCATGTATGGGACATACCCAAGCAAGCAAACAAAATAGGGATGGGAGAACACATAAACCAAGAAAACACAGACACACGAGAAATGCTGCAAAAGTGAAAAAAAGGTTTAATGAGAGGAGACAAGATTCTTCCGCCCGGCGGGCATTCAGACGGTAGTGCCGGAAAAAGCTGGAACCGGACAACCAGTTCCCAGCTCTGCAAACCGTTGCAACAGAAGAACCAGCCTCAGCCGCCCATGAAGACGAAACAGCCCGGGTGGAGTGTGCCTTGAGACAGGAAGGATCCGGAACACAGCTGGAGACGTAGCACCTTGATATAGCCGCAACAATCCAGCGGCGTAGAGTGGAGACAGAGGCCGCTTCACCCCCCGGCGGGAACCCAGTGGAAGGACGAAGAGTCTAGAAGACTTCCTCAAAGATGAAGAAGCGGCAACGTAGAGTTGTAGACAGCGTACCACATCAAAGGTATGCCAGTGGGATTCCTCAGGAGTCGAGGGATTAGGAAAAAACACCGGCTGGACTGTCTCTTGATTAAGGTGAAACGTGGATACAACCTTGGGTAGAAATTCCGGGACCGGGCGGAGGATGGCTTGATCCGGAGAGAAGACTGTGTATGGAGGGTCCACTGAAAAAGCCTATAGTTCGGAACAATGTTTAGCGGAAGTCAAGGCCAACAGTAAAAGAGTCTTCAGAGTCACCAACCATAGGGAGGCATCCTGCATGGGTTCAAAGGGAGGTCCTGATAAAGCTTGAAGCACCAAATAAAGGCTCCATGGGGCCGCAAATGACCGGGCCGGAGGACGGAGTTTGAGAACCGCCTTGAAGAAACGAATAATCAAAGGATCCAGCGCCCAACGCACTGATGTGAGGGCAGACAGAGCAGAAACCTGAACACGGAGGGAGTTCAGACCCAAATCCCGATCCAGGCCAGCTTGGAGAAAAGCCAGGACATCCGGCAGGGAAGGGGACAACGGATCAGAAACCCTACCTTCGGACCAAACCAGGAAGGCAGACCAAATGCGATGATTCGTGCCCGAGGTGTTAGGTTTCCGAGCCCTCAGCAGGGTAGAGACAACATCCTCCGACAGACCGCGGGACCGCAGTGAATGCCGCTCAACCGCCATGCCGCCAGCTGAAGAGTGTGGAGGCAAGGATGTAACACCGGACCCTGAGATAGCAGATCCAGTTCCAGTGGCAGCATCCAAGGGTCCTGGGTGGACAATCGGTTCACCAGTGGGAACCAAGGTCTCCTGGGCCAGCAAGGAAGGATGGCCATTACTTCTGCCTTTTCCAGCCAAACCTTCTTCACGATCCGGGGAATAAGAGGGAGAGGTGGAAAAACGTACAGGAACTCCCTTGGCCACGGGAGAGACAGTCGTCGACACCTTCCGCCATGGGATGAGGAGTTCTCAAGAAGAAACGAGGAAGTTGAGCATTCGAGGAAGAGGCCATCAGGTCCACGGCCGGAAGACCCTACTGCTGGCAAAGACAATGGAACACATGAGATGAGAGCCTCCATTCCGTTGTGTTGAGATTGATGCGGCTCAGGAAATCTGCCACGTGTTCTCGGATCCCGGAAGGTAAACTGCCGACAGGTGTTCGACCCATTTCTGGGCACAGAGGGCAATCGGAGGGAATTCCCGGCTGAGGGACAGGCTCCTGGTACCCCCTTGATGGTTGATGTAGGCAACCGCACACCTGTTGTCTATCTGGATCTTCACCCAAAGGTCTTGAACGAAATGTTGAAAGGCCAGCAAAGCCCTGTAGATTGCCCTCAGTTCCAAGACATTCGCATGAAGGCCTCGTTCCGCTGGGGACCATTCGCCTTGGGCGTAGAGACTGTCCAAATGAGACCCCCAACCGTGAGCACTCGCATCCATCATAACAACGTTGTAGATGACATCTGTCAGGGGAAAACCCCTCATGAGGTGATGGACCTTCAGCCACCAGGCCAGATGACGAGAGGTTACCTTGGGCAAAAATATCTTCCTGTCCAAAAACGACTGGGGAACTGGGAGATGAGGCAGCAGGATGGATTGGAGAAAACGGGTATGCCACTGGGCCCAACGAACGAGGCCGATAGTCGAGACCAGGACCCCCAGCAGGGACATAAGCTTCCTGATGGGCAACCAACCGGGAAGATCGACATTGTGGATGGCCGAAACCAGACGGGACTGACGGTCCATGGACAGGGAAACCGTAGTGGTGAGAGTTTGAATTCCGCCCCCAAAAAGACCAGGGTCTGGCATGGATGGAGTTGGCTCTTCCTGAAATTGATCTTCCACCCAGCGTTTTGCAGGAAATACAATGCCTCGTCCCTCTGGGTGGTGACGAGGTCCGGAGAGGGGACCACGATGAGAATGTCGTCCAGATAGTGGAAAATAGTCAGGCCCCGCTTGTGAAGTTCTGCAATACAGACCACCAGAACCTTGGAAAAAGTTTGAGGAGCCGTACTGAGGGCGAACGGAAGAGCCCGAAACTGGAAGTGATCTTCTCCAATGGCAAAGCGCAGGAAACACTGGTGCTGAACCCTGATGGGAATGTGAAAATAGGCGTCTTGGAGATCGCCAGGGGAGATGAACGGCATAATAGACCGGAGGGACTCCATCCTGAATTTCTTGACTTCCAATGATTTGTTTAGAATAGTAAGGTTGAGGACTAGCCTTAAGTCCCCCGATGCCTTGGTGACAAAAACAGGGGGGGGGGGTAGTGTCCCTTGAAGCGAGCGAGTCCATCTACAGGAACTATAACCTCGTCCCGAAGAAGGGACCGCAAAAAATTCAAAAGGACGTCCCTTTTCCTTGGGTCCACAGGAATCTTGTTTTTGATAAAGACTGGAGTCGGAGGGGAGTGAAATTCCAGACTGTAGCCCTCGTGAACAATGGTCTGGACCCAGGAGTCCGAGGAAAAACCTGCCCAGACCGCTGAAAACGCCAGAAGGTGAGCGCGGACTGGAGGGGCCAGGGCAGGAAAGCATTCATGACTGGAACTTCACGGCGCTCCAGTACTCAAGAAAAAAAAAAGCGAAAGAGGCGTGGAACGCATATGCACATCTCCAGTACCACTTGCAGTAAGCTTACGGAGGCATATGTGCATAAAACAAAAAAGGCACAGTAATAATAATAATCCAGAAGCATCTCCAGTACCAACTTGTAGTAAGTGTACGGAGGAATAGGAATCCCAGGGAACCGTGAAAAAGACAAGGAACCGGGCTTCGGAAAGAAAGAGGCTGAACTCAGAGGCGGCTCTCTAATTAGGCGAGTTAGGCAGCCGCCTAAGGCCTCGCACTCACTTATTGCCTTTGATGTAACAGGGAGCTTAACGCTGCCGTTAAGCTCCCTGTTACACTAACCTGGGACATTTCCTCCATGCATCTTCTCTCCTTTTTTTAAACTTTATTGAACCCGTGCAGCTTCAATAAAGTTAAAAAAAAAAAAAAACCGTGACCGGAACTTCCGGTCAGGAGAGAAGATGCACGGAGGAAACAACGGAGAGCAGCATGGAGGTAAGTACTAGGGAAGGGGGGAGGAGGGTGGCACAAATGAGCAAAGCCTGGCATAATGAGTGGCTAAATATTGGCACAGTGTGGGGCAAAATCTTGGCATAATGAGGTGAGGGGCAAAATCTGGCATAGTGAGAGGCTAAATCCTGGCATTGTGAGGGGCAATATCCTGGCATATTGAGAGGCTAAATTCTGGCATTGTGAGGGGCAAAATAGTGGCATTATGAGGGGCAATATCCTGGCATACAATGGCAAAAACCTGGCATATTGAGAGGCAAAATTCTGGCATTGTGAGGGGCAAAATTGTGGCATAATGAGGGGCAAAATCCTGGCACAGAGTGGCAAAATCCTGGCATAGAGTGGCAAAATTCTTGCATATTGAGGGGCAAAATCCTGGCATAGAGTGGCAAAATCCTGGCAAATTGAGGGGCAAGATCCTGGCATATTGTGGGGCACAATCCTGGCATAGAGTGGAAAAATCCTGGAATATTGAGGGGCAAAATCCTGGCAGATTGAATGGCACAATCCTGGCATATTGAGGGGCAAAATCCTGGCATATTGAATGGCTTAATCCTGGCATATTGAGGGGCTAAATCCTGGCATATTGAGGGGGTAAATCCTGACATATTAAGGGGCTAAATCCTGGCATCTTAAATGGCTAAATCCTGGCATATTGAGGGGGTAAATCCTGACATATTGAGTGGCAAAATTCTGGCATTTTGAATGGCTAAATCACAGTGCATCCGGTGCTGTGAGGAAGAACAAAGAGTGTTTCTCTTAGTGTGTGATTGTGTGCTTTCTGAGTGTGTCTGTGAGTCAGTGTGTGCTGGCTGAGTGTATCTGTGAGTGTGTGCTGGCTGAGTGTGATTGTGTGCTGACTGAGTGTGTCTGTGAGTCAGTGTGTGCTCACTGAGTGTGTCTATGAATGACTGTGTGATATGTGTTAGTGTTCACATTTAGGACACAGCAATAACAATGTGAGTTAGTCAGCCGCACACAATTTTATCTATACCAAATGTTTATAGATGTTTGTAGAATAATTATGAGACAAATAAAATTCTAGGAGCTGTTCATTTCTAGAAGCTGGGATTTGAGTCTGATCTTGAAATATGCTATTTCTACAGTTCATTTTTATTATCACTTGCATATATTTTATTTAATAATGTGTGTCCGTGAGGGCCTCATGTTCGACTTTCGCCTAAGGCCTCACAAAGTCTAGAGCCGCCACTGGCTGAACTTTCCGGAAGGTGAGTAGAAAAAAAAAACAGGCCCCCATCGGGCCCCGTCCTGATAACCAATGAGGACAGAAAAAAGACTGAGGAGACAGGGGGTGGGGGCTCTTATAGTTTAGTTTCTGTCCTGCCTACCTTGAGGGTGGAGCTAACCCATACGTTACTGCTGCCATGGTTAGCCAGGAAAAATGTATGTAACATATATTACAATATTTAGTTCTGAATCTTGGCTGAATACGGATCATTTAGGTGATCATTTCCTGTGTTAGGCAGGTCCTTAGCTTGAAATTACCGGGGCATGGTGGCCAAATTGCCTTGGGGTCCCCCAACCACACAACACCTCACCACATGATACCATCAGTGCTATACACCCCACTTTCCAAAGTACCAGTAAGGTCCCCACACTGCAGTGGTGGCAGGGGTGACCCTAGCCCCCCGGAGTAGTGGTCACAGTTGCAGTGGTAACCCCTGTGATGCACTGACAAGTGGTGTGGGGCAAAGCTGGTACTGTGGAAAGTGGGGTGTATTGAAATGGTGGCTGCAGGAATAGGCATAATTCTACGCTTTCTCAGAACAAGTTTCATGCATTTCACATAAACTGAATTGATCTGAATTAGGTAAAATAACCAAAATGCATTTGCATTACGCTAAATAGTATAGCCGAATTGTGTCTCTCCCCCCCCCCCCCCAATTTAGCTATTCAATGGTAATTTGGTGCTTTATGAATACACCCCTAAGTTTCTCTGTGTGTCAAATACAGGTTGAGTATCATTTATCCAGAAATCGTTATCCAAAATAATCCCTTGATAAACATTTTTTTAGGATTTTGCCACAAGTTGCATATTCCACACAGGCCTGTCAGAATGAGCACACAAAAGATCATCCAGTGCCCAGCCCCCTTAAGCTGCGATATAGCCTTTCCATGCATGCTCAGATTCTCCCACGCCCAAAAAGGGTAATACAGTGGCATGTATGCTGGTCTGATGCACCAACGGCAGGTTCCCGACAATTTCCCACATCACAGTAAAAGGGATTTATTTGCTCTATACAGTATTTGCATTGATACTACTGTCATGAGAGTCTAGAGGCATTAATATATCTTATTGGTGAAAATGATCCATTATCCAAAATACTTCTGGTCCCAAGCATTTTGCATCAGGGATACTCAACCTGTAATGTATTGACTTATTGTAAATCTTTTGCAGTGCAACTGGTAATGTTTGTATAAATAAAAACTGAGCCTGTTAACATTGTTACAAGGGTTTTCTAAGTAAATATTACAAGACAAGAACACATATTAATTCCGTGGTTCATTGCATGTCACAACATTATCCTATTATGTTATTGTTTTGCTAAATTACATTACAGTAACACTCTTCCTTGACACTTTTAATGCTTGCTTATCTTTCTTTTTAATGCGTCTTCTAATCACTGCTTTTGCTAAATTTGCATTTGGTAATGAAATGACTGAAATAACACATATTCTTTTCAATATTTCTGCACTGCTGGAAGCCACATGCTACGTGCATACAAAGCGTAATCTTTACTTGTCAAATATTTTGTTTTTACTGTATAAGGAGGTATATTGCCCACAAAACTAGGATATGCAAAATAGGATATTCTCTATAGAAATGAGGGGGTTCCCGAATGTTGTAGTTCTGGCTGGCCAAGGGGAAATTATTATAAGTTTTGTTAGCAATATTTGTGATCTTTATGGTTGATAAATATACCAATATTATAGAAACTGCTCTTTTGTCTTTTATAGGATTATTACAGATTATTTTTATTACCACTTTGGTGTATCATGGTGTGGCCTCTATCTACCTAACATTGCCCTTGTTGCAGCTGCATAGGAGCTCCACTCATGTTGCCTCACAGTTGGTCCTTTACAGCAAGCACAGGGCCATAGTTTCTCCAAAACAGTACCTCACTTACCTAAAGAGACCTGTGCATGACAACAGATACCCATAGTATCAAGAATACAGTGAAAAAAAGGACGAGCAAACCGGTAGTGCTACATAATACATAATAAAAAATAGAAATTATTAGACAGCTTCAAAAACTAGGTGAAACAAGTGAAAAAACAAAGAATTTATCCAGCGCACAGTGCATAGACAGTTGAACAGTTCATATATGGATGCCCTTAAGGTGACAATGCAAATTATACAATAATAAGTGAAAAAAAGTGTAAAATATACAGTAAATATCAGTGCACATATGACATGTAGCAATATAAACAAATAAATACTTAATACAGGGAAGTACTTCTCATGTTGTATAGACCTGTAGAAATATAAAATACATTCAAAAATAGTGCAATATGTACTGCAAAGTAGGATACAACATATCTCAATAGGGAAAAGACAAGTAATTTTATTCAGCAGTGAAACAGACAATAAAAACAATAAAAGCTATGGAATCAATCCAAAAGAAGGAATCCTTGTGAGGCAGCAAGTCCTCTCCGAGAAACAGCACTCTGTGTGCCTCAGGGCTGGTCAAGACTTCCGGGTATGACGTAGCAAACATGGCTGGTACAGTGGCTCACAAAGTTCAAACTGTAGCCCAAAGCATTTCATGCGAAATAGGACTTCATCAGGGGGAATGCTGAAGTATTATTATTCTTTTTAATTGGTGTTCAACCATATATATTATTTAAATGAGTATTATCTCTATTATGTTTTAAATCGTATTGTTTTATATTTTAAAAGCATTGTTATTTTTACTCCAGACTCCACTGTCTATCCTTTTAGAGCTTATACCAGCACATTTCTATGTAGTACCCTACTTTTTTGAGTTCTGGGAATGACTCATATTGGTATTCCTCTAAGCTGCTACAACCCCCCTCTTTTCATTTATCTCCTCCTTTTTTTTTTTATCCTTCCCATATCCCGCTTTTCCTTTTGGCGCACGTCCCAACCATCTTTCCATGAAAATGTACACATACACAGTCATGCATGCACCCACAGCTGCATACAAACACACACAAATACATAGACTCACACACTAACATAAACACACACTTACATACAGGGGTGTAATTAGAAACCACAGAGACCCATTGTGAAAATTCACCACCAGTGCCATCTATGTTAAATATATGATGGTATCCTTTTTGATAATTTGACATGGATGCTATATAGGTGCTGTATGGGTGCTATGTAGTGTTGCCACCTTTTCTAAAAATAAAATAAAATAATAGCCATTACATTGCCGCCAATATTTTTACCTGGTTGCCAGTAAAATACTGGCTGGGAAGCAAATCAAGTGCCATGTGAATGAGTGAAGGATATAATGCATGTTCAGTGTGCTCTCTGGATTGACTAACATCCTCAATACACAACAATGGCCTAAATTCTATGGCCTCTGTTCATGGAGCTTTAGCAGAGCCAGTAAAAAAAACTTAATTGAAACACTGTTCTGTGCGGTAATTACGCCACAAACAGTGATTCAATGTCTGCTGGTAAAAACTTACTCGCAAAAGATCTGTGGGTTTTTTTGCCAGTCAACTTTACTCAAACAGAAGCAGGCGATCAATGTACAGCAGTTTAACGGAGGCAATACTTGCACATTTTAACACCGTCAGTGCTGTAGGGGACACACATACAAATGGGCATGAGGGTTGGCGGTGAAAATACTAAATTTACAGTAATACCACCACTGCAAGTGTTTCTGGCCAGGCGTATATTCAAATAAGGTTAACAATGTTCACCTTTTTACCTATATATCCACTTTATACATTGTGGCCTTGGAACAAAACACTATACAACACCGCCTTTAAATAAAGCTCAGGTTAGATGTGCAGAGCCAGATAACCACTCAGCATGACGTTGGTTACTGGCTTGAGTAGTATGCAAAGCACACAGAACATTAGTTATGGTGAGGTAATGGTGATGGGAAACGCCGCAACTTAAAATTCAGGTAATGGCAGAGGCTACATTTTGGCATATTACCTATATTTTACATTCTAGATACTTTTTGATTGGAGTGTCCTTTTACTATAGATATTGACTTTTTTGTTGTTAACAGGTGATTTTCTCTAGCGTTTCTTAATGATGTGGGTTAAAGTGTTTTAAAGTGACTTTGTCAACCTAAACATTTTTCATAGTTTAATGTGGAAAATAAAAAATACTTTGTTTTAGCAGAACTGCAAGCAAACAAATAAAAAAAGAGAAAAATGTGCTTTAAACATGTCTGTTGTGTCACCTGTTTATGACATCACCGGTGGCTTCATATGCAAATTAACTACTTTTCAATGGAAAATGTGTAATTTGCATACCAAGCCACAAGGTGATGTCATAAACAGGATATACAACACATTAAAACATATATTTCTCTTGTTTATAAATAATTTACCATTTTGTATTCACTACATTAACAGTATAAACAATATTTAAGTTGGCAGAGTCCCTTTAAGGCAGATCTCCCATGTTATTCTTTTTTTAATTCACTTAAATCTTTTGACAGTGCTCCACAATGCTTTGCAGAAGGGCGTTATATATCTTCCTGGGTAGTGGAGGAGATAATTGCTCTTTCTTGTATGATTTTGAATGTATTTGCAGAATAGAATAGAATAGAAGTCTAACATTCAATGTGCTCTTTAATTGCATGCATCGTTGAGATTTAAAGTCAGTTTCTTGCTTTCCTGGCATCACTGCAGATCTCCACAGTAGCATGCTGGTTATATCAATTATTTAAGACTGTTGGATTGTGCACAGACAGAAGGACCAGTGATAGTTTACATGCCAACGGCAGGGAGCAGGAAAAACTGATCATTTATGAACGCAGCGAGGATACTCAGTATTAATTGCTGCCGTCTCTCGGAGAAAATGTAATGAAAATAATTCTTATCTATGCTTGTTTAACACAATCTCCCAACCAATCTAATCTGCTCTTATTGTGGGAAAATGATTGCTCATGATTGTATTGTGAAAGCCCGAGGTTTTAATTCGTTTGTGTTGCTCTGTAATCATTTTACATGCTCAGTGATGTGCCTGTTCAATTATGCACAGCTACAAATTCACAGAAGCTAACAATCTAAGCAGCTTGAGATTCTCCCTGCACCCAGAAGTGCTGCAGAAATAAGCCTAATTTATAAATGTTATCAACTCAGCACTATATTAATAATACATTTTCCAATTATTCCAATAATCAGAGGTTTATTGGGTCAAATTGATAAAGGAGACATCACTTCCACGGTAATGTGTAGCTAGCTGCCAGTGGACTGTAACCCATCACCCTCTGCTTATTAATGGAAATGAGACAAACTGGCATACCTGGACATATCACCTTCTGGGATTTCCTGCTCAGGGAGTTTCTGTCCAGTGACACAGAGTACCCCTGTGCCTAGGTGATTGTGTACCTTAAATGCATCCTCTGGACAGCTGTGTAAAGTGCACAACGCCACAATTTTATTGACAAATTTTTGAGTAAAAGTGATGTATTCAAACAATGCAACAAACCTCAGTGAGAGGTGTATTGCTGTTTTATGCCAATAAATACTCACTTTGGGGACTGGCCCACCGGGATACCAGGAAAAATCCCGGTGGGCCGCCTGCTCTGGCCACTATAAGAAGTTTGGCTGCTGCAACATCGGGCAGTGGCGAAAGCCGCCGAATTGCTTAAAGTGGCGGCAGGACATTTTAAGAAGTTTGGAGGGTGCCGCCTCTTTAAGAAATTCGCCTGCTGTCGCCGGATGTGGCGGCAGCAGTACCTGCGCGGGATGGGGTGAGGAGGAAGAGACAGCAGGGTGAGTGAGAGCACGGGGAAGGGGGAAAGGGGAAGAGACACTACAGGGGGAAGAGTGACACTACAGGAGAAAGGGGGGAGAGACACTACAGGGGGAAGATTGACACTACAGGGGGAAGGGGGGAGAGACACTACAAGGGGAAGGGGGGGGAGGATGACTCTACAAGGGGAAGGGGGGGAGGATGACTCTACAGGGGGAAGGGGGGGAAGGATGACTCTACAGGGGGAAGGGTGGAAAGTGTGACTCTACAGGGGGAAGGGTGGTAGGAGTGACACTCCAGGGGGAAGGGGGGAAGAGTGACACTACAGGGGGAAAGAGTGACTCTACAGGGGAAAGGGGGAAAGAGTGACTCTACAGGGGGAAGGGGGGAAGAGTGAACCTACAGGGGGAAGAGTGAACCTACAGGGGGAAGGGGGGAAGAGTGACACTACTGGGGGAAGGGGGAAAGAGTGACTCTACAGGGGGAAGAGTGAACCTACAGGGGGAAGGGGGGAAGAGTGAACCTACAGGGGGAAGGGGGGAAGAGTGACACTACTGGGGGAAGGGGGAAAGAGTGACTCTACAGGGGGAAGGGAGGAAGAGTGAGACTACAGAGGTAATGGGGGAAGTGTGAATCTACAGGGGGAAGAGGGAAGTGTGACACTAATGGGGGAAACAGTAAACATGCAGAGTAATCACAGGGGGAGGGTTTGAGTCAAATATTAAAAATGTGATTTATGCAGAATTCCTGCATCAAATTTCACTAGAAAAAAAGCCTGAGCACTATACAAGCAATAGTCTTCATCTTGCACCAAAGTGAGTTTGGGCACTTTCCTTTCAAGCTATAGTGCTGACATCTTGTGTCAGGCTCACACAGTGCCTGCTCCCTTGTACTACAGTGTCATGCTTCCTCATTGTTTATATGAGCATTCACAAATGTGTTCGCATTCACTCGTGCTACATTGTTTTATCATTTACTGTTCATATTAGTATTTGCATACACGTTTAACATTTTCATTCACATTCCCATTCACACCTGCTATCCATCCTCCCATCTTACATGACTGACACACAGACACACCACTAGGAGGGACCGATGGTAGCCGGACCAGAACAATAAGGGAGCAGGTTCAGAAAATTATTTGTCAGTTTATTTTTACAAAGATTATGGCGGATCTTTTGAATGGTACTTTGTAGAAGTATCATTCAAAAATGATACAAATCAGGGAGAAATGGCCTTTTATATATAAAAAAATGAATTTGGGGGATTTATCCATCTTTAAATTCCTTAAGCTATGCAAATAAAGAGTTATATTTACACTAACTACTTTACATTTACTGCCATTTACACCCACATTATTGAGCATTTTATTGCTGCGGAGCACTGCCATATATTTATACTCTCCAAATAGAGATTGTAAAGTACAAAGAGTCACAGATGGATGGGGGTTCATAACATGGACTGTCCCACCAAAGGGACCAATCAGCTTTCAACAAAGGGAACAGAATAATCATGTAAATTTTCTGACAAACAAAGATGTCTGCTCTTACTGACATGAGGAAAGGTGAATAGCTAATCTTAGCTGTGTTAAACACTCCAGTCCCTATTTTGAATTTCGTGCACTAGAGTCAATTTTACAATGACATCAGCGCATTAAACTGCTTTAGAATTAATGTTGAGTAAGTGGGGATGTTAATTATGGAATATTAGTCTTTGTGGGTTATGTATAAAGTTCTAAATATTTTCCTGCTGATTAGATCACTTGTAGAACATTGCCCAATAAGCTACCTTTATACATAGCCCCCTTTATCTTATGTTCCTTTCCCTTTCTATTTTGAGAGCAAGCACTGGGACAGGTTGCACCTTTTGCTCAGTGGTCATGTGCAGATCTCTCCACAGATGTTAATAGAGAGTCTCGTGCATGTGTGGTAGCGATACCATTCACATTTATGGAAGCATTATGGAGTATCCGTATTTCTTCTCCCAGTTGGAATTTACCCCTGAAAGTTCTGCCACAGATGGGATGGTCCCAGGAAGAGGTTCAATGAAGGGTATGCATAATAACAAACACAATGAGTATGTTAAAGTGCATTAAGACTTGTATAGACTATTTTTGGTGTGTGCTACACTTTACCTTTAATTATACTGGACTGCTCTGCCAAAGTGAGGATTTTGAAAAATGACAGGTCCATCTGAGCACGTTGTGAAAGATTAAATAACATAAGTCTTGCTTATCTCTGCTTTGCCAGCTATTGTGGCGCTGGAATCGATATTTTACATTATGCAGCTTTTCATATAATAATGAGTTTCTGTGACAGATGGCAGAGGCACAGAGTAGACAGTATGAAAGGCCATTATGTTAGCTACACGTCAAAACAGGCAGCATGTTATATGTAGGGCTAATCAGTCTTATACATAGCTGCATACCAGAATGCAGACTAATGTACAGAGGTTTAAGCTTGAATTTTTCTTTAATGTTAAATATTGATTTGTATCTTATTAACAAGTACTTTGCACTAGCTGGGTACTTGGAGTCGGTTAAGGAAATGCAAAGATAAGTAATTAGCTTTGCTTAGTGTTCTAAAAGATTTACTGGCTAAACCGAGGGAGGTTTGTAACTGGAAAATAAACATTGCAACCATGGGCGTCTGCATTATTTTCTCCACGGGGAGTGGCAAAATATCCTCCCCACTTTTCCCCTCAACAACCCCAACAAGCCTTCACCTCCCAGGAAAAGCAGTTATGCAGCAGTGCTGACAAACCTTTGGCACTCCAGGTGCTGTTATTACATTTCACATCATGTTCAGCCAGCCAAATGGATGGAGTTGTGCATTCCACAGCAACTTAGTACGATCCATAATGATACAACAGCTAACCTTTGGCACTCCAGTTTAGAGTACTCACATTCCCATGATGCTTAACATACCAGACTATACAATACCATACCATATATACCAGACTATAACTTACCAGACTGGCTGAGAGTCATGGGAAATGTAGTCTCTAACAGTTAGAGTATTAACTAACGATAGCAGCAATTCACAGCAATACTAAAATAAACTACCTCGTGCCTCTGCCCAGGCAGGGACTCTGTGTATTTGCATCAGCAGCAGTCAGAGTGAATGGGGAGGAGACCAGATAGAGGGAGAGGAAGAGAGCAGACCAAAGAACTCTGACAACATGGTGGTGTATAGAGTTATTGCAAAGTAAGGAAGTATGCCTTATTTCAAATAATATGCAAAGTGACATTCCTAAATTCATCTTTGTCTCATATGGTTACCACATAACCTTTTTATTCAGGGACACATAAACTATGTAGTTTCTTAATGATGTTCTATAGCCCCTCAGACTGTGCCACTGATGCTGGTGTCCATGCAAAGACAATTAAATCCCTGCTATGTGTTGTCTTTAATTGCTGACCAACCTTTAGTTCACAATTGCCAATAGAATGTTCTATTTTGTCATTTAATATTGTTCTCATTAAAACTTATATTTATTAGCTTACGGACATTTTCAGAAACTTAAAGCCATGGACAAAACTAGAAAATCAAAATGATTTTAAGTTGGTAAATACCTCCTATCAAACCGCAGTATCCTGCACACAAATGTTTTGGTTTGGAAAGAAAATAAAGGTGCAAGGTTCTGACAACATATCATACATTTGCTATAATTTGTTCATAAAGCATCTTCATACACAAGCAGTGCATTTATTTCTACAGATAATTCACAGTCTCTGAGCTATGTGTTTATTGAATAGAATAAAACCATCTTTGATACAAACTGCAGATGATCAGACTGCATGAGGGGAAGACAGTCTAACCGTTCTCTGATGAAAAGCATTGCAAATAGATTGGAAGTAAGGAAAACATGTCTACTGTACCCAAAGCAATGATTTTCTTTATTTCATTATATGTATTTAGAAGTACGCATTTAATTGATGTTTTATCTAGTGCAGTAGAATTCTGATTTTGCCTGGATAAAGCCACCACGAATGCTTGAATATGTACCACAATAGCTGAAGTGCCAAAGGTAGGAATGAATAAGGTTTGGCACTCTTGTAAACTGCATTGCTTATGCCACATCCTGGTGATTTGGCTATTGCTAGACAAAAAGATGAATGTTCCTCTCACCTCAACACAACTGTAACTAGAGTTTCCGCATTGTCTCCAAAAATCCCGTAGACTTAACATTGTTTTTAAAGTTCTGTTCCACGTAACAAAACTCCATTAAAGCACTACACCATGTAGAGGGAAGCTAAAGAAACAGATCAAACATACTAATACTAACAACCTAATACTCTCTGTTTCATATAAAATAAATAAAACAGTTTAGATAGTTCCTGAGGTTTCTTCACAACAGAGTCCTACCAGTAACCCCAAACCCTCCTCTGAATGTGAACCCCATCCACTATACTAGTGCATCATGAAATCGCCATATAAAATGCTTGCCCTATGATTGCCAATGACAGGGTTTGCTCAGATGAATCTGTGTTATCAGCCGCAAATCTTATAAATACAAATTTATTCACACATATTTATGTCTGCTTCACGGGGAGCCGCGGGCAGCATGAGTAAGTACTGCTCGCGTTCCCCATGCTTAGTGATGATGCTTTGCATCGGATTTCAGATACCCTGCATTATCACTGCGTGTGGGAAGTGCAAGCAGCACTTACTTATGCTGCCCGCGGCTCCCCGTGAAGCAGACGCCACTCTGCTTCACAGAGTGGGGGCAGAACTTCACCTGAAGCTCCGCCACCTCACCATAAGTAAGAATGGGAGAGGGAGGGAGAACAGAGGAGAGGGAGGAGAGAACAGAGGGGGGAGGAGAGAACAGAGGAAGGGGGAGGAGAGAACAGAGAAAGGGGAGGAGGAGAGAACAGAGGAAGGGAGAGAACAGAGGAAGGGGCAGAGTGAGAACAGATATGGGGAGGAGGGAGAGAGAGAACAGATATGGGGAGGAGGGGGAGAGAGAGAACAGATATGTGGAGGAGGGGGGAGAGAAAGAACAGATATGGGGAGGTGGGGGGAGTAAGAGAACAGATATATGGAGGTGGGGGGAGAGAGAGAACAGATATGGGGAGGTGGGGGAGAGAGAGAACAGATATGGGGAGGTGGGGGGGAGAGAGAGAACATATATGGGGAGGGGGGAGAGTATATAGGAAGGGCAGAGAACAGAGGAAGGGGGAGAGGGAGAACAGATATGGGGAGGTGGGGGGAGAGAGAGAACAGATATGGGGAGGGGGAAAGTATAGAGGAAGGGGAGAGAACAGAAGAAGGGGGAGAGGGAGAACAGATATGGGGAGGTGGGGGGAGAGAGAGAACAGATATGTGGAGGAGGTGGGAGAGAGAGAACAGATATGGGGAGGTGGGGGGAGAGAGAGAACAGATATGGGGAGGAGGGAGAGAGAGACCAGATATGGGGGGAGGAGGGAGAGAGATAACAGATATGGGGGGAGGAGGGAGAGAGAGAACAGATATGCCGAAGGAGGGGGAGAGAGAGAACATATACAGGGAGTGCAGAATTATTAGGCAAATGAGTATTTTGACCACATCATCCTCTTTATGCATGTTGTCTTACTCCAAGCTGTATAGGCTCGAAAGCCTACTACCAATTAAGCATATTAGGTGATGTGCATTAGACATGTGCATTCGTTTTCGGACGAATGCATTTTCGGACGAAAATAGCATTTTCGTCCATTCGTCCGAAAAACGAATAACGAAAATTTTAACTAACAAAATCCGAATGAACGAATGGTTAATAAACGAAAATCATTCGTTCATTCGTCCATTCGTCCATTCGTGCTATTGGCATTCTAAACCGAAATAGAGTCGGTTTACAATACCAATAGCATTGTACTACAACAACTACAACCGACATGAATGACTTTCGGTTTATGGAATGCATGTAATGCTATTAGCTTCCTATAAACCGAAATTGAGTTCCCATTCATACGAATAGGTCAATTGACCTATTCGTATGAATGGGGACTCTTTCGGTTTATAGAAAGCCAATAGCAGCATGTATTCTATAAGCCGAAAGTCTTTAAAACAAACGACGTTCGGTTTATAGAATACATGTAATGCTATTGCTGTTCTATAAGCCGAAAGCCTTTCGGCTTATAGAACAGCAATAGCATTACATGTATTCTATAAACCGAACGTCGTTCGTTTTAAAGACTTTCGGCTTATAGAATACTATTGGCATTCTATAAACCTAACTAGAGTCCTTCCTCATTCATAAGAATTTCTTATGAATGGGGACTCGACTCTAGTTCGGTTTATAGAAAGCCAATAGTATTCTATAAGCCGAAAGTCTTTAAAACGAACGACGTTCGGTTTATAGAATACATGTAATGCTATTGCTATTCTATAAACCGAACGACTTTCGGTTTATAGAATAGCCATAGGATTACATGTAGTACATAAGCCGAAAGTCTATAAACCGAAAGTCGTTCGGTTTATAGGCTGTCGGCATTTAACTATACAGAGACAGAGTCTCCATTCATAAAATTATGAATGGAGACTTTGTCTCCGTGTAGTAAAATGCCGAAAGCCTATAAACCGAACGATCGGTTTATAGACTTTCGGCTTATGTAATACATGTAATCCTATGGCTATTCTATAAACCGAAAGTTCGGTTTATAGAATAGCAATAGGAATACATGTATTCCATAAGCCGACAGCTTATAAACCGAACGTTCGGTTTATAGGCTGTGGGCATTTTACTACACGGAGACAAAGTCTCCATTCATAATTTTATGAAATGGAGACTCTGTCTCCGTATAGTTTAATGCCGGCTTTTAACTATACGGAGACAAAGTCTCCATTCATAATTTTATGAATGGAGACTCTGTCTCCGTATAGTTAAATGCCCGCTTTTAACTATACGGAGACAAAGTCTCCATTTATAATTTTATGAATGGAGACTCTGTCTCCGTATAGTTAAATGCCCACAGCCTATAAACCGAACGTTCGGTTTATAGGCTGTGGGCATTTAACTATACGGAGACAAAGTCTCCATTCATAATTTTATGAATGGAGACTTTGTCTCCGTATAGTTAAATGCTATTGTATTCTATAAACCGACTCTATTTCGGCTTATAGAATGCAATAGTACTACGAATCGACGAATGAACGAATGATTTTCCTTTATTAACCATTCGTTCATTCGGCTTTAGTTAGCTTAGCATTTTCGTTCTTCGTTTTTCGGGCGAATGAACGAAAATGAAGTACCCAGCTTCATCATAGAAGTCCCGGCGGTCATGCCGGGCGGCAGCAGGAGAGGTCTCGCTCATCGTGCAGACAACCTCCATGCTGCCCGACACTTCCGTCTATTATGTATAGTGCATACATCCCCCGGCTGCCCCCACTAGCCACCAGGGAGCAAGAAACAGGTGAGGGGGGGACAGAATAACAAGGGGGGGGGGGGCAGAGAGAAACAAGGGGAGGGAAGGGGGGAAGAGACAGAAACAAGGGGAGGGGGGCAGAGAGAAACAGGGGGAGGGAAGGGGGGAAGAGACAGACACAAGGGGAGCGAGGGGGGAGCCAAAGGGAGGGTGAGAGAGAGACAACACTAAGGGGGGGAGAGCGACAAATCTGGGGGCAAGGGAAAGAGAGAGGCAGCATTGTCACATAAAAGGAAATAAAAACAAGATTTTTTTTATATCATAATTTTTTATTAAAAAAGCAATTTACATATGAATATATATTAGACATGTGCATTCGTTTTCGGACGAATGCATTTTCGTCCGAAAATTGCATTTTCGTCCATTCGCCCGAAAAACGAAGAACGAAAATGCTAAGCTAACTAAAGCCGAATGAACGAATGGTTAATAAAGGAAAATCATTCGTTCATTCGTCCATTCGTAGTACTATTGCATTCTATAAGCCGAAATAGAGTCGGTTTATAGAATACAATAGCATTTAACTATACGGAGACAGAGTCTCCATTCATAAATTTATGAATGGAGACAAATGTATAGTTAAAAGCTGACAGCCTATAAACCGAACGTTCGGTTTATAGGCTGTGGGCATTTAACTATACGGAGACAGAGTCTCCATTCATAAAATTATAAATGGAGACTTTGTCTCCGTATAGTTAAAAGCCGGTGTTCTCGCAGGAGAATTTGCTCACTGCGCATGCGCATAAAGTTACAGCTGATAACTCAGCTGTAACTTTGTGACCACCGCGCATGAGCTAGCTGCGCAACCCACCTCCCGCCCCCCTCACACCCCCCGCACACCCCTTCTTACCAGATCATCGACCACAGCGATACACAGCGCATGCGCACGCCTATCCAGCCGTTTGGGAATACGCGCGTCCGTTGTTGTGTTCTTAAGGTGGTAAGTAACACGGGGCGTCGGGACATAAGGGGGCAAGCATCCTGGTGAGGGCTGCCTCATCTTGATGGGATTTGTGATCCTCCTGCTGCTTCAATAATACGCAGGAGAATTTGCTCCAGAAATTTGTCAGAACACCGGCATTTAACTATAAATTATGAATGGAGACTTTGTATCCATATAGTTAAAAGCCGACAGCCTATAAACCGAACATTCGGTTTATAGGCTGTGGGCATTTAACTATACGGAGACAGAGTCTCCATTCATAAAATTATAAATGGAGACTTTGTCTCCGTATAGTTAAAAGCCGGCATTTAACTATACGGAGACAGAGTCTCCATTCATAAAATTATGAATGGAGACTTTGTCTCCGTGTAGTAAAATGCCCACAGCCTATAAACCGAACGTTCGGTTTATAGGCTGTCGGCTTATGGAATACATGTATTCCTATTGCTATTCTATAAACCGAACGTTCGGTTAATGGAATAGCCATAGGATTACATGTATTATATAAGCCGAAAGTCTATAAACCGATCGTTCGGTTTATAGGCTTTCGGCATTTTACTACACGGAGACAAAGTCTCCATTCATAATTTTATGAATGGAGACTCTGTCTCTGTATAGTTAAATGCCGACAGCCTATAAACCGAACGACTTTCGGTTTATAGACATTCGGCTTATGTAATACATGTAATCCTATGGCTATTCTATAAACCGAAAGTCGTTCGGTTTATAGAATAGCAATAGGAATACATGTATTCCATAAGCCGAAAGCCTATAAACCGAACGTTCGGTTTATAGGCTGTCGGCATTTTACTACACGGAGACAGAGTCTCCATTCATAAAATTATGAATGGAGACTTTGTCTCCGTGTAGTAAAATGCCCACATATCTCTATGTCTCTTATTAGTTAAATGCCGACAGCCTATAAACCGAACGACTTTCGGTTTATAGACTTTCGGCTTATGTAATACATGTAAACCTATGGCTATTCTATAAACCGAAAGTCGTTCGGTTTATAGAATAGCAATAGGATTACATGTATTCCATAAGCCGAAAGTCTATAAACCGAAAGTCGTTCGGTTTATAGACTTTCGGCTTATAGAATACAAGTAATACTATTGCCTTTCTATGAACCGAACGAGAGCCCCATTCATAAGAATTTCTTATGAATGGGGCTCTCGTTCGGTTTATAGAAAGCCAATAGTATTACATTGTATTCTATAAAACGAACGAATAAAAATTAACGAAACGAAAATAATGAACGAATTTCGTCTGAAACGAATGCACTAATGAACGAAATTAGTTTTAGACGAAATAAATAACATTTTCGTCCGAATGGACGAAAACGAAACGAACATTTTAGTTTTGCACATGTCTAATGTGCATCTCTGTAATGGGGTGTGGTCTAATGACATCAACACCCTATATCAGGTGTGCATAATTATTAGGCAACTTCCTTTCCTTTGGCAAAATGGGTCAAAAGAAGGGCTTGATAGGCTCAGAAAAGTCAAAAATAGTGAGATATCTTGCAGAGGGATGCAGCACTCTTAAAATTGCAAAGCTTCTGAAGCGTGATCATCGAACAATCAAGCGTTTCATTCAAAATAGTCAACAGGGTCGCAAGAAGCGTGTGGAAAAACCAAGGCTCAAAATAACTGCCCATGAACTGAGAAAAGTCAAGCGTGCAGCTGCCACGATGCCACTTGCCACCAGTTTGGCCATATTTCAGAGCTGCAACATCACTGGAGTGCCCAAAAGCACAAGGTGTGCAATACTCAGAGACATGGCCAAGGTAAGAAAGGCTGAAAGAAGACCACCACTGAACAAGACACACAAGCTGAAACGTCAAGACTGGGCCAAGAAATATCTCAAGACTGATTTTTCTAAGGTTTTACCGACTGATGAAATGAGAGTGAGTCTTGATGGGCCAGATGGATGGGCCCGTGGCTGGATTGGTAAAGGGCAGAGAGCTCCAGTCCGACTCAGACGCCAGCAAGGTGGAGGTGGAGTACTGGTTTGGGCTGGTATCATCAAAGATGAGCTTGTGGGGCCTTTTCGGGTTGAGGATGGAGTCAAGCTCAACTCCCAGTCCTACTGCCAGTTCCTGGAAGACACCTTCTTCAAGCAGTGGTACAGGAAGAAGTCTGCATCCTTCAAGAAAAACATGATTTTCATGCAGGACAATGCTCCATCACACGCGTCCAAGTACTCCACAGCGTGGCTGGCAAGAAAGGGTATAAAAGAAGAAAATCTAATGACATGGCCTCCTTGTTCACCTGATCTGAACCCCCTTGAGAACCTGTGGTCCATCATCAAATGTGAGATTTACAAGGAGGGAAAACAGTACACCTCTCTGAACAGTGTCTGGGAGGCTGTGGTTGCTGCTGCACGCAATGTTGATGGTGAACAGATCAAAACACTGACAGAATCCATGGATGGCAGGCTTTTGAGTGTCCTTGCAAAGAAAGGTGGCTATATTGGTCACTGATTTGTTTTTGTTTTGTTTTTGAATGTCAGAAAGGTATATTTGTGAATGTTGAGATGTTATATTGGTTTCACTGGTAAAAATAAATAATTGAAATGGGTATATATTTGTTTTTTGTTAAGTTGCCTAATAATTATGCACAGTAATAGTCACCTGCACACACAGATATCCCCCTAAAATAGCTAAAACTAAAAACAAACTAAAAACTACTTCCAAAAATATTCAGCTTTGATATTAATGAGTTTTTTGGGTTCATTGAGAACATGGTTGTTGTTCAATAATAAAATTAATCCTCAAAAATACATCTTGCCTAATAATTCTGCACTCCCTGTATGGGGAGGAGGGGGAGAGAGAGAACAGATATGGGGGAGTTGGAGAGAGACAGACATGGCAAGGAAGAGGAAAGGGACAAACATGGGAAACGGAGAGACACATACATGGAGGGAGAGGAATGAGACAGGCATGAGGAGGGAGAGGAGACAGACAGATATGAGGATGGGCACCACAGGGGAGGCTTCTGCCAGAAGCAGAGGTGGTTGAGCCCCTGAGCTTTGAGTAACAATCTAGTCTTTAGCAGAGCTGAGAGGCTGGAAGAAAAAGGTAGAAGCCTAGTCGGGCAAGCCAAGGTCAGTAGGTAGGTGAAGGCAGAGTAGTCAGACAGTCCAAAATCACTAACA
Source organism: Pelodytes ibericus (assembly GCA_036172795.1). Taxonomy (NCBI): domain Eukaryota; kingdom Metazoa; phylum Chordata; class Amphibia; order Anura; family Pelodytidae; genus Pelodytes; species Pelodytes ibericus. Next base: position 168,548,274 of record CM069858.1, read on the forward strand.
GGTAAATAGAAATACAGTAGCAATCTTGATTATGATGCAGACAGGAACCACAATAATCTGGTCTCTAACACACACACACTCAAACAACATTTCTACCTTTCATCACAGCTGAAGGGAGGGGTTCTCCCGATGCCTGTGGCCTCTTAGTCTGAAGGGCAGCTTGCAGGGGGTGGAGCAGGTTAGGAATAGAGGGGACATGCCTCCCCTTAAAGTGCCAGCTTTATTTTGGCTCTCTCACCTGTGAGAACTGATTCCAATGATTTTGGGACAGTGTCCTAGAAGAAGAAAAGCTCTGCATGTGGTGAAAATATAAATAAAAGCAGCAGGAGAGTAGCAGCATAGTAAAGGTAATGCTGCTACCACTGCTACCTCTCTCCAACGAAAATACCAGGCTTTGCACTGCGGAAATACAGATCTTACGTTTATAATTACTGGCTGTGCCGGTAAAATACCAACAAGGTTGCAACCCTAATCACAGTATATCCAGTGGTGTATCTTGGTTTAGTCTGCCCTAGGCAGACAATATTAGGGCACCCCCCCACTGACGTTGCACTACTACAACATGTCCCGGCACCAGAAGGGTGCTTTAACACCCTCTGGCAAAGTGCCGCCCTAGACAAGTGCCTTGTTTGCCTTGCGGAATATACACTACTGAGTATATCACCAGCATATCATACCTCATTGTAAGCATATAATACACCAAATAACATTTGGGTTGCTGGATTCACTACTCTTTAATTTATTCCTTTTGTGCAGAATCTTTTGCAAACTGCAATGCACATGATTGACAGTCATGTTGGGCACAGTGTGATATTTGTGGGACTGTCCTAATAAATTCGAGGTCGTCTTATAGTCTGACCTCAAACCGAGCTGCAGGGGACCTGGATACCCCTCGCTAACAGCCGGTGGATGTCTGCGCAATGCGCGCAGACATCCTCTGCTGCTGCCCGGCACGTCTGTCAGGACTTCTATGATGAAACCGGGACCTTCCGGCTTCATCATAAAAGTCCCGGCGGAAGTGCCTGGCAGCAGCGGAGGATGTCTATGCGTATCGTGCACACATCTTCCGGCTGCCTCCACTTGCCACCAGGGATATTTTGGCAGCCGGGGATGTCTGCACGAATCAGAGTAGACCATGCTGCCTGCCACTAGCCACCAGGGAAAAAGGTAAGTGCTGGGGAGATGGGGTATTTGGGCAAATTAGCTGGGGCATATCAAATGGCAAATAACACTGGCATATTATTGGGTAAATTGGCTGGGGCATATCAAATGGCAAATAACACTGGCATATTATTAGGCAAATTGGCTGGGGCATATCAAATGGCAAATAACACTGGCATATTATTGGGCAAATTGGCTGGGGCATATCAAATGGCAAATAACACTGGCATATTATTGGGCAAATTGGCTGGGGCATATTAAATGGCAGAATAACACAGGCATATTTTTGGGCAAATTGGACCACAATTTCCACTACCATTAGTAAGTTAGGGGATTATGGTAATTGTGTTACGATGACAAATATAGAGCTTGCGGTTGACAATCACTGCATTGGATGGATTGAAAAGACTTGATACAAACATGCCACAATTCATACATTCTGAGCAGTGCTGATTTTACAAGGCAGAGTTCATTGTCTGGCACACAATGAATCTGAAATCATTAACACATTCAGCTGTTAACAGATCACCCTTGCATGCATATCCAGTGCCATCTGCCCAGTTATTGACAAGGCTGTCAAGAGGGGGATGATGCTGGAGAAAGGAGCTGGTCTTTAAAGAGATGCTTGGCAAAGGGCCAGCTTGCCTCTGGTCTGTTTTCAAATGCTGTCTATGACAGCTGTGGTTCTACAGACTTAATGCTGTTGCTGGTAAACAACTATGTTCTTTATTGTTCCAATGGTGTTGGTGAGAGATTAGATACATGGGACCGTATAAAGCCAGAGCAGGATTTGACTCCACGTTTTTATATCCAGGCAATTAATTTAACTGTACCAGTAATATACCGCAGGCTACAAAATGCTGCATAAAACCAGAAGAGACTAAAGAGCCATATGTATAGCTTGGAGTACCGAAATGAGGCTGGATAGAAAAACTATTTGATTCTTCCTACAATAGTGTGAGCAAATTAGCTCTTTATGGGAAGGGTAGTGATTTGAATCCAGCTCTGCAGTATAGATTTTCCAGAGGCATGCTTGGGAAAAACATTAGGATATCCTGAAAATAAGAAAAGGCCAAGTACCAAGTGTAAGCCATTTATAACAATATGGGCAGACTAGATCAGTGGTTCGTATCTGCCAACACATTTGATCTTCTATGTATTTTAACGGGACCATCTCAAGTTTGATAATGCTACATAAATATACAGATATGACAAAATTGAAGAGTAGCTAACTTGAAAGGAAATATTAAAAATGTAGAACCTCTTTACTTTAGTAAATTCAACATGCAAACACATGCTGGCTTACATTCAGCTCTGCCTCTCAGCTGAGACAGGACTAGATTGAGTGCTGTGCCTCTAAATGATCACTCATGTCTGACTGGGGTCTGTCAGGTCCAACTGCCTCTCTCTGCTACTGTAGAGAGCGACACCTAGTAAGGGTCTCCTCTATTGATTATATTTAAGACCCAGGGTCTCACACTGTGTTAGCTGAGAGAGACAGTCACTGACTGGATCAGACTTCTTAATTCACAAGGAAGGATGGTGGCTGGTCTTTTCAAACAATGGTCGATGTATTGATAGTGACAATAATGTTACATATTAATACATAGAAATGGGAATTGAATTTGTTGGATAATGTTATAATGTTATAAGTGTAATACTTTGAAACAGATTTATATACAAATGATAATGAAAGGAAAAATATAACCCATGGGTCACATAAAATCCATAAGGACTACACTTGTCTGTCTTCATAATTCACAGTAATAAGTCCAGATCATATGGGATTAAATAAAATCACTAATCGGTCATAAAAGATGAGGTGAAGGTTTCATATAAATAAATAGTAATTTCAAGTATGTGTAAGTGCTATTTCCAGTTTGTGCATATAGGTGTTTTATGTTGCAAGTCATTATCATTATGTCCATATTTACCGAAGACCCTGAGCCAGAGTCATCTTTACATCCCAGGTGACACTATCCACAGATCTTAAAAAGTGTGTTAGCATGGCAGAAGTAGACTAATAAGGTATAAATAGATTGTGTGGAGTATTGCCAGAAAAGAAAATAATTAGACAAGTTAACTTGCCTCGTGTGAATTGATTTGCATTTGCCTTCTAGAGAATTAGGCTCTTAATGGAATACACAGAAGTTGTGTCAAGTTGGTCGTCCTTGACCAATATTTAACTCCAAGAGCACTAGAATTTGCATTATATTAGCAATCTCAATAGAAAGCATTAAATGTTTAGTGAAAAGAAGTAAAAAAAAAAAAATAGGCTTAACTAGTTCATCAATAGATTAATATTAGACCTTTGTCCCAAATGTTATGCAGCAAAAGGATTTATATATCACTATAACCAAAATCCTAAAATGTCTTCACAAAATAGGAACAGTGAAAAGAATACAAAGCAGAAAAGACGTGTACAAGAAATGGAAATCAATGAATTATTGAGCAGAAAAAGAACTTGGTGGACGTAATGCAGACATAAATCAGAAAGTCAAGTAAATAGCAATGCTACAGGATGTGTTGAACGATGACAGCATAGAGCAAAGGAGGAAATGGAAAGGGTCATTTTTATATCTATGGAAGGTGCAGCTACACAGAGCAGTCTGCATAAAACTGTACAGCTGTACAGTTATGAATGAAGACCATCTACAGCTATTACGCAGGTGAATTAAATATGCTTTTCTTTTTACTGACAAAGACCACCCCATCTCAAAAATGATCTACCATTTATTACTGCATATCAAAATTAAATAATTATAAAAATGTGTGTATTCATTTTAATTTTTGAGTTCTAAATATGTTTTATTTACTCAAGAACAGCTTTTAAGCTGTTGCCCTCTCAGAAAAAAAAGTAACATTTAAAGTAACCAAAAAAGTAGTATATTGGCAACCTTTTCCGGCTCAAGGGCAAAGTCTGGGATGTGATGGTGGGCTGCTGGGGGGCGGATCTTGGGGGGTTGAGTGTCAGCGCTACTCAAACAAGCATGAGTAGTACACATTCTCCGGTGTCCATCACGTGGAAGAAAGAGATGGTGGCCGCAGGACTGCGGTGCTAAATTGCGCTATCTGGCCCAACTCTACCTCTGTCCCTAAAAGCACAACAGTTTTAGAGCTTGGCAAGATGGCAGGATTGACCACTGACCAGGTGGATGCTATGTTTGTCAACATATATGATTTATATATTTTATATATTATTTATTTAGCGTTAACAATTTAATAGTGCTTGGTACAGACAATTAATGGGAATGACACACATCTTAGACAAAAAGAGACAGTTGGAGCTAGGTACGCTTAGATGCAGAAAGTGGGTTTAAGTAATTCAGCTTAATAGCAAGAAAATGGCAGCCATTCAGAAGTGTGATTGAAATGGAAATTAGTGTACAAGTTATAAAACGGGGGGGGGGGGGGGGGGAATTAAGAAAGCTTAATGCAGCTTTAGTCACCTCTTGGGGCTGTCTACAAAGGGCAACTGGAGTTGAATTGCTTCTCAATACAGTATAGAAGCTTTGCACATATAATACATCAACTACAGTCATTGTCACTTGATATCTTACTCTTGTGACCTACACAGGCATTTCGTTGCAACTAACCTATCAGACTGTATATTAGAGCTGAAGAGAATTAATTAGTGAATTCTAGGTATTTGCCTTTTTTTCCTGTGCTATAAACCTTTCCCCTATATTGTAGCTATTTACCATTGCTCCTAAATTTGCACATATGATGCTTTAGAAAGATAATAATGGTGGAAGTGCCTGCTGGAGTTATTATATTTTAACTGTGGAAAGTAGGGTATGTGATCAAATTACGTTTAAAATTGCAGGAGTCTATTGTTGTATTTCCTAACAAATGTATATACTTTAATAAAATGTCATTTACATATATTAGACATAAAACAATCTAAATATAATATCCTTTGCCTACAGCATCAAATATTCTAGGTACTCTTATACACAGTTTTTTAAGAAATTCAGCCTGTAGATTTTTCCAAACATCTTGGAGATGTAACCATAGTGCTTTGAGGCAGCCTCACTTGATTCTCTCTCCTTATGTAATCCCAGACTGTCTAGAGATCTTTGGGGGTCATAACATCACTTCCAGGACTTGTTATTCTTTAAGCTGACAATAGTTCATAATGACTTTAGCTGTATGTCTGGGGTCTTTGCAATCCTGCAGAATAAATTTGGGGCCACTCAGATGTCTCCCTGATGATATTATATGATAAATAAGTAACTGCTTGTATTTCTCATAATTGTAGACACCATTAATTCTGACCAAATCCCCAAATTGCAGAAATGTTGCCTCTATCTTGTAAGGCACCTCCACCATGCTAGACTGTTGACTTTTTGAACTTTTCCACTTTTGACCAGACTTTTCTGGTCAGTAGTTGGTTATACCAGGGTTCCACTGTTTTCTGCCAATGCTGGACATTACGTAAGGTAGTAAGCATGATGTGACTTTAATCTGCTACACTACAGTTTTCCTCAATGCTGCCCATTTCTTTGTGCTTCTTCAAAAAAGTCTGCCTTGAAGTTTATGGCTGGGAGAGACCCTGCTGATGCATTATAACTTCCTTTTACACACACACACACACACACACACACACACACACACACACACACACACACAGGGCCGATCCTAGGGTCACGGGCGCCTGGGTGCAGGATTTTTTCTGGCGCCCCTAGGTGGGCGTGGCTATATGATAAACCCCTCCCCTTTACACATGTATGTTCCAGGCATACCAATTTTTCATTATTGGGGTGGGGGGATTCTTGTGGAGAGCACAAACTTTATTTTTAGATGAAGGACCAACAAGAGCTTTTATTTTAAATAAAGATATTTATTTGGCCGTAAAACAGTGTAGTGGTTTTATTTATGTCTATGATGCTCAGTCATCAACATGGGAGACTTTTTGCTGGGTAGCAGTTTTAACTACAGTTCCCATGATGTCCAACCAGCCAAAGTCTCCCATTAGTCTGGCTGAGCATCATTGGAAAAGAAGTACACAAGGAGCAATAAATAATATTCCACCAAGTCAGTCACTCACTTGTCTCTCTCTTCCCATACCGCCATGTCTTTCTCCCTCTCCACTCATACCCTCATGTATCTCTCTCTCCACGCATACCCTCATGTATCTCTCTCTCTCCACTCATACCCTCATGTATCTCTCTCTCTCCACTCATACCCTCATGTATCTCTCTCTCTCCACTCATACCCTCATGTATCTCTCTCTCTCCACTCATACCCTCATGTATCTCTCTCTCTCCACTCATACCCTCATGTATAACTCTCTCTCCACTTATACCCTCATATATAACTCTCTCTCTCTCCACTCATACCCTCATATATAACTCTCTCTCCACTCATACCCTCATGTATCTCTCTCTCTCTCCACTCATACCCTCATGTATCTCTCTCTCTCCACTCATACCCTCATGTATATCTCTCTCCACTCATACCCTCATGTATATCTCTCTCTCCACTCATACCCTCATGTATAACTCTCTCTCCACTCATACCCTCATGTATCTCTCTCTCTCCACTCATACCCTCATGTATATCTCTCTCCACTCATACCCTCATGTATCTCTCTCTCTTCACTCATACCCTCATGTATAACTCTCTCTCCACTCATACCCTCATGTATCTCTCTCTCTCCACTCATACCCTCATGTATATCTCTCTCCACTCATACCCTCATGTATCTCTCTCTCTTCACTCATACCCTCATGTATAACTCTCTCTCTCCACTCATACCCTCATGTATATCTCTCTCCACTCATACCCTCATGTATCTCTCTCTCTCCACTCATACCCTCATGTATAACTCTCTCTCTCCACTCATACCCTCATGTATCTCTCTCTCTCCACTCATACCCTCATGTATCTCTCTCTCTTCACTCATACCCTCATGTATCTCTCTCTCTCCACTCATACCCTCATGTATCTCTCTCTCTCCACTCATACCCTCATGTATCTCTCTCTCTCCACTCATACCCTCATGTATCTCTCTCTCCACGCATACCCTCATGTATCTCTCTCTCTCCACTCATACCCTCATGTATAACTCTCTCTCTCCACTCATACCCTCATGTATCTCTCTCTCACCACTCATACCCTCATGTATCTCTCTCTCTCTCCACTCATACCCTCATGTATATCTCTCTCTCCACTCATACCCTCATGTATCTCTCTCTCTCTCCACTCATACCCTCATGTATCTCTCTCTCTCCACTCATACCCTCATGTATCTCTCTCTCTCCACCCATACCCTCATGTATATCTCTCTCCACTCATACCCTCATGTATATCTCTCCCTTCATACCCCATATATTTTTCCATGTCTATCTTTCTGTTCCTCATGCTCCCCATGGTGGTCTTTTTTTCTGCATGTCTGTCTCTCCTTCTATACACCCATGTCTGCTGTCTCTTTCTCTTCATAACTCACATGTATGTCTCTCCCTCCTCATAATCCTGTGTATTTGCCTATTAATATGCCACAGCCAGTTTGCCCATTTATATGCCACTGCCAGTTTGCCCATTAATATGCCACAGATAGTTTTCCCATTAATATGCCACAGATAGCTTGCCCATTAACATACCACAGTTAGTTTATCCAATAATATAGCAGTTAGTTTGCCCATTAATATGCCAGTGTCAGTTTGGCCACTAATATGCCAGTGTCAGTTTGTCCATTAATATGCCACCACCAGTTTTCCCAAGAAAAGCATTACCCCCTCCCCCCATTCCCCAGTACTCACCTTGCTGCTGCTGTTTCGTGTCTCCTCCGCACAGTCTTCCCTCTATGCACACTCAGAGTGCAGTGCAGGAGGCGGGAAATAGCTGCCGACTGGATGGGGACTGTCAAGTGGGCAGCGGTGGCCCCTTTAACCAGTTAAAAGTTGCCCTGCATACATACACACCCACACTTACACACAGGGTCATGCATAAATACACACAGTCACACTTACACAGACACACTTAGTCAGGGCCGCCACTAGGAATTTCAGGGGCCCTTACTGAACACATTTTACTGAACACATTTAGTCACCATTACACACAGACACCCTTATACACACACAGAGCAATACACACAGTCACACTTATGTACACACACTTACACAGACAGTAACACACACATTGACTCACACAGAGAAAACCACATACACTTACATACATTCACACACACAGTGAAACACACACACACATACATTCACACACACAGTGAAACACACATTCACACACACACTTACATACATTCACACACACACATACAGTGAAACACACACATACATTCACACACAGTGAAACACACATTCACACACACACACAGTGAAACACACATTCACATACATTCACACACACACTTACATACATTCACACACACACAGTGAAACACACATTCACACACACACACAGTGAAACACACATTCACACACACTGAAACACATTCACACACGCACACTTACAGACACACAGTGAAACACACATTCACACACACTGAAACACATTCACACACACACACACACACACACACACACACAGTGAAACACACATTCACACACACACTGAAACACACATTCACACACACTGAAACACATTCACACACACACACACACAGTGAAACACACATTCACACACACTGAAACACATTCACACACACACACACACACAGTGAAACACACATTCACACACACTGAAACACATTCACACACTTACTACATTCACACACTTACTACATTCACACACACACACACACACACAGTGAAACACACACTTACATACATTCACACACACACAGACAAACACATTGAAACACACACACTTCTTTTAATTTAAAAAACAAAACAAAAAAAAAGCACGTCTTACTATTGGTCCCCCTCCCTGGAGGGAGGAGGACGTTTCCGGACGGTGTCTGCAGAGGCAGAACACCGTCATGCAGTTCTTCTTGCCGGATGTCACCAGAGACATCCGGCAATCAGACAGCGCGACGGGGCGGAGCTTGCACCCGTCGCGCTGTAATGAGATTAGGAGGTGCGGTGACCGCAGGCGCTCACCTGCGGGCCGCACCTCCAGAATGAGGGAGTAAGGTGCTCATCGGAGCGCCTTTCCTCCCGGTGCGCCTGGGCGCGGTGCACCCCGTGCACCCGCCCAGGATCGGCCCTGCACACACACTTACCTCTGAGGAAGCCACCAAGAGTGGCAAAATATTCCAGGTTATGTTTTACATCATTGAATATCCAAACACATAGACTGGAACATATTATAACATTTGTCATGTTTTTAAAGTAAGCCTTTCAAGTTTGGGGGCAAAGAAAGTGTTCTTTATGTACAAGCTGCACTATACTTTCCCCTTTCTCTCCACATACTCCATCACTGTTACTTCTACTGCTTTATGGCTCCTATTGAGTTTCAAGCCCAGAAGATCCACAAAGGGATTTTATTCCCATAAAGTGTCTCACACCAGAGCTGTTTTTTAGGCTCTGGGAAATGTTAGTTTTATTCCACTAGAGTAATTTTCCCTTGTCTTTTTTTCTGTTTTTCATGTGATTTGAAAACATACATTCATCCTGACCAAGCACTGTTTGATAAGTATTTTTTATGCGCATCACTTTATTTATTACTATTGATTTGCTTGGGATTTTCACTAGTGATTTGCTGCACTGTTTAATTTTTTTTTATATTTGTCATTTCATTCACAATCAGCACCTGTCACTTACTTATTTTTATTTTGTACCCATTTTTTTATAATTTTTTCTAAAGATCTGTTTAATTATGTATTTCTGGTTATGGCATGTAGGTGTACTCCCTGGTGGTCTAGTAAGACAAACAGGAGATCTGTACCTCAACTGCACTATTCCTTTTTTTCTGCTTCTTTCACAGCACACTCTGATAGAGACAAATTGCGCAAGTATATATAGCATCAAATCCAACACTTTATGTCTGTGATACAACCTGATGAAAAGCAAGCAGAAAAAAAAAAACATATATCTCCTGCCTTCATTATTGGACCACCAGGTATAAATGGGGTCACAACTAAATGGGGTCACAACCCTATGCTGCCCCTTTTGATACACCAGTGTTAACATTTATTATCCTAATTTAGTTTTAGAAAACAACTTGATCTCAGAGTCACAGTCAAGTGCACAATTGTTTTAAAAACATACTGTATGAGCTACAGCAGAGGATTTGGTTGGGATTTTTTCAGCTGTAATCGCCTACTGAGTTCAGTGGAAGGTTATTACTGCATTACAGTTTATAGCTTTACTCCCTAAAAGTGGATTTACTGTGTATGCCTCATTCCCTCTTGACATGAGAACATAGAAACCCATTTCCCCTGAAGTACAACAGCAAAACGGGACTATGCTTTTTTGCTTGCACGAACTCAAATTAAAAAAAATATTTTTTTGTTCTTTTGTTTGCACAGATTTTCTTTTTCTAAAATCATCTCCTGTGTTTTTCAGTTAGTTCTAATAATATTGTTACTGCATGACAGTTGTTATTTTCCAATATTCCCGGTGAATTTTGGTTCATAGAGTTCAGTTCAACTGTCTATTTGGAGAGGAATGTACCATACAAGAAGCAACAAAACATCCTCTGGTGGCTGCATCAATGATATCAGTTAAAGAGCATCAACAACAAAGAAGTCTGGTTTTTGAAATTCACTTGTCTGTTCACCACAGTTCACTGTTTAGTGAATAGAACATTGAATTCAAGTCAGTTCAAACACAGAATTCAACGTTACCCACGGTTCTAAAAATCCTAGAATATTTAGAACTCTAAAATATTTTTAATGAGCCATTAAAACCAATTTTGCCTCATCAAAACGATCATTTGAATGGTGCAATGTTTAAGCACCATTCAAAGTTATTCAACTTGCAAAACCATGGTGTACAAGACTGCCAGTTGATGGAGAGGCACTGGAAGTATGTTTGGCACTGGAAGTATCACTGACACCACATTCCTTTCAATGCTGCCTGTCACTGAGATGTAGCTTTTTGACATGGCAGCCTGGAAGTCTCAAAATAAATATGTATTTTTTTTTTTAAATTGTGCTATCTAGGAAGTGAATTTATGTCCTATTGAATTTTTTTTTTTTTAAATCCTTTTTAAGGCTTCCCAAAAATATACCAAAGAAAACAAAAAAAAAAATGAAAATTTACATTTTATGTGTGTAGATATACCTCTGCAAACTGTATAAAATAATAATTCTTCTAAAATGTGGCAAGGATAATTGTAACTTGCTGACCATTAAGGCCAGAAGAATATCTAGTATACGCTCTGAATAGGGCTACAGCAAGGGGCGGGTCTCTCTGTTACCCTGTAGTGATTGGAATTTGCATATTAGAGCTCCTCTCCCATTTTATAATCCTCACTGGTAATACGCCTTGTTCTTCTCCTCAAGGGTCTGGTACAGAGGACACTACCCGGGGATGGAATGGAATGTTGTTGATGTGTAATTATGTTATTAATGTTAAAAGAAATCTAATCAGTATGCATTTAAAGTTTAATTGGGATTGCTGTGTGTTGAGATAGTAAATCCTTATCCCTGCAGGCTGATAAGATTTCACTTAAAAGCACTATGTAGGGGATTAAGTGATTGGGTCTGTTTGCCCCAAATTTATGCAGAGGTTTGGTAAACCTCTTCAGGAAGCATGGGGATTTTAGAGGATTGTGCAGGCAAGAACAAAGTTACATTTACATATGAATATACTCACTTTTTCATTTTTCTCTTTGAGAAGATTATTGGCTTCTTGTCTTTCTTGAGAAAAGAGTACAATCTATAGGAGAAAGAGAACACAAGAATAACAATATATAGTGTTTGGTAAAAAAAAAAAAAAACTTTACTTTGCGTCACTTGCATGTTCTGCTTTTTGTAATGATCTGTGTATCCCTGTGCTTAGTTTTGGGAGTATGAGGTTGGTGAATGTCAGGTGAATGCCATCTGTTCTGTTTGCTGATCTCAGTGAATAGACCCTGCTGTTTAAAATGTAAGGATGGAGGACTGTATGTCTTTTATCATGTCTGTGTTCCCCATCCTCTTTCTCAGCCATCTGGACATTGAAACGACTATAAGAGAGTCTCCATTACTAGGTCACACAATGATTCCCAAGAATAACAAGCCTAGAAAGGAAGCCAAGGAGAGCATCTTTTGTTTACTGGTGTATTATCACAGGACCCTGCACTGTCTAGAGACATTAGTGGTCCATATCCTGTGTAGTCCACCAGTCCGCTATCTCCTGTTGTGGGTGCTGGCCTGCTCTTGCTCGCTGTGAGTTCCCGCAGTACTAAATACATGGAATCAAGTGTTGTTTGTTGATGCCACGGCGATGCTATTATAAGTCCACACAAACAAGTGAGCTAAGTGTGGCCAGCCACAGTAAAAAGTACCAGATATAGAGTTTAGCTTAGTATAAAATGAAAATTATATATATTCTGACACCCTGCTTCTCATATGTTTTATTACATTTAGAAATGTGCAAGTTGGCCTATTACAGCAGAAGTTTCCATGCCATTTTTTTCCACATCTATTGGGTTTTTCCAATGACTGGCCTGGCGTTTTTCCTTACCTGCAGCCAATCTATCTGCCATTTATCTTTCTATATATCTTGCCTCCTAAAGCAAACTATTTTCTATTTGTTGTTAATCAATCTTTAGGAGACCCTTTATCTCCCATTTGTTTTGGAATGATATATAAATTAAATTGTTGTTATCCCTGCATTGGTTGTGTGTATTACACCAGTTAATTCCATTATGATGGGAACTGTCAGAGTCATCATTGTGTTTAAATGTTCCCTAAAATAAACAGCTTAGTATAGGTACATGCTGAACACCAGCTTTGCAGAATACAGGTGACACCAGTGACTTCCTAATTCTATCTCCTGATTCAATTATATTAAACTGCAGAAGATGACTGCTTACACCCAACGCGTTTTGTCATTTCAGCCTTGACTCCCAGTGATTATCATGCTTGATTCAAATTTTATTTTAAAAATAATAAGCTTGTAATACAATTTGGCCATATTTGTTCCCCTAAGAACCTAAAAAAAACTATTACCTTTATCTCTGCACTTTAAATCTGTTGGGTATGACATCCCCAAGGTATTTGTACAATCGCAATGTCCCCAGTATACTGGGAAATATAATTGGCTTTTACAAGAACCCTATGTTTTTTGTTTACCTACAGCAATGCAATCATTTAAATGCAATGAATACAAAATGACCAGCTTTATTATTATTTTTTTCTGTTTTAATCGTTTTGGCAGAGCATAATCCAAGTGTGAAATAGTTCATCAGAAACCATGCAAATCAGAGGAGGTGTGAGCTAAGCTTCAGAGAGCAGATGCTTTTTTTTTTTTTTCAAATCCATGATTAAAATGCAGCATCCTCTGTAGCTGTGCTCTTGTCAGGCTCCGCTGCTTGTCGGTGGGATGGCAGAAGAGAATTATCATTCCATTCCAGCAGCCTCTGCCATCGCAGATAGAGGAGCAAAAAAAAAAAAGATATAGGTCAATTAAGAAATTTAGCTTGGACCACTGTACAAAAGCATACAGACTGTAATTTGTGTTATCATTGCTGCACAACAGATGCAAATGCATAGAAGAATAACATGTTGCAAGGAATATTTTTTCAACCCCCTCCTTTGTGTGTGTGTATTTTTCTACATGGACAGATTCCCGGTAGAAGATTCAAGACATTAAAGGGCTTCCCATGGACTCAACATGCTGTTGCCCAGGGTTGGAATAATGGGCAAGAGCCACAGGTAAAGTAGATATCTGCTTGTTACCGAGTAGAAAAGACAGCAGGGCTCATCTTGAACATTTTACTCTATTGGAAAATTCAGTGGACTATGGAGTATATGAAGCAGATGGAGAATCCCTTACAGAAGAACATATTCAAGCTATGGTGAATAATCTCTATTCTGGACTCTGAAGGGATGCTAGCTATTTCTTCAACTTATCTCTATCTTAAAAGATGGATTTTTTTTTTATTTTTTAGATTGCCGATGCCAGGATAATTGCTGTATAAAGTGGCCTTTCATGCACCAACTATTGCTTTTTTGTCAAGTCGTACAGAAATCTTCATCTCCTTTCTAAAGATGAATGAATCACGGTATTCATATGCACTGGACCTTCGTCCTTTCATTGCTATGTCAAAATGACACGTTTGTTTGCAAAATCTTTGGCTGTGGTTGTAACAGCGAAGTGACTTGTTATTTCGATGGTTCTAGTTTGTAAAATCTTAGCATCACCTCTAACTGGGAATATTGGGAACTGACAGGTTGAATAAGACCTGCAATGACAATTCATATAACATCCTGTCACCGCTTCTCTCTTACAAATGTCATTCTCTTGGCATATGAGTAATCCTCCTCAGTACAGCTATATGCAATAAAGTATTAAATGTAGAAAGTGCAATGAGGTGGATTTAAGCAGCTGGGTTACGGTATTCAGAATTCAGAATAATAAATAGAAATGAGTCTAACCTTTTGCCAGTTATAAATAAGGTAAATGCCATGATTGTATAAGCTCCTTAAGGAATATAAAATGTATAGCAGTAAGATGCCTGGTAAACCCTACAGTCTTCTACTCCATATGCAATGTTAAATGATTTGGAATGAATATCTGTATTTATGGTTGGACAGCATACAGGGAAGAAAGTAGTTCCTTGAAAACTGAAATAAATAAAATGTAGTTTAGAACTAAAGTGCATTAGAGAGAATTGTGTTCTTTAAGTAAAGAAAATATTTGCTTTTATATCTGAATTTCATGAATGCTTCCTATATTCAGGAAGACCGAAGTAATTTGGTTTGAGTCATATCTCGCAACAAAAGTATGATATATTGAGATATTCACAGCATCAGCAGGGTCTAAGTGAAGATGTTCGATTCTTGGTTAGTTGAATGTTCACTTAATGAATATAACAATGAGTATGACATACTGTGCTTATGTTTACAAGAAGGATGGGATGTTATCTGTAAGTTCCTGAGTGTTGTCACAGGATGGAAAAAGTTAAGAAAACTTTGTTACCTTATTTTATATCTATTATTTATAGAGATTGTAGCATTTTTACCTATTTTATTTATAACATAAGAGTTTTATAACCAAAAGCATTAGATTAAAAAAAAAAAATCTATTTTTGCATTTAAAACTACTTGTGCTGTGTATTGGTGTTCTAATGTTGTAGACTATTTCTAGGTTTGTATTAGTCTCATGTTTCCTTTTGTCTGCTAAATACTCATACTACCTTTGTTTGTCTCTTCTTTGTTGTGAATTATGGTTTGATCTCATTTTATGGTCTTACTTTTACCCAGGGCTCAATTAGACTGCATGGCACACTGTAATCTCACTAGGACATTATATCTCTAATGCTGCTAGAAACAGCCAGACATGAGCCAAAGATAATATTCAAGAACTTTATGAAATCTGGCATCTATTCCGATCTCATTGATCTCAAAGTATTTTACAAAAATTGTAAATAGAACAATAGAGCAAAATCATGAACGTTTTAATAAAACCGAATAGATACACGTTTGAGAGACTTTTCATCTTTTCTATGCTAGCATAATAGTTCTGAGAGGATAAACTCCTGCTGTCTGTATGGGCAGGGGTTAAATTGTTTTCCAGACATAGCATCCCATTGAGCTACTGAGTAATGATCCAGTCCTGTATGTTGGTAAAACACAAGGACCTAACTATGTTCAGTAAGGTACCGTATCGGACAGACTGTGAAGAAAACCAGTCTTTTACACTCTACAAATTTTTTCATGTCCTAGCACGTGATCTCTGCTTCTTCCTTTGGAGTTTACTGAAATTGCTTAGCAACACTCCTGGGTTTGTTTCTTTAAAGTACCACACAGCTCACAGATGGGACTGCTATCTGCAAACCCCACGGTCCTTTAATACATAATCAACCTCTTTTTTAATTTGGTTTGCTAAGTACAGGAAATGGTTATCTGCCCCGTATTGGTGCATCAGACTCTCAGCAAATTTAGGAAGTCTACACTACCTACACCAAATGCGTTGATTTGGGGGGTTTTTGTATAAAAAAAATAGGCAGCAAAAAGAGAGGATTTGTATCGGGAACCTCTGCCAAAAGCTAATACAAAAAATGTAACTCTCTTAAATATAACTGACCGTCATCTGCAAACCAACAGCTGACCATTGCTGAAGAGGTGCATACTGGGAGGTAGACAATGTGGTGTGTGGAGCTGTTCCCACCCTTTTTTAGCAGCACTACACACCTCCATCTCTGTGTTTTTCCATGTGGAATTAAAAACAGGCACAGATGCTGAAAAATCTAGCAGTTTCTAAAAATGCCAAACAATTAATATTGGACAATCACATTTTTTTACGAGACCAAATTAACACTTTTTCGTGTGGTGTCCTTTCTGTTTCATTATGGTTTAATAAGGGTCTAAATGTAGGAAGCATAGGCGGTTTCTGTACTCCCTGACCTGCATTAAAGGGACACTAAACCTTTTTTGCGTGTGTGTGATTCTAATGTAGAAGCATGTAGTGACCCTCGTATGAGTAGTACATTCCAGTTCATCCTCTGACCGGCTGCTGACATGCTACTGTGTGAAGTACAATATGAGAAAGAAGGAGTGGCCAAAGAAGAAGGCAAAATATGCAGCAAAACTAGCAATTGTGCACAAACCACTGTAAATGGCATATGAACATACGAGTAACCCTTCGCAAGGTGTTCCAAATCCATAAAAACACCCAATGGTGCAAGTGAGCACTTACTGAAAAAATTGCAATATCAGGATTGACTGTATAGATCAATTAATAAACAGTACAAAAAATAAAGAAAAAAGGATAGTGTAATACTTCCAGATAAAGTGAGGTATTGATAAAAAAAAATACCATACACTCACAAGTGAAGCTCCAGTTGTAAGCATGAAGAAATGTAAAAGAGCCTTCACACACACACATCCTGATGCAGGGGTGGGGAATGTCCGGCCCGCAGGATGTATAAGTCCTGCATGCAAAGTGGTTTGGGGGCATGCCCTGAGTGCAAAGTGGGTTTTGGGGCATACCCTGAGTGCAAAGTGGGTTTTTGGGCATACCCTGAGTGCAAAGTGGGTATGGGGCAGTTCCTGAGTGCAAAGCAGGCTAATTAAGTTGATAATTTTGTATGGCCCGCTGAGGATGTTATAAATATACAAATGGCCCTTAGTGAAAAAAAGGTTTTCTAAAAAGTTTATCCAATGAAAATAAGGAATCCACAGGTAGTAAAGGATCTGTAATGTTTAATGGAATGTTATAGCAGCACAGCAAGATAAAATGAACTATAGAATAAACCAAGATGACAAACAGGAACCATGAGGCAGACAAACTGAAGAGCTGAACAGCACTTACACTTTCAACTGTACTTATTTTGAGGTTAAGTGTTCCTTTGGGAGCTGGTGGGTGCACTCGGTGCTCACATAGTGAAAATGTATATATACGCATGGTTCGCAAGGACCATTCAATTGTCGATGTTTGCAGGAAGGGGTTAAGTATTGCGGAACCTTCACCAATCACTGTTCTATTTCCGCACAATTGATGTTAAATATAACAAACGGAGATTATATATATTTTTTTACTTCCCAACACTTTTGTGTGTTGGAGAATCTTATACATAATAGGAGCATGGAGGCAAACAGCCATACAGTCAGTGCCGCAGCATAATTAATAAATCATACACATACTCTACAAATAGATAAAGCCCAAAACTGCAGGGTTTCCAACTGGGAGAAAAAATGTAATATGTAATCCCATAGTGGCTGCCAAAACATTTCTGGACATAGGTGAGGCTGGGCCCAACATTGTAGATTCTTCTTTATTAGAATTCCATCAATAGAATAAACACAATGGCCATGTTCACGCAGTATCAATGGTTGCCCACACACCTAATGCATTTCATCCATAACGGACTTAATTGTAGTGTGTCTCTTCCCTCAATCTTGTTGCAGTTTGTTATAACAATAAAAACATGATTATTTTCACTAGCTGTTGGAGTGTCAAATTTTCTTTTTGTAGTGTCTAAGTTTTTAAAGATGGCTTCATCATTCAAAATGGGCCAAGATTCAAGGCAGAGCTGAACAACCATGACCCTCTCCGTGGGATGAAGGGGGGGGGGGGGGGGGCACAGGGTAAAATCTGGGATAAAAGAGATAGATTGAGAGACAGAGAATAGAAAGACAAATAGTGATGCAATTTTCAATTCAGGCCATACATTATCAGTTCTATTAATAGGAGTGATATAGAATAGTCTGCTACCTTTACATTCAGCTTATAATGCCACTTCTTTTAAAATGGTGATCTACAAAGAATTTGACCCATTGCCTAAAAGATTTTCGCACTGAAGTCTATAATTCAAGGCACACAGGAATGAGATCTAGTTTGTAATGTGCGCTTCCCGACTAGGGACGATCTTATTAAATAAGTCACTTGCAGGCACTCCCGTGGAGATGTGTTGGGTTACAAAAATAATACATATTATTTTGCTTTGGGAAATATCTGAATTCAAAATGTCAGCTGGCAAACTGTGCCTTTAAATTGGTTCTTAACATGCTAAGGTTCATTCCATTTATCACGTCAAGACATTTTTATTCTCAAAAGAGGTTCCACGGAACCCAAAAGATGAAAAAAAACCCATCAGCTCTGCAGGCAACAACAGGAATGAAGCGAGTCTTCGTTTAACCCTTTCAGCGAGCACCACTAAATGTTTTATGTTGTTTGACAGCAGAGTTGGTGGAATCTAATATATAGCTATAGAGCGATAGATCTAAGTAACTGAGCATTCTCATAAATATACTCATAAAAAATACATCACATGTTAATGTACAGATGTTGAAACCATCTGTTGGTGAATGAATACACCGTGTATGTACAGTACTTAACCAAACAAATAAATCTTTCAGGCACTTCTATCATTTTCTTCTACAGAGGGGACTTACAGCTGGAATGCTTATATTAAGTGATTTTTTTATTGCTGTTTTTTGTAAAATTGTTGATTACATCCTTCTCATGGCTTGATAGTGACTCCTTTTTAAAATAAGCCTTTGTTTGCAATAATAATCTTTTTGCATTTGTTCTCCTCAATATACAGACACTTTATATTTTATGTAGCATACATCTACCACTCCACTAAAAATAACCTGGGAAATTGTGTGGTGCTCTAACATACCCAATAGCTTTTTTTCCCCATTTTTTTTAATAATATATGTTTTATTGCAATAGAGACACAAACAGCACATGGTATTAGTTAAAATATAACATATGCATTACAAACAGCTGTTTTTATCAATAGATAATGAAACTTTGCAATATTTTTAGTTTTCTCATGTACAAATATCATAAATTAATAATAAAGTCATTAAAGGTATGCAAGGATCTGGATATTATTCCCCGTGAAGCCGGGGACTGCTAATGTCAATAGATTAACATAACATAGGTTGTACTTATAACTTCAAGGTATTTGGAGAAGAGATGTGATATAAAAAGAAGAGCGAAAGATAAGGGGAAAAGCGGAGAGGCAATTAGAGCAGAATGTGAGAAAGAGTTACAGAGGGGGAGGAAAGAGCATTTCAAGAGCGAAATGCTGGCAACCTCAAGGGAGAGGCGCCTAAAAGAGGGGCCACTGGACCACACTTTTGGTGGCCAGCAAAAAAAAAAAAAACACTTATCGCACAGACATAGCTGTGCAAAAGTAGTGCCCAGGGGGGGGGTCACATGCAAAATACAAGAATTAGTGGCGGTAATAGTCATTACGTCTAGATAGAGTCATTAATCTTAGTAAAAATAACATAGTTTAGGCAAAGTATTGTCAAAAAAAAAAAAAGGGGGAAGGAAACCCCATGCTGCAGTCACAGTCCTCAGCGGGAATTAACAGCTTCTTGCCGAGGGGCATTGGACTTTTCCAAGGCTTGTGGAGAAGGTGTTAGTGGAGGTAATCCAAGTGAGATGAGAAAGTTCGGGATCTCTTCTGGGTAGTGAAGGATTAGTATCCGTCCCTCTTGCTGGACCGAGAGGGAGTACGAGGCTCCCCATCGGTATTTTATCTTCAAGTCCCTGAGGTGTTTAGTTAGCGGGATCATGGATCGTCTCCATAGTAGAATGCTTGGCGAGAGATCTTCAGAGACAAGTAAGGTGTTTGTTCCATGTTGTAATGCTGTATGTTGTCGGGAGGCTGACATTATAAGCACCTTGTCAGAGGAAGACCGGAGTCTCAGTAATACGTCTCTTGGTGCCTCCGAATCTGCCTTTTGTGCCTTCTTAATTCGGAAATAATCTTAGTTAGTTAAGGCTGATCTATCCATTTTCGGGCATAGTTTACGGAGCCAGTCCTTGAGGTATCCTTCGAGTGCGGCGGGCCCAACCGCCTCAGGTATACCCCTGACTCTGATGTTGGTATGGCGGGCTCTGGCATCCAGTGTTACTGTGAAGACATTCAAGTGTTGTATTTGCTGTGCCATCTGCCCAACCTGTGTTCGGAGATCAGCGCAAGACTGTTCATGTTCAGTCTGGCTAGCTTCTAAAGCGTCCACTTTGCCTCGCAACGTGGAAACTTCGTTACTCACCGCGGACACCTCCGCTATAATAGCATCCTCATTTTTCTAAGTAGTTTGCTAATGTCACCTTTAGTGGCCAGTGAGCCATCAGAGTTAGAGCGAGGGTGAATATTAAGTGTGACAGGTTGATCCTCCTCAGAGTCGTCCGATGCTTCATCGGAGATTGGCCCTGTCGGGGAGTGCATCATTGAAGGTCCGCCAGGTATAGGATTTTGCGGCCTAGAAAGAAGGACTCCAATATCTTGATCTTTGGCTTTAAAGTGCCGTTTTTCCTTTTTCTTTTGTTGCCCCATCTGGTCCTCAGGTGTATATCGATTTGATTTGGTTTTTTTTTATCGTTGTGGCCATCGAAAACACTGTTAATCGTGGAAGGAATTGCAGAGCTCAGGTTAAGTGCGACCGTTCGCCATGAGAGTTAGCTCCGCCCCACCCAATAGCTTTTAATGAAGTAAAAGTAACTGTGTCAACCTTAACATTGCTTATACAATAACTGTAGAGAATACCAAATTATAACAACTGATCTATACATTGCATTAGCAAAATTGCAGGGAAATGCATAAAATAAATGATAATTGTGTCTGTGGTGTCTCCTGCTTATGACATCACCTTATGGACATTACACTTTGCTTATCAAGCCACAGATGATGTCATAAACTGTCGACTCCACAAACTCTCCTAAGTTAGCGAGTGCAATTTCGCTAAAACAATGGACAGATCAGTTGCAATATTTTATTTTCTACGTTCATTTGATAAACAATGTGTTGGTCCCTTTAACAGTCATCTGCTGTGCACTTCTAAGAGGTCCGACATTTTGTTTTTAGTTTATTTTGAAATAATTTGATGAGAACAAAAAATGTATTGTTTCTATAGGATGTCAACAGCAGTCTCTGCACAGAATAAGTCTTATAATCCTAAGGTGTTTTGTGCTGTCTCATAATTACCTATGTAACAAAAGACATGTAGGAGCACCTGTAACACGTTATGCATGGTTTAGCAAAGGTCTCATTAAAATGTTATGGTCCATGCACCTGTTTTTCACAGGCCAAGAACTAAATAAACCTACAATATGTGAAATGTTATCTCCATACCAAATTTAAACCTTTTGATCCTCATGTAGCAGATTATGCCAAAAATATTTTGAGGTGATGCTAGAATTCTCTACAAAGCTACTGTTCTAAACATAGGTCATGGATGGAAGAGTTACGTGTTCAATGTTTACCCAGGTTTTCGTTATATAACGTACAGAGTATCCTAATACACTCTAGTATGCTAAAGTCATGTACACATTTATTAAGCACTCCTTTTAACTGACACACTGATAACAAAGTGCTAAGTGTTTTTGGGGACCAACAAGAGAGTTAGGGTCACAACAAAATATTTGGTAAAAATGTCAATGAACTACCTATTGCTTATTGCCTCTTTATAGGTCCATAAATTCTGGGCACAAAAAAAAAGACATTATGCGACTAGAGAAAGTGCAGAGCAGGGCTACAAAACTAATAAGGAGAATGGAATGTTTTAGTTACGAATAAAGGCTAGAAAAGTAGAAATGGCAACTTAGAGGGGATATTATAATGTTATATAAATATGTACAGGTCCAATACAAAGAGCTCTCTAAAGACCTGTCCATTAACAGAACAGTAGAAAGGACAAAAGGACATTCGCTGCCTGAAGAGGTGTTGCTAGAAAATAAGTTAGATGTTTTTTAAAAAGGTGTCTGGACACTTTCTTAATGAGCTAGAACATAGAGTGCTATGTATGTTAGTATAGGCATTAATATTTATTGAGTGCTTGTTGAGTCAAGAAGGAATTTGTTTCCCAACTGAAAGCAGAATTCAAAAATGCTGAAATAAGGTTTTTCATCAACAGCGGTAAACAAGGAATAGGAAAAGGGTTGAATTTGATGGACGGAAGCCTTTCTTCAACCTAAGCTAATGTGTACTAACAGACACACATGTCAGCTAAACAATACAGTTACCATAATGCTCAGTCAGAAAATGGAATGGCTGAAGATAGCAGAAAGGGTAGTCCATCCGAAAGAGACAATTCAAATGTGGACTATACTTCCCATAAATAGCTTATTTAATGCTGGCTAAGCATAATGAAAAATGCAATAAAAACATACTTAAAACCCAGCTCATTATCTTGAGTTACAATTCTCATGATGCCCAGCCAGACTAAAGCCTTCCATGCCGCTGGCTGAGCACCATGGGATTGGTAGTGCACAGCAGTAGGCAAGATAGATTAAAATAAAACTAGTATAAACCCCATTCCAGGTGCCCCAGGTTTGGGGGCTCATCTCAACCCTAGTGGTCTGTTGCACACTCCATCTTCTGTCACTGCTGCCTCTACTGGAGCTGTCTTTGACTAGTGCAACTTCCCTCATTTATGATTGTCTCTGCCTTCCCCTTTCTGATAGGCTCTGCTCCCCCCCCCCTCTCTGATTGGTTCTGCCTCTTACTTAATGTTTACATTAAACTGAGTATGTGTGGCATTTCACTTAGATACCAGGGGTTCCAGCCCCTCCCCCCCCCCCCCCTCTGACGACTCTGCCTGTTGGAGAAAAGCTTGTCTAGGTGAGATGTAAGTAAAGTAGTACAATGGAAAGGGGTAGAGAGAGAACCCACAGGTAAATTGGAGCCAACAGAAAAAAAGGAAAGAATATCCAAATATTAGGATACCGAACCATTCACAAACTCCAGTTAATTTAGTTATCTATAATACATATTATATGAAAAGCAAACACACTTTTGGCACAGGACTGTAATTTAGGGAAACATACCACACACAGCAAATTTTAGTTTCCTCACTTAATTGGACTTACACTTAATTATAGTTGTCCAAGCTTGAAATATTTCTGCTGATAATTTTATCACAAAGAAAACTAAAATAAAAACTCCTGAACTATGTATTTCAATAAAATATTATATGGAAGTGCAAATAAATCCCACCATGCAGGAAAGTCCTAAACAGGCAAAAAACAGAATGTTGACTTCAACCTGTCTATGTACTTGACCAGGAGAGTATTAGAATGGTCACTGAACAAAAGCTACAAGTCAGTCTACACACAACATATGCCATGTCGTTATGAATACTGACCCAGCAAGTAAATCACTGTCATGAGGATTTTCATTTATTAAATGACAAGAAGATAATTAGGATAGGGTTAGTTTTGGGAAGAAATGTCATGTATTCTAGCGAGCCTGTAGAGAGGAATGAAAGTCTTCAGAAAGAAAGTGTGCTCAAAGTTCAGGTTTTAATGAGACATTTTGACATCTATGAAGAATGTTTTGCTTTCTTTTCTTAGAAATGGCACTATGATCAAGTAGGAGGAGAATGGAGGATGTTAAGAAGCAGCAGATAATTACTAATTGCTCGTTTAGATACTCTCCATTGTGGTCTGTGCTGGTAAATTCTTATTCTTATGTTACAATGCAATGCAGTTGGGCTTTGGGGAAACACTGGAGAGCTTGGGATATGGGGTGTTGAGAGGTCTCACTGCTTTTGCATGGACCATTTGGCAGAAGTACTTTTAGTTTATTATCTCTCTTTTTAAAGTATAAATCTATGGCCATGTAGTTAAGACAGGGGTCTTTTCCAGAGTCTCATAATAAAAATAACCCTTTAATAACCGAGTATTCTAGGTAATGGTTCGCCAGTTGCCATAAAGGAATATTTTCCCTTAAAGCACTAATTTGTCGGCACTTAGATTGTTGAATTGCCTTCACGCAAGAGAGTATTGGCACAAAACCTTTAAATGGGTAGGATGTATTGCGGCGTGGGTCAGCAAAGGCTGTATAATGTTGGCCCAGAAGCATCAGTCCATGTGTCTTGCACATTGATGTGAAGCATCATCTTAGACATTCAGTGCTGTCCATTAAAGAGAGATGAATCCAAATATATTTAATGAGGCAGAAGGTAACAGCCAATCTTTTGCAGCTGTGTTCAACGTCATAGATTTTGCACACCAATCAGCGCAATTGTGGCATTTTGCTTATATCAAGTCATTTAATGACATCCATTTCATTACAAAAAAGAACTGAACTATGTTGAACTAACAAGTGAACTGCACAAATCAGGCATTAATAATGGAGTTGGAACAAATCTCCAATTTCCAAATCATAACTGGGTATAGAAACCAAATTATTTCTGTATAATTCACCATCATCTTTAGTACAACTACAGCTTTTAAAGCTTCATGTATATATATTTCTTAAGTGCTTTGAGTCTCGAGTGCAGAAAAGTGTTTTTAAAAAAATCACAAATTACTAATATTATTATTATTAATCCGATAGAATTGAAGACTTGTATCATAGAGAAAATAATATTGCTATTAACCTTATATTCACAAATTTTGCATTTTCCTTTTATAAATAGATCTATAAAACCTTTCTCAATCAGTATATTTTGTGCATGGACCATTATGAGAAAATCCATCGCATCCACAGACTCTATTAGTGAGAAGAAAAGCTATATTTCTTGGCAGGCAGTTTGACAAAGTACAAAATGTCTCAATTCCTGCAGTGTTCGAAAAAATGTTTTATTAGGAGATTTCAAGTCTTGACCCTAAACTTAAATCACAGGCATTATTGTGTTGGTTTCTGAATCACCCTGTGTGCTTTGCTGAAATATCTCTCATCATCTCCTATGGACATTTGTTTATCTCGTCCTTTGTAACAGATATAAAAACAAACAAAAATTTGGGGTGTGTGTGAAATAGGCTATGACTTCATATTATTGGGATTAAAAGACAGCTGTCATAAAATAACCTACCTTATTGCACTCGTTTTGCTCCATATACCTCTACCAGAGGTGGACATGTTTTAAACCTCAGAAGAAGAAAATCAGATGAAGAAATATCTGACCCAAGATTCTAAGCGACTTATTAGCTCAATGCTAGAACTTCACAGAGCAAATAGTTTCCATTTGCCTTCTATAGCACATAATGGAAGCCTCGACCTCTGATCTTGGTTTGACTTATTCTTGGAGGTCTAGCTTGACCTCCTATCACGTCATCTATCCTCATCTTGATCTCGCCAAAAATGTTAGTGAATACCATTTTGTAAGGTTGAGATGAGGCATCCGAGAGAGGGGTAAGTCTGTTAGTGCTAATCTCGAACGCCAAACGCACACTTAAGTGAATATACCACCATGTCCCTTATGAATACAAGCCCAATAGCACAGGAGAAATTCCCTGACTTGCACAATAGTAGCTAGCAACTCAAGGCTTGCATGATACTAGATACATCAGCATACACAAACTGGATTCAAAGCTAACACTTCACAGAAGCTGCAGCAGACAAAGGCTGTAGCATAGACAGTAGTAGAGCTTGCAGTATACTGAAAATAGCAACCTACTATAACTGGGGTTCAGTAAGCAGCAGAGCTGACAAAGAATACAGCAGGAGGTGATAACTAATACACAGACTGTAGCAGAGCTTGCACTTCAGTGATGTTTTCAGATGAGTTGATATGGCGCACAGGTAAAAGCAAAGCTTAAACTTAACTGGAGAGTTGCCAGGCAGACAAGTAATGGGGTTGACAGAAGAATAGCCTTCAGTACAGTCAGGAGAAGACAAAACATGGAAGATACAAAGCAGATAGACAAGCCAATGGGACAAGGAGGAATGAAGACAAAGTAGCCAGATACAGGAATCAAAGTAACACTGAGAAACCAGGAACCACAAAGGGTACAGATCAGCTGTGAAACTGACCTTTTAAAGTTAGGCTCTGAGCACGCGGTGCCCTCCATCAACAAGTGTCCAGACGGCCTCCAGCATGAGTGCGGATCTAAGGAAGAGATCCCGGTTTTGCCAACCCCACCTTCACTGCCAGGAGCAGATCTCATGATCATGGCACTCAGTAGTTAATGTAACTTGGGACACACATGCTTTAACCCCAATTATCACTAACCACAAAAACTGAAGAAGCAGGCCAATTATCAGAATTCAGAATAATAAAGGAGCAAACCAAGACACATATACACTGATCAGCCATAACATTATGACCACCTGCCTAATATTGTGTAGGTTCCCCTTTGACACCAAAACAGCCCTAACCCATCAATGCATGGACTCTACTAAGCCTCTGAAGGTGTGCTGTGGTATCTGGCACCAAGACGTTAGCAGCAGACACTATAAGTTGCGAGGTCGTTTGCCCAACACAATGCACAGATGCTCAATTGGATTAAGATCTGGGGAATTTGGAGTCCAAGTAAACACCTTGGACTCATTGTTGTGTTCCTCAAACCAATCCTGAACCATTTTGCTTTGTGTTCAGGGCCCATTATCCTGCTTAAAGAGGCCAATACCATCAGGGAATACCATTTCAATGAAAGAGTGTACATGG
Organism: Pelodytes ibericus; assembly: GCA_036172795.1. Taxonomy (NCBI): domain Eukaryota; kingdom Metazoa; phylum Chordata; class Amphibia; order Anura; family Pelodytidae; genus Pelodytes; species Pelodytes ibericus. Next base: position 168,575,347 of record CM069858.1, read on the forward strand.
TCTGCAACAATGCTTAGGTAGGTGGTATGTGTCAAAGTAAAATCCACAGGCGTCCCAGCAGAACATTGCCCAAAGCATCATTCTGCCTCTGCCGGCTTGCCACCTGGTCATAATGTAATGGCTGATCGGTGTATACGTATCAGGTTCCATTTCACCCTTAAAAGTCAAATGGCTCTCAACTTCTCTAAGCAGAGGGGTTTCCCCTGTGAATATAGCAGACTTAACCTCAAAAACATTTGGCACAGAGAAGTAGTTTTCAAGATGATCAATTAACCTTTGAGAGCCCAAATCTCGTCAGATATGCTTTTCCAAGAGTCACAGAAATAAGGTAGTAAATAACACAGAACTTCATCTGAACCTGCTCCAATAGCAGTTACCCTGCACCAGGCCCTGTTACTCCACTCCTGCCAATGAACTCCTGTACAACATGAATGGGTGGTTAGGGTCCTCTGTCTTCAGAACTCTGAAATCCAGGCTTGTTGTCTTACATAGGTAAATTGGGCATCCCTATATTTAAAAATGAGCCAAAGAGTGAGGCTCAATCACTGGGAAAAACCCTGCATTCATGTATTGCAAAAAAAAAAAATGCAGAAATTGCTTTAATACACATTAATTGCTTATATTTTTAAAATATTTGTTATAAAGCTGAATTCATGTGAGGGGGTAAAATATATGTTTAAAGATTTAAGGGCTAGCAACATTTTAAAAGTCCCCAGGTATGCCATCATCTCACCTGGCATACAAGGTTAATACACCGCAATATCAGAAGCAGCAGTACAAACACTAAGGTAATATACAATTGTGTACCAACTTTTAGCTTGTTTTCTAATCTATCTATTGGGACCTCACATTGTTTTTTCATTTCATTTTGAGTCAATTGAATTTTCCACAGAGCTGACGTTGCAGCAAGTTACCAGCTCCCAGAAGAACTGTGGATTTTATCTCTGATTTGCTGTAATGCTGTTCCCAATACAAGAATACTCTAAGAGTGTGATGTCTGACCTCTCATTTCTTACTGATCATTTGGCTTGAATTAGAAAATAGCTCAGCAGTTTATTCCTCCACAGCATCAAATAGGTTAAAATACGGCACTATTTACAATGGTGGGTTAAACTTCAATAGTGCAGAGCACGTGGGCACATATGTTACTTTCTAAATTAAAGATGTAGTCAGTAGGCGACACAAGGCTTCAGCATCTCAGTTATTCTTCTCTACTAGAGCTGACGTTCCTCAAATATGCCACTGCACATTTTCTACATGTTGTAACTGTTTTAGAAAGGGTGTAGCCGGCATTAAATATGGCATTTATGTGAACTGTTGCGTAGATTTTTTTTCATGAGCCCCCTGAGAGACACAGCAGTTGTTACACCCACTGACTTCTTTCTGGGTGAAGTGACCTGGGAAGATGTAGGGAGAGACTGTGGTTAGCCCTGCAAAGCTTCCCAGCTGCTGCCTTACTTAAAAAGGTTGCAGTAGTTCTACCCATAACAGGCACATCCATGTCCCGAATTAAAAGAATGTAATACTACCTCCGCAAAGAAGGCATATTGCTTGCAGAACAGATATGGTCCTTTAAATTGTTCAGAAAATAACACAAACTACGGGTGGAGAAACACTTGAATGTTAAGGCAAATGGTACGTAGCTTTTCTTGTAATAAAAACTCACACTTCCCAATTATTAATATTTAAAGAACATGTTTTCTAGGAAATCACATCTCAACAAGTGATGGGGGCAAAGTGTAGTGGGTGGAAAAAAAATATGTCATACAAAATAATGTGTATAATGTACACAAGTTCATGAACTCATTAGGAATAGCACTCATTTTGTGGTGAAGTTATAAAATGTATCTAAGTTAAGACACATGTACAAGCTCCCTTTTAATGTTGTAGTGTTTAATGTGTACATTAGTTTAGTGCCTAAATATTCCTACATAAAATCCAATTCCTTAATTGCTGAACTAGCTGGATTCACTTCCAAACACGTGTTGTTTATGTACTGGTCTGAGATATTGGTTCATAATTTTCTAGCCTATTATTGTGTGTCTAGGACCGTTCAGCGCGGCCATTTCATCGCTGACAGTTCACTGCGGCAGTTCAGATGCTGAACTGTCAGCGGTGAAACACAACGCGTCCCTTTCACAGCGGCAATGTAAGTGGTGAACTGTCAGCGCTTACAATCAGATTAACCCCCCCATATAAATTAAACCCCCTCTAATAAATTAAACTCTGCGAAAATTTACCCTTTCCCAAACCCTAATACTAACCCTCCCCGAACCCCAATACTAACACCCCTAATACTAATACTAACACTAACCCCCTAAGCCCTTATACTAACACTAACCCATAATACTAACACTAAGCCCTAATACTAACCCCTAAGCCCTAATTCTAATACTAAGCCCTAATACTAATAATACTCACCTTGTACATGTTCCCGTGATGAACTGTCCCACGATGAACTCTCTGTGATGACCTCTCGCGGGATGAACTGGCCATCACGTTGAAGCCGCTGCAATGAAGCAGCCGCGAAGAACCGTCCCCTCCCCTATTATTGTCTCTATTCAGTTGTGACCCACCCTGACCCAAATTGTTCCTGACTATTTAGTTGACTTTTGCTTTGTGTCTTTACACTGAGTTATAGGCTAGTAGTACACAATTTTTTGATGTAAACCACTTGTATGTATGCAACACAATGGTGAGATGGAGGGTAGACAAATATGTATAGCATACTTGACAGGACAGCGGTAAAGAGGGCTGAGCTATGCCATATTGTGCGACCACCGGAGAATCTATGCTGCTTGCTCACTGGTGAGGGGAGATTTTCCCAGCTTGCACCTCTGCCAGCAGGCTTTTTTTATTTTTTACTTGAGTTCATCATTACTGCAAATGTCTTAATGACAGGTGCACTTCAATGTTTTTTTTTTGCCTTTAAAAGCAGCAATGCCTGACATATAACTGATACACCATGCATTGACTGTAAGCCCTTCCAGTATCACTGTGCCAAAGGAACACTTCTTTTTAATTGATAACATGACATTAATTACTGAGTATATGCTTCTGTGTTTAAACTAATTCTCTTCACAAAAGATGATCTTTGCATCATCATGTGTCTGCAGCTAATTTCTAATTAACTCAACATAATTTTCAACCGATGTGAACTCCCCATATTTTTCACTGAAGTTAAAAACAAACAATAAAATAGTGCTAAGAAGAAAAAAAAGATAATACATTTATTATGTATATATATATATAAATCTATCAATACCATAAATTGCAATTATTTTACTAAAATACCCATATAACTGAAAATAAATCGGTGTATACCTTGGCCCCAATAATTTCAGCAAAAAGACATGGAACTAAAAGTATTAGTGGGACAAAACATGTAAATATCATGCGAGTACAAGCCCATAAAGGTTTACAAGCAATAAAGGGTTTTCGAGCACCTTCAGTAGTGGGGCAATTATTAGGAAAGCGCCCATGGGGTAGATTCAGTGAAACCCACTGTGGTGTAACACCACTAATGCAAAAATCACAAATTGCGGTACATTAATGGAAAATAAATAATTCTGCGTCCCCCACACATTACACCTGTTAAAAAATATCCCTATCTAATGCTAAGTAATGCACAAAGGCGATGCAGTGTGTTAAAACTAATGAGCCAAAATATATCTTGCCTCTCTGGCCATTTATTTAAGGGTATGTGAATGTTGTGGTGATATAGTTCTAGTTTACACATTACGCAATGTTTAATGTGAAGTCTGGAGTTTTCGGTTACCTGTAATCCTACCGGCATAATGAAACGCTGTGCTGTTAGCGTTGTGGTTATACTATGGTGGTGTTTCAATAGAATTAGACATTATTCACAGTTGAATTATGTGCAATACAATTTTTGTCTTTTTGATGGAGTTAGTGCATTCTCAAAGTCCAGTAAATGTCCACAGTGGTCACATCTTGGTACCTACCCTGGTCATGATCAGGGCCGGCCTTAGGGGTGTGCGACCTGTGCGAGCGCACAGTGCGCAACACTCCAAAGAAAAAAAAAAAGTTGAAAAATAAAAAAGCCGGTAGAGGCACTGGCTGGGGGAGATCAAAAGATCCCCCCTCACCAGCCCTCTGCTCGGCATGCTCTTCTAGATCCGGGGAGGGGGCGGAGCTAACTGGCTCAGCGGTGTAGTTCCGCCCCCACCCTGTGAAGCAGAGCAGCGTCTGCTTCACGGGGAGCCACTGGCAGCATGAGAAGGTGCTGCTCGGCTCCCCATGCCTGCATTAAACATGGGGAGCCGAGCAGCACCTTCTCTTGCTGCCCTGGGCTCCCAGTGAAGCAGACGCTGCTTGCTTCACAGGGTGGGGGCGGAGCTACAACGCTGAGCTGTTTAGCCCCGCCCCCTCCCTGTATCCACCTTTGAAGGCAGGGGGGGGGGAGAGGAAGAACAGGGGGAGGAGGGGAGAGACAGAAAAGGGGAAGGGGGGAGATACAGAACAGGGGGAGGGGGGAGATACAGAACAGGGGGGTAGAGAGAAAGAACAGAGGGAGGGAGAGAGATACAGAACAGGGGGTAGAGAGAAAGAACAGAGGGAGGGAGAGAGAGACAGAACAGGGGGAAGGGGGAGAGAGAGATAGACAGAACAGGGGGGGGAGAGAGAGACAGAACAGAGGGAGGGAGAGAAAGACAGAACAGGGGGAATGGGGAAAGAGAGAGACAGAACAGGGGGGGGGGAGAGACATAACGGGGGGGAGGAGACAGAACAGGGGGAAGGGAGAGAGAGAGAGACAGACAGAACAGGGGGGGAGAGAGAGACAGAACAGGGGGAAGGGGGAGAGAGAGACAGACAGTGGGAGGGAGGGAGAGAAAGCAGAACAGGGGGAATGGGGAGAGAGAGAGACAGAACAGGGGGGGGAGAGAGAGACATAACGGGGGGGGAGAGACAGAACATGGGGGGAGATAGACAAAATGGGGGGGAGACAGAACGGGGGGGGGGAGAGACAGAACAGAGGGAGAGAGAGAACAGGTATGGGGGAGTTAGAGAGAGACAGACAGGGCAATGAAGAGGAAAGGGACAAACATGGGAAGGGAGAGAGATACATACATGGGGGGGCGCCATGGGGGAATCCCGCACAGGGCGCCGGAACACTTAAGGCCGGCCCTGGTCATGATCCACATATTTATGTCCACTATGAATCTGATGCCTTTGCACTGCCAGTTATCTCAGTCCTGACAATTTAAACCTTGAACAGCGGCTGGCTGAATCTATCAAACTGCACATTTATAAACTTTGTGATCTAATGAGATCTCTCCTTTATGCTCTGCTTAAATTATTTTCTTAACTGTTCTGTTTCTGTAGGTTTTAATTATTGATTTCTAGTGTTTTTACATGTCATGCCAAGGGCCTGGTATCCATACTTCTTTTGAAGTCCTCATGGAAGTCTAAGCCGTGCTGATATGGGCTGACCTGTACAGCTCAGTCTGTTACTCTAAAATTAATTTGGTATGTGCTCACTGCCAAGCTCAACCCTAAATGACCATAATTACATTTAAATTGCCATATTTTACTACCTTGATAAGAAATAGGTTTACAGCTTCTTTAGATATATTAAGGAGATAAATCCACATTAAGTAACGTTAACCATTTAAATTACTTTGAGCCCTAGTTTCCCAATACATATTGTCTGCCTTTTAAACTGTTTTGTCACTTAGAGTGGAAGTAAATGCAAAAGTTTTCAATGAATAATCACTATAGGATACAAAATGCTTTCTGAAATGTATTTGTTCTTTGTTTACCATTGCTGAAAAAAGTTTACTGCAACATTTGGAGTTTAATTTGACAAATTTCTGAAAAAGTATGTTTTGTGTTATTGCTCTTTCAGTTGCCTCTCAATGTTTAAACCATCTCACCTTAAACTGGATTTACATTTGAATTTCAAAGAATTATTGGCTTTTTACATGATATATTGTATCATTGTTTTGGCACAAAGCTGGTTTAAGGGGACATGCCCCTGCACCCACACTGCACACCCAGAACATGCCCCATCACCCACACTACACACCTAAGACATGCCCCAGCAACCACATTGTAGACCGAGGACTTGAAATTTGTTTTAAAGTAAAAATCAATGAATTTAACATACAATCAAAACAAGTACAACACAGAAAATAAGGTAGATGGAACTGCCACTTTAAATTAAAAGTTAATGTCTTATGAAGAGTTAATAAGAGTTAATAATTACACAAAAAAAACTGTTGTTAATTAATAATAAATATTTTTAGCATTTTGACCCACTTTAACATTCAGAACTCTTGTTAAAGGGACAGTATAGTCCCCAAACCCACTTTGGTGCAAGTTGAAGATTACTGCTTTTATAGTGCACAGGCTTTGTATCCTGTGTGATGTGATGCAGGCATTTTGCATAAATCAAATTTTTAATATTTGACTCAAGTCCTCCCCAATGATTACTCTGCATGTTTACTGCAGGTGCGGCAGCACTGAATATATAGACCATGGGCATCCAACATGCGGCCTGCCAGCCAGAGTGGTACGGCCTGCCTGAAACTGGCAGCAGTAGCTGCACCTCTCAGCCGCTCCAACAAAGTGTGCACCGGGATGTCACTGACACCCGGTGCTCAAACACAGTCAGATTGCTAGGGGGCAGAGCTCCCTTGCACTCTGACCCTGTTGCAGCACTGGATGTCAGTGACATTCCGGTGCTCGGATAGAACAATCCCCCTCCCTGCAGATAAAAGGTAAGCGAGCAGGGAGGGGGAACAAACAAAACAACGTGAATTTTTTTTTCTTGTAAAAAAGAAGAAGCAAAGTCTGTGTGTGGAATTGTGACTGTGTGTGTGGGTGTAAATGTGACTTTGTGTGTGTGGATGTAAGGGTAAATTTGTGTGTGAGAGTTATTCTGTAATTGCGTATTTGTGTCTATGTATGTACGTGTGAATGTGTGCATTTAATGTGAGTATTATTTTTTTATTGCAAACAAAATAACGTGAGGTTTTTCTTTGAAAAAAAAAAAGAAGCAAAGTCTATGTGTGTGTGTAAGTGTGAATCAGTGTGTGTGTGTGGAAGTGCGATTCACTGTATGTGTGTGTGTGTGTGTGTAAGTGTGACACTGTGTGTGAATGTGTCTGTGTGTAAATGTGACTGTGTGTATTTGAGTGTATGTGTATGTAAGTGTAACTTTGTGTGTAAGAATGACTGTGTATTTTTGTATGTGTGTCTGTGTATGCACGTGTGAATGTGTGTGCATTAATTTGAGTATTTTTGTTTTTGCTGGGAAATCTGTAACACACTCCCACACTGTGCATTACAGTGATGTATATATCCACATACACAGGTATGTATGTGTGTATACAGACATACATTTTCTTTCAATGAAACATCAATGTGGCCCACGCACAAATAAATTTACGGTGAAGTGGCCCACAACAAAACAAACTTGGACACCCCTGATATAGCCACTGAGGATATAAAGTTTTATTTTCAATTAGTCACTTCCTGTGCTCCTCAAATTGATTATATTGTGTGGCCTGTGAGTGACCTTGCTCTTGTACAAAGTAGGATTTCTTAACAATGTAACACATTGTCTGATGACGTCACCAGAGAGACAGAAATTTCAAGTCATTTGAATAGAAACATAGAATGTGTCCGCAGATAAGAACCATTTGGTCCATCTAGTCTGCCCAATTTTTCTAAATACTTTTATTAGTCCCCAGTTCCTGATCTTATAGCTAGGATAGCCTTGTGTCTATCCCACGCATTCTTAAAATCTTTGACTATGTTTACCTCTACCACTTCTGCTGGAAGGCAATTCCATACATCCACTACCCTCTCAGTAAAGTAATACTTCCTAAAATTACTTTTAAATCGTTGCCCCTCTAATTTAAGATTATGTCCTCTAGTCAGGGGCGTCACTAGGGTTGGTGTCACCCGGTGCGGAAACTCATGGTGTCACCCCCCTGGATTTCCTCCAATACAATGCCAAACAGATTCCTTAGTAATGCCAGCTAGATGGCCTATTAACTATGCCACACACAGGAGCCCCATAAATTATGCCACACACAGGAGCCCCATAAATTATGCCACACCAGAGCCCCATAAATTATGCCACACCAGAGCCCCATAAATTATGCCACACCAGAGCCCCACTATTTATGCCTCACCTCTGTCCAATTAATTATGCCACACACACAGGTGCCCCATAATTATGCCACACACACACACACAGGTGCCCCATAATTATGCCACACAAAAGAGTCCCTTAATTATGCCACACAAAAGAGTCCCTTAATTATGCCACACATGGGGCTCAATAAATATGCCACACACAAGCGCCCCATAATTAGGCACACATGGGACCGCCATTAATTATGCAACACACAGGAGCCCCACGAGGTGACAATTGTACAATTATAGATACCAGGAATATTGTGCCACTCAGAGCCCAGTAATATTGTGCCAGTCAGAAAACAGTAATATTGTGCCATTCATATACCAGTAATAGTGTGCCACTCAGAGCCCAGTAATATTGTGCCAGTCAGATACCCGGAATATTGTGCCATTCAGAGCCCAGTAATATTGTGCCAGTCAGATACCAGTAATATTGTGCCACTCAGAGCCCAGTAATACTGTGCCAGTCAGATGCCTGTAATATTGTGCCAGTCATAGCCCAGTAATAGTGTGCCAGTCAGAGCCCAGTAATATTATGCCAGTCAGATACCAGGAATATTGTTCCATTCAGAGCCCAGTAATATTGTGCCAGTCAGAGCCCAGTAATATTGTGCCAGTCAGAGCCCAGTAATAGTGTGCCAGTCAGAGCCAAGTAATAGTGTGCCAGTCAGAGCCCAGGAATATTGTGCCTTTGAGATACCAGGAATATTGTGCCAGTCAGAGCCCAGTAATAATATGCCAGTCAGAACCCAGTAATAGTGTGCCACTCAGATACCAGTAATATTGTGCCAGTCAGAGCCCAGGAATATTGTTCCACTCAGATACCAGTAATAGTGTGCCAGTCAGAGCCCAGGAATAGTGTGCCACTCAGAGCCCAGTAATAGTGTGCCAGTCAGAGCCCAGTGATATTGTGCCAGTCAGAGCCCAGGAATATTGTGCCAGTCAGAGCCCAGGAATATTGTGCCAGTCAGAACCCAGTAATAGTGTGCCACTCAGATACCAGTAATATTGTGCCAGTCAGAGCCCAGGAATATTGTGCCAGTCAGAGCCCAGGAATATTGTGCCAGTCAGAGCCCAGGAATATTGTGCCAGTCAGAGCCCAGCAATATTGTGCCAGTCAGAACCCAGTAATATTGTGCCAGTCAGAGCCCAGGAATATTGTGCCAATCTGATACGAGGAATATTGTGCCAGTCGGAGCCCAGTAATAGTGTGCCAGTCAGATCCCAGTAATAGTGTGCCAGTCAGAGCCCAGTAATAGTGTGCCAGTCAGATACCAGTAATATTGTGCTATTCAGAGACCAGTAATATTGTGCCAGTTAGAGCCCAGTAATAGTGTGCCAGTCAGATACTAGGAATATTGTGCCAGTCAGAGCCCAGTAATAGTGTGCCAGTCAGATACCAGGCATATTGTGCCAGTCAGAACCCAGTAATATTGTTCCAGTCAGAGCCCAGGAATATTGTGCCAATCTGATACCAGGAATATTGTGCCAGTCGGAGCCCAGTAATAGTGTGCCAGTCAGATCCCAGTAATAGTGTGCCAGTCAGATCCCAGTAATAGTGTGCCAGTCAGAGCCCAGTAATATTGTGCCAGTCAGATACCAGTAATATTGTGCTATTCAGAGACCAGTAATATTGTGCCAGTCAGAGCCCAGTAATAGTGTGCCAGTCAGATACTAGGAATATTGTGCCAGTCAGAGCTCAGTAATAGTGTGCCATTCAGATACCAGGCATATTGTGCCAGTCAGAGCCCAGTAATAGTGTGCCACTCAGTGCCCAGTAATATTGTGCCACTCAGAGCCCAGTAATAGTGTGCCAGTCAGAGCCCAATAATAGTGTGCCAGTCAGAGCCCAGTAATATTGTGCCAGTCAGAGCCCAGTAATAGTGTGCCAGTCAGATACCAGGAATATCGTGCCAGTCAAATACGAGGAATATTGTGCCAGTCAGAGCCCAGTAATAGTGTGCCAGTCAGAGCTCAGTAATAGTGTGCCAGTCAGATACCAGGAATATTGTGCCACTCAGAGCCCAGTAATATTGTGCGACTCAGAGCCCAGTAATATTGTGCCAGTCAGAGCCCAGTAATAGTGTGCCAGTCAGAGCCCAGTAATATTGTGCCAGTCAGAGCCCAGTAATAGTGTGCCAGTCAGAGCCCAGTAATAGTGTGCCAGTCAGAGCCCAGTAATAGTGTGCCAGTCAGCTACCAGGAATATTGTGCCAGTCAGAGCCCAGTAATAGTGTGCCAGTCAGATACCAGGAATATTGTGCCAGTCAAATACGAGGAATATTGTGCCAGTCAGAGCCCAGTAATAGTGTGCCAGTCAGAGCTCAGTAATAGTGTGCCAGTCAGACACCAGGAATATTGTGCCACTCAGAGCCCAGTAATATTGTGCCACTCAGAGCCCAGTAATATTGTGCCAGTCAGATAACAGTAATATTGTGTCATTCAGATACCAGTAATAGTGTGCCACTCAGAGCTGTCTTTGTTACTTGCAAACTGCTGCAGTTTCACAATTTCATCTAGCTGTAAGTATTTTATATTTTAAGCAATGCAAAATGTAAAACATACATTTAAAAATACCTTGAAAGCATTCATGCATTAATATTTGGAAGATGCACTTTGGGCACCAGTCCCTTTAACTAGAATTTGGCTGTTCAGCTGAAAAATGAATCATTTTTTCTCTCTATGTGCAGCATTTAACATGGAACATTTTTATCTATGATTGTAGTTTCCCTTGACAGAATGATTGAGAATGTATCTCTGTAATGATATTTGTAAGAAGTGTATTTGTGCATAATAAATCTCCATTGTTTTCTAGGAGAAGAACAGGAGATGGGAAATGAATGATGCACAAGCTTTTCCTGGGATTATTAACATTAACCTATTGTTGGTAAACCCCTTTTGCTTGTACACAAATATCGAAACTATGTGGCTTGCACTATTCACCCTGTTCTAAATGACATTTTCAATAGCACTGACTGTTTCCATGTACAATATTCAAATGTATGATTTATTTATTTATGAAATGTTATTCAGTAGAAAATACACTGATATAGCTCTCATTTCAAGTATGCCTGAGTCTCGATTCATTGTGGCGATGAGGGTGGTTTATTTAACAGACAACATAAAGTATATGTAATAATATGTAATAGATATATAAAAACACATGATCTAGATAGACAAGTAGACAAACAAATAGATAGATTGATATCCCCCAAATGTCTCACTTAAAGCAAGATAGTCTCAATTAGGACTGCTATCCCCCGGTTTTTAGATATTTTCACGCCATGACTCTGAAGTGACAGGCAGACAACCAATCCGGACAGTTCCACATGACAGGCTAGGATTTGTTCTCCTCACCGAGAGACATACTCCAGGCCAGGGACGCGGCCTATCAAACATCTGTCCACGCCGGCAACAAGAGAGTCTGGGAGCAAGCAGGGAATATAAGGGATGTCCCCGTTGGGTGTTTGGGAAGTGTGAGACTGACAATTGTGCTGTTATCTACTTCTTGTTGTGGCTAATACTACTTGTTAACTAATATTTACCACCCCAGCTATTATAAACTAGAGATCATTGGCAATGGAGAAAATATAATGGTGCATGAGTATTGCCAAATGTATTAATGTGATTTATGTAACCATTCAAGGTTTTTAGGGCAGAGATGATCTACTTAGATTGCACCACAGACCTTTGTGCTACTGCTGGTAAAGTCCCAACTAGGCAACTTAACTTGAGTTTTCTGACTTTGTCCCTGGTGGTGTAACATCTTGGTATTTGCAAATTAAGTGCATTATCCGCACTCACGAGAGGTTTGGTGACATAAAACACTTGTTTTATACATGCCAATATCTTATTAGCCCTTGCAGCTGCTGACTGGCATTGGGCACTGTTGCCAAGTTTATCTTCAATGATTCCTAAAGCCTTTTCATTAGTAGTTTTTCCCAGGGAAATACCATTTAACGTATATGTTGCTTTGTTATTATTTTTCCCATAATACATAACTTTACATTTGTCTATATTGAACCTCATTTGCCACTTTCTTTCCCAGTCCCCCACTCTGTCCAAATCTTCCTGTAAAGAAAAACATCAAGATTAGTCTTTATTACCTTACATAATTTAGTGTCATCAGCAAACACTGATTACCCTATCTACCTTCCTAATAATAGAATCCCCTACCACCACAACCTGTCTAGCCTTTGTAGTGTCCTGGCTTCCAACTGTGCTGGGGAGGCTACTCACCTGGCTGCTAGGAGAGTCTGCCTGCCCCAGAAATGCCTCTTCTGAGCTAATCCCCCCAGCATCCTCACACAAGCTGGCAAACATGCTGGGGTGAACCAGGACAGAACAAGCCTCCCTAGCTCTCTGACCCCTACTTCCCCTTACACAGCTAACCCAGCTCTCTGCCCTAGAAACCTCTTAACCTCCATCATCACCCTCCTCTACACTGGCCCCAGCCAATGCCTGCTCCATGAGCAGTAAACTCCGCTCCATGTTGCTTATGTCCCTAAGTGTTGCCAGTTGCCTCTTTAGATCTAGTATTATATTCTCCAAAGCAGCAACCTGCTCACATCTGCAGCAGTGGTATGGACCCTGGAGAACTTGCTCCAAGACAGCATACATGCTGCAAGACATGCACTTAGTGGCATTATCCAACATGCTGTCTAGTGTAAACCACACGATATAAATAGAATAAAAAATGATTTATACTTTACCCTCCTTCTTGCCTTTTAACGCCTTCTTTGCTTAAGCAGCTTGTTCACTTTAGTAGATGCTCACCTGGATTCGCCTTGCTCAGTATATCAGTATCATTGTTGGGGGTGGAGTTGTGTATCAATATATATAAATTGAACCTGGCCATTCTGTGTGAGTGACCTGCGCTATTGCACATTTTAATGCAGTATATGGCCTTTCTTTTCTTGCAGTGACCTCACAGAAGATTTATAATTGTTAACTGCCTTTCAATAGACAAATCGTATTTCTTAAGTCCAAATGCACTAATGTACACTTTTTAAAGAAAGATGTGTTTTAAAAAACTCTACATCTGCAATATATACTGTAACTAGATGGCTCAGCAGTAGTGTTGAGCGAACCGAACTGTTCGGGTTCGTACCGAACATTACGTTTTTTGGACCCCGGACCCGAACACGGACATTTCAATGTATGTTCGGGTTGGAGTTCGGGGTTCTGCGATTTAATGGCGCGTTTTGAAAGGCTGCAGGGCAGCCAATCAGAAAGCCCATAGCATTACATACATATACATTGTATGTAATGCTATGGGCTTTCTATAAACCGAAAGTCTATAAACCGAATCTCTTTCGGTTTATAGACTTTCGTTTTATATAATGCATGTAATGTTATGGGCTTTCTATAAACCGAAAGTCTATAAACCGAATCTCTTTTGGTTTATAGACTTTCGGTTTATGGAATACATGTAATGCTATTGGTATTTTATAAACCAAAAGTCTATAAACCGAAAGAGATTCGGTTTATAGAAAGCCAATAGCATTACATGTATTCCATAAACCGAAAGTCTATAAAACGAATGTCTTTCGGTTTATAGACTTTTGGTTTATGGAATACATGTAATGCTATTGGCTTTAAACCGAAATTGAGTCCCCCATTCATACGAATAGGTCAATTACATGTATTCCATAAACTGAAAGTCTATAAACAGAATGTCTTTCGGTTTATAGACTTTCGGTTTATGGAATACATGTAATGCTATTGGCTTTTTATAAACCGAAAGTCCATAAAACGAAAGAGATTCGGTTTATAGAAAGCCAAAACCATTACATGTATTCCATAAACCGAAAGTCTATAAACCGAATGTCTTTCGGTTTATAGACTTTCAGTTTATGGAATACATGTAATGCTATTGGCTTTCTATAAACCGAAATAAAGTCCCCAGACGTTGCATATCAGTTGGTGGTGCTGCTTGTTGTGGCGTGCTGACAACGCTTTTCCACATTTCGGACATGCTAACCCTGCCTGCTGAGGTGCTGGCGGTGCCCCAGCTGCGTTGGCGACCTCTTCCTCTGCCTTCATCTTGTGCTTCCATTGAGCCCCCAGTGTCATTTTGGAATGCCCTCAGCAGCACGTCTACCAGCGTGCGCTTTTAGTCGCGCATCTTACGATCACGCTCCAGTGATGGAATTAAGGACGGCACGTTGTCCTTGTAACGGGGATCCAGCAGGGTGGCCACCCAGAAATCAGCACAAGTTAGAATGTGGACAACTCGGCAGTCGTTGCGCATGCACTGCAGCATGAAGTCGGTCATGTGTACCAAGCTGCCCAGAGGCAAGGACAAGCTGTTCTCTGTCGAGGATGCGGTGGTCCTCGCATGTCCACATTCTGACACATAAGTGGTTGTGCATCAGTGCACTCAATCTCTTCCACTTCTGGGGCAAGGCTAGGTTTGATGACCCCGCCAGCAGAGTCATCAAAAAGCAAAAGAGACTTCTGCATGACTTGTGGCTCCGACTGCTTGGCTGATTTGCAAGGGGGTGAGGTGAAAGACAGATGGCCATGGGCTGCAGGTGTCAACTCTGAGCTTTCAGCAGGGGGGGAGACAATGTGAAGGAACTGGAGGCACTGTCAGCCACCCAATCTACTATCGCCTGTACTTGTTCTGGCCTCACCATTCTAAGAGCGGCATTCGGGCCTACCAAATAACGCTGAAGGTTCTGTCGAGTACTAGCACCTGAGGAAGGTGTTTCACTTGTGCGTGTAGTTGGCACAGATCGACCCACATCCCCTACTTGCAACAGGAGCTCCACCAACACCAGCAGCACCACGACCAGGGTCACCCACCAAAGTAACAGATGGTTTATGTCAGGCGACAATGTAACCGCCAATAGTCAACAATTTTTATTTGTATTTTTGTTTTGTTTATTGGACTGCAAGAAATGCACCGCAAGACGTAAATATACTATTTAGCACCCAAAACAATTAGAATTTTTCAAGGTGCGCTGTAAGCACAGTATTGGACTGTTCTATTTGGCTCTCAGATATGTAGTGCACCGCAAGACGCAAATGTACTATTTACCACCCAAAACAATTAGAATTTTTCAAAGTGCGCTGTAAGCAAAGTATTGGACTATTCTATTTGACTCTCAGATATGAAGTGCACAGCAAGACGCAAATGTACTATTTACCACCCAAAACAATTAGAATTTTTCAAAGTGTACTGTAAGCACAGTATTGGACTGTTCTATTTGACTCTCAGATATGAAGTGCACCGCAAGACGCAAATGTACTATTTACCACCCAAAACTATTAGAATTTTTCAAAGTGCGTTGTAAGCACAGTATTTGTATGTATTTTATGTTATTTTAAGTGATTTCCCTATCCACATTTGCTTGCAGGGCACTTGTCCTACTCTTACCCACATTTTACTTCATTTTGCATCCCTCTAGCCCTTTCCAGGACTTTTTTAGAGGCATTTTAGTGGCCAAAAGTTTGTGTCCCCATTGACTTCAATGGGGTTCGGGTTCGGGGTTGTCAGGATCTTCCCCGCAGCAGCTCTCCTGAGTACACCCCCTGTCAGGATCTTCCCCGCAGCAGCTCTCGTGAGTACACCCCCTGTCAGGATCTTCCCCGCAGCAGCTCTCCTGAGTACACCCCCTGTCAGGATCTTCCCCGCAGCAGCTCTCCTGAGTACACCCCATGTCAGGATCTTACCCGCAGCAGCTCTCCTGAGTACACCCCCTGTCAGGATCTTCCCCGCAGCAGCTCTCCTGAGTACACCCCCTTGCATTGCAGCCAAGATCCGTCTCACGCGCTTGCTAGCGCGTTCACACCACTAGTTTATCCTTCTACATGGAGGCGTGCGTCTGATGACGTCACGCCCGTCGCATACCCGCGAAGCGCGGGAGGATTTAAAAGGCAGAATCACCAGACAAGCAGTGCTTGGTGATTCTCGTGTTTTCTGAAGCCTAGCGTTTATTTTCCTGATTACTGACCCTTGGATTTACCTAACTACTCTTCTGTCTGCCTGTGCCCCTGATTCTGGACTGTTCACCGTTTTGCTGATTTTCTGGTACTGACCCTGGCTTGTTCATCGTTTTGCTGATTCTCTGGTTCTGACCCTGGCTTGTTTATCGTTTGCTGTCCTTCTATTGCCCCTGATCCCGGACTGTTTATCGTGCTGAAGATTGTCTGTTTTCCTTGACCATTGCTATCCTCATTTATCTCCAAGTACACCTGCAGTGTGGATTACAAGTGTACATCTTCCTCCAAGCACCCTTTGCTATTGCGGATTACAAGTGGAAACTGTACCTGTATACAACCTATGTTGGTGTGGACTATATGCTATCGGATTCCTACAGATTATATCCTCATATCAGTGCAAGGTTGATCACCTCTCATATTTATTACGTTTATACCTTTATATATATTGTTGCCCTGCATATTGGTCTCCATCCAGTTCCCATATCCTCACAGGGGTCAAGTTTGGGGTCAAGTCCGCTCATCTCTACTCAACAGCCCATATGTTAAGTCTCATTTTAGGGTATCCAATATCTCCTCAGCTCCCAATCTTTCGAAATCGATTGTCAGTTCCCTTGGCAACACCATTATGTCAATAAAGAATTGTAATAGTTCCCAGAAGAAGACATGGCTACCAAGAATTTTACAAGCAAGAACATTTTATTGTAGACAAGACAGAACATTTATACAGTAACACATCTTGATAACCGGGGATATAACAATACACTTTAACAGGATTATATTTCACACAATAGCTAATACAATTAAATCTGGCTCCAGTAACGGAGAGATCCAATGGGAACACACTAGGGAAAGTAGCGACCAATCTGGGTGGAAGGGCGGAGTTAGATCCTTTTAATCCTTTTAACTTTAGGGACCTTTTTCAACTCCTGACCAATGAAATAGCCTCCTACAGTTTCCCCTTGTGGAGAGCGACCAATAGGTTAAGTGCCGACAGTCTGGAGTAACCAATCAGCAGAGCCCCGAGTTAGCAGAGGGTGGGCAAAAGTCCCAAGCGACCTGCTCTACCTTTATGGTGTCTGGCTTTGCTGCTGGGGAACCACACTTAATCACTGTTCCCTAACCCTATTTCATCGGATAACATTCTGGTTCCCCATTTTCCTAAACATTTGCTCAATGCACACCTTTCTAGTCATGCACATGGTGCAGTATGGAATTTGAAAATGATGAGACATTTAGGATGTCAGGATTACATTGATACATGGTTACCTTGCCTAGTTTTCCTATGGTTAACAGTTGCAAAGACCTATTATATTTTTAACTGCTGCTTAATATATCTCAATGATTCTTTTCATAAAAATACAAATCTTTTAAACACTCATGCAATATGGTGTTTGTGGAAAGAGCACAGCAATTAAAACACGCAAGAATAGAGGCTAATTATGCACCATTCATACTGTGCTTTGTTTAGAAAATGCACCATGGAAAGTGGAGAGTTGAACAGACTAATGTTGATTGCAGCTTTTTACATATAATAGACTTTTTTCATACGTAATCATTAACAATTGTAATAAGACGATTAAAACATCATAAGATTTTTCTTCCTTAAACAATGACTATCAAACTCTACGTTGTTGTCTCTCGTGGGATACAATATTTCCCTGATGAAGCAATGCAGATTACAGATTAAATATTTTTGCTTTACTGTCAATAATCTTAAACAAGTATTCAGGAAGGATAATTCAGGACAGAATGCTTCATTGCCTAGATAACAATGGCAAGGAGTGAGGCAATTAATGAGAGGCAATTATATATTTAATTACCTTTGTTATTATTATTTGCTCTGTACAGGGCCTACAGAATGGAGGAATAAATGAAGCAGCATCTGATAATAATGCTATCAGTGTATCAGTTCTATATACAGTTTATAATCAGCATCACTCAATGTCAGTAGCATGTTCAAGCCTGACAAATCTAGGTGGCAGAGCACATTACACAGTAAACTAACAGTAAAGACCAGCTGTTGACAGTAAATTCATGGAGAAATGCATTTTGTAAATAGCCTTACATCATTCATAGTAATATAGCACAAGACGAAGTGTTGCAAGGCTAACAACTGAGATAGCTTAGTGGGCTAATGTGTGTCAACCTTAGAATTAGTTCAGTGATTAGGGCTGTAGGTTCAAGTCTGGGTGGGGTTGATTTAACATATAATCTTCTTGAGGTTGATAAACAGTGCACCATTTAAAATTGGTAATGATAACATCCTTGGATGTACTGGAGAAGGTTAGAATATCCTTTCTTTATTAAATACTTTACTGTTGTTGTCAGAGGCATCACTAGGGTTTGGTGTCACCCCCCTGGATTACCTCCTATACCATGCCAAACAGATACCTTAATAATGCCAGTCAGATGGCCCATTAAATATGCCATACAGGAGCCCCACAAATTATTCCACTCATATTCCATTCTGCCCATGAACTATGCCACACACAGGAGAGCCATAACTATGCCACACACAAGAGCCCCATAAATGAAGTCACACCAGAGCCCAATTAATTATGCCACACACAAGTGCCCCATAGTTATGCCACACAAAAGAGCCCCATAATTATGCCACACATGGGGCCCAATAAATATGTCACACATGGGACCGCCATTAATTATGGAGCCCTCACGAGGTGACAATTGTACAATTCTAAAACAATAAATATCTATACACACAGGCATCTCTCTCTATCTCTCTCTATAACTAGTTGCATTTATACTTATATGAACTTTTTAATTATATTCAACTATTTTCACATGTAAAAAAAATGTTATTGAAAAATTGCATTCCTTGTTTTTATTCCCTTCCTCTGCACCCACATTGCACCTAAAGTACTTAACACAGCACCATACAGTACCCACAGCACATGCCTTGCACTCATATTGCACCTATCCGATTTGGCATGCCACAGTGTCAATGTCCCACAGAACATATCATAGTGTCACTTTGCCCCACAGAACAAGCCAGTGTCATTTTCCCCATAGTACATATTATTTTGACCAACAGACCACGCCACAGCATCACTTTGCCAATTAAAATAAGCCACCGTTTTCCCATTAATATGCCAGTGTTAGCTGGCCCATAAATATGCCACAGCTAATTTGTCTAATAATATTCCAGTATTTTGCCATTAACAAGCCACTGGCAATTTGCCCAATAATATGCCAGTAGTATTTGGCGTATGTATGGCAAAATAATACTGGCATATTATTGGGTAAATTGAATGTGGCTTATTTATGGCAACAATCAATTTGCCCAATAATGTGCCAGTATTTTGCCATTTAATATATGCCAGTATTTTGTCATTTAATATGACAGCATTTTACCATTCAATATGCCAGTATTTTGCCATTAAATAAATGCCAGTATTTTGTCATTTAATATGCTAGTATTTTGCCATTTAATATATTCCAGTATTTTGCCATTTAATATGCTAGTATTTTGTTATTTAATATGCCAGTATGTTGCCATTTAATATGCCAGTATTTTGCCATTAAAAAAATGCCAATATTTTGTAATTTCCTATGCCTGTATTTTGGTATTTAATATGCCAGTATTTTGCCATTAAATATATGCCAGTATTTTGCCATTAATATGTCAGCGTTATTGTGCTCGCTAAATACCAGGAGGGAAATACAGTCACCGGATATGGCGTAAGGTCTAACCCGATGTAAATTATTTTTTCTTTTTACTTTTTATTTTCCGTCAGCCGAATCAAGCAGATGCGGCTGCCAGAAGAAAAGAAAAAAGTTCAGCAGCAGGACGCCACTGGTTGTTATTATTCTTATTTGTTAGCATTCTGGACCTTCTTCACACCATCTTTCTTTGAGTTCAGACATGTGCATTCATTTTCGGAGGAATGCATTTTCGTCCGAAAATAGCATTTTCGTCCATTCGTCCGAAAAACGAATAACTAAAATGCTAAACTAACGAAAGACGAATGAACGAATGGTTAATAAACGAAAATCATTCGTCCATTTGTGCTATTGGCATTCTATAAACCGAAATAGAGTCGGTTTATAGAATACCAATAGCATTACATATACATTCCATAAACCGAC
Source organism: Pelodytes ibericus (assembly GCA_036172795.1). Taxonomy (NCBI): domain Eukaryota; kingdom Metazoa; phylum Chordata; class Amphibia; order Anura; family Pelodytidae; genus Pelodytes; species Pelodytes ibericus. The sequence goes on from CM069858.1 coordinate 168,595,576, forward strand.
ATAATGAACAACTTTCGGTTTATGGAATGCATGTAATATTATTGGCTATCTATAAACCGAACTAGAGTCCCCATTCATAAGAATTTCTTATGAATGGAGTCCCCATTCATAAGAATTTCTTATGAATGGGGCTCTCGTTCGGTTTATAGAAAGCCAATAGTATTACATGTATTCTATAAGCCGACAGTCTATAAAACGAAGGTCGTTCGGTTTATAGACTTTCGGTTTATAGAATACATGTAATTCTATGTATTCTATAAGCCGAAAGTCTATAAACCGAAGGTTTTTCGGTTTATAGACTTTCGGTTTATAGAATACATAGAATTCTATGTAGTCTATAAACCGAAAGTCTTATGAATGGGGCTCTCGTTCGGTTAATAGAAAGCCAATAGTATTACACGTATTCTATAAGCCGAAAGTCTATAAACCGAAGGTCGTTCGGTTTATAGACTTTCGGTTTATAGAATACATGTAATACTATGTATTCTATAAACCGAAAGTCTATAAACCGAACGACCTTCGGTTTATAGACTTTCGTCTTATAGAATACGTGTAATACTATTGCCTTTATATAAACCGAAAGAGAGCCCCATTCATAAGAAATTCTTATGAATGGAGTCCCCATTCATAAGAATTTCTTATGAATGGGGCTCTCGTTCGGTTTATAGAAAGCCAATAGTATTACACGTATTCTATAAGACGAACTAATAAAACGAAACAAAAATAATGAACGAATTTCATCTGAAACGAATGCAGTAATCAATGAAATTCATTTTAGACTAAATAAATAACATTTTCGTCCGAATGGACAAAAACGAAACAAAAATTTTAGTTTTGCACATGTCTAGTGAGTACATTTGTCTTTAGTTTTAAATAGTTTTTTTATTCAATGGTTTGTGAATATGTTTCCACATTTCCAAGAAGTTTTCAGTGTCTGACGAGTGACTAGTTAAAATGATATCTTTGTTGGCTTACTGAGAATTTGAGTACAAGCTTTCAAACTGTTAAGGGTCCTCTTGAACTGCACTGTAATACTCAACTATTAATTATTGTAAATTTACTTGTGTCCTGTGATTCCAAAGCTTACACTCTACTATAGCATCTGTTTAAAGTTGACATGTCATCCACAAAATCTCTGGGTGACAAGTTCAGTTTCAAGTACGTATGGACTCTTGATCTACATATTTATTGACAAAATTACCCGCAAACCGGGGTCTGCATCCGCTGTATGTCACATATTTATTGAGAAACTATCAAGGGGAAGGGGGGGGAAGCGGGGGCACACCTAATGTGACCAGTGACCTGTAACAAAATCCAAACAGATATACTCAGTGTCAGAGGAGTTAACCCCTGGATTGCTTGACATATATAGGCAGTGTCAGATGATTTAACCCCTGGATGGCTAGACAGATATAGGCAGTGTCAGAGATGTTATCCCCTTGGGTGGCTAGACAGATCTAGGTAATGTTAGATGAGTTAACCCCTTGGTAGCTAGACAGATATAGGCAGTATCAGAGGAGTTAAACCCTTGGGTGGCTAAATAGATCTAGGCAGTGTCAGAGGAGTTAACCCCTTGGGTTGCTAGACAGATCTAGGCAGTGTCAGAGGCGTTAACCCCTTGGGTGACTAGACAGAGACAGTGTCAGAGTAGTTAACTCCTTGGGTGGCTAGACAGATATAGGCAATGTCACAGAAGTTAACCCCTTTATCCACAGACTCCCTCACACACATATACAGACAGTCTGTCACTCACACTGACATACACACACTCACTCACACTGACATACACACTCTCACTCACACTGACATAAACATACACACTCACTCACACACACTCTCCCTTACACTGACATACACACACATACTCACTCAGACTGACATACAAACACTCTTACTTGCACTGACATACACACTCACACTGACATACACACACTCTCATTTACACTGACATACACATACACATTCACTCACACACACTCTCAGTCACACTGACATACACACACACTCACTCACACTGACATACACATACACACTCACTCACACACACTCTTACTTACACTGACATACACACACACACACTCACTCACACTGACATACACACACTCTCACTTACACTGACATACACACTCACACTGACATACAAACACTCTCATTTACACTGACATACACATACACACTCACTCACACACACTCTCACTCACACTGACATACACACACACTGTTTAACTTACCTGCTGCACGCATGTCTGTGCTTCGAGTTCCATGTGTGAAGGAGGGGCTGAGCCAATCACGGGAGGCATCTGAACTCTCAGCCAATCAGGAGAGTTGAGATGTCTCACCTGATTGGCTGAGACCTCTTTCTATCAAGCTCAGACACAGGGGAAAAAAAGAAAGAAAAAGACCCCTGCACTGAGCAGCAAAGGGGGCTGCGGGGCATAGAAGTTCTGTGTTGCTGCATAGCAACAAGGAATAAAAACGTATACTTTGATTATATGATTTCTATATATCTACTAGTAAATTGACCAGCACAATGAATAGGCATCTTTTTTTATTCTCTATAAAATTATATATTATCATTAGTAAATGACAGGTACACTTTAAAAACTAGTCTTGAGCTCATTTAATAAATGTGATAGTAACATTTTGGATTGATGGACAGTTACGTATTGACTTTTGATTAAGAGGTAGTGATAATACTATTACTACATCAAATTGGGAAGAAGATGTTTTGTCCAGACAAACGAACTTTTGTATTTACAAATTCTTACCATTTTGCCAGAATGCTAAAAAAGGCTAATATTTTATTTGTCTTTGTCTTTTTTCATACACAATCCTTCCAAATTTAGTTCAGACTCGTGACCAAATACAGTCAGATTATATGTATAGAAATATCATTGCTTGCATTATTGCTTTTTTCTAATATCAGGAATTTCAGCAAATGTAATCAGAATGAATGCTTTGTGGAAAATGGGTTTAATCTAGGTGATGTGCACAACAGACTTATTGTACTTTTAGGCATGTGTTCACATACCTCTGAGTTTTATCTAGAATATACTATTATTTTGTACAAAAAATGCGATGCTGAGAATAATGACAATACATTCCCTGTGAAATTAGCACAAATTCCATGTAAAGAAAAAATAGTAACACATATATTGTTTCTTTCTCTTCTACAGCAGCGAGACATCTTTATGGCCAGCAATCCATTCCTTGCACCTCCTTTCATCCCATCCATGTAAGTGCTAACAGACTCTGCCTTAGTAGTAGCTAATATATGCAGGTTCTCGAAGAGCTAATATCCTGCTATAGGCAGTGTCAGCTGGCTTAAACTGGTTCACTGCTTCTGCAAATGTTTGGGAACATATAGGTGAAATGAAAAAATCCATGTGCAGATTGTAGGACGGTCAGGCTGCAGGCACATTAAGATTGAATTATTGTGTGAATCTGTATAATATTGTGGACAGCTCACCTGCTTCCAATTTAAACTGGATACAGAGGAACCACTTGTCCCAAGTATTATAAATGGAATTGTGTGTGTAAAATATGCTGTAGGACTGCACTGGAACCGTATTAAAACTAGAAATGTGAGAACTTTTTGAAATATTTGAAAGGCTTAAATATAATTATTAAAAGTAAATTTAATATGAGACAACTTAATACTAACAAGCATTACAAAACATAATTTTTGTATAATAATTAATCTAAACCATCATGACATGATATTGTACACCAATATATATATATATATATATATATATATATATATATATATATATATATATATATATATATATATATATATATCCATATACACACATATCAATTCTGTGAGACTTAAGCCTAAGTATGTTTAACCAGTGAATGTAGAGTCTTATAAAAAATACATTGTGTTTACAGAATTGCAAGCAAATGTGTAAATTCATAGAAAACTGTGTTCTGAATGTGTCTGTGGTGTCATTGGTTGATTATGACAATCACCTTGTGCTTGATATTTAAATTGCACATTTTCAACACTTGCATATCAAATCACAAGATGATGTTATACACAGGAAACACTTGTGACATATAAAACTTATCTTTTATCTTAATTTAAGCATTTGCTTGAAATTGTGTTGAAGCTATTTATAAATAATTTGTGATTTTTTTAATCTACAAAATCTATCTTTCACACTACAAAAACAATATTTAGGAGACAGAACCTCTTGATATATGTAAGCCATATATGCAGAAATAACCATTCGCTAAACCTCATTGTAAGGAACCACATTTGGCCAAATCAACACCATCAACAACATCCATAGGTTCAGCAAGAGTAAGTTAGACCTCTGTTAGAGATCTGGCAAAGAAGTAGGAACCCTGTACCATATGTGCTGGAAGTGTGAAGAGGTGAGCAAGATATTGAACTTCTCATGAAATAGTGTTGGCACCACAAGCATTCTACCTTTGCTGAATTCATCTCAAAAATACTAACTTAATTTTTTTCCCCATTCTACTTTATTCTTACTTTATTTATCGTTTTATTTTTTATTTGGTCACAGTTTGTTATGGTTGGGTTGGATTGTGATGAACAGTTTGTATGTTTATTAGGTGGTTGTATCTAATGTAAACTTACATGATCATCCTGTTAGATGGTTACATTTTATCAGTTAATACACACTGTGATTGCACATTAGTAATATAAATGGGTCTTTAAGGAGTTCCACTTTGCGCTATACGTATATGTAATGTGTCATTGAGAAGGTTTTTCAGAACATTGTAATCGTACACTGCTTCTTCTAGGTCCTTAAGAGTTAAATATATAAGCTTAACATGAACCAGAAGTAAAGGGGGGAGGGGAATGCCAGAGTGACATGGATATTATCAGGCTTCTCATCTCATATGCATCTTAGAATGGTGACACTGCTACCCTAAACAATGGATTCTATTAGAAGAAGATGGTATACTTTAAATGGTATTTCCCTGGGAAAAAATACTAATGAAAAGGATTTAGGAATAATTGTAGATAATAGACTTGGCAACAGTGCTCAATGCCAGTCAGCAGCTGCAAGGGTCAATAAGATATTGGCATGAATAAAACGAGGTATAGATTCACGGGAGGAGGATACCATCATGCCTCTTTAGAAATCAATGTTATGGCCTCATCTGAAATATGCAGTACAATTCTGGGTACCAGTCCATAAAAAGGATATTATGGAACTAGAAAAAGTGCGAAGGAGGGCCAAGGGGACTGGAGGATCTTAGTTATGAAGAGAGACTAAAAAAAATGCATTTATATACTATAGAAAAAAGGTGTCTCAGAGGGGATATGATAACATTATATAAATATGTGCATGGCCAATATAAACAGCTCTCCAGTGACCTGTTCATTAAAGGAAATGTACAAAGAACAAGCGACTGTAGGAGCAAAGATCTCATAGACAGCAGAGGAAGGGATTTTTTACGGTAAGGACAATAAAGTTATGGAACTCACTGCCAAGAGAGGGGGTGCTATCAACCACAGTAGATGCATTTAAAAATGGTCTGGATGTTTATTTTTTTTTTTTTTTAGAAAAGCGGAACATAACTGGCTATTAATAATAGAATAAGCATTAATAAAAGAGCTTATAGATCCATGGAGAAATCTGATTGCCCTTTTGAGTCAAGAAGGAATTTTTCCCCCTAGGAACAACATTCGAAATAGCTTCCTTAGGGTTTTTTTTTTTTGCCTTCTTTTGGATCAAAAGCTGGAATGATAGGTTGAACCTAAATTAATAAGTGTGAAATTAAAAAAGTATAATCTAAAAATAAAATTAGTAATCTTCCCTTGGGGAAAAACAGAAGTAAGAAACCTTGCAAGGAAAGGACATCTAACAATTACCCCAACCTTAAAAATTTGGGATAAACTGGTAACTAAAGATCTAATAATTAATGATCCTTGCTTATTATATTCCATTACTGACTATAATGAGTTCATCCCTGGTTCCATTTATAAATCCTACTTTGAAAACGTGGGAGAAGGTGCCTTAAATATTAAACTAGGAGGTATAATAAATCTAGTGACAGATGACCTTCTTCTACAGGATATACTGATCACTCCCTCAGAATTTAATAAAGGTTTGCTCTCCTGTTTCTATATTCAATTAAACGATTACATCTCCTTAATTAAGCCTTGATTTAAATTACCGTAAAGGTACACCCCCTTTGAAACTTTTTTTTTGAACAGCGGGATATGGTAACACATGCCATCTCAAAAATGTATAAATTATTGACAAACATAGGGCAATTAGAATTCCCATGCTTTACTTAGGTATTGGAAAAAGATTTAAAATTCACATCACATAATGAACAATGGGGGTAAATGTTTTGAATTATGTAGATCTATTTCTCAAGCTGTGAAGTTTCAAGCAATCATATAATATTTTTTGCTGGTGGTATAGAGTACTTGCGGACATTCATACATTTGATGTCTCTAAAAGTTAGTTTTGCTGGAGATGAGACAGAGTCCTAACCTCAACATCTGAGGAAAGAGAGTTAGGAGTAATACTTTCAGAGGACAGGTAGGTAGACAATGTAATAGAGAAGCAGGAAATGCTAACAGAATGCTTGGTTTCATAGGGAGAAGAATTAGCAGTAGAAAGACTGAAGTGCTCATGCCATTGTACAGAGCACTGGTGAAAGAGACCTCACTTGGAGTACTGCATGCAGTACTGGAGACCTTATCTCCAGAATGATATTGTTACTCTGGAGAAAGCTCAGAAAAGGGCTACTAAACTGGTTCCTAGGTTGAAGAATACAACATACCAGGAAAGGTTAAAAGCATCTTAACATGTATAGCTTGGAGGAAAGAATTAACAGGGGATATGATAGAAACATTTAAATACATAAAGGGAATCAACACAGTAAAGGAAGAGAGTATATTTAAAAGAAGAAAAACTACCACAACAAGAGGACATAGTTAAATTAGAGGAGCAAAGATTTAAAAGTAATATCAGGAACTATTACTTTACTGAGAAGGTAGTGGATGTATGGAATAGCCTTCTAGTGGAAGTAGTAGAGGTAAACACAGTTAAGGAGTTTAACCCCTTCAAGATAATGGCCGTGTCAGGCACGTCCTGCTGGGAACTCCGTTCCTGACAATAGATGTGCCTGGCACGTCCTGTGGTGAAACAAGCGGTTTTCGCGATCAACGATCACAAAAACCTTTTTAATGGTGCTGGTCTATTGCCTAGATATCGAGGCAATAGCTAACACCAAAATGTATTCTCTGGGGCACCCACGATCACCCCAAGGAGCGATCGTGGGCGCCATATTGATGGAGCAGCATGCTCAGTCAATATGGCTATGCCCTCTTGTGGTCAGAGCTTTGGAAGTGAAAGAAAATTCACTTCCGTCACTCTGAATATGTTGCTTGACTGCCCCTAGAGGCAGCAAGCAACATTGCAATGAAAAAAAAAAAAGATTTATTTAGCTTCAAACTGGTTTTATGGTTAGATCAGCCTATAAGTTTAAAATTAAATAATATTTACCACAAGGGATAGGGTTAGTGTTTTTTAAAAAAATATTTCATCATATTTTATGATTTTTTTGTAGTATCTAATGAAAGCCCTTCTTATGACGATAAAAACAACATATAATTTGTGTGGGTACAGTATGTGAGAAAGAAGAAAATTACAGCTAAACACAAAGAAATGTCAAAACAGCCATTGTCACCCAGGGAAAGTCAAGGTAAAAATGTCTTGTCACTAAGGGGTTAAGCATGTGTTGGATAGGCACGATTCTATCCTAGAAAAAAAGATAAGGCCAGGGAGTAATAACAGTATTTAGTAAATCAGGCAGACTGGATGGGCCAAATGGTTTTTATCTGCCGACACATTCTATGTTTCTATGTAATAAACATAAAGGGGACTTACTTCATATATTTTGGAATTGCCCTAAAATCAGTCCTCTCTGGGATAGGACAGAACAAAACAAATCATTGGTTTTCTGAATAATAATTTGTTTTAATCTTTCCCCTGATCTAGTATTAACTCAACACACTGAAATTTCTTTTGAAGTCTTGAAGAACCCATTACCGTTTAGACTGATTAACATGGCCAAACACCTAATTGTGGCCCACTGGAAAAGAAGGAGACTGATGTTAGAAGTATTATTATGCTCACTATGATTGACTGTTTAGTTTACTAGCAGCCCTGAATCTTGTGATTTTTTTTGTATATCTAGTCTGTTATATTGCCAAGAAAGCAATAAGAAAAGAAAAAAAGATTTGTAGCCACACATTCATGAAAGACTCTCTATCATGGTGACATGATCAGACCGACATCGCGTGAAATGAGATTCCAAATGCAACCCACCAACTTCCTGTCTTCTTTTGTGTGATGTCATCTTCGGATTGAATGTCCGTAACTGGCAATGAGAAGTGGAAGTGGATGTTCTGACAGCTGATCTTCACTTTCAATCTGGGATATGGGCAGGTTATTGGACTGGGGAAGAGGGAGGGTAAGTATTTAGAGCAGGTTTTTTTTTTGTATTACTATAGGAGCATATTTGTATTTCCCTTGATGAAGTTAGGCTTTTCCTACCAAAATGTGTCAGGCTATTATCCTCCTTTTCATACATATTGGTTTTACTATTTCTGATTATTTGTGGTTGCTGTCCAAGACTTGATCACACAATTGCCCATATACTTGCTGGATGCATTGGTTACCCTCCACTTTTATATCTACATTGGAGAAGATTGGACTTGGGACTGCACACCTGATTCCATTTGGGCTTCTCTAGATAATTTTATACAATAAATATAGACGTTGTTTCTTTAGCATGTACAGGTTTTACTTTTCTTTACAACAAAAACTTTTTATTCCCCATATTAGTTTTGCAACCATCCTCTGCACTTTCTCCAGTTCCATAAAGTCTTTTTATTTTTTAGAAAAGAGGCGCAGAATTGAACTGAATATTCAAGGTGGGGCCTTATCATGGATCTTTTCACAGGCTATTGTGTATAATTATTCCCAAATCTTTTTCATTAATAGATTTCACCAAAGAAAGACCATTTAAACTATATGTTGCATTACATGTGTCTGTAATGAATCTCGTTTGCATTTATAAAGCCAGTTACCCAATTTGTCAAAATTCTCTTGCAATGAAGACACATCTAGTTCAGACTGTATTAGCCTACTTAATTTTGTGTCATTGGGAAAGACTGAGACTTTACTCCCTATGCCCACTGGGAGGTCATTAGTAAATAAATAAAAAACGAGGGCCCAGGATAGATCCCTATGGTCCCAGCCAATTGCCAATCCAAACACAAATATTTGTCCCTAAGCCTATTTCAGTAAATTTTTATAGTAACCCATTGTGTGGAACCATATAAAATGCCTTAACAAAGTTTAAATGTATCACATCAACCGAAGCACCCATATCTATATTTTTATAAAGTTCTTCATAGAATGCAATTAAATTAGTTTGACAAGATATCATATTTTTCTGTGTAAAAGACACCCCATATATAAGACGACCCCTATTTTTTGAACCCCAAATTAAGAAATAAATGTTTTTAACACCAAACAGTAATTTATGTTTTCGGTATTTACATAGTTCTGTGTGTGTGGCTCTTCCATTCTTTTTATGTTTATAATGATCATATGCAATTCGTCAGTGGCGTCCCGAGGGAGGTGCGGGGGGTGCGGACCACACTGGGTGACACCCCTAGTGGGGGAGACACCCTTGCTGCCAGCAGCCCCCCGCAGAGCATCGCGCCGCGGAATTTGGCCACCGGGAAAAAAAGTTAAAAAATTAATCATTGCGACCTGATGTGACGATATGTCACATCCAGTGGCTGTGTTTCCCTCATTTATGCAGGAGGGAAGACTGCACACCAGGCGGTAAGTACTGGGAAAGGGGGAGGAGGGGGGAATAATGAGTATAGTAACTTTAAATTATTAATAGAAAACATAATACTGGCATCCAAATAGGCAAATTGGCTGGGGCATCTGAATGGCACAATATCACTGATATCTGAATGGCACAATATTACTGGCATCTTAATGGCATAATATTACTGGCATCTGAATGGCACAATAATTATGGCATCTTAATGGCACAATAATACTGGCATCCGAATGGCACAATAATACTGGTATCTTAATGGCACAATAATTATGGCAATATTTATGGCATCTTAATGGCACAATATTACTGGCATTTTATTGGCACAATATTACTGGCATCTGAATGGTGCAATAATACTGGCATCTGAATGGCACAATATTACTGGCATCTTAATGGTGCAATAAAACTGGCATCTGAATGGCACAATGAATGGCGCAATATTACTGGCATCTTAATGGCACAATAATACTGGCATCTGAATGGCAAACTATTACTTGCATCTGAATGGCACAATATTACTGGCATCTTAATGGCACAATAATACTGGCATCTTAATGGCACAATATTACTGGCATCTAAATGGCACAACAATGCTGGCATCTTAATGGCACAATATTACTGGCATCTTAATGGTCCATCCATTTTTTGTGTGTTTATGTTTCCTGCAAGTTTTTGTTTTCTGCCAGGACTAATCTATACAAGAGATTTAAGAGAACAGCTACACATTGGGGGTCACTATTAGAGCAGCTATATAAGTGGAGCAATTGCCTTGGATTTTTATTTAGTTATTTAACTTTGTCCCACATTTGTGACTCACTTCTTTTAAACTGTTTTAAAATGCCGAGCTATCTGATCTGAACATGGAGAACCTTAGCTTGTTCAAGCTGAATTTGGGAAACGTGTTACCAGGGCTCTGTAATATATTGCACAACACCACCATCTATGTTAACAATTTTGTGTTACCAGAATTATTTGGTCTAGTTTTTTATACTGCAGAATTTGAAAAGGAGAAACATTTGTTTGTAGTTTTCACATGTGCTAATTAAGCAATTACAGTAATTTGTGATTATAAATCCATGCTAAACTTATGTAGGAGTAAATAGGCATTGATAAGAAGGTACAACTGGGTAGTTAGGAAGAAATATTTACTTACAAACAAGTTCCAGAACTGAGGGGGCAGTGGCTGGAATTTCTGTAAAGCCATAGAATCTGAAGTATTTCATTACACTGCAAGCAATTTCTATTTTATCCTTTCTTCTAAAAGGGTGATGACTAGAAAGATGATGTCATGTTAATAAAGTGCTTTTTACATTTATGTTAAAAGCATAAAACATACCATATATTGTATGGACTACATGGGTCATTTGGTTCTCATCTAAGTATATATTTGCCGTATATTCACTAAGCAGTGAACGGTGATGAATTGACAACTGAGTGGCAAAAAATGAGGTCAGAATAACTGATTTGGAAACAGAAGCGAGGTGGGGAATATATTTTAGCATAGCTGCTTTGGCCTTGTTTTTGTAATTTGGCTGACTTTATCTTTCTGGTCATCCTCCAGTTAAGTCTCAGTATGTTAACCCTTTCGTAACAATAGACGTCCCAGGCACTAGGCAGGAAAGCATCCTGTTAGTGATACTGGTTGTGCCTGGCATGTCCTGCTTTTCCGATGATTTTACATTTTCTATCATTTTTAGTATTGTAATATATGATGAGATCCACATAAATGTATCTAAATAAAGCCCTTCTTATCCTCCCAAAAACAATATATAATTTGCTTGGGTTCCATAAATGAGAAAGAAGAAAATGACAGCTAAACACAAACACTGCAAAAGTGTTAAAAAACCCTTTATCAAGAACGACCATTCATTATCAAAAAGTATGGTCATGAATGGGTTAGATTAAAAAATTAAAGATAAATTGCTCATAGTGTAATGAAATACTACAGATTCTAAGGGTTTACAAAAATTCCAGCAACTGCCTCTTTATAAATGATTATGTCAGTAAATGATAGAACATTATAGAAAATGATCGTCTCTATCTGTTAGTTAAAAAAAAAACACAGACTCTCAATTTCGAATATAATCAGTAGAAGGGACCTAGTTAGGGCCACTATATTGATCACGTATTCTGTTGCCAAACAGCTTGCTTGTGCCATCGAATCCTACAAACAGCTTGCCTGTGTCATTTTTACCCCCAAAAATGCTTGCCAATGCCCTTACACCCCTCTTATGTGCAGGACTGGAGAACAGGATTGGTATGTCTCTTCCTCTCCATTGCTGTGTATAGATTGATCCAGAATACAGCAATGTTTCTGCATGTTTGATCAGACAGTTTGGCTGGAGACAGGGGCGTACCTAGAGCATTTGGCACATGGGGCGGACCCTGAGTGTGGCACCCCCCCCATAATAAAAATGTAAGAAAACACCCACAATTTTTTCAATGTTTGAAAATTGTACAATTATAGATACCAGTAATATTGTGCCAGTCAGATACCAGGAATAGTGTGCCATTCAGAGCCCAGTAATATTGTGCCAGTCAGAGACCAGTAATATTGTGCCATTCAGATACCAGTATTATTGTGCCACTCAGAGCCCAGTAATATTGTGCCAGTCAGATACCAGGAATAGTGTGCCAGTCAGAACCCAGTAGTAGTGTGCAACTCAGAGTCCAGTATTAGTGTGCCACTCAGAGCCCAGTAATAGTGTGCCACTCAGAGCCCAGTAATAGTGTGCCAGTCAGAGCCCAGTAATATTGTGCCAGTCAGAGCCCAGTAATAGTGTGCCACTCAGAGCCCAGTAATAGTGTTCAAGTCAGAGCCCAGTAATATTGTGCCAGTCAGAGCCCAGTAATAGTGTGCCATTCAGAGCCCAGTAATAGTGTGCCAGTCAGAGCCCAGTAATAGTGTGCCAGTCAGAGCCCAGGAATTTTGTGCCAGTCAGGGCCCAGTAATATTGTGCCAGTCAGAACCCAGTAATAGTGTGCCACTCAGAGCCCAGGAATAGTGTGCCAGTCAGAACCCAGTGATAGTGTGCCACTCAGAGCCGAGGAATAGTGTGCCAGTCAGAACCCAGTGATATGGTTCCAGTCAGAGCCCAGTAATAGTGTGCCAGTCAGATGCCTGTAATATTGTGCCAGTCAGAGAACAGTAATAGTGTGCCAGTCAGAGCCAAGTAATAGTGTGCCAGTCAAAGCCCAGTAATATTATGACAGTCAGATACCAGGAATATTGTTCCATTCAGAGCCCAGTAATATTGAGCCAGTCAGAGCCCAGTAATATTGTGCCATTCAGAGCCCAGTAATATTGTGCCATTCAGAGCCCAGTAATAGTGTGCCAGTCAGAGCCCAGTAATATTGGGCCAGTCAGATACCAGTAATATTGTGCCACTCAGAGCCCGGTAATATTGTGCCAGTCAGATGCCTGTAATATTGTGTCATTCAGAGCGCAGTAATAGTGTGCCAGTCAGAGCCCAGTAATATTGTGCCAGTCAAATACCAGTAATATTGTGCCACTCAGAGCCCGGTAATATTGTGCCAGTCAGATGCCTGTAATATTGTGTCATTCAGAGCCCAGTAATAGTGTGCCAGTCAGATGCCTGTAATATTGTGCCAGTCAGAGCCTAGTAATAGTGTGCCAGTCAGAGACCAGTAATAGTGTGCCACTCAGAGCCCAGAATTATTATGCCAGTCAGATACGAGGAATATTGTGCCAGTCAGAACCCAGTAATATTGTGCCATTCAGAGCCCAGTAATAGTGTGCCAGTCAGAGCCCAGTAATAGTGTGCCAGTCAGAGCCCAGTAATATTGTGCCAGTCAGAGACAAGGATTATTGCGCCAGTCAGAGCCCAGGAATATTGTGCCATTCAGATACCAGGAATATTGTGCCAGTCAGAGCCCAGTAATTGTGTGCCAGTCAGAACCCAGTAATAGTGTGCCAATCAGATACCAGTAATATTGTGCCAGTCAGAGCCCATGAATATTGCGCCAGTCAGATACCAGAAATATTGTGCCAGTCAGAGCCCAGTAATATTGTGCCAGTCAGAGCCCAGTAATATTGTGCCAGTCAAATACCAGTAGTATTGTGCCAGTCAGAGCCAGTAATATTGTGCCAGTCAGAGCCCAGTAATATTGTGCCAGTCAGAGCCAGGAATATTGTGCCAGTCAGAACCCAGTAATAGTGTGCCACTCAGAGCCCAGTAATAGTGTGCCACTCAGAGCCCAGTAATATGATGCCAGTCAGATACGAGTAATATTGTGCCAGTCAGAGCCCAGTAATATTGTGCCAGTCAGAGCCCAGTAATATTGTGCCATTCAGAGCCCAGTAATAGTGTGCCAGTCAGAGCCCAGTAATATTGTGCAAGTCAGAACCCAGGAATATTGTGCAAGTCAGAGCCCAGGAATTTTGTGCATGTCAGAGCCCAGGAATATTGTGCCACTCAGAACCCAGGAATAGTGTGCCAGTCAGAACCCAGTGATAGTGTGCCACTCAGAGCCCAGGAATAGTGTGCCAGTCAGAACCCAGTGATATTGTGCAAGTCAGAGCCCAGTAATAGTGTGCCAGTCAGATGCCTGTAATATTGTGCCAGTCAGAGCCCAGGAATATTGTGCCAGTCAGAGCCCAGTAATATTGTGCCATTCAGAGCCCAATAATAGTGTGCCAGTCAGAGCCCAGTAATATTGTGCAAGTCAGAGCCCAGGAATATTGTGCCAGTCAGAGCCCAGGAATTTTGTGCCAGTCAGGGCCCAGTAATATTGTGCCAGTCAGAACCCAGTAATAGTGTGCCACTCAGAGCCCAGGAATAGTGTGCCAGTCAGAACCCAGTGATAGTGTGCCACTCAGAGCCCAGGAATAGTGTGCCAGTCAGAACCCAGTGATATGGTGCCAGTCAGAGCCCAGTAATAGTGTGCCAGTCAGATGCCTGTAATATTGTGCCAGTCAGAGAACAGTAATAGTGTGCCAGTCAGATCCAAGTAATAGTGTGCTAGTCAAAGCCCAGTAATATTATGCCAGTCAGATACCAGGAATATTGTTCCATTCAGAGCCCAGTAATATTGTGCCAGTCAGAGCCCAGTAATATTGTGCCATTCAGAGCCCAGTAATATTGTGCCATTCAGAGCCCAGTAATAGTGTGCCACTCAGAGCCCAGTAATATTGTGCCAGTCAGATACCAGTAATATTGTGCCACTCAGAGCCCGGTAATATTGTGCCAGTCAGATGCCTGTAATATTGTGTCATTCAGAGCCCAGTAATAGTGTGCCAGTCAGATGCCTGTAATATTGTGCCAGTCAGAGCCCAGTAATAGTGTGCCAGTCAGAGACCAGTAATAGTGTGCCTGTCAGAGCCCAGTAATATTATGCCAGTCAGATACGAGGAATATTGTGCCAGTCAGAGCCTGTAATATTGTGCCATTCAGAGCCCAGTAATAGTGTGCCAGTCAGAGCCCAGTAATATTGTGAGAGTCAGAGCCCAGTAATATTGTGCTAGTCAGAGACAAGGATTATTGTGCCAGTCAGAGCCCAGGAATATTGTGCCATTCAGATACCAGGAATATTGTGCCAGTCAGAGCCCAGTAATTGTATGCCAGTCAGAACCCAGTAATAGTTTGCCACTCAGATACCAGTAATATTGCGCCAGTCAGAGCCCAGGAATATTGCGCAAGTCAGATACCAGTAATATTGTGCCAGTCAGAGCCCAGTAATATTGTGCCAGTCAAATACCAGTAGTATTGTGCCAGTCAGAGCCAGTAATATTGTGGCAGTCAGAGCCCAGTAATATTGTGCCAGTCAGAGCCAGGAATATTGTGCCAGTCAGAACCCAGTAATAGTGTGCCACTCAGAGCCCAGTAATAGTGTGCCACTCAGAGCCCAGTAATATTATGCCAGTCAGATACGAGGAATATTGTGCCAGTCAGAGCCCAGTAATATTGTGCCAGTCAGAGCTCACTAATATTGTGCCATTCAGAGCCCAGTAATAGTGTGCCAGTCAGAGCCCAGTAATATTGTGCAAGTCAGAGCCCAGGAATATTGTGCCACTCAGAACCCAGGAATAGTGTGCCAGTCAGAACCCAGTGATAGTGTGCCACTCAGAGCCCAGGAATAGTGTGCCAGTCAGAACCCAGTGATATTGTGCCAGTCAGAGCCCAGTAATAGTGTGCCAGTCATGGCACAGTAATATTGTGCCAGTCAGAACCCAGTAATAGAGTGCCACTCAGAGCCCAGGAATAGTGTGCCAGTCAGAACCCAGTGATAGTGTGCCACTCAGAGCCCAGGAATAGTGTGCCAGTCAGAACCCAGTGATATGGTGCCAGTCAGAGCCCAGTAATAGTGTGCCAGTCAGATGCCTTTAATATTGTGCCAGTCAGAGAACAGTAATAGTGTGCCAGTCAGAGCCAAGTAATAGTGTGCCAGTCAAAGCCCAGTAATATTATGCCAGTCAGATACCAGGAATATTGTTCCATTCAGAGCCCAGTAATATTGTGCCAGTCAGAGCCCAGTAATATTGTGCCATTCAGAGCCCAGTAATATTGTGCCATTCAGAGCCCAGTAATAGTGTGCCAGTCAGAGCCCAGTAATATTGTGCCAGTCAGATACCAGTAATATTGTGCCACTCAGAGCCCGGTAATATTGTGCCAGTCAGATGCCTGTAATATTGTGTCATTCAGAGCCCAGTAATAGTGTGGCAGTCAGATGCCTGTAATATTGTGCCAGTCAGAGCCCAGTAATAGTGTGCCAGTCAGAGACCAGTAATAGTGTGCCACTCAGAGCCCAGTAATATTATGCCAGTCAGATACGAGGAATATTGTGCCAGTCAGAGCCCAGTTATATTGTGCCATTCAGAGCCCAGTAATAGTGTGCCAGTCAGAGCCCAGTAATATTGTGAGAGTCAGAGCCCAGTAATATTGTGCTAGTCAGAGACAAGGATTATTGTGCCAGTCAGAGCCCAGGAATATTGTGCCATTCAGATACCAGGAATATTGTGCCAGTCAGAGCCCAGTAATTGTATGCCAGTCAGAACCCAGTAATAGTTTGACACTCAGATACCAGTAATATTGCGCCAGTCAGAGCCCAGGAATATTGCGCAAGTCAGATACCAGTAATATTGTGCCAGTCAGAGCCCAGTAATATTGTGCCAGTCAAATACCAGTAGTATTGTGCCAGTCAGAGCCAGTAATATTGTGGCAGTCAGAGCCCAGTAATATTGTGCCAGTCAGAGCCAGGAATATTGTGCCAGTCAGAACCCAGTAATAGTGTGCCACTCAGAGCCCAGTAATAGTGTGCCACTCAGAGCCCAGTAATATTATGCCAGTCAGATACGAGGAATATTGTGCCAGTCAGAGCCCAGTAATATTGTGCCAGTCAGAGCCCACTAATATTGTGCCATTCAGAGCCCAGTAATAGTGTGCCAGTCAGAGCCCAGTAATATTGTGCAAGTCAGAGCCCAGGAATATTGTGCCACTCAGAACCCAGGAATAGTGTGCCAGTCAGAACCCAGTGATAGTGTGCCACTCAGAGCCCAGGAATAGTGTGCCAGTCAGAACCCAGTGATATTGTGCCAGTCAGAGCCCAGTAATAGTGTGCCAGTCATGGCACAGTAATATTGTGCCAGTCAGAACCCAGTAATAGTGTGCCACTCAGAGCCCAGGAATAGTGTGCCAGTCAGAACCCAGTGATATGGTGCCAGTCAGAGCCCAGTAATAGTGTGCCAGTCAGATGCCTTTAATATTGTGCCAGTCAGAGAACAGTAATAGTGTGCCAGTCAGAGCCAAGTAATAGTGTGCCAGTCAAAGCCCAGTAATATTATGCCAGTCAGATACCAGGAATATTGTTCCATTCAGAGCCCAGTAATATTGTGCCAGTCAGAGCCCAGTAATATTGTGCCATTCAGAGCCCAGTAATATTGTGCCATTCAGAGCCCAGTAATAGTGTGCCAGTCAGAGCCCAGTAATATTGTGCCAGTCAGATACCAGTAATATTGTGCCACTCAGAGCCCGGTAATATTGTGCCAGTCAGATGCCTGTAATATTGTGTCATTCAGAGCCCAGTAATAGTGTGGCAGTCAGATGCCTGTAATATTGTGCCAGTCAGAGCCCAGTAATAGTGTGCCAGTCAGAGACCAGTAATGGTGTGCCACTCAGAGCCCAGTAATATTATGCCAGTCAGATACGAGGAATATTGTGCCAGTCAGAGCCCAGTTATATTGTGCCATTCAGAGCCCAGTAATAGTGTGCCAGTCAGAGCCCAGTAATAGTGTGCCAGTCAGAGCACAGTAATATTGTGCCAGTCAGAGACAAGGATTATTGTGCCAGTCAGAGCCCTGGAATATTGTGCCATTCAGATACCAGGAATATTGTGCCAGTCATAGCCCAGTAATTGTATGCCAGTCAGAACCCAGTAATAGTGTGCCACTCAGATACCAGTAATAGTGTGCCACTCAGAGCCCAGTAATATTATGCCAGTCAGATACGAGGAATATTGTGCCAGTCAGAGCCCAGTAATCGTGTGCCAGTCAGAGCCCAGTAAAAGTGTGCCAGTCAGAGCCCAGTAATATTGTGCCAGTCAGAGACAAGGATTATTGTGCCAGTCAGAGCCCAGGAATATTGTGCCATTCAGATACCAGGAATATTGTGCCATTCAGAGCCCAATAATAGTGTGCCAGTCAGAGCCCAGTAATATTGTGCAAGTCAGAGCCCAGGAATATTGTGCCAGTCAGAGCCCAGGAATTTTGTGCCAGTCAGGGCCCAGTAATATTGTGCCAGTCAGAACCCAGTAATAGTGTGCCACTCAGAGCCCAGGAATAGTGTGCCAGTCAGAACCCAGTGATAGTGTGCCACTCAGAGCCCAGGAATAGTGTGCCAGTCAGAACCCAGTGATATGGTGCCAGTCAGAGCCCAGTAATAGTGTGCCAGTCAGATGCCTGTAATATTGTGCCAGTCAGAGAACAGTGATAGTGTGCCAGTCAGAGCCAAGTAATAGTGTGCCACTCAAAGCCCAGTAATATTATGCCAGTCAGATACCAGGAATATTGTTCCATTCAGAGCCCAGTAATATTGTGCCAGTCAGAGCCCAATAATATTGTGCCATTCAGAGCCCAGTAATAGTGTGCCAGTCAGAGCCCAGTATTATTGTGCCAGTCAGATACCAGTAATATTGTGCCACTCAGAGCCCGGTAATATTGTGCCAGTCAGATGCCTGTAATATTGTGTCATTCAGAGCCCAGTAATAGTGTGCCAGTCAGATGCCTGTAATATTGTGCCAGTCAGAGCCCAGTAATAGTGTGCCAGTCAGAGACCAGTAATAGTGTGCCACTCAAAGCCCAGTAATATTATGCCAGTCAGATACGAGGAATATTGTGCCACTCAGAGCCCGGTAATATTGTGCCAGTCAGATGCCTGTAATATTGTGTCATTCAGAGCCCAGTAATATTGTGCCATTCAGAGCCCAGTAATAGTGTGCCAGTCAGAGCCCAGTAATATTGTGCCAGTCAGAGCCCAGTAATATTGTGCCAGTCAGAGACAAGGATTATTGTGCAAGTCAGAGCCCAGGAATATTTTGCCATTCAGATACCAGGAATATTGTGCCAGTCAGAGCCCAGTAATTGTATGCCAGTCAGAACCCAGTAATAGTGGGCCACTCAGATACCAGTAATATTGCGCCAGTCAGAGCCCAGGAATATTGCGCCAGTCAGATACCAGTAATATTGTGCCAGTCAGAGGCCAGTAATATTGTGCCAGTCAAATACCAGTAGTATTGTGCCAGTCAGAGCCAGTAATATTGTGCCAGTCAGAACCCATAATAGTGTGCCACTCAGAGCCCAGTAATATTATGCCAGTCAGATACGAGGAATATTGTGCCAGTCAGATACCAGTAATATTGTGCCACTCGAGCCCGGTAATATTGTGCCAGTCAGATGCCTGTAATATTGTGTCATTCAGAGCCCAGTAATAGTGTGGCAGTCAGATGCCTGTAATATTGTGCCAGTCGGAGCCCAGTAATAGTGTGCCAGTCAGAGACCAGTAATAGTGTGCCACTCAGAGCCCAGTAATATTATGCCAGTCAGATACGAGGAATATTGTGCCAGTCAGAGCCCAGTTATATTGTGCCATTCAGAGCCCAGTAATAGTGTGCCAGTCAGAGCCCAGTAATATTGTGCCAGTCAGAGACAAGGATTATTGTGCCAGTCAGAGCCCTGGAATATTGTGCCAGTCAGATACGAGGAATATTGTGCCAGTCAGAGCCCAGTAATCGTGTGCCAGTCAGAGCCCAGTAAAAGTGTGCCAGTCAGAGCCCAGTAATATTGTGCCAGTCAGAGACAAGGATTATTGTGCCAGTCAGAGCCCAGGAATATTGTGCCATTCAGATACCAGGAATATTGTGCCATTCAGAGCTCAATAATAGTGTGCCAGTCAGAGCCCAGTAATATTGTGCAAGTCAGAGCCCAGGAATATTGTGCCAGTCAGAGCCCAGGAATTTTGTGCCAGTCAGGGCCCAGTAATATTGTGCCAGTCAGAACCCAGTAATAGTGTGCCACTCAGAGCCCAGGAATAGTGTGCCAGTCAGAACCCAGTGATAGTGTGCCACTCAGAGCCCAGGAATAGTGTGCCAGTCAGAACCCAGTGATATGGTGCCAGTCAGAGCCCAGTAATAGTGTGCCAGTCAGATGCCTGTAATATTGTGCCAGTCAGAGAACAGTAATAGTGTGCCAGTCAGAGCCAAGTAATAGTGTGCCAGTCAAAGCCCAGTAATATTATGCCAGTCAGATACCAGGAATATTGTTCCATTCAGAGCCCAGTAATATTGTGCCAGTCAGAGCCCAATAATATTGTGCCATTCAGAGCCCAGTAATAGTGTGCCAGTCAGAGCCCAGTAATATTGTGCCACTCAGATATCAGTAATATTGTGCCACTCAGAGCCCGGTAATATTGTGCCAGTCAGATGCCTGTAATATTGTGTCATTCAGAGCCCAGTAATAGTGTGCCAGTCAGATGCCTGTAATATTGTGCCAGTCAGAGCCCAGTAATAGTGTGCCAGTCAGAGACCAGTAATAGTGTGCCACTCAAAGCCCAGTAATATTATGCCAGTCAGATACGAGGAATATTGTGCCAGTCAGAGCCCAGTAATATTGTGCCATTCAGAGCCCAGTAATAGTGTGCCAGTCAGAGCCCAGTAATATTGTGCCAGTCAGAGCCCAGTAATATTGTGCCAGTCAGAGACAAGGATTATTGTGCAAGTCAGAGCCCAGGAATATTTTGCCATTCAGATACCAGGAATATTGTGCCAGTCAGAGCCCAGTAATTGTATGCCAGTCAGAACCCAGTAATAGTGGGCCACTCAGATACCAGTAATATTGCGCCAGTCAGAGCCCAGGAATATTGCGCCAGTCAGATACCAGTAATATTGTGCCAGTCAGAGCCCAGTAATATTGTGCCAGTCAAATACCAGTAGTATTGTGCCAGTCAGAGCCAGTAATATTGTGCCAGTCAGAGCCCAGTAATATTGTGCCAGTCAGAGCCAGGAATATTGTGCTAGTCAGAACCCATAATAGTGTGCCACTCAGAGCCCAGTAATATTATGCCAGTCAGATACGAGGAATATTGTGCCAGTCAGAGCCCAGTAATATTGTGCCATTCAGAGCCCAGTAATAGTGTGCCAGTCAGAGCCCAGTAATATTGTGCAAGTCAGAGTCCAGGAATATTGTGCCAGTCAGAGCCCAGGAATTTTGTGCCAGTCAGAGCCCAGGAATATTGTGCCACTCAGAACCCAGGAATAGTGTGCCAGTCAGAACCCAGTGATAGTGTGCCACTCAGAGCCCAGGAATAGTGTGCCAGTCAGAACCCAGTGATATTGTGCCAGTCAGAGCCCAGTAATAGTGTGCCAGTCATGGCCCAGTAATATTGTGCCAGTCAGAACCCAGTAATAGTGTGCCACTCAGAGCCCAGGAATAGTGTGCCAGTCAGAACCCAGTGATAGTGTGCCACTCAGTACCCAGGAATAGTGTGCCAGTCAGAACCCAGTGATATGGTGCCAGTCAGAGCCCAGTAATAGTGTGCCAGTCAGATGCCTGTAATATTGTGCCAGTCAGAGAACAGTAATAGTGTGCCAATCAGAGCCAAGTAATAGTGTGCCAGTCAAAGCCCAGTAATATTATGCCAGTCAGATACCAGGAATATTGTGCCAGTCAGAGCCCAGTTATATTGTGCCATTCAGAGCCCAGTAATAGTGTGCCAGTCAGAGCCCAGTAATAGTGTGCCAGTCAGAGCCCAGTAATATTGTGCCAGTCAGAGACAAGGATTATTGTGCCAGTCAGAGCCCTGGAATATTGTGCCATTCAGATACCAGGAATATTGTGCCGGTCAGAGCCCAGTAATTGTATGCCAGTCAGAACCCAGTAATAGTGTGCCACTCAGATACCAGTAATAGTGTGCCACTCAGAGCCCAGTAATATTATGCCAGTCAGATACGAGGAATATTGTGCCAGTCAGAGCCCAGTAATCGTGTGCCAGTCAGAGCCCAGTAAAAGTGTGCCAGTCAGAGCCCAGTAATATTGTGCCAGTCAGAGACAAGGATTATTGTGCCAGTCAGAGCCCAGGAATATTGTGCCATTCAGATACCAGGAATATTGTGCCATTCAGAGCCCAATAATAGTGTGCCAGTCAGAGCCCAGTAATATTGTGCAAGTCAGAGCCCAGGAATATTGTGCCAGTCAGAGCCCAGGAATGTTGTGCCAGTCAGGGCCCAGTAATATTGTGCCAGTCAGAACCCAGTAATAGTGTGCCACTCAGAGCCCAGGAATAGTGTGCCAGTCAGAACCCAGTGATAGTGTGCCACTCAGAGCCCAGGAATAGTGTGCCAGTCAGAACCCAGTGATAGTGTGCCACTCAGAGCCCAGTAATAGTGTGCCAGTCAGAGCCCAGTAATATTGTGCCAGTCAGATACCAGTAATATTGTGCCACTCAGAGCCCGGTAATATTGTGCCAGTCAGATGCCTGTAATATTGTGTCATTCAGAGCCCAGTAATAGTGTGCCAGTCAGATGCCTGTAATATTGTGCCAGTCAGAGCCCAGTAATAGTGTGCCAGTCAGAGACCAGTAATAGTGTGCCACTCAAAGCCCAGTAATATTATGCCAGTCAGATACGAGGAATATTGTGCCAGTCAGAGCCCAGTAATATTGTGCCATTCAGAGCCCAGTAATAGTGTGCCAGTCAGAGCCCAGTAATATTGTGCCAGTCAGAGCCCAGTAATATTGTGCCAGTCAGAGACAAGGATTATTGTGCAAGTCAGAGCCCAGGAATATTTTGCCATTCAGATACCAGGAATATTGTGCCAGTCAGAGCCCAGTAATTGTATGCCAGTCAGAACCCAGTAATAGTGGGCCACTCAGATACCAGTAATATTGCGCCAGTCAGAGCCCAGGAATATTGCGCCAGTCAGATACCAGTAATATTGTGCCAGTCAGAGCCCAGTAATATTGTGCCAGTCAAATACCAGTAGTATTGTGCCAGTCAGAGCCAGTAATATTGTGCCAGTCAGAGCCCAGTAATATTGTGCCTGTCAGAGCCAGGAATATTGTGCCAGTCAGAACCCATAATAGTGTGCCACTCAGAGCCCAGTAATATTATGCCAGTCAGATACGAGGAATATTGTGCCAGTCAGAGCCCAGTAATATTGTGCCATTCAGAGCCCAGTAATAGTGTGCCAGTCAGAGCCCAGTAATATTGTGCAAGTCAGAGTCCAGGAATATTGTGCCAGTCAGAGCCCAGGAATATTGTGCCACTCAGAACCCAGGAATAGTGTGCCAGTCAGAACCCAGTGATAGTGTGCCACTCAGAGCCCAGGAATAGTGTGCCAGTCAGAACCCAGTGATATTGTGCCAGTCAGAGCCCAGTAATAGTGTGCCAGTCATGGCCCAGTAATATTGTGCCAGTCAGAACCCAGTAATAGTGTGCCACTCAGAGCCCAGGAATAGTGTGCCAGTCAGAACCCAGTGATAGTGTGCCACTCAGTACCCAGGAATAGTGTGCCAGTCAGAACCCAGTGATATGGTGCCAGTCAGAGCCCAGTAATAGTGTGCCAGTCAGATGCCTGTAATATTGTGCCAGTCAGAGAACAGTAATAGTGTGCCAATCAGAGCCAAGTAATAGTGTGCCAGTCAAAGCCCAGTAATATTATGCCAGTCAGATACCAGGAATATTGTGCCAGTCAGAGCCCATTAATAGTGTGCCAGTCAGAGCCCAGTAATAGTGTGCCAGTCAGAGCCCAGTAATATTGTGCCAGTCAGAGACAAGGATTATTGTGCCAGTCAGAGCCCTGGAATATTGTGCCATTCAGATACCAGGAATATTGTGCCATTCAGAGCCCAATAATAGTGTGCCAGTCAGAGCCCAGTAATATTGTGCAAGTCAGAGCCCAGTAATAGTGTGCCAGTCAGAGCCCAGTAATATTGTGCCAGTCAGAGACAAGGATTATTGTGCCAGTCAGAGCCCTGGAATATTGTGCCATTCAGATACCAGGAATATTGTGCCAGTCAGAGCCCAGTAATTGTATGCCAGTCAGAACCCAGTAATAGTGTGCCACTCAGATACCAGTAATAGTGTGCCACTCAGAGCCCAGTAATATTATGCCAGTCAGATACGAGGAATATTGTGCCAGTCAGAGCCCAGTAATCGTGTGCCAGTCAGAGCCCAGTAAAAGTGTGCCAGTCAGAGCCCAGTAATATTGTGCCAGTCAGAGACAAGGATTATTGTGCCAGTCAGAGCCCAGGAATATTGTGCCATTCAGATACCAGGAATATTGTGCCATTCAGAGCCCAATAATAGTGTGCCAGTCAGAGCCCAGTAATATTGTGCAAGTCAGAGCCCAGGAATATTGTGCCAGTCAGAGCCCAGGAATTTTGTGCCAGTCAGGGCCCAGTAATATTGTGCCAGTCAGAACCCAGTAATAGTGTGCCACTCAGAGCCCAGGAATAGTGTGCCAGTCAGAACCCAGTGATAGTGTGCCACTCAGTACCCAGGAATAGTGTGCCAGTCAGAACCCAGTGATATGGTGCCAGTCAGAGCCCAGTAATAGTGTGCCAGTCAGATGCCTGTAATATTGTGCCAGTCAGAGAACAGTAATAGTGTGCCAGTCAGAGCCAAGTAATAGTGTGCCAGTCAAAGCCCAGTAATATTATGCCAGTCAGATACCAGGAATATTGTTCCATTCAGAGCCCAGTAATATTGTGCCAGTCAGAGCCCAATAATATTGTGCCATTCAGAGCCCAGTAATAGTGTGCCAGTCAGAGCCCAGTAATATTGTGCCAGTCAGATACCAGTAATATTGTGCCACTCAGAGCCCGGTAATATTGTGCCAGTCAGATGCCTGTAATATTGTGTCATTCAGAGCCCAGTAATAGTGTGCCAGTCAGATGCCTGTAATATTGTGCCAGTCAGAGCCCAGTAATAGTGTGCCAGTCAGAGACCAGTAATAGTGTGCCACTCAAAGCCCAGTAATATTATGCCAGTCAGATACGAGGAATATTGTGCCAGTCAGAGCCCAGTAATATTGTGCCATTCAGAGCCCAGGAATATTGTGCCAGTCAGAGCCCAGGAATTTTGTGCCAGTCAGAGCCCAGGAATATTGTGCCACTCAGAACCCAGGAATAGTGTGCCAGTCAGAACCCAGTGATAGTGTGCCACTCAGAGCCCAGGAATAGTGTGCCAGTCAGAACCCAGTGATATTGTGCCAGTCAGAGCCCAGTAATAGTGTGCCAGTCATGGCCCAGTAATATTGTGCCAGTCAGAACCCAGTAATAGTGTGCCACTCAGAGCCCAGGAATAGTGTGCCAGTCAGAACCCAGTGATAGTGTGCCACTCAGTACCCAGGAATAGTGTGCCAGTCAGAACCCAGTGATATGGTGCCAGTCAGAGCCCAGTAATAGTGTGCCAGTCAGATGCCTGTAATATTGTGCCAGTCAGAGAACAGTAATAGTGTGCCAGTCAGAGCCAAGTAATAGTGTGCCAGTCAAAGCCCAGTAATATTATGCCAGTCAGATACCAGGAATATTGTTCCATTCAGAGCCCAGTAATATTGTGCCAGTCAGAGCCCAGTAATATTGTGCCATTCAGAGCCCAGTAATATTGTGCCATTCAGAGCCCAGTAATAGTGTGCCAGTCAGAGCCCAGTAATATTGTGCCAGTCAGATACCAGTAATATTTTGCCACTCAGAGCCCGGTAATATTGTGCTAGTCAGATGCCTGTAATATTGTGTCATTCAGAGCCCAGTAATAGTGTGTCAGTCAGATGCCTGTAATATTGTGCCAGTCAGAGCCCAGTAATAGTGTGCCAGTCAGAGACCAGTAATAGTGTGCCACTCAGAGCCCAGTAATATTATGCCAGTCAGATACGAGGAATATTGTGCCAGTCAGAGCCCAGTAATATTGTGCCAGTCAGAGCCCAGTAATAGTGTGCCAGTCAGAGCCCAGTAATATTGTGCCAGTCAGAGACAAGGATTATTGTGCCAGTCAGAGCCCAGGAATATTGTGCCATTCAGATACCAGGAATATTGTGCCAGTCAGAGCCCAGTAATTGTATGCCAGTCAGAACCCAGTAATAGTGTGCCACTCAGATACCAGTAATAGTGTGCCACTCAGAGCCCAGTAATATTATGCCAGTCAGATACGAGGAATATTGTGCCAGTCAGAGCCCAGTAATATTGTGCCATTCAGAGCCCAGTAATAGTGTGCCAGTCAGAGCCCAGTAATAGTGTGCCAGTCAGAGCCCAGTAATATTGTGCCAGTCAGAGACAAGGATTATTGTGCCAGTCAGAGCCCAGGAATATTGTGCCATTCAGATACCAGGAATATTGTGCCAGTCAGAGCCCAGTAATTGTATGCCAGTCAGAACCCAGTAATAGTGTGCCACTCAGATACCAGTAATATTGTGCAAGTCAGAGCCCAGGAATATTGCGCCAGTCAGATACCAGAAATATTGTGCCAGTCAGAGCCCATTAATATTGTGCCAGTCAGAGCCCAGTAATATTGTGCCAGTCAAATACCAGTAGTATTGTGCCAGTCAGAGCCAGTAATATTGTGCCAGTCAGAGCCCAGTAATATTGTGCTTGTCAGAGCCAGGAATATTGTGCCAGTCAGAACCCAGTAATAGTGTGCCACTCAGAGCCCAGTAATAGTGTGCCACTCAGAGCCCAGTAATATTATGCCAGTCAGATACGAGGAATATTGTGCCAGTCAGAGCCCAGTAATATTGTGCCAGTCAGAGCCCAGTAATATTGTGCCATTCAGAGCCCAGTAATATTGTGCCAGTCAGAGCCCAGTAATATTGTGCAAGTCAGAGCCCAGGAATATTGTGCCAGTCAGAGCCCAGGAATTTTGTGCCAGTCAGAGCCCAGGAATATTGTGCCACTCAGAACACAGGAATAGTGTCCCAGTCAGAACCCAGTGATAGTGTGCCACTCAGAGCCCAGGAATAGTGTGCCAGTCAGAACCCAGTGATATTGTGCCAGTCAGAGCCCAGTAATAGTGTGCCAGTCAGATGCCTGTAATATTGTGCCAGTCAGAGCCCAGTAATAGTGTGCCAGTCAGAGCCAAGTAATAGTGTGCCAGTCAGAGCCCAGTAATATTATGCCAGTCAGATACCAGGAATATTGTGCCAGTTAGAGCCCAGGAATATTGTGCCATTCAGAGCCTGGTAATATTGTGCCATTCAGAGCCCAGTAATAGTGTGCCAGTCAGAGCCCAGTAATAGTGTGCCAGTCAGAGCCCAGTAATAGTGTGCCAGTCAGAGCCCAGGAATATTGTGCCATTGAGATACCAGGAATATTGTGCCAGTCAGAGCCCAGTAATAGTGTGCCAGTCAGAGCCCAGTAATATTGTGCCAGTCAGAGCCCAGTAATAGTGTGCCAGTCAGAGCCCAGTAATATTGTGCCATTGAGATACCAGGAATATTGTGCCAGTCAGAGCCCAGTAATAGTGTGCCAGTCAGAGCCCAGTAATAGTGTGCCACTCAGAGCCCAGTAATAGTGTGCCAGTCAGAGCCCAGTAATAGTGTGCCAGTCAGAACCCAGTAATAGTGTGCCAGTCAGAGCCCAGTAATATTTTGCCAGTCAGAGCCCAGGAATAGTGTGCCACTCAGATCCCAGTAATGTTGTGCAATGAAAGTGCTCATTTCAAACCACCCTCCTCCCCCCCTTCCCCATCACTTACCGAATTGTTGCTGCTCTGTGCTCCCAGACGGACGCCTCCTCCGTGCAGTCTTCCCTCCTGCACGGAGGAGGGAAACACAGTCGCCATATCCGGTCACTGTGATTTTTTTTTTTCCCGGTGGCTCAAAAAAAGAAAAAAAAAGGTAAGCAGCGCTGTGCGGGGGGGGGGGGGGGGGGGTTGTGTGCCGGCAGCACCATTGTCACCCCCTCGGGACGCCACTGCATGGCACCCCCCTAGTCAGTGGCACCCGAGGCGGGCTGCCCCCCCCTTAGTACTCCATTGGCTGGAGAGAGTGTGAAAAATTATCACATTGGACAATCTCTATACTCACTGTGCCTCTAGCTGGGGAGGTTACCCGCAACGTGCAGCTCTTGAAGGGGTGGTCACAGGGGCTGTGCAGTTGCAACCCCAGCGACCATGATTGTTACTCTCCTGTTTCCATTAATATTAAAGCCACAAGTTTTAAATTCTATTATTTATTTATTAGTGCAGTGTACGGTTTGTACATGTACATTGTGCAAAAGGTACATTGTAAGATATAATGCATTGCACTCATTTTCAATTGGCTTAATCCCATCATCACTTTATGTAGATAAGTAGAATACATAAATACTGAATGCATTATTCCATGGAAGCATTACTAAACATAGACCAGCATCTTATGGAAGTATTCTGCTAAGAATCTGTTTTTACATGATTGAGTCAGTTTTTGTGATACAAGATGATTTCTGAAAAGAGAAATGTTGTTGTTTGGGTTGATTAGTAGATTTTTTAGATACTTCTACATGCAGGGGAACACTTTAATACTGTAATCTCAAGAAAGGTCTGAAACATCTTTACCAAAGGACTGATTAAAGAATCAAAAAAATGCATTACACAACTTACTTAAAGATGAAAACAGTTATGCGTTCAGAAAATATGCTGCTCTTACTACTTCAGCGAAAAGCAGGGACATGATTACCGTATTTTCCGGCGTATAAGACGACTGGGCATATAAGACGACCCCCCAACTAAGTCATCTTATAAGCCGGAAAAATCACATCTATATTTTAACCTTTTAGGTTAAAATATAGAGTTTACCACCCTCCTCCCCCCTTCCCCAATCCTCAATCCCCAGTACTTACCTATTTTCTGCTCTGTCTCCCGCTGTTAAGCCGGTCCGTGGCTGTGAGGGAAGCGTTGTGAGCTCCCCTCCAGCCGCGCGGTCAATAAAGTTTTGTTTAAAAAAAAGTTTAAACAGACTTTATTGAAGCCGCGTGGCCTGAGGGGAGCTCACAACGCTTCCCTCACAGCCACGGACCGGCTTAACAGCGCGAGCGGAGACAGAGCAGAAAATAGGTGAGTAAATCCCAGTACCCGGCGTATAAGACGACCCCCCAACTTTTGAGAAGATTTTCAGGGGTTAAAAAGTCGTCTTATACGCCGAAAATACGGTATTTTTTTAAATGTATTAAGATGTATTGTAATAAAAATGCTTATACAATTAGAAATTATCGTATCTGAAACCTATGGGTATACATATTGTATTAAGTTCTTTTACGTATTTATTAATATTAAAGATAATATAGACTCCGACGTGGTGTTTCCTGGGAATAGTGGGTGGAGCGAAAGTAAGATCTAAACAGATCTAAATAGATTAGTAGCCAGACTCGGTGGCAATTCAGTTGAGAGGGATGGCTGCCTAGAGTTTAAGTAAAACATCTTTGCAGAGTGCAATCTTTGGAGTGGGGCCTAAACTATTTTTTCGGAATCCTTCAAGTAAGAATGTAGTTATTTTAAAAACATTTGAAATAAAATATATGATAACAGTCTACTTTATTTGTCAAGAAACTGAATTCTCTGCTTAAAGTTTTGGAATATGATGGTGTTTTATTAATAAATAAGTAGAGATCTTTCTTCTTTCCACTTCAAAGAGCAATTAGTGACCCTACTGGGAATTTGTTTTTATTATACTTCATCAGTCAATAGAAGCTTAGCTCACTAACTGGACCATCATAGGTGTAGATTACTTACAGTAACCAATTGAATTCAGTGTGTAAACGGCTTTTTTACAAAGACAAGAAAAGGAAAGATCTGTTCAAAGAAAACAATACATTTTGTATTTGTTTTGCTATTGTTTCAGGTCTTGGTCTGTATTAAAGTTTGGTTTGTCTTATGTTCAGGTATATCTTATATACCAAAATATATATATATGTTTGACCTTATTATTTGACATGTGCACAAAATTCTGCACTAAACCACTATTCTGGCAAATGGGAATTCTTCACCAATGAAACTATTGAAAATCTCCAGCTGAATATTTCCCAATAGAAGGAGGTGAACTGGGTTTGTTAATACCGGCCCTGGGAAAACACAATAAATATAAACTCTTTCAGAATTTTCAGTATTGTTCTATATTTTCCTGCACACTGGATTTGCTTTTTGTTAGTGTGATATTACTTGGGTGCTGAAGAGGAACTGTTTAAAGAATTCTTAATGTGCCAAACGGAGTGGATTTCTGTTGTATCCTATTTTCTCGGTTGCGCTTGAGTTGTTGCTAGAGTTACGAAAAGATCTCGCACAGTCTAAATATGGAGTTGACCCTGCAGTCAGGTCTTGGCTCCTTCAGGAGCAGCTGGCAAATTGTGTTTGAAAAAAAGTAATTTCATTTGTTTTTCTTAACAGTAAATAGTGACATTGTTCTAGAATATTTTTTAGGTCACATATTCAAAAAGGTGGTTTTCTGCTGCCTGTGTCTTTCCTCAGACAGGGCTGCTGTATCTAATTCCTATTTTTGTATATTTATTCATTTCAAATTAGTAGATACACAGTTAAGAAAAGACCAAAAAAACAAATGAAATTCACTCATAAGCTGTATCTTAGTAAAAAAAATTATTTTTTTCTTAGGCATATCTTTAAAGATAGTAGTTAGCACATATTGATAAGGAGTTTAAATGTTGACTGTTATACTACAAATAAACAAAACGTTTTGCTTGGCAATTTTTACAGTGCATATGGACAATAAAAACATGTAAGTAGTTTTGTAAAATGAATGGTTATATATATATATATATATATATATATATATATATATATATATATATATATATACTAATTTATAATTTTCTTTTTTTCCAACAGAAAAAATGTGATGAACAGAAGTTATATGAATCCATTTTCTGCAAGTATTTGTTTTTAAAGGGACACTCCAACCAAAAAATGAAAAGGGTTTATTATTTTATTTTGAATTGTTGGTTTCAGATATGTCTTTTGTTTTTGTTATGTGAGTATATTTTACTAAACAAGTGACTGGGCGCCGTGAAATATAGTGTTTTTGGGTGCCACCCTCCAGTGACTTTACAGCACTAGTATCTGACTTTGGGGCTGGGGACACAGAATGCAGTCTATAAGTCTGAATTATGACCATAGACTTGAATTGAATGGGAGGGTAATGTGAGTATGACATCACAAGGGGGAGGAGTTCTGATCATGTTTGATCAAGTCAATCTGCTCTCTTTGTGTTGGAAGGCTGTAAAAAAAATTGTACACAGTCACCTAGCTCTGCCCACTAGCAGGGGCGGGCTGGGCCGGGGGGCAGGGTGGCAATTGCCCCCCAGGCCGCCCTAAGGTTTTTAAAACACGGCCACTGGGCCAGTGTTATTAAAAAAAAAAAAAAAAACGCGCTTGCAGGCAGAGACTGAGGTGAGAAGGGATCAGAAGATCCCCTCTCACCTCCGCTCTGCCTGCAAAGCTGCACGGGGAGCCGAACAGGCAGCACAGAGAAACCTCCGTGCTGCCTGTTCGGCTCCCCGTGCAGTGTGCCGACACGGAAGTGCCGACAGTCACGTGATCGGCGCTCTGACGTCATACGCGCGCCGATCACGTGACCTGTCGGCACAACCGCCGGGAGGCCGAACAGGCAGCATGGAGGGACCATGCTGCCTGCCTCTAGCCACCAGGGAAGTCCTCCTGCCACCAGGGAAGTCCTGCCACTAGCCACCAAGGAAAAAGGTAAGAGATGGGGGGGGGGGGGGGGGGCAAAAAACACTGGCATATTATTGGGCAAATTGGCTGGGGCATATTACATGGCAAATAAGACTGGCATATTATTGGGCAAATTGGCTGGGGCATATTACTAAGGCAAATAAGACTGGCATATTATTGGGCAAATTGGCTGGGGCATATTACATGGCAAATAAGACTGGCATATTATTGGGCAAATTGGCTGGGGCATATTACATGGCAAATAAGACTGGCATAGTATTGGGCAAATTGGCTGGGGCATATTACATGACAAATAAGACTGGCATATTATTGGGCAAATTGGCTGGGGAATATTACATGGCAAATAAGACTGGCATATTATTGGGCAAATTGGCTGGGGCATATTACATGGCAAATAAGACTGGCATATTATTGGGCAAATTGGCTGGGGCATATTACATGGCAAAAAACACTGGCATATTATTGGGCAAATTGGCTGGGGAATATTACATGGCAAATGACACTGGCATATTATTGGGCAAATTGGCTGGGGAATATTACATGGCAAATAAGACTGGCATATTATTGGGCAAATTGGCTGGGGCATATTACATGGCAAATAAGACTGGCATATTATTGGGCAAATTGGCTGGGGCATATTACATGGCAAATAAGACTGGCATATTATTGGGCAAATTGGCTGGGGCATATTACATGGCAAATAAGACTGGCATATTATTGGGCAAATTGGCTGGGGCATATTACATGGCAAATAAGACTGGCATAGTGTTGGGCAAATTGGCTGGGGCATATTACATGGCAAATAAGACTGGCATATTATTGGGCAAATTCGCTGGGGCATATTACATGGCAAATAAGACTGGCATATTATTGGGCAAATTGGCTGGGGCATATTACATGGCAAATAAGACTGGCATATTATTGGCCAAATTGGCTGGGGCATATTACATGGCAATTAACTCTGGCATATTATTGGGCAAATTGGCTGGGGAATATTAAATGGCAATTAACTCTGGCATATTGGGCAAATTAGCAGGGGCATATTAAATTGCAGATAACCTTGGAATATTATTGGGCAAATTTACTGAGTCATATTAAATTGCAGAATAACACTGGCATATTATGGGACAAATTGGCTGCGGAATATTAATGGCAAATAATATTGGAAATGTGTATGTGATGGGGTGATGGAGGCATGTAAATGTGGTGATGGGGCATGTCCTGGTGTGCAACGTGGGTTATGGGTCATGTCGTAGGTGTGCAACGTGGGAAGGGGGGGGGGGGTGCCCAAATTTTGGGATATTGGGTGTCTAAATCCTGGCATGTTGAGGGGCATAATCCTGGCATATTGAGGGGAAAATCCTGGCATATTGAGGGGGCATCATCTTGGCATATTGAGGGGAAAATCCTGGCATATTGGGTGTCTAAATCCTGGCGTATTGAGGGGCATAATCCTGGCATATTGAGGGGCATTATCCTGGCATATTGAGGGGCATAATCCTGGCATATTTAGGGGAAAATCCTGGCATATTGAGGGGGCATCATCTTGGCATATTGAGGAGAAAATCCTGGCATATTGAGTGGCATAATCCTGGCATATTGAGGGGCATAATCCTGGCATACTGAGGGGCATAATCCTGGCATTTTGTAAGGGAAAATTCTAGCATATTAAATGGCAAATCCTGGCATATTGTGGGGGAAAATCCTGGCAATATTCGTTATAAAACAAGGAAAAGATGGCCGTGGATGGGGAGGCGATTCGATGGTGCAATGGGCCACTTGACTGGATTTGCCCCCCAGGCCTAAGGCTGCCAGCCCTCCCCTGCCCACTAGTGATACACAGGAGCCAGTAAGAGAGCAGGGCTGTATCTTATGACATCATCATGCAGGCTTTGTTCACAGTTGCAAAGGGAGACTTGCTGAATGTTCCATCATGGGTAAAATTCTCAAAATGGATGCTGGAAATAGATACCTAATTTTATTTTTACTTGTATATGCAATTAATTAAAACATAGAATAAAAAAAGTGGCATGTGTCTTATATATGTGTTTGCTTTAAATGCACAGGTAATCTAGTTACATCTTAAACTGTAGTGTCCCTTTAAAAGATAAGCATTTGTTTGCTGCAATTATTCCTAATTTCAATCCCTTTTATGGCTTCTATAAATTATCTTGCTGGAATTATGTCATTCAATTGGGTTAATAAGCACACCACACATCCTGATTATTCAATCCCTCACTTTTTATTATAGATTACAAAATGATTACACAAAAATATGAAGTACCACCATGAATAGCTACCTAACTGGTTACAGCCAACCTATCAGAAATAGGTACTTAACAGGTTATGGTCAAGCTATCAGAAATAGGTATTTAACTGGTTATAGTCAAGCTATCAGAAATTGGTACTTAACTGGTTATAGTCAACCCATCAGAAATAGGCACTTAACGGGTTATAGCCAACCTATCAGAAATAGACCCTTATCTGGTTATAGCCAACCTATCAGAAATAGGTACATAACTGGTTATATATAACCTAGTGCTCTTTACATATAGCCAAGGAGCTCTAGTTAGCAGGTGAGTCAACAGAGAGTTTTATAAGCTCCTGCTAGCCCGCAGTCTTGTTACATAGCTACAGTATATAGTAGTTTAGGCTGAAAAAAACCCTTGCATCTATCAAGTTCAACCCTTTTCCTAGTCCATGTTTACCGCTATATAAAAATATTAGACAACACTGACACTTTGGATGATAATTTTCAGAAAGTATTACAACTCCACACAAAGCAATTCTTCTATGTACAGAACAATTTTAACCCCTTAACGACAGATGACGTGCCAGGCACGTCACGGCAAATCGAGGACTTGCCGACAGCTGACGTGCCTGGCACGTCATGCACTAAACTGAGTAAAGAAAGCGACCAGCGGTCGCTTTCTTTACTCTAACGGTGTTGCTACAATGCCTCTAGGTAGAGGCATTGTGCAACACCCCCCAAAAGTGCAGGGGCGCGCTACGATCACTCCACGGAGTGATCGTAGCAGCCATTTAAAAATGGCTGCGCCGGCTGCACACATGTGCTTAGAAAGCGAACGATCGTTCGCTTTCTAAGCATCTCCGGTGTTGTTAAAGTGCCTCGCCAGCGAGGCACTTAACAACACCTTCAGCTGCCCCAGAGCCGATGGTGGTCGCTCTCCTGAGCGACCCCATCGGCTCAGTAGAAGGGAACGCTGCCTATACAGGCAGCGCTTCCCTTCTAATGGCAAGAGCATCGGAAGTGAAAGTATTTCACTTCCGATGCTCTAGGGGGAGCCAATCGATGCCGGCACAACAGATCTATGTGATCTGTGTGCAGGCATGTATGATAAGTGCTCTGATGAGCACTTATCATACTGTCAAAGGCAATATTAGCAAATATTGCCTTTGACAAGTATTGATCTGCCTCCCTCACCTTACTAGTTATAGTAAGGGAGAGAGACAGATCAGATAAAGTAAAAAAATAAAATAAAATAATAAAACAAATATTTAATAAAATTTTAAACACCAAGGGCTTTTATAAAAGCCATTTAACCCCTTCCCTGCCATTGATCGCTGTGTACGCAGTGATCATACACAGCAGCACATTTTTTGCTGTCTGTGCATTTTTTAGGGGTTAATTTTTTTTACTGTAATTCATTACAGTATAAAAAAAAGCTCTTTTAAGAGAGATTAACCCCTTTCTTGCTGTAGATCACTGCCTAAGCAGAGATCTGACGCAAATGCAGCAATCTTGCTGCAGAAGCATTTTTAATTTTTTTAAAACTTTTTTATTACACCCGTCACGTGTTAATTATACCCGCTAGGGGACTACGTTTAACGTAATTTTTTTTTTTAAATAAGAGCTATTAACCCCTTCCTTGCCGTATATCACTTCCTAAGCAGCACATATGGTCACTGCCTAAGCAGTGCATATGGTCACTGCCTAAGCAGCGCATATGGAGCAATCTAGTCGCAGAAGGATTTTTTTTTTGCTATCAGCATTTTTTTTGTCAGACTCGCTAGGGGTTAATTATACCCACTAGGGGATTACGTGTATTCCTTTTGAAGCTGTCTGAACACGTGTATAGCGATCAGTAACAGCCGATCAGTGGCAAAGGTGGTTTGGTGATTTCTCAGATGAGCATCACCATTCGTCTGGTTCGATCAATATTGGTAAATATTGTTCTGACCCATATGGATCTGCCTCCCTCTCCTCACTTGAGTTTTAGTGAGGGAAAGAGACAGATCTGTATAACATAATTTTTTAATTGTAATAAATTAAATAAAATGTTAAAAAAAATTGTGAGTCCCAAGGGCTTTTATAAAAGCCATACCCTTTGTATAGTGTAGTGTATTAACCCCTTCCCTGCCACTGATCACTGCACAGCAGAAATTTTTTTCTTGTCTGTGCATTTTTAGGGGTTAATTTTTTTGTACAGTACTACAAAGGCTCTTATAAGAGCTATTAACCCCTTCCTTGCTCTACATGTTCAAATTCCAAGTTTGAAAATCAAAAAGCGCACCTCTCAGATGTAGCCTTTCAACACCCAACAAAGCTGACAAAGCTATGCATGGGTGGTATCCCTGTGCTCGGGAGATGTTGCTGAACATATATTGTGGTATTGTTTGTCAGTGACACATACCGAAATATGTGAATTTGTGTCTAAAGTACAATGTATGTGGGAAAAAATACACAATAAAATGACTACCACAAACTTTGACAAAGGCTGGTGGTAGAATTGGTGCATGGAAAGTGTTAAAATAACACCATTTAAAATAGCCTAGGGTGTCTACTTTTACAAAATATATACTTTTTGGGGTAAAATACACTGTCCTACTTTAAAAAAAAGTCCCAAATGAAAGATGGGCTCAGGCTGGCTACACGTCAATATTCCAAGTTGAAAATGCGCACCTTCACAATGTGGCCCTTTTAGCCCCCAAACAACCCAACAAACCTATGCATGGGTGGTATCCCTGTACTCAAGAGATGTTGCTGAACACTTATTGGGGTGTTATTTGGCAGTGACACATACCAAAATCTGTAAATTCATGTCTGAAGTACAAGGTTTGTGAAAAAAAAACACAAAAAAATGACTACCACAAACTTTGACAAAGGCTGGTGGTAGAATTAGTGCATGGAAAGTGTAAAAATACCACCATTTGAGATAGCCTAGGGTGTCTACTTTTAAAAAATATATGGGTTGATGGGGTAAAATACACTGGCTGGTTTCAAATATGTCCCAAATGGGACATGGGTGCAGGCTGTCTGCATGTCAAAATTTCAAATTGGAAAACCAAAAACTTCACCTCCCAAATTTGGCCTTTTACCCCCCAAACAATCCAACAAACCTATGCATGGGGGGTATCCCTGTACTCAAGAGATGTTTCTGAACACTTATTGGGGTGTTATTTGGCAGTGACACATACCAAAATCTGTAAATTTATGTCTGAAGTACAAGGTTTGTGAAAAAAAAACACAAAAAAATTACTACCACAAACTTTGACAAAGGCTGGTGGTAGAAATAGTGCATGGAAAGTGTTAAAATACCACCATTTGAGATAGCCTAGGGTGTCTACTTTTAAAAAATATATGGGTTGATGGGGTAAAATACACTGGCTGGTTTCAAATATGTCCCAAATGGGACATGGGTGCAGGCTGTCTGCATGTAAAAATTTCAAGTTGGAAAACAAAAAACTGCACCTCACAAATTTGGCATTTTAGCCCACAAACAACCCAACAAACCTATGCATGGGTGGTATCCCTGTACTCAGGAGAAATAGTAGAATCTATTTAGCATGTTTTTTCGTTCGCTATTGTCGATGAGGAGAAGTTGTTTCAAATAAAAACAAAGAAATTTGTGTATTTTTTTTTTTTTTACCATATTTTATTATTTTTTTTTAATAATATGATAAGATATGATCAAAAATATGGCATCCATAGAAAGCCCTTTTTGTCCCGATAAAAACAATATATAATATGTGTGGGTAGAGCAAATGACGAAGAAGAAAATTACTGCTAAACACAAACAGCACAGAAATGTTAAAATAGCCATTGTCCAGAAAGGACAAAAATGTTTCAAAGGCTCTGTCCTTAAGGGGTTAATATAAGAAAAAACAATAAAGAACCAATGGACAATCGAGAGTGTTTTGGTAGGACCAGTGCTGTATTTACCTCGAGGCATCCTAGGCGGATGCCTAGGGTGGCAAATTAAATTTTTTTTTTTTTTAAATCCTCCCCTTTAAAAAAATAAAAAAATAAACACGCTTGCTGGCAAAGACGGAGGTGAGAGGAGATCGGAAGATTTCAACCTCACCTTCTCTGCCTGCCAGCAGGCTGCATGAGGAGCCGAACAGGCAGCACAGAGAAACCTGTGCTGCCTGCTCAGCTCCCCATGCAGTGTGACACGGAAGTGCTGACAGGTCACGTGACCTGCGCTCTGACGTCAGACGTGCGCCGGTCACATGCCCTCTCTGCACAACTGCCGGGGAGCTGAACAGGCAGCATGGAGGAGACCATGCTGCCTGCCACTAACCACCAGGGAAAACAGGTAAGTGCTGGGGAGATGGGGGGAAATTGTCTGGGGCATATTAATGGGACATAACATTGGCAAATTATTTGCAAATTTACTGGGGCATACTAAATGGCAATTAACACTGGCATATTATTGGGCAAATTGGCTGATGCATATTAATGGCAAATAACACTGGAATATTATTGGGCAAATTTACTGGGGCATACTAAATGGCAAAAAACACTAGCATATTATTTGGCAAATTAGCAGGGGCATATTAAATGGCAAATAACACTGGCATATTATTGGGCAAATTGGCTGGGGCTTATTAATGGCAAATAACACTGGTATATTATTGGGCTAATTGGCTGGGGAATATCAAATGGCAAATAACTCTGGAATATTGGGCAAATTAGCAGGGGCATATTAAATGGCAAATAACACTGGCATATTAGTGAGCAAATTGGCTGGGTCATATTAATGGCAAATAACACTGGTATATTATTGGGCAAATTGGCTGGGGAATATTAAATGGAAGAATAACACTGGCATATTATTGGGCAAATTGGCTGGGGAATATTAATGGCAAATAATACTGGCATTTTATTGGGCAAATTGGCTGGGGCATATTAAATGGCAAATACTGGCATATTATTGGTCAAATTGGCAGGGCAGATTAAAAGGCAAATAATACTGGCATAATATTGGGCAAATTGGCAGGGGCATATTAAATGGCAAATAATACTGGCATAATATTGGGCAAATTGGCAGGGGCATATTAAATGGCAAATAATACTGGCATAATGGGCAAATTGGCAGGGGCAGATTAAATGGCAAATACTGGCATATTATTGGGCAAATTGACTGGGGCATAGTAATGGCAAATGATACTGGCATATTATTGGGGAAATTGGCTGGGGAATATTAATGTCAAATAATATTGGTAATGTGTATGTAATGGGGTGATGGAGGCATGTAAATGGGGTGATGGGGCATGTGCTTGGTGTGCAATGTGGGTTATGGGTCATGTCGTGGGTGTGCATCGTGGGTAGGGGGTGCCAAAATTTTGTCTGCCTAGGGCAGCACAAAACCAAGATACACCACTGGGTAGGACCCATTCCAATTTGCCTTTTTGAATTTATCTCAGAGGATACCATGTTATGGTCACTATTCCTCAAGTGCTCCCTTGCTTGGATGTTAGAGATACGCTCCTCCTCTGGTTGGTGTCTGTACTAGCTGAGACAAAAAGTTGTCATTCAACAAATTCAGAAACGTGCTGCTTTTAGCAGAATTAGTGGTTCCATTTTTCCATTCTACTTCTGGGTAGTTAAAATCCCCCATAATGATACTATATCCTATTTAAGAAGCCTTTTCCATTTGCATTAATAGCTGTGATTCTTCAAGTTCACCAATATTTGGGGGTTTATAACAAATACCCACTAATAATTTCTGGACAGGTCTAACCCCACTGACTATCTCCACCCACAATGATTCCACTTCAATACTGTCATTACATACATCTTCCCTCAAATGAGACAATAATGCTGGTTTGATATAGAGACAGACCCCTCCACCTCTTTTGTTTGACCTATCTTTTCTAAACAACATGTAGCACTCCAAATTGATTGACCAATCATGTGTGTCATACCACCATGTTTCTGTTATACCAGTTAAGTCATAATTTTCAATTCCTGCTACCAGATCTAATTCACTTATTTTACCAGTTAAACGTCTGGCATTTGCAAGCATACACTTGATGCCGTGCGCTAAAGGTAAACTGTAGTGAGTTACAGAATAACTCACTACAGTTTACCTTTAGCGCACTTTTTGTACTTTTTTTCTTATTTATTTTTATTGTGTGTTAATTAGGGACACACTGCTTTTAGTGCAGCTTGGTTTGTGAATTTAGCGCTGTTATCACTGTATTTTATACACTTGATGCCACTGCCATGATATTTGTGATTTCATTTTTAACTTCTTTATAGGTTGCTCCCTACAATCCATTCTAACCCTGCCCCCAGAACCACCCACCCGGGTACTAACTCCCCTTCCTATACTGTCTAGCACAGGGTTTATTGGTCCTTTCCCCCATCCTAATTTAAACACTCCTCCAACCTTCTAGCTATCCTAACCCCTAGATTTTGAGCCCAAGTGCCCATTTTTAGGCAATAAACTAAATTAATGATCTCAAAGTGCCATTCCTCTGTATATTATGATCTGATTCCCATTTTTATTCTAGAATCTCTTCATTTTAGTTTCCTTTTCTCCCTGTTTTTGTTTCCTTTCTATTAGTTCCTCCACCTCAGGGTCCCTCAGTGTTGCTCCACATCCCTCCATGTAAGATAATGGTGACAATGCAGTCAGATGCTAAGTGCCACCTCACAGGCTTCTGAGTGCCGGAAGTGCCATCACTGCCCTAGTACATGAGCCCCTCTTGCATTTAGGTGCAATCCATCACTAATGTAGAGATGTTGAGTTTTACAGTAACCTTTTGTGTGGAACCATAGCAAATGTCTTAACAAATTCTAAATATATCACATCCACTGCTGCACCCATGTCTTTATTTTTACTCACTTCTTCATAGAATGCTATTAAGTTAGTTTGACAAGATCTGTCTCTCACAAAGCCATGTTGGATCCTGTTAATGAAATTCCTGTACAAGATGAAATGTTTAATATATTCTCTTAGCAACCCTTCAAGCAGTTTCCCCACCACAGATGTCAAGCTTCACGGTCTGTAATTGCCCGGCTGTGAATGTAATCCATTTTTAAATATGGGCATCGCATCGGCTTTACACCAATTTATCGACACCATGCCTTAAAATACAAGAATCCCTGAAAATCCAAAATAGCAGTTTGGCCAGTGCCTGGCTTAGTGCTACACCATCTGGTGTGCATAGATATATGTAGATATAGCCTACGGTCGAATGTGCACTATGTTGTGTATTGTATTATATAGTGATTATGTATATGCTGGTTTGTTAAAGTTGAAGATCAGTTAAAACCTTTCTGAAGGGGAAAAGGGAAAAAAGAGAAAATAAAAATTTTGCAAGTTTGTCTAGTAAGCAAGACATTCAAAACATTATTTATTCATAGGGTTCTTTTTTTACTTAACATTCCAGTATCTATTGTATGTGTTTATTTAATGTTTGTGTTACTTTTTATACTTGAAAAACAATAAAGAATTATAAATTAAAAAAAACCCGATATGCAGATATAGGGGCACAGCCACTCCTTAGCTGGGCTTGGCTGTGGAAGATCCATTGTCCCCATATCTGATATATGAGCTAATTGATCTCCCAGGTGGTTTGGGTCATCAGGGCTCAATGCTTTAGAAGAAAATAAACATATACTGATGCGTCTGCTGTGTGTTGTTAGCCATTTTTGGTGAGATAATTCTGTTAGTTTCCAGCAAGTAAAGCCTTTATAGCTGTATAAAGAATACAAAACTTCCTAGCAACCATTATTCCGTACATCACACAGAAAGGTTAAACCCTTAACCATTAAAGAGTCACCTACTACCCTGAGACACCAGGCCAACCCAGCAGATACATGAGGAATAAGCAACCCATGCTGGAGTGGGACCCCTAAGGCTGGGGGGACCAGGGATAGTGAAGCCTGAGTAAAAGCTACACGTTAGACATAAGGTGCAGGATTCTTTTGTTTGCGATAAATGTACCAACCTTAAATGACTGCCAGTTACAGTAGACTGCAAAAGGAAATTCAGTGAATGAAATCCATCATTGAATTACGTGTCTGCCAATTAGACATTGTTGGTCACATTAGAAAATGTAAACAAACTTGTATAAGCTCAAACTAACATAATACAAAATACCTGTATCTGTACACAGTGATTTATTTGCTATAATACATTGAAGTGCTGGTGAAAGATTCATGACAACAATATTTATTGACTTTAGGAGTCAAAGAGGCCAGTTCAGGAATAGTTATTTTTAGAAATCATTAAATGACTCACACTGAGCTCTATGTACAAATAATAAAAAACGTAGGAATCAACAGTAAGGATTTTAGGAGCCATAGATCTCAGGCTGCTGTGGTTAGAAAAATCTGTGTGAAAAATATCCAGTGGTGTGCTGAATACATTCAATAATAGGTGTAGTGCAAAAAAAAAAAAAAAACAGTCTGGCCAATGACTGTTCTAATATTTCTTGGGTGTTTGTTTGTGTTTAGCTGTAATTTTCCTCACATATGTACCCACACATATTATATACTGTTTATGTTGCCATAAAAATGGCTTTCTTAAGGTACCATTGCATTGTCTTCATCATATCACATAATTTACTATTAAAAAAATAAATATAAAATACGATGAGAGAATGCAAAAAAACTTTGACCAGAAAAATATTTTATACAATGACAAATGGTAAAAAAAGACCCTATCTATTTAGTTTCTAATATTTGTCTTGAGTTTAGAAATACCAAAGTTTCCATGTTTTTCTGTTGTTTTTTGCAGAGTTATAGGGCAATAACCAATGGTAGTGTTTTTTGTTTCCTAACCATTGTCTCCTACGATAACCTTCTTATATTTAACACTAACCATTAGTCTAACCCTTTCCCTAACCCTAATCCTAACTCATCTGTAACCCTAAATGTAACTCTATGTGTCCCTAGATCCAGGTTTAGTAGACGTAGGATTAGTTTGTTTTTGTGCTTTTTACTGTAATGTTGCCGATTGCCTCTAGGGGCAGTTATGCAACAGAAATATAACAACGCAAATTACTTCTTATCACTTCAGTTGCTCTTGCCTCATACAGGCAATCGTCATGTTGGAGGAGCATGCCAGACACCACAGCACACCTATAGAGGTATAGTGGATTCCATGCCTCGATGGGTCAGGGATGTTTTGGCATCAAAAGAGTAGCCAGGCCCGCCATCAGGGGGCGGGCCAGGGTCATGCCAGCAAAAAACATTTT
Organism: Pelodytes ibericus; assembly: GCA_036172795.1. Lineage (NCBI taxonomy): Eukaryota > Metazoa > Chordata > Amphibia > Anura > Pelodytidae > Pelodytes > Pelodytes ibericus. Next base: position 168,639,079 of record CM069858.1, read on the forward strand.
TTTTTTAATTCTCTATTAAGCCGGTCCGCGGCTGTGAGGGAAGCGTTGTGCGCTCCCCTCCAGCCGCGTGTCTTCAATAAAGTTTGTTTTTAAAAAAATGCGACCAGAGTTACTCCGGTCGCATTTTCTTTAAAACAAGCTTTATTGATGCTGTGCGGCTGGAGGGGAGCGCACAACGCTTCCCTCACAGCCACGTACCTACAGAGCAGCAAGGAGGTAAGTACTGGGGAGGGGGGAGGAGGGTGGCAATATCCTGGCATAGTGGAGGGGCAAAATCCTGGCATATTAAATGGCTAAATCCTGGCATACTGAGGGGCAAAATCCTGGCATATTAAATGGCAATATCCTGGCATATTGAATGGCAAAATCCTGGCATATTGTATAGCAAAATCCTGGCATATTGAATAGCAAAATCCTGGCATATTGAGGGGAAAATTCCTGGCATATTAATTGGTAAAATCCTGGCATATTGAGGGGCAAAATCCTGGCATATTAATTGGCAAAATCCTTGCATATTGAGGGGCAAAATCCTGGCATATTGAGGGGCAAAATTCAGTCATATTAATTGCCAAAATCCTGGCATATTGAGGGGCTAAATCCTGGCATATTAAATGGCAATATCCTGGCATATTGAGGGGCAAAATCCTGGCATATTGAGGGGCAAAATCCTGGCATATTAAATGGCAATATCCTGGTATATTGAGGGGCAAAATCCTGGCATATTAATTGTCAAAAGAATGGCATACTGAGGGGCAAAATACTGGCATTTTAAATGGCATATTGAGGGGGAAAATACTGGCATATTAAATGGGAAAAGAATGGCATATTGTGGGGCAAAATCCTGGAATATTAAATGGCAAAATACTGGCATATTGAGGGCAAAATACTGGCATATTAAATGGAAAAAGAATGGCATATTGAGGGAAAAATAGTGACTTATTGAGTGGCAAAATATTACTGACAGTAAGGGGCCCTGAAATTCCTGATGGCGGCCCTGGGGGTAGCTACACAATATTAGGCAGGTGGTCAAAATGTTATGGCTGATCGGTAAATGTATGTATATATAAATGTATCTGTGTATAATAAAGTTTGGTTCAGGTAAAACAAAAGCGCTTTTTTTTTTTTTTAAACACTGGCCTACCTAAGCAGTGAATACCAGTGGATTGACACCTCCTTGTATATTGACAAACTGTTACACTTATATACTCTAACAACCAATTTCTAGCGGGAGAAAAAAATCCTTACCCACTTGGTATTATCATATTATTGCCTATTTCTCCATGGACAAAAAAAGTGTGCCATGTACATTTCAAACATTGGGTTTTTAACTGAAAGCACTCTTCTATGATATAAATTACTGAGTGAATCTGCTGGAAGGTAAAACATATATCACTACATCTGGAAGAGATCTGTATCTTCTCTCTGAAAATTACACGTCCCCAAAGCATCTTAACGTCCAGGGATAATAGCACATTATATGGGTTTTATCACGTCAGCAGTACGGTAAGAAACAATTTAGCAATTAGTATGCAATCTCAGTCTTTGATTATGTTAGGTCTTTTGACCTATTTTAAGCTAGAAAGTAGGACAGCCTCCGGATTGCCTTTCTATGTCCCTTGACACCATGCAGGATTATGTTCTCTGTGTCTGACATTGTAGCACTCAGATGAAGACCAGGCTTCCAATTGTCTCCTTAGGGCTTTTCTTATTGAAATACAGATGCTGAACATATCCATTTATAAATGCTGAGTTGCTGGGAAAGTTTTCTTTGTTTGTATTTTTTTATGTCCGTTTCTTATAGTTGTATTTCATTCTAACACATAATAAACTACAATGTGGGAGTAATAATTACAAAAAAAAACTCCCAATAGTCATCTTGATTTTTATTTTTTTTTCCCATTTGTTTTATTACAAGAGCCTCTCCCTTTTCATATTCTTCTTGTTGGCAGCCAGTTCTTATTGATTTATAAATAAGTATTGCTAATTGGAAAGTTAGATCACCACTAGAGTATTAGCTTACTAACATAGATATAGATTTTGTTGTTAGTTGCCAAGATTCTTGATTTGGCGGGAAAGTCCCGTTTTTTTTTAGTTCTTTTGCCATCAAATTTGGTATTGTCCGAGCACGACTGCTGCTTATGCACAGTGCTTCCCATCATGCCCAAGTGGCATTGCTTTTAAACTATGTATGTCTATGAGATATACATAATCTAAACATGAATAAATAAGCTTCGAACTCCAGGGACCAGTACCAGGCAGGCTGGCACTCAAGGCCGCAACACCATGTAACTCTGCCCTGTTTTGGCTCTGCTGCGTACTGGGACTTTGTTCTGGGACATTGGCACTTATGCTATTATTATTATTGTTGTTATTATATATTATCATTACCACATGGTAATTTGTTATGTGTTGGACTTCTTTTTCATGTAAGATCTGCAACTTCAATTCTGGAAAAATATATGCAGCTTGTTTTTGATATAGGTATCACTGGGTATATATGGGTTAATCATTTTTGAAATACCTTTTGTCCTATCAGCAGATACCAAGACCTTACTAAATACCAATATTTAGATTTTTTAAGACACGCAGAGAAACTTTTAATGAGGGTTTTGGACTTTTTCCTTTTATTTGTTTATTTATATTATAGCCCAGTTTATTTTTAATGGTTACACTGTCGTCTTTTTATTTAGAAAGTAATGCAATAAAGTGTTTTTTTTTCTGGTTAAACAGCACCCCTGGCCTTTCCGTGGGAAGGCTATTAAAACACTTTCATAAATGCTACACGGTAAGTCATTATAGGAGCAGCAATGTTGTGCTTCGTCACATTAATCTAGTACAGAGCAGAGAGCATCTTTCTGGCTTAGCAGAGCAGTAGGGGAGCCCATTTGAAGTACTGCATGATCCAATACTTTGCACACATGCTGTTCTGTGCTCCACAGGTGTGTTTTTTTTAATCCGGCAGTGCTATGCAAGTTCTGATAATAGTCTAGCACACTGGTTTAAATTATGGAGTTGCAATAATAACACTTTATTTTTAGACAGTACAAACACTCAGCGCATAGTATTTATGGGCGCTATAAATCCTTGCTTTGGATAGCACGTAATTTTGCTATCACGAAGTGTACTTTGGGTCTAATATATGCATTTGTAGCCAAGATCAACTGTATGGACTGACAACTTCTGGCTATTATGCTGCTGTGCACTACAAATCTCACAATGCTATAGCAGCATGGCAGCTGTATTTCACATAGTTGGCCAAAGTTTTCCCTGACTGTTTGACTGTAATACAATTATAAACTGCTTAATAAAGACTCTAGTACTATTTTTCTGTGAAACAGAAACATATTATCAACAAATGATCACGAAAATTAAAATGCTATATCATTTTTTTCCAGATAGCTCCAGAAATAACTATATCACAAAACAAATAACAACTCAATGATAATGAAATAAGAAACAAATCTGGCATATATTTATGAAGTAAACATTTTACTGGCCTGCTGGTAAAATACTGGCTTGGTGGCATCTCTACAACAGGCCCAGTTTTTGTAAGGTGAAGTAGAACCATGGGCTTCTCTAAAAATATATGTTTTTCCAAAAGATTTTATAGTGAAAGTGTCTTGTCACAGGTTCTTTGAAAAAGGCATATCTTAATACAATCACCTATAGCAAAACATTGACATGTTTGTGGCAAGGAAACTTGAAAACTGATGGTAAAAATCAGGAGTTGAAAACTGATTTGGAAAGACAGACATGTTGGAGAATTTTTTCGAATCACAGTCATTACTGCTGAGTAACTGACATTCACTTGTCAAATCAACACAGTTCACTCTTTAGTGAATTGAATTTTTCCATATATGAAGAAAAGCAGGGTGAGCAATTATCAAGTACTTCTGTTCAACAAATATTGTGTTGTAACACGGAGATCTCACTGTACAGATAATAATTACCATAATTAATGAAAGGCTGGTGGAATTAATCTGCTCCAGAACTCATAATGATGAATTTCTCACCATGTGGTGATCTCTCGTCTTTTCCCCAGATGATAGACCCGGTTCCTTCAAGGTAAGTATTAGTGTAATTTATTCCTTCATATGTCTACTCCTACATGGAATGCATCTCGGTGTTACACAGTACTGCTTCATAAATGAACTCAATGTGTACTGTCCTTAGCAGATGTTACTAATGTACAGGCCTACACTAAAACTGCTGATGTTCATCTGCAAGCAATCAAGACGTTTAAGCATTCTGTCCTCAGTGTAAGGTATAGGGAATTCAGATAAGTCATCAAAAATATGAGAATAATTTCTAGATCACCTTAAAAATGTTGACACAGCCGACAGGTTTTTTTTTATTCTGAGCAACTTACTATAGAGCGTTTTCTTCTAGTTACGTCCACTTTAATGATGACTATTTTTCTGTAACCCTATACTTGCTTCCTTAATGCAATTCCAGGCCTCTCTGTACATTTTACCATGTTATACCTCTTATAATGTTAATTCGTCACTACTTAGCCCCGACTTAGGAAGGTCTGAAATAATGTTCTATTCAGTATTTATCAGACATCTTCTTTAATCATTTCTAACGAGCAGGTGATAATTTCTAAAGTGCAGGTGATAATTCGCCTCTTATCATAGAGACTCAAAATAATTCTTCCATGGGTCTATGACCATTGAATTATATTCCATGACCTCAATGATATGCACAATTTAATCAATAGCAACAAGCTTTGTTTTACATGAAGACATAGTAGATGGTTTCCTCTTTGGTTCAGGTTCACCACTCTCTTTGTGAAATTGTAGGATCATGGGCCAGACGTGACCCAACTCCTGCTTAGAAGTATCCTTAGGTTCTATTGTATTGTAACCCTCTCTGGCTCTAGTTTAGCAGCATGGACACAGTATTACTCTCCTACACTACAACGCCAGGTTGTACCATCTAATATAGAGAACCACTGTGCTCTATTTCTACTCTGTGGTGTGGAAATAGGTGAGCTAGAGAAAGTTGCTGCAAAGCTTCAGTTTTAAAATGAACATATCCTGAGCCAATAATAAATGCGAAATCCTTTTCTCCTGTAATGTAATAATAAAACAAGGGAATGGGAGGTGACCAAAATGAATGCACAATACATATAAATATGCACAACCAAAAATGGCTAATCTCTCTTAAAGCTACTTTAAAAGAACCTATCCTAGATGAAGACATGTGTACTCCAATATTGATGGGTAAAACACTGGCTGCAAACAGGGGTTCCACCTTTCAAAAAAATGAAAAAATAATTAAATATATATATATATATATATATATATATATATATATATATATACACGCCTTTTGGTCAGTGGTGTATCTTGATTTTGTGCAGACAAAATCCGGGCACCCCCCTACCCAAGCTGCACACCCACGTTACACACCTAAGACATGCCCCATCATTCAGACTCACATCAAGCTCATACTCCCATCACACACACACTCCCATCACACTCAGTCACACACTCATACTCCCATCACACTCAGTCACGTACACTGTATCCCATCACACACACTCTGACTCCCATCACACTCAGTCACACACACTGTCTCCCATCACACACACTATGACTCCCATCACACTCAGTCACGCACACTGTCTCCCATCACACACACTCTGACTCCCATCATACTCAGTCACACACACTGTCTCCCATCACACACACTCAGACTTCCATCACACTCAGTCACACACACTGTCTCCCATCACACACACTCTGACTTCCATCACACTCAGTCACACACACTGTCTCCCATCACACACACTCTGACTCCCATCACACTCAGTCACACACACTGTCTCTGCCTGCAAGCGCGGTCTTTTTTTTTTAAAGGGCCGTGTTTTTTATTTATTTATTTATTTTTCTTTTCAGTGCTGGGGGGCGCTGCCGCCCCCCAAAATTTGCTGTCCTAGGCATCCGTCTAGGATGCCTCGCGGTAAATACAGCACTGCTTTTGGTTCTACACTGGACATAATATATAGAGCACCTGTGGGTGGTTGGAGTGCTATACCGAGAAGCTTGGTCAGGCTTCATATATTCACAGCAAAACAAGGGGATGGGGAGCACAACCCTAAACCAGCATATTTAACACAGTGTGCTGCTAAAATAAGCAAAATGTATACACAATACATAGAAAAATTGTAATAGTTGTGTGTAAGTACACTACGTAATAGAGTAATTCAGCACAGAAATAAAATGTCTTATCCGGGTATAATAATACAGCAAATCATCCAATTAAAAGACAGTAATCATCTAACAGATATTAAAATGCATTGAACAAATACCTGGCTTAGTTGTATCACTTTAAGATGTATACAGTAGGAGATCTTGACAACAGTTGCAATTTCTAGTAATCTATTCTGCAATGGAAAGCAGAAGATAGGAGAAAAGCAGAAAAGAAGAAATACCAAAATGTTGTAACTTGATTGAGTAAATATTGCTCTACTGATAGAACATTAACATTTTTGCTTCTGAATAGTTCTTTCCTTTCTCTGGAAGGGGAAGGTGAGATCTATCTATGTGCATTTGGGTCGCCATATTTTGTCTGTGCTTTGACCCAACTGTTGCTCATACTGTATTTGTCCCTTTATTATTGTCAGTGTTTGAGTCAAGAAGAATGCTGTATAATCAGTGCCCACTGGCTTTCATTCAGGACAGGTACATCATTTTAAATAATCCTTTTATCACTGTCCACAATTTTGGGATTTCTGCATGGAAGGTTAAAGGTAGAACTTTGCAGGATCATCAAAATTACTAAATGTTAGATTCAAAACTTTTATCCATAAACAAATGTCAACACAACACTTTGGTGATAATAAATCATGTTAGTCCAGTACCCTATTTAAATGTTGACACAACATAATGATGCGAGTCAAGGATGGCTCCTTTCCTGTGGCTGTGCAGGAGTTGCTCTACACTGGCATGAGTATGTCGGAGGGTGCTACTGGCGGAGCTGTAGTTTGTCAGTGGCACCAGCAAGACAGCATTTTGCTCATTAGGGAGATTAAGAGATTTCCCTAAAAGAACTTGTTTACATGCCAAAGCTGCAGGTTTATTTGACATCACAACTCAGTCGGCACAACTTTGTGAAAATAATGACTTAGAGTGTTGATTGTCAATTGTTCAAGACATCACTAGGCATGGGGCAGTGCCGACTGAGGTCTGATGTAAAAAAAAAAAAAAACAAGAGGAAAAAATACAATGGGGGGTGGGGGGGTGGGGGGGTGAGAATCTGCCTTGGCTGCCAAGTAGGGTATGCCCTTGCTCTTTCCCATAATGTCATATACTCCTCACAGTGCCATAAATACTTTTTTAATACCATAAACTGTAGTATAATTTCTCAAATAGACTTTACAGACTTTTCTGCGGAAAACCTATTTAAATCAAACACATTTAAAACAATTTTCTTTAATTAAGTCTTTACATAATTTCATGCATCTCACATTTGGAGTTTTGTTATTGTATAAATGTTAAATCAAAAATTGGGCCAGCAAGCAATCGGTAACATGTAAAATCACATTTTTTAATTTAAACATTTATAGTGTGGTTGATTATTTGTTACTTTCAATTGAAGTTACTTCAATTAATTTTGCACACTGAAACAAGCAAACAATGTGTACAAGTCAATCAATCTAAGTATAAACATGGTGTAAGATCATTCCATGCAGTAATGTTTGTTTAATAACACTACTTGAAACATACAGGAATTATTGATTATCTGTATGGGTCACTGAATGAGCAGTGGATCTATGATTATGTACATGTCCTGGTTGATTTGTTGCTGTGCAGCTCTATCGGTGGATCACTAGCTATGGTGAAGTGATGTTGATAATTGTTGACTGTCTGTCTAGTTTTCACTAAAGAAAGAGAAGCTCGTACATTATTTGGGAAGCCTTCAAGTTAGATAATGGGGTTTAGTTTCTGTATACTGGCCCCTAGGGAATTCTTCAAAATCCATATTTTAATTACGATTTCTACAGAGTCAGGAGTGTATTTGCAGTTATCGATTCCTGTATAAATTGTTACACTAGAAAAAATACCTAGACAGTGAAAAACATATATCAACGTATATAATTTAAAATTGCCAGAGTGTTTTCAAAATCAACTGTAGATTTGTAGAAAGTGTTGTATTTTATAATTTATCCCAGTTACACAAATATTTAACATAAGCAGTAGACACTTAAAATAAGGCTTACTACATCACAATAATGGATCTAATGCCACCTATTACTTTTCCGTGGAATGATCTAGCCAGTCGTGTGTTAAATATTTCAGTATTGGGCTGCCTACATTTAATGGCATACTAGATATACTGTAGATAATATTTTATAGATATAGATAATATTGTTGGAGCCCCCTGCCTTACAATGTATACAAGGACATAGCATAGGCTGCAGAGCCCTGATGTCTCCTTTGATTCAGCGGCTAATTGAAAACACATCAGCAGTGATTACAATTGATACCCCACTGCCTCAGCTAGCTTAAGGAGTTAGGGGGTGATGAATTGATCGTCCAATTATCCTGTAGTCTGGTAATGGAGAACTTCAACTTCATAAACCAACAAGCAGTTCTAACCAAGTGAGCTTACACCTATTTTCATATCTTGGCAAATGCGCTTGCCTTTTTTTTCATATCTTGACCATTCCAAGTGCGCTTACAGCTCTCTTCATAACTTAACCATTTTGCACTTGATATTTGAAAAATGCTAAAGAATAATTATACCAACTGATACCCTGCTGCCATAGCTAGCTTAAGGAGTTTAGGGGTGATGAATTGATAGCCCAATTATCATGTAGTCTGATAATGGAGAACTTCAACTGCATAACAGAATAAGAAAATCTAACCAAGTGCACGTATGCCTATTTTCATATCTTGACAAGTGCGCTTATACCTATTTTCATATCCTGATAAGTGCGCTTGCCATCTGTTTTCATTTCTTGATCATTCCAAGTGCGCTTATAGCTATTTTCATAGCTTAACCATTTCACACTTAATATCTGAAATATGATAAAGAATAGTAATTTAATCCTGAAGGTGTGTTAGAGGACAAAGCAGAGGAAATCAATACAGAAATTCGCATTAACTCCCTAACCATGGTTAAATCAAGGCATCCCTTCTACTATATGCCAAAAACCCATCAAGTATAGACATGATAGATCCAGGGACCTGCACAATTCATTGTGAATGTATAGTTAAATTATCATACTTGGAAACTTGAATACCCAACCACTTTGCATTCATAGTTACTATCTTATTTCCCTTAAAAACGCAATAATGAAAAATGATGATATTGTGTACTCTAAACATACATAATGACTGTGCTTATTACTTGCTAGCCTGTGAAGAAGGTGATCTAACCTAAAGGCACATTGGGGGATATGTATAAAAACACTGCAAAGTGTTAGGAGTTTTATGAAAAAAAAAAAAAAAAAAAAGCGCAATCGCTGTTTGTTTTGTATAACAGTGATTGTGCTTATTTATAATTCCCAACACTTTGCCTGTGTGGGAGAGAAGGTTCCCCGACACAAATTAGCGACTGTTTTTTTTCTACATAGTCTGTGCTGTCGCAACAAGCGTGACACAACCTAAATCTACGCATTCAGCATAGATAGTTCAGACACCCGTGAGTCTGCTGTATACACTGGCGCACATGCCGATGTCGCCAGTATTTTAAATGTCCCCCATTGTGTTGTGTATAAGTGATACTCAAAAACATTGGACATTATATTGCCTTGCTCACTACATAAATTACTCATGTTGTGATGAATCATTATGATAGCCTACCTGCCCTGTATGTTCAATGCCTTTTTTGTTTCTATCATGTAAATATATTTTCTCAAATACTCTTGTACCATAATGCCATGTTTATATGGCTTATTTTGCTGGTATTTTAGTGGCACAGAAGAATAGATTTTTAAAATGTTTGTGCATTCTCATTGAATTATTTTTCTCCATAGATTTTTTCATTAACTTCACAGTGAAAAAAACTACCCTTATCAGAAGAATATGAAAATTCGGAGATGATGCATGATTTTAAAAGGAAATCTGAAAAAAGATTTCTTATATTCAAAAGAACATTTTGTAACTTTTGCAAACATAAATTTCATTTCTTGAGTGAACCCAAAGAACAATGAGTGAACCCAAAGAACAATAAGTCTACAATAGATAATAGACATAAAATGATGTTTTTACAATATATACATTCTCCATCCACCAGGTTTTTTGTTCTGTGCAGTTATGAGTATACCAAAAATATAGTAATATCAGTTTCTCCAGAGACTCTTTAAAATCCAGTCACCACAAACAACAAGGTTTGCAAAAGGTGAAGCATAAGAATCAATGCAATATAGCATCAGGTAGCTGAATCAAATAGTGCTAAGCTAAAGCGTGATTGAAAATGGAAGAGAAAGAAGCTGATATAATGTAATGCTCTAAAGAAGTTAAAAGGAAGGTAAAAGCAGCACATTAACTTTATTGTAACTGGGCAGACATAATAAGATTCATGAGTTAATGCCTTTAATAATCTCACAAGCCAGTTTATATACCTGAATGAAATTCTCATCCAGCCTCTCTCTTGCGCACCATTCTACATGGATAGATCCTTCTGGGTTCTACTGGGTATTTTAATTGAAAACTATGGTTCAGGGAAGTCTTGGTAAAATGTTGCATTGCTAGTTGGGTTGTCACTGTTTATTTTCTGTCACTGTGTTTTTGTTTCTTAATAAATGTTTGTACACAGATTTATATTTGTCAAACTACACAGTAACCATCCACAAAATAAGGGTGTGTAGGGAGCCAGCTGTAATGCAAAATAGCCGTACACTACGTTACTGGTCGGCCTCCCCTCCTTCATCACACCTCTGTCAGTATTCTTCCACAGCGGTTAATAAAGTTCAAACCCAGATAGTCCGTCAAGACCACAAATGAGAATACAATCTGCACTTTAGCTGATGTTGCTGATCACCCCTAATAAAGTTGACTCTCTTTATTTTAGTGGACTCATCCCCCATCCCGAACCCAATATTTAGGACGTTTAACTGATTTGGGCTTTTGTATAAAATTCCCTTGTTCTTGGAGTCATTGTCATGTATCCGACCTAGTAAATACAGCATATACATAAAAAACAGTTTGCATAAGTACTCACCCGATAATCAATAACCTATCTATATAGATACATGCTGTGTTTACATCAAACAAACATCAACATGTTTTAAATTTTTACTTCTATTGAAGAAGCAAAAGTTTTAAAAAATACTGTCATGCCACTTTAAGATAAGATAAAGGGAATCAACACAGTAAAGGAAGAGAGTATATTTAAAAGAAGAAAAACTACCACAACTAGAGGACATAGTCTTAAATTAGAGGGGCAACGATTTAAAAGTAATATCAGGAAGTATTACTTTACTGAGAGGGTAGTGGATGTATGGAATAGCCTTCCAGCAGAAGTGGTAGAGGTAAACACAGTCAAGGATTTTAAGCATGCGTGGGATAGACACAAGGCTATCCTAGCTATAAGACCGGGAACGGGGGACTAATAAAAGTACTCAAAAAAAAAAAAAATTGGGCAGACTAGATGGACCGAATGGTTCTTATCTGCCGACACATTCTATGTTTCTATGTTCTACTACGGGACTTCCTGACGCTTAATAAAACTTAATAATAATTCAGTTTCTTTAGCAGTATCACGGCATTTTTATACAGAATGGAACCACAAAGTCTGAAGGCAAATCTATACGATGCCAAGTTTGCTTTAATCATTTTTAGTGCATGGAATATTTATTCTGCAATGCTCAAACCATCCTTGCACAGAAATGGTTAAAAAAAAAAATGAAATGAATCAAAATCCCAAAATATGCTAAGTCAGCCCAACTTGCACAGCTTTATTTCATTTATGAAATGAATATTACATAATAAATGTGCAGTCAAAACAAGAATCCAAATTCCTGCAGGATTCCCAGGGTTTTCCTCCAGAGGACATGGAAACAGAAGGAATTTTGTAAACTACATTTCTTGTGCATGTTTCATTACATAATTTCTGCAGGAAATGTCTTAAATGTCAGCCTCTTGGCTCTTTTACAATTAATTTCCTTTAAGTGTCCCGAGGGAGCATTTCACACTGGGTGGTGTACACTTGTTGATTATATTCTTTGAACAATATTGTGGTTACATTTGAATTTTAATGGAAAATGCTAATACTGACGTTGTATTTATTTGTTCACTTTGTTTATCGTTTGAGTGCTTCAGTATTTAATTTAAGGGACCCCATCATCATGTTTTTTTTTGCCTTCACAAATATCCATAAATGCTCTATTTTCATAAAATAGGTAATTCTTAGATTATGCCATAGTCCATCTGAAGCCTGCCAGCTGTTTCTGGACTGCAACTACCATAATTCTCTGCTAATGTGGACTTATGGAATATGTAGTTCAGCAGCAGCTGGAGGGCCACTGTTGAATACCCAGGCACTATGGCTTCTTCTTTTTTCTTCAACTTACTGGATGCACATTTAGCACTCTTATCAATGCCCTACTGATAAGAACATATACATATATAACACTTTCCTAAGCTTCCTACAAATTAATGGAGTTCAACCACTAAGTGTGATACCAGATTAAATCTTTTGGCATTGCTCGCACAGATATATTTTGGGGCCATCCTGCTGAAAAGAACATAACCCCTGTTTTCGTGATGTCTACAAAGTGATCTGAAGCTGGAGACCAAGCCCTGATGTGTCAGGAAAATGGCATCTGGAACAGTTTTTGAGTGGCACCACAGTCATGGGAATCTTGAGGGTCAGAGGGGGCAATAGGGTTCACTTACTCTCTGGAAAATGAAGGCAGGTGCACTGGAGCAGCAGCAAGAGAGGGAGAAGCAGTAGACTATTTAGTGAAGGTACCTAAACCTAGAGAGCAGAAAAAAACCTGTAATGGGAGTGCAGCAAAAAGCTCTTGCGTCTAGCTGGTCTCCTACCATTCACTCTGGCTGCAACTTCAAATGCATAGCATCCCCACCTAAGCAGAGACACAAGGTAGTTTTATTCAAACATAAATTGTAGCTAGGGTTAGTTAATACGCCAGCTGTTAAGACTAAATGTCCCATTACTCTCAGCCAGTCTGGTATGTCAAAAAAGCATCATGAGAAAGTGAGTACCTGACAACTGGCGTGGCAAAGGTAAGCAATTATATCATTATGGATTGGTACTGCAGATGCTATGGATTTAACATCTCATAATTCTCAGCCAACCATCTGGTTAACTGAACATCCTGATAAATATAATAACAGCACCTGAAGCGTCAAAGGTTAGCTTTCACTGCTGCATAGCTACCCAGTGTCCTATTTTTTTTTTTTATCCAAGCCTTCCATATAATGCAAGGGTGTGAAAGATGTCCACAGGACATATCTGCTTTTAAGGTTCCAACATCAGTACACCTGCAGTGGTCCTCAGATGCGAGTGGCCACTGCTCAACATGACGGTCTGCATCCATTCTATGCACACAATGCACAATATCTGATCTCTGCTAGTGCTCGCCAATCACACCTGAGCATGAGTGTCCCCATGTGTTCCTGAGGGATATCTATATTGTTCTTTTGCATAGACCTATGTCTATATATACACTTTTTAATTGCTTGCAGTGTATTTTTCCCGACACATTATTAATCTGTGTATATTTTTGGGGATCTGCAATAATAAATTGGGAAACTTTATTCTGTTTATATTTTATTATTATCTGGTTCTAGGGTTGCCACCTTTTGTTCAGAAAAATACCGGCCCTGGTACTGTCTCCATAGACTTAACATTGGCTTGATGTTAATTTTTTACCGGTCTGCCGGTAAAATACCAGCCAGGTGGCAACCCTATCTGTTTCTATTAATATATATATGTAAAATGTGCATAGGTAGGAAATGAATCTGAGGTTCTCCTGGATAAAGTTTATCTAAAAGAAAATACATTGTTGATATACTAGTATAATCAATCAACGTTGCATTTCTTTTTTGTTTACATTATATATTATATCATTAGTTGAAACACCAAGGAGTTATGGTGGAATTTCTTGTTCCCTAGTGCTCGGTTTGAGGACTGTATTTTCGTCTATCCTTGAGAGCACATGGCTCATTTGAATGCATGAAGTACCAAGTGCGGACTCAGGAGTCTTTGCTACATCTGCAGATTAACACTGGACAGGAATTCAATTTAGGAATAATGCAAGGGAAGCTGGCATAGATCAAGACAGATAAAACAGAACACGGAGGTAATCTGCAGGTCATGGCACATCATTCTGAACATCCCAACACAGAAATGGAGCCTACACGGATCTAATATCACCGCTGAGTTCTGCTACTTATAAAATATGTGTTTATCTCTACGCAGCCAACACAATGCAGTTAAAGGCCCATTCTAACTAATAGTCTTGTATTGTTTGTATTTTGAGGCACATGCTGCATTATGCTTAGCTTTAGCACAGTTGAGCATACAATTCTGAGCTTCTAGATTTACACTTAGGCCTGTATTCCTGAAAGAGGGACTTGCATGGAATTGACAAGGTAATTGCAAACTTAAGGCCATACTAGCTGAGTTGGTTTTCCAATTCACTCATGCTTCAAACTCTGCCTTAATTTTGCAATTTCCTTGCTAATTTCCTGCAAATCCCTAAAGTTCTCTCATGAATAAAGCCCTTAGCTCTTAGAGTGTCATCATGAGCAGGACAGTTGTGGAGTATGCTCATGTGCACAGAACACGGCACACTCTTAGTTCAGATAGATGATTTGGGAATACTTCTATACACAAGTGTGGCACTGACATGATAGATTTCAAGGTAACTATTGCAAATATATATATAAAAGCGTTCCTATTTTAAAATGTCAGTTTTAATATGCAGTAATGTATTGTATAGGGTCTACTCAATAAAGAGAGAATGGCAGGGAATTCATGGGAATTTCAAAATTTAGGCCAATGTAGCCGAGTTGGAAACATTCTTCAATTGAGCTGAATGGGAGAATTTTTCCATCTCTGCTACTTTGGCCTTAAGTTTGAAATTCCTTGCAATTCTCTCTCTGTTGAGTAGACCCTTATATTTACAAACATCAACAGAAAATGTGCTAGCTAAAAATAATAAAATAAGATATAAATGATACAAGAACTACTTCATGCTCCTAACAATTTGCAATGCTCCTTAGTAAAAGAGGGAAAATGGGTAGAAAGTCAATTATTATGATGAACTGTGGCATAAAAAATGATCCTTCGAATTTGTGCATAGGATGAAATGTTAAAACTAAGGTAGAGAGGGTAGTACAGTATATCTTCCATCCATATACAACTAACAAATCAAAGAGCATGCTATTTCCAATCAGTCTATAGCAAATCAAAGAAAGTGATACAGTACAGTCTATTGTGCATAAGGAGCTATCCCACCCATATATAGTTAGCCAGGCACTGATGGTGGTACATGATGACTCTTTTCAATATATATGTATCCAGCATAAAAGTGTATCCAACATGAACCCCAATGTGTTTATGCTAAGGAATAGCATTGTAACATTGATGTCCTATTTTGCAATGGTATGACTTTGCTGAGGGGAGTGCCCCATTATGCCTTATTAGGAAACATTTCCAACTTCCATGATGATGGCGTTAAAAAAGAATAATATTTTATTTTAGGAATAAGTCAAATTTGGTACATTTAAACATTTTGTGGATCTATTCAATCAACATAATTAGTACAGTTTAAAAATGCATACAGAATATTACTGGTAGTTAGTCACACAAAGCTTTGCATTATAACACACCTTCTGCTTCATAATCCAGAGAACAGATTTACCTGACTAGCAAATAAAATGCTCCCTGTCCTACACAATGCTCCATCACTATAAAACACAGTACAATACCTCATCACTCTTTACTACAGATTTGCACTCAGCCAGAAGTATTTTACATTAAGGCAAAATTAAACCCAGGAGCAGTGAACGTGCTAGGCCGGAACCTGGTCTGGATTTCCAGAATGCCTCAGCTCCATATCAAATTTCACCTCAGTTTGTTTTTCACATCATGCAGCATTGCAAAATTTGCAGAGACAGCTATTTGTAAATACAGCACTAGTCATTATCATTTATTTATCAAGCACCAACCTATTCTGCAGCATAATACAAGCCTAAGAGTACTACAAAATATAGTGCAACATCTACACTACATTCTAAGTTTCATGGTTCTATTATTGATGAATGCTATACTATTACTATAACTATGTTCACTAATTACGTGGACTTATTCATCACAACCGTTTCAATGGCAACTATTGTGCATGTGTAATTTTTTGGTTTTTTTTACTACATTTATCTGAATCAGTGAATAATTTAAAATAAAAATGGCATCAAATGTAAATGTAAAAATACATAGAATTTGTTTAGGAATACTAACTGAAAAAGAGAACGCATACAGCAAAAATGCCACAATACTGCTGCTCTTTAACCAGAAACGTTTGGGGACTTAAGGAGTTAAACTGCAGGTTAAGCTGCTACTTAAAAGCGTTCAAGTACTGCAGCATAGTCAAAGTTGGGGTAAGCTGTAGATTTGTTCATTTTAAAATCAGACTGAAAAGTTGCTGTGCGTGGCATATGGATTTGGTTGAACTGGGTGATTACATAATTGCATGTAATTCACTGATTGGTTAGGATGTCCTATCAGTTGGTTGGTGTTAATAAAACTACCCCATAATTGAATTGTATTGAACTGGCATGCATTGCTCCAGAATGACACACATGCAAATTGTTTGTTTGAAAGCAGCGTGCCACAGAGCTGTGTATTTGTACTGTGTAGATTATCCACATTTGCACTGAGCTGCTTGATTCTACCTGCCAGGCCCTGCGGAGGTTTTAAGAATATGGCAGCATGCCACCAGCCCCAAGGAAAGCATGACAAGCCAACCAGGGATTTTATGATCTATTTTACAAGCAATGTTTGTGTTTGCTTTCTGCTGATTTAGAATTATTGGACTACTGTTAGTTGCTTTTTCCTATGATTTACATTCTTATTTGACAACTGTCCTCTGTGTTTTCCTGAACATGTTTATCATTTGTTTTTTCTGCAGCCATTGCTGAGTTAGAGTAGATTTGGATAGTTATGGCTGGTAAAATTCTTATGGTGTGTTGATTGTTTAAATATGAGGATAATGACAAATATTAAGCCATTTGAAGTAACCGTGTGGAATATGCAAAGACAACAGTTGATACTTGAACTGCGAGTAGTTTACATGCTTCATGCTATAAACTATGGGAAATCGGCTTTTAATTAAATCCAGACCTACCATCAGAAGTATTGGGGCACAGGATAGTACAAATTTAATTGCCTAGTCCCTTCTCCTGCTCACTCCCCATTTTCTCTTTGGCAGTTTCAAAAATCCTGGCATATTGAGGGGCAGAATCCTGGCATATTCAGGGGCAAATTCCTGGCATATTAAATGACATATTGAGGGGCAAAATACTGGCATATTGAGAGCAAAATACTGGCATATTAAATGGCATATTAGGGGGGAAACTCCTGGGATATTGAAGGGCAAAATCCTGGTATATTGAGGGGCAAAATCCTGGCATATTGGGGGGCAAAATCATGGCATATTAAATGGCATATTGGGGGGCAAAATCATGGCATATTGAGAGCAAAATACTGGCATATTAAATGGCATATTGGGGGAAAACTCCTGGCATATTGAGGGGCAAAATCCTGGCATATTAAATGGCATATTGGGGGGCAAAATCCTGGCATATTAAATGGCATATTGGGGGGCAAAATCCTGGCATATTGGAGGGGCAAAATCCTGGCATATTAAATGGCATATTGGGGGGCAAAATTCCTGGCATATTAAATGGCATACTGTGGGGCAAAATCCTGGCATATTGAGAGCAAAATACTGGCATATTAAATGGCATATTGGGGGGCAAACTCCTGGCATATTAGAGGGGCAAAATCCTGGCATATTAAATGGCATATTGGGGGGCAAAATCCTGGCATATTAAATGGCATACTGTGGGGCAAAATCCTGGCATATTAAATGGCATATTGGGGGGCAAACTCCTGGCATATTAGAGGGGCAAAATCCTGGCATATTAAATGGCATATTGGGGGGCAAAATCCTGGCATATTAAATGGCATATTGAGTGGCAAAATCCTGGCATATTGAGTGGCAAAATCCTGGCATAAAGAATGGCATATTGAGGGGCAAAATACTGGCATATTAAATGGCATATTGAGTGGCAATATCATGGTATATTGAGGGGCAAAATACTGGCATATTAAATGGCATATTGGGGGGCAAAGTCCTGGCATATTAGGGAGCAAATTCCTGGCATATTAAATGGCATTTTGGGGGGCAAAATACTGGTATATTAAATGGCATATTGGGGGGCAAAATCCTGGCATATTAAATGGCATATTGGGGGGCAATATCCTGGCACATTAAATGGCTAAAGAATGGTATATTGAGGGACAAAATCATGGCACATTAAATGGGGGCCAAAATCATGGTATATTAAATGGCATATTGGGGGGGCAAAATCCTGGCATATTAAATGGCGTATTGGAGGGGAAAAATCCTGACATATTAAATAGCACATTGAATGGCAAAATCCTGGCATATCAAATGGCATATTGGGGGGCAAAATCCTGGCATATTGAGTGGCAAAATCCTGGCATATTAAATGGCATATTGAGGGGCAAAATAGTGTGTCTCAGGTTATGTGTGTATTGGTGTCACTGTATGTGTAAGTGGTAAGGGTGTGTGTAAGTGTGTCACTGTGTAAGAGTGTGTGTGTGTCACTGTGTCTGTGTAAGGGTGTGTGTTGTTTTCGAATTGTACAATTGTCACCTTGTGGGGCTCCTGTGTGTCGCATTATTAATGGCGGTGCCATGTGGGGCATATTTATTGGGCCCCATGTGTGGCATATTTAAGGGTGCTCTTTTGTGTGGCATCATTATGGGGCGCTTGTGTGTGGCATAATTAAGGGGCGCCTGTGTGTGTGGCATAATTAATTGGGCTCCAAGGTGAGGCATAAATAATGGGGCCCTGGTGTGGCATAATTTATGGGGCTTTGGTGTGCATAATTTATGGGGCTCTTGTGTGTCATAGTTATGGGGCTCCTGTATGTGGCATAGTTATGGGCTCCTGTGTGTGGCATAGTTAAAGGGCTCCTGCGTGTGACATAATTTGTGGGGCTCCTGTATGTGGCATATATGGCATAACAGATGATATAGTACAGCAACTATCCTTATATATTTTTGATGCCACAGATGGAAGGTTATAGGTAATTTTAATATATAGCCTCTACTTTCAGGCAGCATAACATCATATAGCTAGTCAACCTTAGACTGCACAGTAGGATTACTGTAAGTCGATAATTAGCTAATCACAGAAGATAAAAAGTATTATTGTACATATGTAATTGACTAACCATAGATAAAACATATTAAATATTGTCAATATATATGTCAACCAAGGTGGCATAACGGAAGGGTTGTCCACAGCAGTTTGAGTGCCAAAGCTTAGCTGTGGACAATAATTACCATGATGCTCAGCCAGGCCCTATTGTATTGTCCTTCATAAGGCTCCTGTGGCCCAAAAATAATCACGTTCTCTTTCTCCTATTGCATGTACTCCATCAGCACCCTTTACAAGTACCAATTCACACTCTTGCTGATCAAAAAGCCTGTTCCAACTCTTTCACTTCATAACAAGCACTATACTCATACTGATTCTGTTAGCTGTTAGGATATACATAGTGATGTTTGTAACTTTTACAGACATCAGAATAAAGAACAAAAATCTTGATTTGTGATGATAAAATATGTGACTCTTTCACAAACATTAGCTTTATGCTATCTCTTTAGCCTAAAGTGAGGAGCCTTCCACTACCTCTGTTCTTCACCTCAGCTGGCTATCTAGTGTTATTGCCATGCAGTGTTAAACCAGGCAAACTGACCTGTCTCTGCTCCCACCTGGTACCAAAATGATTGTGACTACATCAAGCGCAACTGTAGGAAACACTTCAGTGCGATCGTCTGCTAAAGACTACAATGGGTCTATTCACTAAAATCTGACTTTGGAGGTCGACTTTCAGTTTGAGACTAAGTCAAATTCGCCACTCAGGTTCGACTTCTCCATTGAAAGTAATGGGAAGCAAACGGATCAAAGTTATTTTTGAGACTCAATCATTTGTCATTAAAGTCAACCGCCAAAGTGGAATTTTAGTGAATAGACCCAAGAGACTGCATTAACTCTAGACGATGAGACCCCCAGCAATATATTTGCAAGGACTTCATTGCCATTACTGTCTCTCACTTATGTTGCGTGCAACTACAACTGGAACTGCTGTGGAGGGTAAGTGTTAACATAACACCTAGACCTAGATGCATCTCTCCTACATGCAACTCCACTAGTAATATAAGTGAAACATTAGCTTGCTAGAAGATATCCTTGTCTCCAAACCTTGCAGAAGAGGCAGCCCTAAAACATTGTAAAGCAGTTGACAACCAGTAAATCTTCAGTGATGACATAGATGTAAAATATATAGACAAAATGCTGTGTTGGCCTGAGTAGTTTTAAGCCAAACCTGATTTTTTTATACTATAAGTCAAAATATCCAACAAAATGTTTGCACTTTATGTTGATATTGGCAGTCTTGGACCCTTTGTATGACCCACAAGCTAATGTGTTTTTTTTATAATCACATGTTTGCCATTTATGTCATGTAATGCTCTTCTTGACATATGTGGGTTTTATTTTATAGTTTCACATACATACCTATTCCCATATGGTTTCTTTCTCCATTTTTCACCTTTTGTGTATGTGTCTGTACTTCCTTTTATACAGATTTTAGAAAGTAAGGTTACAGGAGGACAAATATATTTTTTGCAAAATATAACAGATTATATCACTTAAGTAGACAGGTGATGTCACAGCAGTTTTTGTCGCTGTCCCTTTAAAATCCCTATATTTTTATCCACATATTCTTTGGAACAATCTATTAACATGAATCCTTTTTTGGCAGTATCATTCTTTTCGCTTGGGTGTACAATTATATGTAGAATAATTTATTTCTCGTTGTAGAGGTGCTAGGTGCACATAGATTTGCATGATGACATGTAAATTTGTACCCACAGAGTAAAAAATAATGAGCCACTGTTTACAGAGTGTAAAACAAAAACTGCATTCGATAGTCTTAGTTCTAAAGTAACAGCTTTGCAATAAAAGCACTGCGAGGTGTTTATAGTAATGTGACTATCACAACGGAGCATACATGACAGGGCATAATGTACCTTATTTTCACAGGGCAAAATGAATCTAATGTGCTAAAGATGCTGACAAAAAGAAAGAGTGGGTACCACGTTAGCTGCAGAAACACAAGAGACAAGTAAAGTTAAGCTGATACCTTTATTAGGTAAGTGAGCAGATTTAGAGAGCAAGCTTTCACAGAAACATAGAATGTGTCTGCAGATAAGAACCATTCGGTCCATCTAGTCTGCACAATTTTCTAAATACTTTTATTAGTGCCGAGTTCCCCATATTATCTCTAGGATAGCCTTGTGCCTGTTTCAAGACCTCGTATGTCTCTTCCTCAGGCATATTATACAAATAAATGTGGAAAATATCTCTTTTAAGTGCAAGTACACATCACATTGTTAAGAATGGCTCAATTAGCCAATAAAAGTATCAACTTAACTCTGTCCCCTCTAAAGATGCTGGGCTTATTCACAAAGGAGGAGATTCTATGAAAGTGAACTGAAAACATCTGGCATTAATAACCCTGTTGGAAAGATAGGCAACTTGGAGAACTTTTGCAACTCAATGTTACCTTGGGTGCAGCAAACTCAGGCTCCCGAGGATGTTTGCACCATGCTGCTTCTGTGCTCCTCTGTGATGCAGAACATATCTGAGCTGGATGTTTTGCCAATCGGTCCTCTGTGGCACATCCTTTGCCATGGTATCCCACATGGTGGGCTGAGTTCTGCACATGCTTATTGTGCATCTATTGCACATAATGGGTTTCTCTTGCCTTCTTCTCCCCTTAAATGGAAATCAGCTATGTTGGTACATCACATACTAGGGAAGTGTTTATCGTCTTATCACTATTTAATAACTCATTCCTGTTCTGTATCGTCTGATAGTAGTTTCTACTTTTTTGATGCTGTTCTGAAAATTGCTTGTTTATTTGGTTTCCTTGTCTTAGAATTGCCTCTAGTTCTCGTCTCCTTCTCCAGTTCTGTCCTTGGCCTTAATTTCACTCTACTTAGGTTCTGCCACACCCTGGTACATCCCTTACTCTGTCCTTATCTAGTTCTTGCCTGTTTTATTCTCCCTGTCTGCTCCTTATTTTGCCGTTGGTGTCTTCCCTTGTTTTATGGTTCTGGGTGGAGCCACCAAAGTCCCCGGCAGTTTGTAACCTGGGCTGATTTCTGGCATCTATTCTTACTGCTCTGCACTGTAGGTCCAATTCCTCCATCCACTCATCATAAGACTCAACAATTAATGACTGATTTATGAAGTTCATTTGTAGTTTGCCTGTAATTTGAGTTTCAGTGAGTAACCCTCAGTGAACTATGTAGAAAAAATATATAAAAAACTCTTAGATTAATATGGGCAATATCTGTATATGAATAAATAATAATCACACTGTCAAGATCTTTCGGAGATGCATTGTTTTTATAACTCAAAACCTATCTGCCACAACAGCAAAATCAAATTAATATTACACAATAAAGCTCTGTTAAATTTTCTAGCACATCTGCATATTTTAAAGGCACTTCATGGACTCTGCTTTCCTGATATGTGCTCCATGGGAAGTAATAAACATGAAGATAATAAATGCATTGGACTTTTTATTCAATTTACTTGTAAGTTTACATTGCAGCATACAGCATACTAATAAGTTTGTTTCTCATTTATGTTTGTTTTTTATTGTACTCTTGTTGTATAACAAAAAAGTAAAGTACAATTTAAGGTAATTATTGGCAATTTTTATGGCATGAGTTGGTTGAGAATATTTGCAAAGTAAATGGTTGCTCATATTTTTTTCCCCCCAAAGATTTGCGCAGATTTTTAATATGGCACATCTCAATCTTTAAAGCTCGATGCAGTGATGTATCTTGGTTTTTTGCTGCCCTAGACAGACAAAATTCGGGCACCCCCCCACCCACGCTGCACACACACGACATGCCCCATAACCCACATCACCCCATTACATGACCCCATCACATACCTCCATCACCCCCATTACATGCCACCATCTCCCCATTACATGCCTCCATCACCCCAATTACATGCCCCCATCACATACCTCCATCACCCCCAATACATGCCACCATCTCCCCATTTCATGTCTCCATCACCCCCATTACATGCCCCCATCACCCCCATTGCATGCCTCCATCACCCCATTATATGCCTCCATCACCCCATTACATGCTCCATCACCCCATTACATGCCCCATCACCTCCATTATATGCATCCATTACCCACATTATATGCCGCCTTTACCTCCATTACATGCCTCCATTACCCCTATTACATGCCCCCTCACCCCAGGACTTACCCTGATCCCTGCTGGCTCGTGGCAGGCAGCATGGTGTCCTACCAAGCTGCCTGTTCAGCTCCCCACGGTGAGTGTAGATGTCAGATTGTTGGGACCTGTCATCACTCCACCCCCTAAGATGGGGTGATTGCAGCGCTCGGGCTGCCCGTGCATTTTTCCCCTGCTGTCAGTGTTTGGGGGCGCCCCTATAAATTTGCTGTCCTAGGCATCCGCCTAGGATGCCTCGTGGTAAATATTGCACTGGCTTGATGAATCTGTCTTCAAAGCCGACTTACAGTTTCCAAACACTGACAAGTGGAACTTCGGCATTTGGAGAACAACACTGCTAAATCACCTCGGTTCAGCTACATATGTTCACTTCTGAGATGTTAATTACAATTTTCCTCAATGGCATTTTGTTGAACTACCATCTTTTACAGTCCCAGTCTCTGGTGGCCACCACCATGTTTGTAACACATCATGTTGGTCTGCTCCAAGCCACTAAAGAATGAAACTGTGCATCACTATTGGATTGAAATACTCCTGGAAAAAAAGCATTAAAAATACTGTGTGCCCTGACTCGTATGCACGATGACACTAGGGAGACCTCCGCTTTAAGAAAGAACTCTTGTCGGATGTAGGTCCACCACTGCTTTCAATACAGAATGCAATACCATCATATTGGGTTAAACTGTCCCTTGTGGTGTGAAACCATCTGGAACTTCACTTCATAATATAACCAAGTAACAAAACACTACAGACTTTGTTTAGGGGGTGACCGGGGATTTTCTTTTCTACCCATGAATTTTTGATGACCTTAATCTGAACTACAGTCCTCGGAAATGTATACGTTTTCTACATTTATTCCACCGGAGTTTAAATAATATCTCAGCACCACCTTTATAAAATTCTCAAGCTTTGTGGGAGCTCATAAAAACAAGCTTTTATTTGTTCTGGAACATTTTTCCATAATTTAATACCCGCTACATTTTTTTTTTTTATACATTAATTTGTAGAACTGTGCAGAATAATTTTCGTATAAAATAGGCACTGTAGACTGTGATGCACTGCAATTAAATGGGCTCAATTTCTGAAACTTGTGAAAGAAACTCATGCTTCTATATCTGCAACCCTTGACAAAATAATAAAGTACTGGATAAAAGGCAATAGATTGCATCTTGTCTATGTGAACATGAGAGCCCTCCAATTAACTTGTAATTATAGAGTGAATATTAAAGGTTGCAAAAGTCATAATAGACTCTAAAAGATACATTTTACAGCAAAAAAAACTAGACACAAGTGATTAAATACTGAGGTCTTACATACGTACTGCTGGGAAATCAGTGGCATGTTACAACATAAATGTATTAAAATAATACAAACTTCAATTTATTACATGGACGATTGCTCTTATAAAGCTATGTCAATTCGTACCTAATCGTCCAATCAGTGATTTTAGAACTTGTTCCTTTAATTCAGTGCTGTCAACTTTCTAAGGGCCTCGTACTATTCATAAACTTTAATTTGGATGGAAGATATTATCTATTTCATAAGGCAAGGAGGGCTGGCAACTTTTGATCTGTGTGGAAAAACTATTTAGTGGGGCATGGTGCAACTTCATTGGCCCACCCTGTTTCATCAGAAATGGACACAAATGGATACGTCACATATATATAAAGACACACATACACAGACAGAGCAGTGTTTGGGCCTCAATGCATTTGTACCCAGTTTTCACTGGCACATCTCTACCTCAGATCCCAAGATGAAGAGGGAGATAAGAACTGTGAAGGTAGAGACATGGAGGGAGTCTCCTCTTGCACAATCGCATGCTCATGGGGTCTGCATAGACAGCTGGAAACCAGCAGTGCAGTATGCTAAAAAAAATATAGTGCCCAATAAATGAAACACGCTTACAGTAAAAAACATGCAAAAAGTGCAATAAGGATGAATATGGTCCACAGTCTGTAAGATAACAATAGTAGTCACTGGGTGCTATTCAGGTGAGATGAATATTTCGTCTCACCAATTTAGATGGGCATGCTTTAATGATGTCAATGGGTTCGCTCAATGTCAGAGGTGGTGATCTGCCTTTGGTGTGGGGAACACCAGGTTATATCTCAGAAGTTTTGTCATGAATGTAATGAAGGATGATAGTAGCACCAGAAGACATGAATATTTTTTTATTGGTGATACATACCATCTCCAGCAAATTAAACAGAGTTAACAGGTGGTTAGAAATCCACAGAAAGGCATCAAAACATAAAGACTGAAGCAAGCTCCGGACAGTCCCCCAAATGATGACGACACTGAATCAAAGTATTGAGGCTCCGACTTGAGGCATGTAAAAGCATAATGAATAAAGGAGCATCAGGCGGCTCAGGAACTTGTTTAAGAAATACAAAACATTATTGTGGCAATGAAAAAATTCCACACTACAGTGCAAACAAAATACACACCAGAGGCATCTGACGCGTTTTGTGCTTAGCAGTCAAAATCTCAGGATAGTCGACTCACATTTCCCTGCAGGCTTTTCTAGGGGCACAGGTGTCTACAGTTTCTTCAAACCATACTGGAGGGGAGTATAACCGGGGTAGGGACCATAATTCCTGTAACTCCCTGACAGAATATAGAGGATTACTAGGGGGCATATAGACCTTTGCACTGCTATAATTGTAAACTGTTTTTATAAATGATTGCTAATTAAGATAATACATATCTATTCATTCACATACTCATAATCTTACCCATAGATCTATTTGTACATATGAAATGTATACTCTAGTGGCAAGCTGACATTAATTTAAGCACAGAGGATTATAAATGTATCCACCAAATATAAATGGTAGAGAACATGAGAGTAAGTGGCTCTCTGCTTTGTATAGTGGCAGTTAATTAAATAAGACGTGACTAGCTTAGCCTCTTGGCCCTTTGTTCTTTGTAATAATTTAGAATGTAACATTTCTCTGACAAACCACCCTTTTCATTAGATAACGCATTTGCATTTTATTACATCTGTTCTCTTTGTGCTCGTGTGCAGAAAAGACAAAGAACATTAAAAAACAAGGGAGAAAGTAAAATAATCAACAAAAAACAAATTTAACCTTTTTAGAAAACGTTTTTCCACTTAATGACATAATGGATTCTGTCCAACATTAACAAATACAATAGATGAATGAAAATCATGGCAACGCACTGCAAACACACACACACAGTCAATCAGCTGCAAGTACAATTTACACAGTGAAACAAGTTCATTACCAGGAATAAATATACCGGCGATTGGTGGAATGTCAGAGAAACAGAGATGTCTGGATCATCCTACTTTATGAGCTGTGTGTCCTGAACCATTTTGATTCCATTGATATCTAGGAATTCAAATGACACCACCTTTGTGGAGTGTTTTCAGGAGAGTTAAATAGATGTTATATCTTCAGATTATTAATAATCTTTATTAGATAAATCAAGTGGAAGCACGAGTTTCTGAGAGACATGAAACAGTACAGGATCTCAGACAAATGGAAATCCTCAATCATTTAATACTATCTTAGAGCAAATGATCTGCATTGTGTGATACATGTCTCACCCTCTGAAGTTTTTCTTGTTTATTGAAGTAAAAAAGGTGATTCTTAAGGTTACTCTTATAGAAAGATGACCTTGCATAAGGGTGTAAAACTTTAGACTATAAGGGGATTTGGATAGGGTCTTCCTTACCCTTTAAGTCTGTTTAATGTGTTTCTTCGCCCCACTATCTGTATGTTTCAGTTACTCCAAACCCCAGAAAAATGTCATGGCTGTTTATAATTTAGAAGAAGAACACATATACACCAATAAAATGTTGTAGGGAACCACACTTGACGCGTTTCGCGTGACTAGCACGCTTAATCATAAGTGGACACTTATGTTTAAGCGTGCTAGTCACACGAAACGCGTCAAGTTCGTTTCCCCACAACATTTTATTGCTGTATATGTGTTTATTTTTTGCCATTAAACACTATCTTTTCACTACGGAGAATCCAGAGTGCAAGCTCCTTTTTCTCTTCTTCTGATTTATACAATGCTGGGTCGGCATATATAGGAGGCACCTGGTTCCAGGCACTCACAGAGCCAACACCCTTCCAGTGCTGGATGAATATTTCTGCTTTAGTTGAAGCCCGGTAGGTCTTCCTGCGAAGACTTCTTTTTTTCTCTTTGTTTATAATTTAAACAATAAAAATATCAGCAAAAGATAAATTCTAGCACTTGATCTGTGTAAAAATATCAAATATCTGTATTAAAATATCAAATATCAATTGAGTAATCTGCTGGAGTTGCTTACAAATGTCCCCATGAATGGAAGTCCAGTACTGAAAAAAAATAATAGAGTCTGTGTACAGTTACTAGTAAATACATTATAGAAAAAGCATACTTGAGGCAAAGACTGCACTAGATTGAGCTGTAATTGAGCCTACCTCTATTCCTATGTATCTGCTCACTTAATCTCAATTAAGATGGACTGTTTTGCCTTTAATTCGACTCAAAAAATCCTCTTTTTCAGTGCACATAGCTCTACCTGGGAATTACAAAATGGAATCCTGATCACTTCTTGTCAAGTGTATGCCCTGTTTACTGCAATAATGGATGCAACACTATCAGTTAGCAGGTGATTAGCTGGAAGCCAAAGCTATCACAGGAAATAATGTCCATGCATTGGCATCGACACAACAACAGCCTTTGACAATAAGATGTATGGTGTACTGTAAGTTCCAGTGCAGGCGCTCTTTGTGGAAGCTTTTTATCAATGCATTATTACAAATTACTGAATCAATAATCGTTACAGGCCTCTCACTATTTTTTCCAAACACCTTTCCAAATTTTGTAATCTGAATGTAAGTGTCTTATCTTGATTTTATGTAAAATGCGTATAATTCCCCTTCTAAATAATAGACCCAAGTGCATTAATAATAGTATATTTCAGAATATTCTTAGTTGTATAGGACACTGCCACCAGCTCTATTAAAAACATTAGATCATATTAACATTTATGATCATAGCGTCAACATTGTATGCAGCGATTTGTACAGAAATGTCACAGAGCGTTAGAAACTCATTTAGTTTAACCTGCATACCTAACCACATGGTAGGGAGAGCACAGCCCTACTTGTAAGAATACAAAAGCTGATGCTACCTGCCATTTATATTTGCACCATCTGAAATGGAACTTAAGAACTTTATAAAACAAAGGAGAATGTTTCTTCTGGATTGTTTTCATTTTTATCCTGTATCTGTAATTAAATGGAAATAAGGATAAACATTTCGTAGGGAAGGCCTGATTTGTCCTGTGATGTGTTGCAGATATTTTGACTTGTTGCCGTAGATAAAATATGATGTACAGTTTTCATTTCTGTATTCCACCGCGCATTCTGATATATGTAGCCTGTGTGCCACAGCTTAACATAGAAATATCATTCAGTGTGATGACAAATTAGCTAGTTCCATTAAGAGCATTTTTGCCATGGGCCAAAAAAATCAATCAGTTGAGATCGCCCTGCTCCATCCGCTAACTGGCAGCAGCACTCAAGGCAACCTGGGGCCATTATAATCTCTTTATGCTGAAACGTGCCAACTCCTACTGAACCTTTTGAAATGCAGCAGCTATCTTGCTGTCGGTTCCAGCATATGCTTAACTTCTATCCAGACATGGTTTTTATGTGTATGCCGGACGGATCTGTCTCGTGTGTTCTCTTCTGGATAAACAAAGGTATTGTACATTTGCAAATCAAAACAATTCTTAATAATTAATGAAAATGTGTTTTTTTTTTGTTTGTTTTTTAAATTGTGTGATGGTATATGGGTCAGACACTGACTTATTATAATTGGAGATGCCCCATTTGGAATAAGATAGAAATGTGTATTGGGGAAAGTGCTCACTGAGGCTCAAATACGGGTTGAGTATTTAGAAATTGCTGCAAAACCCTGTCATCAGTAACATTAGGGTTTATTCCACCTTTAAATTTATATAATTGCTGACACAGAGGATAGGAGACATTTGATATGAGTAGTATACATGATTAAATATTTCAGATTTAAAAAGTCATGTATGATATTCAATTATATGTGCAGATAACAATGTAAAGTATTAACATATTAACATACAAGATGCTACACCTGAACTGTATCAACATCTAAATGAAGAAAGAAATTCTACACTGTTAGTTGTATGATGAATGTAGCTCCATAGCAGTGTGCTGCCATACACTAAAGTGTTTCCACCGCTTGTAACATTCACTCACCAACTGGGAAGAGAAAGTGCTGAGGAACCCCCAGGTACTCAACTTGGGCAATATCGCTAGAATCCACTCTTTTTTTGTTTGTTTGTAAATAGTTATTTATTTGGCTCTTCAGAGAAAAACAAATAAGGGTTAAAATTATGGTAATGGGGTATGGGGGGTAGGGAACAACATTGTAATAGGTTGGGGTTGGGAGGCAGGTATTGGGGAGTTTATGGAGAACAGTGTTCCCATCACTGCAGGGTATCAAATACAATAGGCATATAATAACAGAAACATCATATATCTGTCCTAAAGATTGTATATATCAACTGTCCTGGATTTGTGGGGTCATTCCTATTTTCTTGGTTACAGTCCCATAATTGCTGGGAATGTCCTGCATGGCTGCACAGGACAAATATAAGATATAAATAACTTAAAACACAGGAACCAGTTATAATTGTCACCTTTTTTAAAACAATGCTTTCCATGGTATTGCTGATATGGTGCCAATATATTCCAATTCTGCTGATATGGCACCAATATATGCCATTAAAATATTGGCTTGGTAGCAACAACTAGTAGTTCCACAGACTCAGGTTCATGTTTCTGTCTGATTAGGGAAGGTGGGAGCACATGATCACTGAGTCACGCCTCCCCTGCATTCCAGAACAAAGCCAGCTATATGTTGGCAGGTATGATTTTTTTTTTTTTTTTTTATCAACGCATTATTAGATATAGCTTAAATAAAAAAATAATTATTTTAATTTAATGTCAATAATGTTCAGGAAAAAGTAATGGCTTGGTGGAAATTATCACCTAGACATTACTTTTACTGTGAATGTAGAGAATAAAAAATAATTTAAAATTATCTGTATTAGTAGTATTGCAAGAAAACACCTAAATTAGGAGAAGCATTTGTTTTAGTGTCTGTGGAGTTTCCTTATTATGACATCACCTGTGGTTTCATATGCAAATTACACAAGTCCCATTGAAAACCAGTTTATTTGCATATCAAGCAGGAGACTCCACAGACACATTTAAAACACACGTTTCTCCTAATTTAAAGGGGCACTAAGGTTTTTTTTTTTACTTGTGCTTCTAATATAGAACCACAAGTGAAATGTCCATTGTCCCTAGTATGAAGATGAACTGGCATATACCGTATTTGCTCGATTATAAGACGAGGTTTTTTTCAGAAAAAAAATTCTGAAAAATCCCCCTCGTCTTATAATCGAGGTCGTTTTATAATCTGACCTCAAATTGAGGTCAGATTATAAGACAGGGATCCAGGTCCCCAGCAGAGCTGCAGGGGACCTGGATCCCCCTCTCTAACAGCAGGGGATGTCTGCGCGATGAGCGCAGAATCCCCCCGCTGCTGCCCGGCACGACTGCCGGGACTTTTATGATGAAGCCGGATACTTCCGGCTTCGTCATAGAAGTCCCGGCGGTCGTGCCAGGCGGCAGCAGGGGAGGTCTGCGCTCATCGCGCAGACATCCTCCGCTGCCCCGCTAGCCACCAGGGTGAATCGGGCAGCTGGGGGATGTCTGCACGTATCGTGCAGACATCCCCCGGCTGCCCCCACTAGTGATCGAGTTACAGGTGAGGGGGAGGGAGGGGGCAGAGAGACAGGGGGAGGGAGGGGGCAGAGAGACAGGGGGGGGGGGGCAGAGCAACAAGGGGAGGGAGGGGGAAGAGACAGGGGGAGGGAGGGGGCAGAGAGACAAGGGGAGGGGGCACAGAGTAACAAGAGGAGGGGGGAAAGAGAGAAACAAGGGGGGGAGACAACACTAAGGGGGGGAGAGACAAAGCTGGGGCAAGGGAAAGAGAGAGGCAGCATTGGCACATAAAAGGAAATTAAAACAAGAAATGCATTTTTTATTAAAAAAGCTATTTACATGTGAATATATATACAAGTTGAACTTTTTTCCTATAGGGTAGTCTTATATTCAGGCTTTTAGTTTTTTTCCTAAAGGAATATCCAAAGTTTGGGGGGTCGTCTTATAATCAGGATTGTCTTATAATCGAGCAAATACGGTACTTTTGATAGTACATGCCAGTTTATCCTCTGACCGACAGCTGCCATGCTAGCCAGTGCTGTATTTACCACGAGGCATCCTAGGCGGACGCCTAGGGCAGTAAATTTTGGGGGACGCCAGCGCCCCCAGCACTGAAAAAAAAAGTTTAAAAAAAATCTGCCCCTATAAAAATAAAAAATAAAACGCTTGCTGGCAAAGAATCGGAAGATCCCCCCTCACCTTCTCTGCCTGCCAGCAGGCTGCACGGGGAGCCGAACAGGCAGCACAGAGAAACCTCCGTGCTGCCTGTTCAGCTCCCCGTGCAGTGTGACACGGAAGTGCTGACAGGTCACGTGACCGGCCCTCTGATGTCAGACGCATGCCGGTCACGTGCCCTCTCTGCACAACCGCCGGGGAGCCGAACAGGCAGCATGGAGGAGACCATGCTGCCTGCCACTAACCACCAGGGAAAACAGGTAAGTGCTGGGGAGATGGGGGGAAATTGTCTGGGGCATATTAATGGGACATAACACTGGCATATTATTGGTAAATTTACTGGGGCATATTAATGGGACATAACACTGGCATATTATTTGCAAATTTACTGGGGCATACTAAATGGCAATTAACACTGGCATATTATTGGGCACATTTACAGGGGGATACTAAATGGCAAATAACACTGGAATATTATTGGGCACATTGGCTGATGCATACTAAATGGCAATTAACACTGGCATATTATTGGGCACATTTACAGGGGGATACTAAATGGAAAATAACACTGGCATATTATTGGGCAAATTGGCTGGGGAATATTAAATTGCAAATAACACTGGCATATTGGGCAAATTAGCAGGGGAATATTAAATGGAAAAGAACACTGGCATATTAGTTAGCAAATTGGCTGGGGCATATTAAATGGCAAATAACACTGGTATATTATTGGGCAAATTGGCTGGGGCATATTAAATGGCAAATAACACTGGTATATTATTGGGCAAATTGGCTGGGGAATATTAAATGGCAAATAACACTGGCATATTGGGCAAATTAGCAGTGGCATATTAAATGGCAAAGAACACTGGCATATTAGTTAGCAAATTGGCTGGGGCATATTAATGGCAAATAACACTGGTATATTATTGGGCAAATTGGCTGGGGAATATTAAATGACAGAATAACACTGGCATATAATTTGGCAAAGTGGCTGGGGAATATTAATGGCAAATAATACTGGTATTTTATTGGTCAAATTGGCAGGGGCATATTAAATGGCAAATAATACTGGCATATTAGTGGGCAAATTGGCAGGGGCATATTCAATTGCAAATAATACTTGCATAATATTGGGCAAATTGGCAGGGGCATGTTAAATTGCAAATAATACTGGCATAATATTGGGCAAATTGGCAGGGGCTTATTAAATGGCAAATAATACTGGCATAAAAACACTCCAGACTCAAAATGAATTTGCTGACCCAATCTAAAGAAAAGGGGGGCTTGGGCCTCCCATGTATACGCACCTATTACCAAGCCACCCATTTACTGAGAATTTTGGAATGGGCTGTTAACCCACCCCATAAACTATGGATTGGAACTGAAGCAGCGGCAATCCCTAACCAGCTACATTTATTGCCATGGCTTTCACCTAATGTAACTAAGTCCTTAGTGGCCCACCACCCGTTAATTTCTGCCACATTATCAGTATTGCATGCCCACACCCGCAGGGGCACTTTAACCTCCCATCCATCCCCCAAGACACCTCTAAGGTGCAACCCAGAGTTTCCCCCGGGGCAACAACCAGGGCTTTTCCTCCGGACCAACAAGACGGACTCAACATCGATTAATAATTTCCTATCAGACGGATCCCTAAAACCACTAGCAGATATTTTCCCGGACGGGTCAATATCCTTTATGGACCGTTTCCACCATACCCAACTGAGTCATTTTTATAGAACAGCAAAGCGCAAGCATTTATATTACAGGGAACCCACTGAGTTCGAAGACCTAGCCTCTGACGACACTATACCCCCCCACGGTATTTCTACGATATATCAAATGTTGATGGCAACAGCTTCGGAGGGCCTACCAGCTCTGGTGGGGAAATGGGAAACCGCCCTAAATATCACTCTATCTGAAGCACAATGGGGAAAAATATTCCAACTGACACATAAATGTTCCATCAATTACAAAACACAAGAAATGTCTTATAAATTCTTAACAATGTGGTATCTTACACCAGTGCGTCTTCAGAAAATGTTTCCCACACACCCTATAGAGTGTTGGCGTTGCGGTACAGCCCCTGGAACTGTACTGCATATATGGTGGGACTGCCCCCGTATCCGACCCTTCTGGGTCAAGATATACTCGGTAATCCTGAAGTTAACTGACCACCCCCCACCTTTCGAACCAGCACCAATGTTGTTGCACCACACGACGTTTCCCATCACACAATATAAAAAGTCAGTAGTGCGGCACTTACTGAACGAGGCCAAATCACTTATACCAGCGCATTGGGGCGATGTAACACCGCCCACTTTTCGAGAATGGGTAGATAGGGTGGAAAAGGTTAGGCAGATGGAGGAACTGATTAAGAAGGCTGGGGACCACCATAATCATTACATACAGACATGGTTTTATTGGCTACAGTTTCTAGAAGACCCACAATCCCAAATAATGTTCAGTGGAATTTAGACCACATTTTATTCAAAAGGACCGGGCTTAAACAGTTTTTTAAAATATACAGTAGGAAGGCAGTTGAATTCTTTTTTTTTTTTATTTTTAATCCAGAAATGTGTTTATAATTGCATAATGTATAAATATTGAATTGGAGTCTGCTGCGTCAGACACTACTGTGTGTGCTATGTTTTTCCCCTAAACCCCCCCCCCTCTTTTTTGTTTCTTAACCATCCTATTTGTTTCTGTACCCAATCCCCCCCCCCTCTTTTTTGTTTTTCCGATATTTAAAAATGAAAATATTTTCAATAAACATTGATTTACAAAAAAAAAAATAATACTGGCATAATATTGGGAAAATTGTCAGGGGCATATTAAATGGCAAATACTGGCATATGATTAGGCAAATTGGCTGGGGCATATTAGTGGCAAAATAATACTGGCATATTATTGGGCAAATTGACTGGGGAATATTAATGGCAAATAATATTGGTAATGTGTATGTAATGAGGTGATGGAGGCATGTAAATGGGGTGATTGGGCATGTCCTTGGTGTGCAACGTGGGTTATGGGTCATGTTGTGGGTGTGCATCGTGGGCAGGGGGGTGCCCAAATTTTGTCTGCCTAGGGCAGCACAAAACCAAGATGCACCACTTATGCTAGCGCAGAAAGAGACCCTCGTTTTTGCATGGGATCAGCAGGGGGGGGGGGGGGGCCTTAACTTGTATTCGGCTGTCAGAAAGGGGCGAGCCCCTGTGCGCATGCTACATGTGAAAACCAGGAACTGCTGTGTCTAGCATGTGAGACACAGCAGATAGTAAACCTGCGTGAATCTATTAAGATACACGTTGGGTTTACTTTCAATGACCAGGACATATATTGTTTAAGGAAGCAAGGGTTAAACATGCTGGAATGTCCCTTTAAGCACTTGCTTGCAATTCTGTACACAATGTATAGATCATTTTCAATATTTTTTCTCTCTACATGCACAGTAAAAACAATCTTTAGGTGAAACAGTCCCTTTAAGTATAAAAAGACCATGGGTCAATGTTGGATTGTTGGCTTTTTACTAAAGAAAGAAGTAAGATTTCAGCAAACAAAGATTATTTACCAATTTGTGGCTATGCATAGAGTGGAGAATTATTTCAGAAACATCTCAGTTTGGCCAAATTAACTCCAAAAGTTAATGGATTCTATCTCCTGGCTTAGTATGGCTAATTAACTAACTGCTCCCTCTGCAGTAAGTAAGATGGGTTGACAACATAACTATGAACTAATAGCTTACTTAGATTGCATATTCCTTCTAGTCCCCTCATACTCTTAGTGTTGGATTACTATTAAAGGTATGATCATATTTTATGTGGTGGGGCTAACAGATAGAGAGTAAGGTTTTATGATACAAGAATGACTCTATCCTCAATGAAAGGCCACAAAAAGCTTATTATAACTAACAAAACATTAATATATTAGTTTTTATTCATATTTTTTTTTTAGCTTTGATCTTAAGGGAATAAATTACTGTTCATGTCAGAATTGCAACCTCTTTCTTCATTTACCTACTAACAAGGTAAATTCCTATCTTTTTTTAATATAGGAAAAGTTCTTGCAAGATAGAATACGTATCCAAAATTAATTACCATCCTGTCTCCACTGTCCACTGCCGTCTTTGGTTAAGCATATCTTTTATATTCCATATCAGATGGAATCCATCTGAATCTTCAATAATGGAATGAGAATCAGCCACATTACCACTTAGGGGGTTAACAGTTTTGGTACCAAAGAGATGTCCAACATTTTGATCCGTATCCATTAGGCCCTCGAAAAACAGTATTAATTTCCATATTGTCTTAAAATATGTATTAAATATTTGAACAACCTTTTACATGCCTTGTTTGTGATTACATCATTAAGCATAGATTATTTATGACATCATTAAGTTTTGACATACCGAGCATGATACATTTCCATCCATTAAGGCATTACCCACTTGTGCATTACATGCATCATAAATGAAATATTGATTTTTTTTCTTTGGCACAAATTACAGCATTGTTTTATCATAAATAATTCCATTTTGTCAGACTATTATTATTAAGAGCACGCTTCTAACTTGTAATGCATGTACTGAGTAACATTTTACGTGTCATTCGTTCTTCCTGTAAAAATGTCAATGTCATACCATGCTTCCAGGATGCTTTTAAAATGATAGCATGTAGAAGTGTGCAGGCAATATGTGAGATTGATATTTGCAGAGACAAAAAACATGAATGGAAAGGTGTTCTTCGTATTCTTTTATGCCACTCTATTACAGCCATTTAACATCTTCATGAACAAGATACAAAGTCTCTATTAAATCTGTCCTCAATTAGTCATGGAAAAATAGAAGTGGCTTAGACTTTGGTTCATTTTGTATCTATTTCCTTAGGTTATATATAGCTCCATATTGCAGGTCCAAAACTGCATGTGTCAATCAACTACATGTTTGGTATTCCCCAAGTGCTACTGTAGTAAATATGCCACTGTACTGATCTTGCCAATTTTCTAAATTACAACTTATCAGTCGGCATTTAAGATGCCCCATTATACAATCAGTATCACTATATAATTTCATCATAACCCCTCTTATGATAACCCTTCCGTTTCTCTATATACCATTTACCTGTATACTTCCACATATCAAGTTGAAGTGTATCGGTCATACGGTAATGACACAATATCCTATTCAAAATAATAATATTTGATGTACACATTACATTACATTTACATTTATTTATCTTGCGCCAACAATTTACGTAGCTTAGAGGGGAACTACATACTAAGTTAGACAAACTAGAACAGACGAATACATGAGGTAGAGTGCCCTGCTCACAAGCTTACAATCTAGAGGGAATGGGGTACATGAGACACATAAAGCGTGAAGAGTTAAGAGGGAATGTAGTTGTAGTAACAGTATTGTGGATGGTTGGCAGTAGATGGGATTGGCCATAGCTTAATTGTGTGTGTTCAAGCTTTGGCAGTACACAATGCCAAATTGTCAGAAAATATACATAAAAATGTTATGAACAAAATTAGTTTTAAGTCTCACCTATATATTTAAAAAATAGATGTAAAACCTACCGCTATCCCAGAAAGGAAAATATACAAACACGGCCTCCAAAATTGATGTTCTTCTTTTGGTGGAATCAGGCTGCAGGTAAGTACATCTTTTGATCTACAAGTATACTGCCGTTCAAAAAAAAAATCTGTTCAATAAACAGGACTGCATGATAACTTTCATCCATCTGCGGTTGATAAAAGTAAGTACCATTAAGTTGTGTAATACAACATACTTAGAAATCATGACATATGTGAATGTACCTTTCCTGGTAAATGTCTTTATTATTGTTATTATTATTATTACGTCCCTGATGCTAGCCTGTTAGCAACATGTCTTATCTATTTCATGCTCACTTAAAAGCACACAAATGAATTTCTTTTTTGAGTTTGGTGGTCCTATAGTTCCAGCTATTTCAAAGTGTCTCTGGTGATTTCAGAAGTTGAGTTGAGCAAGCATCCATTTTCAGGACCACCATTTCCAGCTTTCAAACTGCATTAGACTCAACATGTGATGGTCTAGTCTAGTGCTATTTGTCATTTCTATAGTCATCTAGGCTATGTATGTGTAAGGTTTCACTTACCTGATAATACTGAATGGTCAACTAATGTCAATGTTTGAAGTCAGATCATTAAGATATCTCTAGCACATCTCTCAAACAGTAAAACTATTCGTTTTAAATCATGGTTTTCCAAGAAAGGAACATGTTATGCTTGAAGCACATCTGCAAAATACTATAATGTGTGACATATGGTCTTGATGCTCGCTATGTGTAGTTGCATGTGTACTGATGATTCTGCACAGAGTAATACTGGGTAAGAATAAACCTTGTGATGGCCAAGGGCAGGTTGCAAAAGCAGAGAAACACCGCAGTCACTACCTTGCCTCCAAACCAGCCTGGCTGGAGAGACCCGTCCCAGGTTCTATCTCCAGTGTTCTCCTTTTCTAGGACACCAAACAAAAGGATTCAACAATTTGTCAACGCACATGCTTGAGTGTGTAGCAACTCTCATGTACATACCCCGTGTCCCACAATGAGCCTTCCCAAATTATTAGCATTTATTATGATTTTTGTAAAACATTTTTAAAGTGATGTATATTTAGAAATCAATTACCGTTAACACAGTTTGGTAAAGCGCTAACAGGAGACATGAGTATTATTACACATATTAATATCATGCAAATTATTTAACCTAAAACACAACATCAGACAGTTTATAGAAAGGATCTGAGATTTTTCCTTGCTACAACCAGTAACTAATAGAATGAATAGCTCAGGTGGTCAGGTGACTTGGCTTTAGTTAAAGATCCCCTCCGATGCACATTTCGATGGGGAATGGTATCCCCAGAATATGTGATGCAAATTAGTCCATTGCAGCGACACTCGCTTTCAGTAATCATCTGAATAACAAAATGTAATGGAACAGTCAAATCAGAAAAAAATGTCCTGCTTTGAAAAGGAAATTACTCTTTTTCTTAAATGATCAATGTTTGCAAGCTGAGCTATTTTCTATTTTTCGCAGTGACTGGCACACCCACTCAGTAACATGTACTGTGAATGCATAGATATTTGTGGAATGTGCATCTTTTCAGTAGAATGCACACAGACATTTTTAACAAAGAACAAGATTAATCATTACAGTCTTAAGAAAAGGATTTATATATTTTCTGTACCAATCCTTGCAGTGAAAGAGGAAAATGTGCACAGATTTTACTATAATGAATCCCATATCTGTACATAACTTACTGATTAGCAATGATTTGCTCTATCCTTGGAGTAAACATTAAAGTATTGGGACACACCACTTAGTTCTTGAATTCAGGTGTTTCAATCAGACTCATTGCCACAGGTGTATAAAATCAATACCATATATACTGCAACACTGGCATCTATTTTTTTTTAAGTGTAAATTAACATAACATATAAACATAACTTAATGCAGCATTAGATTCTGTATAATATTCAATCTAGCTATTACCTCTCCGACTGGCAAGTACATGTCCGGCAGGGGGAGTGGGGTCAAGTGGTGCAACGGGGGCTACTACTCCACGGGCCTGTTTAAGAGAAAACCACTCCCAAAGAGCCATCCATTACCACAGCACCCCTAAGGGCATTGAGTATGGACTCAATACCCATCCCAGGCTGTGAGGTGAGCCCAGAAACAATTATATAAGAAGCACCAAGGACACAAATTGTACAAGATTCTGCCAGTTGGCAGTTTTAGAATGTAGTGAGGGAAAACTGAAAGAGAGAATCAGTCCCCCATCAGTTACTCCCACAGACACACCTCCCCACCAATCAAACCTCTCCTACCCCAAAAACACATTCATGCATGGCCCTGCATTCTCAGCTGTGCCAGCTCCCAGGGTTCTAGAGTCCAGTGTCCATAGCATGATAATTGTTTGTAATACTTCCAAAGCAGATATAATTACATTGAGGAGAAATCCTACTTAAAGGTCCATTTAATTAATTTATGTTTAATTGAAAGACTACATTACTGTCCCACTTTAAGCGCAGTCCCACAGTGCCATACAAAACCAATTTCAACCATGACATAAATACGCACAATTTCTACAGCGCCATAAATTCTGCCTTTCTTGCAATGCTATATAAACCCACTTTCAAATGTGTCATATATCATCGATCTCCACAGTGCAATATATCCTCTTTCTTTAAAGTGCCTTAAAGCCCCTACTTTTCATCGCACCATGTTGCCCCAAAATCTTTAGTGTCATAACTCTCCCCCAATTTCTACATTTCCATATATTTACCAACCTGACTTAACATAAACTTAAGGGTATGTGTCCTGTACTGATACAAATGTAACATTTACTTGCTTTAAGTTATCTGATTATCAAATTAATAAATTGTGGAGCATATAACAGTGGAATACAAAGCATTTTTTCTACTATGTCTTAGCCATTGGGGAATTCTTATTTGCTAAGCACCAGTTGGTGTTGTTTTCAATAAGTTTTCAATACGCTTAATAAGTTGTTATTATTAAGGGACACTACCACTTACATAAGATGGAACTAGATTACCTGTGCATTTAAAACAAACACGCATTTAACATATGCCACTGTTTGTTTGTTTTGTGTTTGAATTAATTGCAAATAAAAGTAAAAATAAAATTAGGTGTCGCTCTCCTGCATCAATTTTGTGAATTTTACAATATAATATACAATATTCTTCAAAATCTTCCAGCAAGTCTCACTTTACAACTGTAATGTTTACCACATTTACATGCATGATGATGTCACAAGATACATCTGCCCTCTTACTGGCTCCTGTGTATCACTAGTGGGCTAGTTACCTGCCTTCTAGCACAAAAAGTACATATTTCTCGAAGAGATTGACCCGATCAAACAAGATCATACCTCTGCCCCTTTGTGATGTAATAGATACATTACCCTCCAATTCAATGCAAGTCTATGGTCAGAATTCTGACTTATAGACTCCATTCTTGGTCCATTGCCCCATATTGAGATACTAGTGCTGTAAAATCTCTGTGGGGTGGCACCAAAAAACACTATATTTCACGAAATGTCAGCACCCAGTTACGCTTGTTTAGTAAAATATGCTACTAAATAAACTCACATAACAAAAGACATATCTAAAATCAACAATGCAAAAAAAAACAAAAAAAAACAACACTTTTCAGTTTTTGATGGGAGTGTTACTTTAACACCTTTTTTTTTAATACATTTTTTTCTGGGGGTGTGGAAAACAAACTTTTTTGGTAGGAATTTTGTGAACAAATTGGGACTTTTGACATTAGCCAGACAACTGAGCATGATGGGAGAATCATGGTGACTGTAGTTCACATAGCTAGGGTGTAAGGCAGTTATGGTTACCAGTGGCACTACTGCTCTGTGAACTACATTTTGATTAAAGAAAAAACTTACCTAGAGGACACATGATTGTTCTGGTATGTCATGTGTTAAAATAAGTGATGCAAGTGATTGCCTTCTCATCTTTTCTAGCTGCCTTGAAATCAAGGCATAACATCCAACAGATGGCAGTTCTGTCAGTGTAATCACTGTGACAACCAATCATATTGATCACATTGGACAGATGATAAAGCCAAGGAGGTAAAACATTGGCTTTGTCTGTAATCTTGCCCTCTGTTCCCCACACAATTGCTTCAGACAAAAATAGAGAGAATGTGTTACAAAGTGTCAGTCGGTGTTCCATACCTACTTATAATAAAATCATTTTTTGGCCTTTTTGTTCTCAGTACAGCAGTATATCTGTATGTGTGAACTGTGCCCATATTAAATGCCAGACCATATTGAACACCTTAAAACTTAACATTTACCCTAACTTTAAGGATTGACAGTGGACCTAATAACCAGATATCTGTGAGTACCAATGATGACGTGTAACAAATCAGGGCATAAATCTGATCCTCAGAAATATCATTGCTTTTTAGTAGGTAACACAATTATTTTACATGCTCATGTCACTAATGTCTCCTGTTTGTTAAATCTTTTGTGCACCATCATATGTACTATTTTACTGTGATACACATTTGTTAAACTATGGCTTTCTAAGCTTGTCAGTGTAATGAGTTTACCCAAACAGGTAATATGGGCACACCTTTCAACTTCTGCCCATGGCAAGTTGGGACACAGAGGGCAGGGCTTTGGATGTCGAGAGACTATCACTCAAACTGACAATGCTACTGCGCATGCACACAATTCTGGAGTCCCAGAAACCAGAGAATTAATACGGGACAATGGGATTGCGGTCCTGAAACCTGCTGTCCCACTGCTCTCTAGCTTTGTCCCAAAAATACAGGACAGAGGCAGAGTACGGCAGGACTGTAAGACGGAATCCTAAAATCATGACTGTCTCATGCAAAGAGTTATTTCACATGAGTGTGAGTACATTAAAACACAATTATAGGAGACACATTTTTTAAAGTTATTTTCTTTATTAAATGTATTTATCAGTTAATTGTGAATGTATTAAATCTCATTGATCTTCCACCTTAGTCCCATTGATCTTCCACCTACACAGCACATTCTCTTAGGAAACTTTGCCACACATGACCTTACACTTTCTTTCCTAGCAGCTTTTTTTTGTTCAATGCTTTTACAATGGCCTGTCCCTGAACATTTTTCATTGAGTTATTCTCTTTCTGTAAAGAGAAACTATGACTATACTGTAAAACTTTCTCACCTCACAACCAGAGATAGAGGTTCCTATTCTGAACTCAGATGCTACCTTTATACAGTATATATATATATATATATATATTTATTATGGTTTTCTTTTTACATATAAAATTGTCAATTTACTATTCTTTCTTTTCCCAAATTAAAATATATCATTGTATATCATTATTCACTCCCTAAGCTCTGTTATCCAGCCTTATAGCACTTTAGGACTACTTTTTCCCAAGTTTCTTTTGCCTCATATGCACAGTCTCATATACTCTTGCATAGTTGCCAAAAATTGGTCTGATTCACAAGGACATAGCAGAATAATGGCCACCTTGAAACAATGGGGGTAATTTATATTTATAAAAACTCCCACACTGCAAAGTGTCGGGAGCCTTATAAAAAGGCACAACCACCATTTGGTATGTATAACGGTAATTGCACTTTGACACTTTTCAGTATGGGAGAGGGACCTGTGTGAAACAATGTTTGGCGGAGGTGCCGGCACAACCAAAATCTACTTAGGCAGCATAGATAACGCAGACTCACAAAATTTGTTGGGAGTCTGCTTTATACATTGGTGCACAGGCCAGTTGCGCCAGCATCTGGTTCAATCTGCGTGTGCACCGTGTTTATACATGACCCCCTACGTGACCCTTTTGACAGTGTGCTCCTTCCTGCCTGTGTCAGACTGGGCTTAAGTTATATATATTTCATTTATACATGTCTGTTAATAAAGCCACTCGTGTACACAGTTAGGCACAGTGCACAATTGGCAGCCTTGTGGGACATGAAGAAAATTGATGGCCAGCTCCCCAAAGATCAGGATAAAGCTTTCAAATCCAGGACTATTGACAGGTTGAGTATGTTCTTGTCACTTTAGCAAGTATCTTAAAAGTCCCAACCACTGCTATCTGGCAGCCTGATTGTCAGCTATATGCAATACTTTCCTGTACTGCAACTCCTGCTAACCTCAGTTTGAGGAGCTACAGTAACTTGAAGTAAAAGAATAGTTTATGAGTTGTAGTAAACTAAAATGTATATCCCACAAGTGGATAGTGTGAGCACCAATGATAATCTCCTCCCCCCTGGAGGGGGGATGGGACACTTCATCGTGGCTTCATCCACGCAGCCACTTCACCGCCGTCACTTCACCACACAACAGCTCGTCGCAGGAGATTTCATCGCGGGACATTTCATCGCTAAAGGTAAGTTTATTTTAGTATTGGGGTTAGAATTAGGGTTTAGGGGGTTAGAATTAGGGTTTACGGGATTAGAATTAGTTTTTAGGGTTCAGGGTTAATTTTAGTATTAGGGTTCAGGGGTTAGTATTAGGGTTTAGGGGTTAATTTTAGTATTAGGGTTCAGGGGTTAGTATTAGGGTTTAGTGGGTTAGTATTAGGGTTTGGGGGTTAATATTAGGGTTCGGGGGTTAATTTTAGTATTGGGGTTTTGGGGTTAATTTTAGTATTGGGGTTTGGGGTGGAATCATTTATTGGGGGGGGTATTTTCTTTTTACTTGTACATTTGTAAGAGCTGACAGTTCAGCGCTGAACTGTCAGCTCTTACATAGCCGCGTCCACGATCAAACGGCCGCGTTATTCTTCATTGCTGACAGTTCAGCGTTCTAACTGCCGCGCTGAACTGTCAGCGATAAAGCCGCGGCGAGTGTCCTAGACCACCCTGGAGGTGTGTTCGGTGTCATAAATCGGCACCAATCAGCACTGCCAGATCACTGAAAACCAACTCCACAACATGGCAGCCTCAAAGTCAGTTTTGATTTCCATAAGAAAAGTCACCAGGAGGGTTTATCCCATATTTAAAACTCATAAGATTTATTACATACAGAAACTCTTCTTTCCGATAAGGGTAATATCTGAGTTATGAACTATTTCAGGTTGATTAGTGG
Source organism: Pelodytes ibericus (assembly GCA_036172795.1). Taxonomy (NCBI): domain Eukaryota; kingdom Metazoa; phylum Chordata; class Amphibia; order Anura; family Pelodytidae; genus Pelodytes; species Pelodytes ibericus. Next base: position 168,683,780 of record CM069858.1, read on the forward strand.
CCAAGACAATTATGTGCTTAGTCCCAGCTTTTCCACGGCCGGAAACATACTGTCTGATTAAGGTCACATAAGGTAGCAAGCTTTGGACTGATTGTAGCATATGTTACATTACACAGCATGGATCTTTGGCATTTGGCAATGTCAGCCTAGCTGCAGGAGAAATCAGCATAGCTAAACATGTAACATTTCATTAGACTGCCAGACTAGCCTGCAATGAAAACATTTGGAAAATATATAAACTTTTACTTCCCATTGTATATTAATTAGAAAGAATATGATATAGAAAATAGTGTTGATCATAAATACATTATATATTCTTATTTCCAAAATAAATGAAATATGGATCAATTATCTTAATAAAATGAAAACAAAAAAAATAAACAGTGTGAGACTCTGCTTAAAATATAAATATCATATGGCCACCCGAAAAGACATGGACTCACATTTACCAGAGCCCAAAAAACCTGACTCTTGCTTGATTCGCTTGTGTGGAAGTTTTAGGTCAACAACCTCATGCAGCAATAAAACAGATTCACAGACTTGTCAGGAGTCAGCAGGAAAAAGGACACACACTGACCCATAGAATCAAATGGAAGAACCAAGGGAGAACCAAGATATTGTGTAATAATGTAACCACTATTTAATGAACTTGCCACTTAATTAATCTAGCCGCTTGCTTTGTAAAAAAAATAAATAGTGCAGAGCACAAATAAAAGGGTACACTTGGATCTGCTGCTGGAGTGTAAAATAATTCTGGAGATAAGATTTTATATGCGTGCTGGACCAAACAGATGGGAACCTTCCAACCTCACACTCGGTGTTCTGACGTTCAGGCCACTGCTACCACGTCAAAAGTGAAATCAAGGAATAATAAATGCGTTACAAAAGTGGTACTTATCCTTCCCAGGGTGCTGAATAACTTATACACATGAAAAAAAAACACACAATAACATGAACAAACAATGTGTGACTCTGTAAAGGCAAATGATAGGAATATTCCCCCTTGAGAATAGCACTCACATATACCAGAGCCGTGATCTGGCTCTAGAGTAATACACTTGTGGGGCAACAATTCCCCAAATCCCCAGTGTGCATCCAGTCAAACTTCTATGGGTGGTAAAAGGATTGCTGCAGAGCTTGATGGCCAGGAGATTTCTGTTGGGAGTTAAGGACAGCAGAGAGATACAGCACTAGATATAGGTAGACGATGAGCAGCTCAGGTTACACACAATGCACCGTCTGACTCTGCAAAAAAGGAAATGAGACAGAGGAGACAGTAACCAAAGACAGCCTGCAGCGTAGTCTGATCCATACCACTGTTGTATCTTTGCGTCACTATGGAGATGGGCGGCTAGGCACACCTCCCACATGCCAAGGGGTGGGCTTATAGCCTTTTAAAATGGCAGCGTGCCTAATTCAAATCGCTTGGGTATTACCTTGGCCTTGTACCCAGCGTTTGTCTCTGTTTCCTGTGATTCTGACCTTTGCTCTCTGGACTCCCTGACCTGGCCTGTTTATCTTGATTCTCCTACTGGACCCGTGATCTGACCTGGCTTGTTTTTGGACTTTGCTGATTTCTGGAACCCTTGACCCTACTTGCTGTTTGACCTTTCTACAGGCTGCACTTGTGTCAAGTCATCTACTCTCCTGCCTACTCAGACACTTGTGCCTGCTATCACTAGTGAAGCCTGCCTTTGTTGTGTGGTTCTTCGGTAGCAGTGGTGTTTGGCAAGTATTGTCAAAATTAACATTTTGGTGCTGCCCAAGTCTACCAGTCATATCACAGTCTGTAGTTTAGTTTTGCTCATTTAGCATTACTCATTATTTTTCCACACACTGCAACACTATAATCATCATAAAACATTTTGCTAATCTCACTGTTTACATACATTTTTTTTTAATGCGTATTTTGATTTTAGTCTGTCATTTATTACAGTTAGCTAATTTGACATGATAGATGTCAGTTTGCCCTGTGTAACTTTAGACTGGTATCTGTAAAAGATTTGTTTCTGCAGAATAGAAACAAAAAAAAAAACATTGCTTGCCTATAAATTGATATGTACTAGGGGTCAATCAATCAACAATTCAACACATTAGTCTTTCTTTGTGGAAGTAATATAGGTGTTCTAATGTTATTTAAAAGTCACTGACTCTGCTATGTTACTCGTTTGTTCTTACTCAACTGTCGCATTAGCAGAGAATGAGTTAGCTGTGATGCTAAGCTTTAAAGGAATTAAGAGATTGGGTAGTTGTATATTACCGGCCTTCACGCCTTTGACTAGCTGCCAAACTGGCCTTAAAAAAAGTGGATGCCTGGATGCAGAGTATATTTTTCCAAAGAACCAAATCATGATCTATATCTTCACACTTAATTTGCCTTTATTCAAATCTGTACTAATCCTCCTTTCTTCCCCTCATTTTACATGGATCCAGGAAGCCAATTTTGATTTGCTTCACCATTTAAGTTCTATGCAGTGTTTCACTGAGGAAAGTTGATCCAGCACTTATCTCCAATATTATTGGTAGAGTAAGTGAACCTTTCAATGAGAAACCTGGTAATCATGGTTGTGGGCTACTGTGGTGTGACCATGCAGTCATGCCACATAGACACGACCAAATGCCAGCTGTAACCCATTGCCCTGTGTGTTAGACTCATACAATAAAGAGAAAAACAATCTCACTTCCACTTCCTGCATGCTGTCATCAGGTAGCACATGAGATGCTCAGGTTGTGAGGAAGAGCTGCTAGAGGCCTGCCTAGAAGGGAAGATGGATATATATGGCAATATAGAAATTGCAGGATTTAAATGTGGTAAGAGCACAGCTGAAAGGGAAGGACTTATGTCACTTTGGAAATTGAGGAGAACTATGTGGCATAATGAAGAGTGGAGCTATATGAAGCTGAAATAACACATACACATTTTCCTACACAACTCTTGATGACTACACTACCCCCAATTTATGATACATCAGAAAGCTTCTTAAATATGATGATAATATAAGGTTTGACATATATAGACATTTGACAAATCTCTGCTTCAAAATGAGTAAAATGTATAATTCTCGGACCAAGCACACAATGTTCAATTACTCATGTCAGTTTACAAATTAGGAATCGGAAAGGCCAGAGACAAAAAAGACAAAGTAAATCATATAGCACATATAACCAAGAGGTTATAGAGGAATACAAAAATCAAAAAGAGACTTATTAAGTTGAAGTTAAGAGTTTACAGTGAAAGCATGGTTTATTCCAGAACAGATTTGGGTTTTACTAGTCTTTTTCAGCTGAAACATGGCCAGAGACCAGTGATGGCCTTGTAAAGAGGAAATATTTAGCCGATAGATAACTTGTCACCTATAAATATCAGATAATGTTTGAAATTAGAATTAAATGAAGTCCTGTAGTTTGGTGTATAAATGCTGTGATGTATATAGCTCTACATTCTCATTTGGTCAACAATATGAAGTCACAAATCAGTGATTGTTGTAAATAAATAAAAAATATTTGGGTCTAGAAACTCCTTGTATTTTGAACATTGCAATACCATTGTTAACAGTTACAACAAATTAATATTACCATTTATTTATAATACGGCAACAGAATCTGCAATGCTGTACACATGTCTAACTTACACAGAGACAGATGGTGTTACGAACGCCCTACTCCCCCACACCCCAGTCAATCTTTCTCAGTCTGTCAAATAGTTGTTTTAAAAATTGATTGTGTGAGAGCCTTAACACTGATAGTGTATTCATGCAACAGCCCATCAGGGGGTCAGAAGCCAAAAAGGATTAAGGTTCACAATGGGCAAAGGGCCAATTTTTGTTGCTGGGCCTGGAGCAGGAGCTCTGTCACCCCTCCTTCTTAATTCAGCTTTGTCAATTCTGGCTTTGTCAGGAGAAAAAGAAAGGTCATTGAGCATTAGTAGGGAGCCCTCTTGGGCTGAAAAACAATAAGCAAATCAAAGGCATTATTAGTAAGTGGCATCACACAGGAATATTGCGGATAGAAGAGATTTCACATATTAACAAACATACGAATAGTTAATGGTGCGTTATAAATAGGCAGAATCATAATATAGGGTCCCCACCATGTGATTGAGATAGGAAAATATTTGTGTAGAAAAATGCATAAAATAATATAACATTAAAAATGCATTTGATGTAGTATCCTCTGTATTACATGCTTAACTGTGGATGTACCAGGGAATATATGTAAAAGAGATTTAAAAAAAAAAAAACCCACACAAATAGTGTATTCTGTAAAAATAAATATATGGAATGTAATAAAATATATAATGCACACATAAACACATGATGTTATAACGGCTTAAAAAATGTAGTCTTCCTTTCTGGCACTGGCTCGCAGTGATATAGTAAGAATATCAACAATATATCCAGGGTGTAAACGAGATAAATACAGGGAAAAAAACAAATAGCGCAAAATAAGTATACAAAATACATGGAATGTAGATGAATAATATATGCACTCACAAAACATATTGAGTGCAACAGATATATAATCTTCCCTTCATATAGTGGCTCTCACTGGTACATAAATCATAGAGTGAATTCCAGAGGACCTCCAAATAAAGGAAAAACAGCAGTCACTGACAGTATGAAGAGAATATGAATTTAATGCAAATACCTTTCATGTAGGTTTTCAGAAGCAAATACAGCAAGTAAAATCAGCAGGACATTCCCTGGTACAGCAATGGTGAAGCATATCATTTAAAGCATTCTACATCAAATGAATATTTAAGGTTTTATTATTTTATGCATTTTTCGCACATAGATTTTCCTATCTCAATCACATGTTGCGGTCGCCATATTATATTACTGTATATTAATAAGCGCACCTTTACCCATTTGACTTTTTTGCTGTTTTTCTCTATGTGATTTAGCATATAGTTTCCAGCTTTACACAAAAGCATAAGCTCTGTTGACGACCATGTCTTTTCTTTTGATTTTGCATATTATTTAGTATGCAATAAGTCCACGCTGCCGTATACAAGTCAATAGGTTTACAAGCATTGAAAATTATGACATACTCCTGGGTAATTATTTAAGACATATAGGACCGTTCACTAAAAGCAAATAGAAAAATGTAGGTATTAATATCTGAGTTAGGAAGATAAGCCAGTTTTAGAAATTTTCCTACTCAGCTTTTAATGGCTGAATCAGTAGCATAGCTAGGGTGGGAAGGGGGTGGTCCATCCTCGGTGGACCTTTTTTGTGTGGGCGGCTCTTTTCAGGGGAGACACATTGCATGTCACATGAAAAGTGCCACCCTCAAAAGGATCTAGATACCAAAATACGACATGACTGAACCAGTGATATTGCAAAGTCTTGCAGTGTTTCGGAAGAGACCCACAGAGTTTGTGAAGTCCCTGAGCTGGTCTCAGTCTCTTGATCACTCCATGAACGGTGGCCAGGAGCAAAAAACACCACAGTTTTCTATTGTGTATTGAGTTTTCTGCCTTTCTAAATACACAGTTTTTGTTTACCCCTTTACGCTGGATGCCGGACCAAAGCACCATATGGTGGGAGCGGGTTACAAAAAGTGCATATTGAGAGTGGCTTCAAACGAAGGGACCACCCTGCACAGCCAAAGCCCTAGCTATGCAACTAGGCTAAAATAAGTTTTCGTGTAACCCTTCACAAAGCTTACCAAGCCAAAACGTTGGAGATCTCACTTGTGCTGTTCACTTTTTTGCCACGCCATCCTTCTTTTTGCATCATACCTATCTGTAATTGCTGTTTTGATTTTATTACCATGGTATAATATGTATGTGTTTCTTTGTTTATGGGTAGTTTTTACATCATGCCTTGAGCATTAAAACTAATTTAGCATCATACTACTGTGGTTCTACGCATTCTTTTGATTGCAGGATTCTTGTCAGTTTAGTTTTAGTTAAGAGTCCCCATAGTGTACTATGAAATCCTACCATTGATCGATCTCTCCAAAATACTGTAGTTTTTAAGATAGGGAAGTTTATGGCTTGTGTTTTGTCTTTAATGCTTGGGCATTAAAAAAAGAGACGGGTAAACATCCTGTAATGGAACGGCTACCCAAGGCTGGTAGCACCTATGCCCATTGTAGGAAATCACCTCCTTAGCCCCTGATTATAGCTCAGCATCCACCCAGTAAGTCTTTCCTGGAACCTTGCTTTTTGTGCCCAAATAGCAGACAGGAGCACTAGCAGTTAGATACAGCAAGAATGAACAACATTTATTTGTCAAACAGCACAGGCTTATATACACACAAATGTTACAACAACTAGGGGGAGGCACAGGGAACTAATTATAACATGGTAAGCCTCAACAATAAAACAATAAAAAAAACATAGGGTCCATAGTCCACAGAGAGGTGTTTGGCCCACAGGCCCCAGTCAGGTGACAGGTACTGTAACACATCCTAACTAATGCATTATGCATTCCAACTGTCAGTTTGAAGCACAGTATTTCTGATACTTTGCAAAATGCTGATGCAGTTAAAATAAGGAGAGGGAGATTTCATGAGGTTTATGGTTTGATTCTATGTCTGTAATTATACAAATCCATTGAAGTTGCATTACTTGTTCCAGAGACAGGACTGAAACGTGTGGTATAATATTTTTTCAGAGATAAACAATTTTGGTACACATACATAGCTAAAGCATGGTGTAATCACACTGAACAAAAGCGTGTCCGGCCGGTTATGAACTATTTCCAAAAACACATATACTATTAGTGTTCACTGTCATTTTCTCAGTGTTAACATGGCTGGCTTTATAGATGATCTCATCAGAGACCTGGTTTGGCTTTTTATGCGTTTACTTTAAAAGCAGTGAGCCTTGCAACTGAAAACTTATAAAAAGAAAGAAGGAGCAAAGATAATATATTAAATGGGTGACGGGAAGTTGCATAGTTCATTTGGCATATTACTATTAGAACCAGACATAATGGACGACACATGATGGACTGCCACACCTACCAGCATTCTGAAACCAATGACAGAAAAGCCGCATCTCAAAGATAAGGCTGCAAAATAACTTGAGGAACGGATGTTAAAAATGTGAAAAAACACTATATCACCCAAAAATACTACTTTATATATATTTAATACCATTGCACCACTCTACATACAACAGTAATTAACCCCTTCCTGCATATGGACGTCCTATGCCTTCCTAAAATACAGGTCTCAAAGGTCCTTAGGAAAGCATCATCTCTTCAGCAGCCGGGGGCTGTGATGCGGGGGTCTGTGATGAACTGCAGCCGGATCCTGCCTGTCATCTTTGAGACAGACTATCAAAGGGAGAGCAGGTTACATTTCCTTAAATCACGAGGGTCTATAAAGACTCTGATCAGGTCTCTACCTCTGTGTCACTGGCTCCCGAACACTCTGTGATCAAAGCAAGGTACACATAATCGCCTTCATGGAGTTGAAGATCTCCACAATTCACAGTTTAGATCAGGGGCTGATCGTGTCTCTCATATATTTCCGGGGTTTGCATGCTGAGAACAGACCCCCGGAAATACACGCCTTACATCCGAAAGGCGAAGCCAGCTACAAATTTGGCACTCAGTTTGTTGCCAATCCGTCAAGCAAGAAAAGTATACAAAAATGCGTATACTTTTAGTGCTTGTTGAATTGGCAACAGAGTGAGTAACTCTGTGGCCGAATTCGTAGCTGGCGTTGCCTTTCGGATGTATTTCTGGGGTTTGTGTGTTCTCTGTTCAGAGCACACAAACCCCAGAAATACACAGCGTGGGTACTCCGTGCTAGGTGTGCGGCGCACACCTACCACAAATGGAGCATCCGCCACTGGTTTAGATGCTTTATTTCTCTTCCCAGTGTTTTATCTATTGTATGTCCATCTCCTTTCTGGTAGGGCATGGAGAACAGGCAATGCTAAGAATTCTGTTCCTATGAGCGAAACATATTTAGATCATCTCTAAAGTCTGTCTACTGTGTGCGATTTTGACACTCTGTCCTGCTGTCATGCTGAGCACTACCTCTGTCCCATTTTTTGGGACATTGGTAGAGCTTAGCAGGTCAGAGGGATTGAGGACCGCAATCCCGCAGTCCAGATTTCATTATATGGTAAATGCATACTTCGCAAGTAGCAATGCCAGCGTGAGTGAAAGCATCTGCTTCTCAAAACATTCTGTGACTGATTGCACAACATGCTAGGCAAGCTTGCAGCAGTGATTGGGGGGAGCTGTGTGATGTCATTGGTGACATAACTGACATTTGCCACATGCATAGGGTTCAGTCTCATGCTTATCTATAGGTGGCATCTGAGGGGCTATGAGGAGATGGTAGGGGCACCTATGTTTTGCACACAGCTGGAGATCACCAGCAGTTAAACATTGCAAAAACTTAATGGAAAAAAAAAGATGAAGACAAGTGGAACAAATAAAGTCACACTTATTTTTAAATATAGTGTTCTACAATGCTAATTTTAACCTTTTTTTCTGTACCAAAGCGGTCCTTTAATAGAGCACATTCAGTTATTCCAATTGTATTACAGCTAAATGGACACTTTCAGTTTATGCTTATTGTATTGTTTGCTGTTCTAATTATCTTCCGACAGAGGGCAGTGTTCAAAACTATTCTGTGAAGATTTGAATTCTTTCTGCTTAACATACTAGTAAATGCTGGAGATAAGAAAATACGCTAGAATTGATTTGATTAGAATGGAACTTCCGCAGCAGGGAATGGTACATCTTTATAGAGGTTTATTAGTAATCAATCAGGAGCATAGTAAGTTATATTGTGACAGTTCTCTCTATACACTGATTCATGTACTATAGTGCGTTAAATGAGAATGAGTTTATTTATAATAGATAATGTTAAGGCTGTAATGATTATACATTATTATTTTATTTTTACATTATTCATTTTGTTATATTATTTTAAAACGTTACATCTTTTCCACAGCACACATGACTGTACATGTTAAAGTAAATATTGCAGATACAGGTGAAAAGCTCCTTTCTGGAGAGCTTACAATCTATTAGACTTAGTTAGATGTAGAAGGTGAAATGACTGATTGAGGCATGTTAATTTGCTCTCTAAGTGGGGGCATACACTTTTTCTGAAGTGGGCAACATGTTCATAAATGCAAATCTTCAAAGGCGGCTCTCTAATTAGGCAAGTTAGAAACATAGAAACATAGAAACATAGAAACATAGAATGTGTCGGCAGATAAGAACCATACGGTCCATCTAGTCTGCCCAATTTTTTTTTGTACTTTTATTAGTCCCCCGTTCCCGGTCTTATAGCTAGGATAGCTTATATCCCACGCATGCTTAAAATCCTTGACTGTGTTTACCTCTACCACTTCTGCTGGCAAGCTATTCCATACATCCACTACCCTCTCAGTAAAGTAATACTTCCTGATATTACTTTTAAATTGTTGCCCCTCTAATTTAAGACTATGTCCTCTAGTTGTGGTAGTTTTTCTTCTTTTAAATATACTCTCTTCCTTTACTGTGTTGATTCCCTTTATGTATATAAATGTTTCTATCCCCCTGTTACGTCTTTCCTCCAAGCTATACATGTTAAGATGCTTTAACCTTTCCTGGTAAGTTTTATCCTTCAACCCATGAACCAGTTTAGTAGCCCTTCTCTGAACTCTCTCCAAAGTATCAATATCCTTCTGGAGATACGGTCTCCAGTACTGCGTACAATACTCCAAGTGAGGTCTCACCAGTGCTCTGTACAATGGCATGAGCACTTCCCTCTTCCTACTGCTAATACCTCTCCCTATGCAACCAAGCATTCTGCTAGCATTTCCTGCTGCTCTATTGCATTGCCTACCTACCTTCAAGCCCTCTGAAATTATTACTCCTAAATCCCTTTCCTCAGATGTTGAGGTTAGGACTGTACCAAATAGTCTATATTCTGCTTTTGGGTTTTTACGCCCAAGGTGCATAATCTTGCACTTGTCCACATTAAATGTCAGTTGCCACTGCTCTGACCATTTTTCTAGTTTAGCTAAATCATTTGCCATTTGGCTTATCCCTCCATGAATATCAACCCTGCTGCAAATCTGACACCTAACCAAGTCACCTAACGCCTCGCGGCTGCATATCTCACCTAATTGCCTTCGAGGAGACATGGGAGCTTAACGCTTCCTGCATTAAGCCCGCTGTCACACTAACATTCGGCGTCAGCACCTTAAGGGGTGCCATTCTGTTTCCCCTTTGATCTTCATGTGCGGTCCTGCGATGTCTGGAAGTGTTTTCTGAGTGCTCAGTGTGAGTGTTTTCTGGATGTGTCTGTGAGTGTGTGCTGGCTGAGTGTGTCTGGGAGTGTTTGCTGTGTGTGCTGGCTGAGTGTGTCTGGGAGTGTTTGCTGTGTGTGCTGGCTGAGTGTGTCTGGGAGTGTTTGCTGTGTGTGCTGGCTGAGTGTGTCTGGGAGTGTTTGCTGTGTGTGCTGGCTGAGTGTGTCTGGGAGTGTTTGCTGTGTGTGCTGGCTGAGTGTGTCTGGGAGTGTTTGCTGTGTGTGCTGGCTGAGTGTGTCTGGGAGTGTTTGCTGTGTGTGCTGGCTGAGTGTGTCTGGGAGTGTTTGCTGTGTGTGCTGGCTGAGTGTGTCTGGGAGTGTTTGCTGTGTGTGCTGGCTGAGTGTGTCTGGGAGTGTTTGCTGTGTGTGCTGGCTGAGTGTGTCTGGGAGTGTTTGCTGTGTGTGCTGGCTGAGTGTGTCTGGGAGTGTTTGCTGTGTGTGCTGGCTGAGTGTGTCTGTGAGGGTCGAAACGTCGGCTGCGTGTGATTACAATTCTCACTTATTGCACAGTGCTGGGTCTCATATATGTTTTTCTTGGACTGTGGAGACTTGGGCGGCATCTTAAGACTTCGGCACCTGATTCATTGCTTGTGTGGATCTGAGCAATCACATTATTATATTGGAACTGTGTGCTGGCTGAGTGTGTCTGGGAGTGTGTGCTGCCTGAGTGTGTCTGTGAGTTAGTGTGTGTTGGCTAAGTGTGTCAGTGCTGGCTCTGTGTGTCTGTGAGTGTGTGCTGGCTGAGTGTGAGTGAGCTGGCTGAGTGTGACTGTGTCTGTGAGTGTGTGCTGGCTGAGTGTGTCTGTGAGTGAGTGTGTGTTTGCTGAGTGTGTCTGCGGGTGAGTGTCTGCTGGCTGAGCGTGTCTGTGAATGGGTTTGTGGGGGCTGAATGTGTGTGGCTGTGTTTGTGATTAAGTGTGACTGTGGGCACAATAATGGCACTGATAAGCTGTTTGGGGACCGATATTGCCCTGGCAAACTATTTGGGGGTCAAAGATAGCAGTGGTATGTGTAAGGACAATGAGTAGTGATTAGCCGCCTGGGGACACTGATGGGAATGATAAGCTGTCTGGGCACAAATATGGCACTAATACTATGTTTGGGAACAAAGATGGCAGTGACCTGGTGTTTGAGAACAATGATGGCCCTGATGATCTGTTTGGGCAAATTGATGGCCCTGTGGGTGCTATTTGGGAACATAGATGGCCCTGTGGCTGCTGTTTGGGCACATAGATGGCCCTGTGGGTGCTGCAATGTGGTGCTGTGCTGAGTGTATGTATCTGATCAGCATATGAATGTGTTTACATGTTCTAGTGTATCTAATCAGATGTCTCCTAAATGTGAACACTGATACATATATACACATTCATGTTTTGATCATATTTTGGATACACTTATATGCTGATCAGACACACACCCTAGCACATACATACACGCCCATATGCTCATCAGATACACACACATAGTGTATGTGAGCATGTATGTGTGTGCTATACCAAGCTATTTGTAGAATAATTATAAGACAAAGAAAATTCAAGGAGTGGTTAATTCCTAATTGATGGGATTTCAAATCTGCTATTTATACCGTTATTTGTTATTATCTCCTGCATATATTTATTTTTTAATTATGAGTGTCTGTGAGGGCCTCATATTTGAGTTTCACCTAAAGCCTCACAAAGTCTAAAACCACCTCTGCATATCTTTATTGGGTCTCATTAAATATTTTTATTTACTGCAATGCTGAAGAATATCTTGTTAGTCACAGAAGCATGTTTGGTTATTTAGTTTTATATAAAAGCAGTCCAAAAACAGTTTCAATCCACTATGTTCAAATAAAACTATGTATTTATAGGGCTAATGAGAATTTGGGTAGTTAAATAAGTTGGGACACACATTGCTGTCAAATGCTGCACTTTGGACCTCAAGGGTTAATAATGGAAGGGTGAGTTTGCTGTACATTAATAACACTTCAATGTAATTTCATTTGGTGTACCAATGTACAATGTAAACTCCTGTACATCAGGATAGAAGCAAAAGGTAACATAATTCTTAGATATCCATGATTAGTACATACAGCACTAGGAATTTTCCATCATGATGATTAACCTTTTTGTGCCGATCACCATTTACCACAGCAAGCATCTGCAGTAAGGCCATAGAAAGAGTGAGGTCACGATGTGATGTCATAATTTTTAATGGTGCTAATAACTGTTTCAGCAGTCTTTTTTCTCTCAGACAAATCCGAAGCTCTGAAGGAGCTTCAGCATCTGTCCTCGGTTCCATGGTATAGGGATCTATGCGTGATTTGGATGTGTTTCAAGACTTGGAACTTGACTACCTTAAAATCTGACCTTGAGCGTTGGAGGTTCTAGCAGGGGAGGTACTCTCTGGCAAGAGCAGCTACTTGTGCACCCTTCAACAATGATCAGTCATCTCCTTTATTTGCCTTTGCTGTTTTGTGAGGGCTGCATATGGGGTGGTTAGGAAAGGGGTAATATGCACCTTTGCAATCAGTGTTATTTTAGATCAGAGGTTTCCAACTGTGCTCTCTTGCTGGACTGCAGCTCTCTCAGTTATTTATCATCCAAATGGAGCAGCAGTTCAGCATCAGCTGGAGGGCTACAGTTTGATACCCCTGGCCTATACAATTATTTAATTCATTATTTTGGTTACCATGTAATATAATCATAGTCTTTGTATTTGCTTTTTAATGCCCAGACGGAAGGGCAGTCCTTCTAGCCATGGTTCCTTGGAGGTTTCCCACACATGGAGTGTTTCCTCTCCTGAGTGTTGGAAGGATGACACTCTGAGAGTCCAGAGGTTGCCCATAACTTGGCCAGCTTTCTTGCTTGATCTGTGAGAAGATCCAGATACCTGCTTGGCTGTAAATTCCCCATCCCATTATTTAGAGACTACAAAGTAACTAAATCTGTCAATATGTAATAAATGTGAAGCTGATTTATATCTTGTCTCGTGTTGTTTTTATTTCTTTAAGTGTATCATCTTAAGCAACAGAAAACATGGAGGATAATGTGGAGCCTGAATCTGGTGGTGGGTGAAATAAAAGGGAAATTAATTAAAACAATTTACCTCTAGATTGTAAGCTTGCGAGCAGGGTTCTCTACCTCATGTACCAGTCTGTTCCAGTTTGTCTAACTTAGTATGTAGTTCCCTTCTATGCTCTGTACTCAGCGCTAAGTAGATTGTTGGCGCTATATAAATAAAATAAATAAATGTTAATGTAATTACAATCTGGAGGGTTGGGCAAAAGGATGTTTTGCTAATTAAACAAGGAAGTCGGAATGACCAAGAGTAGTTGAAGAGGTAAACTGGATGGCAGGAACATGAGGCAGAGATAAATATTGTAGTAAAATAGTAAAATTGAAACTAATGATGTGGATTAATAAGGGAAGAATGGGAAGAAAAGAAGAAAACATAAAAAAATGATGTGTTCAGTTTCCCCTGCTGTGTTATAACATAAACAAATAGTCTCCGTATTGAGGAGAGCAGCCTCCTGCTCACATGACCAAAGGAACAAACACTATATATGAGATGATCTATCTTCCAGAGGACACATGGAACCAATGGGGGGTCCAAGAAGAGGAGAAGGAAATCTTTGGCAATAGCTTCCCAGGCATCTGGGCTAAACCAAGATACCATGTCATGAACTTTCCCTATCAAACATGAAAATTATATATAGTTTATACATTTGGTCAATATGAATTAAAAGCCTGGCAGGTAGAGTATTAATAGAGGACACAATATCAGAAATATGTTTTATTAGAATATGTGCAATTATACATTTTGAGATTATACTAAATATATAAAAACAATTTAAAACATGAAAAAGCACCCTCCAAATATGAATGGGGAATATATGTAATATATTTTTACAACAAACAAACTAAAGAAAGAAAATATGTCAGCAGGCTTCTGACCCCAAACTAGGTAAGCAATATGATACATGCTACAGTCACAGTTCGGATGGTTAGTTGCTCCTGGAGACATTTTGAGGGGGTTAGATGTGCCAGACATAACACATTTTGTTAGATGCCCATGGCTAGGACACAATTAGGGTTGCTGCCTTATCTTCAAAATGTAAATAAACATTGTAAAATATAATTGCCTTATCTTTAATTAAGATCTGCAAAAAAAAATCCACATTTTATATACATATATGCATGCCATCACAAATCCAACAACGCCTCTCGTTATGACTTTCCCACTGCATTCACCCACTACACCCAAAATATGTTCCTAATGGGGATATCATTAAATCGGCCAAACATACATACAAAAGTGTTACTATTAACACTGAACTTGCCAAATAATAAAATTTTGCTGTACACAGCCAGTGGTGTATTTTGGTTTTGTGTTGCCCAGGCACATCTTAATGTGGGCACTCTCACTCGCATCCAACCACATTAAATATATGGGACCACCCCCAGCACCCACATTGCAGAAGCAGAACTTGTCCCAACCAGAACCCATAGCTCCCTGTTGTCTAGTGGCAGGCCACATGGTGTCTGTACGCTACCCAGGCACTCAGACATCCTACCATGCTGCCTCTCATGCTCCCCACATGCTCTGAAGGCTGAGCGCTGACAGGTCACATGACACCCCACTTTTGTTTGAGCTTTGAAGTAGCATAGTAGGGTATTTGTGTGCCTGGAAAGCACACAGATACCATGCTGCCTGCCTGCCGACAGGGGGCTGGTGAGGGAAGATCTTTTGATCTCTGTCCGCAAGCTTTTCATTTTAAAGATTTTTTAGCCGCCCCTGGATGCAAGTGCAACCCTAGGCACTTGCCTTGTCTGCCTTGGGCTAAATACAGCGCTGATCACCCAAGTCTATGTCCCTACATGCTGTATTCTGTAGCAGGGCATTGGTAATGTGTGATGCACAATTATCTGACAAGACATTGTTAGCTAGGTCTCTGGCTCGGAAAATGACAGTGATACCCTTTAACTGCTGTGTCATCCCCTCTGACAGTAAAAGGAACCAGGATATTAATCTTATGTGATCCTTCTGAAAATTCAACACTAACAATATGCAAATAAATGGAGCGTGTTCACTATTTGTTCCAAAATTCTCCTTTTTCATGGGGACGGATTTGGCTGTTCTGAGTCTAATCAGACAAAGAGAGCATTGTGAAGGGGGCTAGATTTGTAAATGTTAATATTAGCAGTGTTCTTGTCTTACCAAAAATGGTTGCAATTTGTATAACTCTGCACATTTCTTAAAATATGTCTTTGGTTACTTTAGCTTGATACACTTTAAATAAAATACTTACTCACGTTCTTACAGGAAACTGACAGCTAAGCTGGAAAACCTGGGCCAAAATAGGTGAGCTAGGAAAATTCTCAAGAAAATTACACATTTTTTGACCCCACTATTTTGGTAAAAGTTTTGGAACAGAGTTGTCAGTTCATCATGACATGCTTGGTACATGTAGTTCCATGTATTATTAAGCACATCCTATTATAACATACACAATGAGATAATAGTAGTAACATTTATATTGACCCAGGAAGAGTATATGGAGATATTCTCCCTTAACTGCCACTCACTTAACTTGTGGCCAGTGTTAACTTAGTCAAGTAATGGCATAGCCGGTAGCTTTTGAAGAAAAACCTGGTGGTTTGACTATTAGCCAACTTAATGGTGCTCATGTTATCGACCTCACAAGGATAAACCTCACAACGATAAAAGGCTGAGTTGATCATGTAAACCATCTTACCTGCAATCCTTGGGACTGAATGAATTATACCATTTTATATACCAACTAACATGATCAATGATTAATTAGTTACATTCTTAATGTGAATCTGCTATGGATTGAGCAGACCAAACAAAAAAAATCTAGCTTAACCAATCTATTTTATTCAGATTGTTGCAAACTGCAACAGAGTTTGTGAATTGTGTTTTAAACTCCCACCACCATCAGCCAGCCAGTGCATCAGTGCTGTGTACCAGTCCTCCCATATAAACAATGACTGCTATTTTTCATTAGCCAAACGGGGGAAAGACATAGCAACCAAAGCTGTTTTTTCTCAGTAGATTCAATATTAATAACGATCACCTTTTATTTGAAAGGTCGAGGGATTATTTAGCAATTCTAAACCATTATATTTTCTAAAACAATTTAACAATTCATTGATGTACATAGCACGTGCTTGTAGTATATTATATGCTAGCCCTGGTTATATATCTTCAAGAATCTTTCGGAAAGCTTTGTTGGGGATCCAATTAGTGTCCAGTCATTTGTGTCTTTTAGGTGTTTTTTTCTCTTTTTTTTTTTTTTACAATTGTTATACTCGAGGGACCAGCTGTCTTTACAGGAACTGGTAGAGTGGGGGAGGGTGTCATTATATTTCCAAAAGACTCTAAGAGCTTTTTATTACATTAGCATTGCCTAAGAAAGCCTTTGTCAGCCACAAAGAGAGAAAATACTAGATCCACAGTGGGACTTTGTTCATTGGAAAGCAGGACAACGCAATAATTTCTCTTGTACATGAATTGAGCTAATGGATTCAGTGGTTTAGGGTCTTCTATAAGTTTTCCTTTGTCTCATTTTAAAGCTTTCAAAGAGTACGATATGTCTATTCATGGATATTTTTTTTAAACCCAGCAAGGGGTATTCACCGTAAAGCCTTTCTTTGTTCCAGTACATTTTGGTTTCCTTTTATTTTTTGGGGATGGAAGAGGGGTGGAGGTTGTGTTTGCTGGAGGTGAGAGTTTCGTTTTAAGAAATAAGTGGCACTAGTGCCCAATTATGACTTGGTATTTTTGTCAGCATGTATTTCAAAACTCAATATGCCGTAGATAGCAGTCATACACAAAGCCACACAAAAATCTGTCACTCTTTTGTTGTCAGCGACAGTCATCATTCTCAGCCATGTTATGTGAAGAATTGCCATGCTAGAAAAATAAAACATGCAGGGGCCAGGCAATAAAAAGACTAACCTTTGTGACATTGTGAAAACCTCCAGCTGATGAGCCCACCCTACATGCTGGCAAGAAAATACAATTACTTCCATTGCATTTGAGTGGAGACATTGGTACAGCTGGTATGAGGGGTGAGTTGAGAGGAGGAGGGCTCACGTCTCCCAAAGTCTAGCTAATGCCATTTGATTAATGATTTTACTAGATGTGAACTAGCTGTGCTTCAGCAGCACACACTCCACAACAATTCCTACAATTAGTCTGCCATGGTTCCATGTGTAACATGTAGTAACAGGCGCATGCCTTGTCAGGACAGATGTAGCTATAAAAAAAATCCAAGCAGCACATGTATTATCCTTATAAAACAATATATATATATATATATATATATATATATATATATATATATATATGTATATATATATAGTTTTATGAGAATAATACATGTGCTGCTTAGGTTTTATATAAAACTATATATACCGTATTTTCCGGCGTATAAGACAACTGGGCGTATAAGACGACCCCCCAACTAAGTCGTCTTATAAGCCGAAAAATTTGCATCTATATTTTAACCTTTTAGGTTAAAATATAGAGTTTGCCACCCTCCTCCCCCCTTCCCCAATCCTCAATCCCCAGTACTTACCTATTTTCTGCTCTGTCTCCAGCTGTTAAGCCGGTTTGTGGCTGTAAGGGAAGCGTTGTGAGCTCGCCTCAGGCTGCGCGGACAATAAAGTTTTGTTTAAAAAAAAAGTTTAAACAGACTTTATTGAGCCGCGTGGCCTGAGGGGAGCTCACAACGCTTCCCTCACAGCCACGGACCGGCTTAACAGCGCGAGCGGAGACAGAGCAGAAAATAGGTGAGTAAATCCCATTACCCGGCGTATAAGAAGACCCCCCAACTTTTGAGAAGATTTTCAGGGGTTAAAAAGTCGTCTTATACGCCGGAAAATACGGTATATATATACAGTGGGGCAAAAAAAGTATTTAGTCAGCCATCAATTGTGCATGTTCTCCCACTTAAAAATATGAGAGAGGCCTGTAATTTTCATCATAGGTACACTTCAACTATAAGAGACAAAATGAGAAAAAAAATTCCAGAAAATCACATTGTCTGATTTTTAAAGAATGTATTTGCAAATTATGGTGGAAAATAAGGTCAAACGTTTTCTGTAAGTCTTCACAAAGTTTTAACACACTGTTGCTGGTATTTTGGCCCATTCCTCCATGCCGATCTACTCTAGAGCAGTGATGTTTTGGGGCTGTCGGAGACTGGCTAGGCCACTGCAGGACCTTGAAATGCTTCTTAGAAAGCCACTCCTTCGTTGTCCGGGCGGTGTGCTTGGGATCATTGTCATGCTGAAAGACCCAGCCACGTTTCATCTTCAATGCCCTTGCTGATAGAAGAAGGTTTTCACTCAAAATCTCACGATACATGGCCCCTTTCATTCTTTCCTTTACACGGATCAGTCGTCCTGGTCCCTTTGCCGGAAAACAGCCCCAAAACATGATGTTTCCACCCCCATGCTTCACAGTAGGTATGGTGTTCTTTGGATGCAACTCAGCATTCTTTCTCACGATGAGTTGAGTTATTACCAAAAAGTTCTACTTTCATCTGACCATATGACATTCTCCCATTCCTGTTCTGGATCATCCAAATGCTCTCTAGCAAAATTCAGACGGGCCTGGACATGTACTGGCTTAAGCAGGGGGACACGTCTGGCACTGCAGGATTTGAGTCCCTGGTGGCGTAGTGTGTTACTGATGGTAGCCTTGTTACTTTCGTCCCAGCTCTCTGCAGGTCATTCACTATGTCCCCCCGTGTGGTTCTGGGATTTTTGCTCACCATTCTTGTGATCATTTTGACCCCACTGGGTGAGATCTTGATTGGAGCTCCAGATCGAGGGAGATTATCAGTGGTCTTCCATTTCCCATTTTCTAATAATTGCTCCCACAGTTGATTTCTTCACACCAAGCTGCCTATTGCAGATTCAGTCTTCCCAGCCTGGTGCAGGTCTACAATTTTGTTTCTGATGTCCCTCGACGGCTCTTTGGTCTTGGCCATAGTGGAGTTTAGAGTGTGACTGTTTGAGGTTATGGACAGGTGTCTTTTATACTGATAACAAGTTCAAACAAGTGCCATTAATGCAGGTAACGAGTGGAGGACAGAGGAGCCTCTTAAAGAAGAAGTTACAGGTCTGTGAGAGCCAGAAATCTTGCTTGTTTGTAGGTGACCAAATACTTATTTTACTGAGAAATTTAGCAATTAATTCATTAAAATTCCTACAATGTGATTTCCTGGATTCTTTCCCCCCATTCTGTCTCTCATAGTTGAGGTATACCTATGATGACAAGGCCTCTCTCATCTTTTTAAGTGGGAGAACACAATTGGTGGCTGACTAAATACTTTTTTGCCCCACTGTATACATCCAGCACAACGGGTTAAAGGGCAGTGTATTTGCCCAAAACATTGCTGTCATTAAATTGATTTATACCACATTGCAAGCCCCGTGAGTGCATTCATTCATATTGGAAGTGGTATATATATATATATATATGTATACATATATATATATATACATACACACACACACACACACATATATATATATATATCTATATTTATATATATATATATATATATATATATATATATATATCATTCCTATTGCTAAGACTAGCACAAACTCTCTGAATATATAAATTCTTTGTACACAAAAAAACCTTTTTTTCTGTCTAAAAAAAACTTTTGAAATACTTTTTTTGTGTGAGTAAATTTCATTTACCGTTCCGATCACCGCCCGGGATCTTCACTGCCGAGGCCCTCGCTACGACCATCTTTTTAGAGATCAGAACTAACTATGACTTCCGGCGTTGCTGATACTCACGGCGGCCATCTTTTTGGAGTCCTCTTGTTTACCAAGCAGACTCCTATTTAAAGTAATAGCGGTAAACACCAATTCGAATGATTAAAGTGCTACACCTCCATTTTCAGTGCATGCCCTTTTCCCCTTTAGGGCGTTCAAACATTATATAGTATGTATAAACCTGGCCCACACTTCTCTTATTGCCTGTGCATACAGTCTTCTGTGTTATTTGGGCCTCGTTATATATATAATATTTACATCAGTTTTTCCCTTCTGCTACCATTTTTGACTACCCTTGTACTCCGCCTGTCTCGACCGTCAGCTACCATTTGGACTACGCTTATACTCTGCCTGTCTCGACTCTCAGCTACCATTTTTACTACGCTTCCATTGCTCAATTCCTGGTTTACTCTGTGTAGTGCTTGTGCCGCACAAATCCCTGGCAAACATTATCCTGGGCTTAACCTTTGGGTGCACATTTGCTGGGAGGAACACCACATTAAACTATCCAGAGGTAACCTGCTTTAAGGTATCTAATATATCCAGACCAGAACCCTACTGGTCACAGTAAAAACCTCTTCAGGTTGAGTATCCCTTTCCCGAAATGCTTGGTATTGCATTTCATGTTAATCTACACTGCGCTATTAATGCTCTTTTACTGTTTTTCAGAGCCATGGAATAAAAAAGATTTAATTTGATGAGCCTTCTCTCAACATTTGTTTGTGAGTTTACATCCATAGGTTTTAATCACGATTTATTATCAGTATCAATAATAATCATTATCCTGCTTAGACACAAATGGTGAGTCAGTGATTACATTACATTAAAATGTATTAATAATGTACTAACAATTTATGTAGCGCTAAATACAGAGCATAGAAAACAAGAACAGACTGATACACAAGGTGCAGAGCCCTGCTTGCAAGCTTATAATCTAGAGTTTCTTTCCAGGAGACTGGTTGGTACATCTATCAATTATACAGACAGACACTAACATTAAGGAACTAAGTTCATAGTCTGATCTTGGGAGCTATGGACTATAAATAAACTGGAAGAAAACTGCAACATACATTCTCCAACTTACCTATCTTTCCTACTCCTCTATTAATGCCATAATTTTCAGTTGACTACAGTTAACTTTAATGTTAAGGATGGCAACATTTGGCCCAGGGCGGAAAAATCTATTTAGTGGCCCACCATTATCGTCAAAGATAGACACAAACAGACAGGCAAGACAGATATACTGACACGTTTAGAGATTGTTAGAGAGACAAGACAACCGGATAGAAATATGGGAAGTTCTACGCACTTAGTGAAAAGTATGAATGGGTCTGCACACTTACAAGTATCGGGTGCCACGAGGGAGCGTCATTCACGCCCATAAAGCAAAAAGAAAACATAGGAGACTCAGCACACCGTTTAAGGGAGTGTTTTTTTTTTTGTTTTGTTTTTTTAAGTTCTACACACTGGCATTTAGTGAAAAGTGGTGCAGCTTCGGCCCATTGAGTCAGGTTAGAGAGCAGCAAGGCGTGCAATTGCCCCTCTGCCCCCCCCCCCCCCCCCCCTGTGTGTTTATTACACATGGCAGAAAATCATGCATTTATATCTGCAGATAACAATGTGAGTCATTAACATATTACATGGTGCTACATCCAGTGAAATCAGCTCCCACCATCCTCTGGAGATCTTCTTCACAGGACATCAATCTACCGTCTATACTACCTATGGTGGTAGTTGTGAAATGCCTTTAAATGAGCTATTTCATATCAAGGTATCTATGAATGTAAGTGACATATGACATTACCTATCTTGCAATTCCATAGTCTATACATATTGTGGCTTAATGGCATCATCATAATTACAATACTGATTAAATAGGGATGTGATATGTAATCTGAAATGACACCCTAATTACTCTACCCCAGCCAACACCCAGATTGACCCATTTTATTATCCCACAACATTCTGATACAACCTTCTGATATTCACTTCTTGTGTTGTTCTCTTGTGGTCACCAACAGTGTTGACAAAGTCCACAATGTTCAGCATTATTTCATTCTTCCAAATTTTACTGCTGTGCCCATTATGTAATTATATTAGCGGTGCACTTTACATTGCATTTTATTAGTATTTATTAATATAGCGCCAACAATTGATGTAGTGCTTGGTACAGAGTATAGAAGACCTACAAACTAAATTAGACGAACAGAGACAGACTAATACATGAGGTATAGAGCATGCGTATAAGCTTACTTGTTATACAAGCATTTTATTTTCCTTTTAGCTAACAGCTAAATTATTCTGAACAGAACGACAAATCTGTCACCTTTCTTTGCTACTCCGTGGATCACAAGTGTCCAAGATAACAGAAGTCTACCTTCTACCTCATCATGATGGTGGACTAGCACCTGCACCACATTCAGGAGCACAACACTGGGGACAATGCAAGCTGGTGCTTTTGGGGTACCTGCCAACATAATTTAATAGAATATGGCCCACTGACTCTTACTTAGGTTCTTTAATTGGTTCTAAAACTATTAAACCATATGGTATGTTACAAGGTTTCTCTTTTCAAATTGGACAATTTTTGACCGTTTTCCAAGCAGAGGTTAGAATTCATCAAACGATAAGCGTAGATAGACCTTTTAAACATTTGAAAGAAGACCAAAGATGAAACAGGATCTGATGTTTTCTATAAAGTATGAAAAGACTAGACTAGGTGGACAGTGTAAAATATTATGCTTAGTTTCAAACATTAACAGATCTGTGACACTGCATTTGTTCTCCCACATGTCAAAGGATTCCCTTTTTATGAGTACACCAAATAATACCATGCAGCCTTTGAATGTAGTAGCACCTTCCCCTTCTGTTATGTTAAAAAATGTGCTTTTCTTAAACTCTTCACCCTCCAATTTAAGAGCATAACCCTTCGTCCTAGATTTGTATTTTCTTTTGAACAAGCCTCCCTGGTGTGGCGCACTAGAAGCTTTGAGATATTTGATGTGCTTTAATTACTTTTGCCCAAATTCTCTCTTTTTTTCGAAAGCAAAGTTAAAAAAAAGTCTCATTATCAGTATCTTTGCAATGACAAACATGCATTCTGTAGCAACTTTAAAAGAGCAACATGGGCAATTAACAGGTTTAAAATCAACAGGACTCCTGCGTGGCAGAGCAAAGCAATATTAATTATGAATACACATTTTCTGACCTTCATGTCCTGTATAGTTTCAAAGATTTCCAACAGGGCTGCTATATCCAGGAGCTGCACACAGAATTTTTTTTATAACATACAGAACATCTGCCCTTATAATAAATAGTCTATACTTAATAAATTGAATTTTATAGCCTGATGTGAGAGAATGACCTTAGTTAAAAGAGTCTATATATTACAAATCATTCATAGTCAGACTGCAGATTATGTATCTCCATTTGCACAAGTTCATGACGTTAAAGTCTTTTTCAGGCATGGATATTTTGCATGGTCCATCCAGGGCCATATAGTTATAAATATAACTTAAAATAATAATTGTACAATATCTAGAGCACAATATGGATCTATTCACTAAAACTTGACTTTGGAAATTCTTTACTTTGGAAGTTCTTGACTTTGGAAGTTCTTGACTTTCGAAGTTCTTGACTTTGGAAGTTCTTGATTTTGGAAGTTCTTGACTTTGGAAGTTCTTGACTTTGGAGGTTGACTTTGTATTTTGTCAAAAGTCAAATGCAGGTGCTCAGAAATAGCTTTGATCATTTCACCGCCCCCCATTACTTTCAGTGGGGAAGGTTCGACCCCGAAATGTTTTTTCTAAGACAAACTCGGGTGCCAGATTTGACTTAGTCTGAAAATGAAAGTCAATTTTTAGTGAATAGACCCGAGAGAGTTTACATTTTTTCAACTCCTGTAAAGGGTCACTAAACCTTTCTTTACATGTGCTTCTAGTATAGATGCACAAGTGGAAACATGAGTGGGTATCAGGATAAACTGGCATGTACTTATAATGTATTTTTACCGGCTATCATTAAACTGGTCTGGTTGGTGACTATCTCTTTCTGCTAATACAAAGAGAAACCCTTGTTTTTACATGGGATCAGACGTGAATAAATCCCCTATACTCATCCCATATTAAAATGAGTTTCTCTCTCTGCGGTAGCAGAGAGCATCCCATGTATCTGTCAGACTGTGGACAGACTTGGTGGGTAATCCCCTGCTCTGATTGGCTGTTGCTTGCTGACAGTGTCAGTACTCCAGCCTCTCCCAGTGTTCCCTTTCTAATTTCTTGTCACTTGACTATTTTATTAAAAGTTTTTAACTGTAGTTATTATTATTCATTGCTAAGTTTAAATTAGTTTCTATGAAATCATGTAAGGTTCATAACTAGAGTTGAGCGGACACCTGGATGTTTGGGTTCGGCAGGTTCGGACGAGCTTCGAAAAAATGTCCGGGTCCGTGCTCGAACTTGACCCCGAACTTGACCCCGAACCCTGAAGTCAATGGGGACACGAACTTTTGGCCATGTATTCTATAAGCCAAAAGTCTATAAACCGAGCGACGTTCGGTTTATAGACTTTCGGTTTATAGAATAGCATAGAATTACATGTATTCTATAAACCGAAAGTCTATAAACCGAACGTCGTTCAATTTATAGACTTTCGGCTTATAGAATACATGTAATGCTATTGCTATTCTATAAACCGAAATAGAGTTCCCATTCATAAGAATAGGGACTCTATTTTGGTTTATAGAAAGCCAATAGCTTTACATACAATGTAATCGCCGAACCCCCCAACTCCAACCCGAACATACAGTGAAATGTCTGTTTTCGGGTCCCAGGTCCAAAAACCGTAATGTTCGGTACGAACCCGAACAGTGCAGTTCAGGTTCGCTCAACACTATTCATAACCCTTCCTGACCAACAAAATAATTTGTGTGCTACACCTGCATTTTGATTTACTTAATTTGAAACCTTGAATTTATAAATCCCAAGTATGGCATTATTGAATTAACATATTTTTCTGATTGCTTTCCAATCATTGCAAATTCTGCATAAACTGATGGCTTGTACTAGGGAAACTTTTAACAAGTTGGAGAATGTAATATATTTTCAATCACAGTCAAATACAGATTATTAGTTTGCTTCAGGCTAACCTGAGAAGAATATCTTCATTCAAATAGCATATTTCGTTAACTCAGAATGTGTTAAAGAACATTGTTCAGATAAGTGAAACTGACTGTTTATAGTGTTAAAAATCTGCAAATAAGAATTTGTGTACATCTTAACAAATGCTTAATTGTAGCCTGTTCCTAGTTACCCAATTAACTGAAATGTATAATTTCAACACACTAGCAATAAGGAATCAAAATGTACAGCGTGTCCTTATTTCATCTTCGAAAGTAAATCAATACAGGAGCTAATTTACAGAATCAGCGCTAGTATTTTCATGGCTTCCCATAGCTCTAGAGGAAGATCTCCTATAGCCTCACTAATGAATACTCATGAATAATTGATCTATGGTTAGAATTCATAGCAAGTCAGATTGGCATAATGTTAGAAGACTAATGTCAGGACATAGTACATTCTTCAGTACATAGCTTTTATTCTAGAATCAAGGAACTGATCATGATTTTTTAATGAAGAAAATGCTTTCCTAGCAGGTGTCAGTGTGGGAATGAGCCAGAGAACAAATATCCATGCTCTATATATATTTATACAGGATTACTCTATATAATGACATACAGTGACCATTAAGGCTCTAGCTTTATAGAAGAGTCCTGGGCTACATGACTGAACATTGGAAATAGATTAAACTATACACAATGCAGGGATTATATTTGGGAGACTAGGTAAGATTCCTCAGTCACACAAGGTTTGCATATTGCACATTCAAGAACAGTCCTGGGTATGTAGATTATTTATCACTAGGTAAGTCATTAGTAACATATGGAGATAACTGTATGTTTAATAACAGCCCTGGCAGTAAGCATTGATAGCCTGTGAGGTCATGCTAGGCCAGCCCTCTTTGTATAATATGCCACAAGGAATTGTTTCTCTCCATCCCCTTGTGTTTCTCTTTAAGGTTAATCTAAGTGGCCATGGCATGGGTCCTTGAGGTCTAACATCAATGCAGGAGTTTGCTCTCCGAGGTACAGCTAACTTGTGTGGCACTAGAAAAGTAGATAAGTGCAGAAATGTCCATGGATTGGGACCATGAATGATAGTATTGTAGCTACTATGCAGGGGATTTACATTGGTAGCCACCCAGTAAGACAGATTGTACACCTTATTTATAAGGAATAAATTCAGTTAGTCAACTCAAGCTACCAATTTGGTTATACATGAATGTAGTAATTATATTTATTACAGCTTGTGAAATATACAATTAAATTATCGAAGTTTTCATAAACACTGTGGCCATTATAATCCAGCATACCTCTGTGTCTTAATTGTAGATAGATTAATGCCATTTTGACATTGCACAGTCATGGACTTGTATTATATTTACTGGGAATGGGTAACTAAAAAACAGATTACCAGAGTTCTGTCTCGTTGAGCGAAACATTTTTAAATGTTGCTTTCCGCCATATAGGTTTCAGGCTGGGCATGCATTACTAAAGGAAGTTTACCTTGGCAAGGCACTGGAGGTTACTGGGTGGTACTTCTGAAGCAGAAATCTCTTGGCTACTGCTGAAGTTCCTGGACTGTGATGAATACAGGAAATTATTACTGCAAATATTCCACTGAAGTTATGAAATTTATTGCCAATTAGACAGAGTGTTTATTTTAAGAAGAAAGTATCTGAAGGTAATTTTAAATGCATTGTGTCCAAATAATCTTTTACCTTCACTTATATCACTTTTTGAAGATAAACTAGACATCTTACAAAGGCAGTAAAATATATGTTTATGTTAAACGTATGAATGTAATTGACATTTTATGTGGAGCTGGAAAGCGGGTAGGGCAGTTCTTCACATAATACAATATGTGCACAGAAAGAAACCATCTGATACTGGCTCAATAAATGTATCAAATATGTAATATGTTAGTACGAGGAAAATGCAGACTGGACATTCATCTTTGGTAATGGTCACATTATGACTTTATATATTATATAGCAGCTGCTTACCGTCTCTTTGATCATGCCAGTGCTACTGATAGGATTTGGCAAATATTTTGACTCACTTTATGATTTAAAGCAGTATTTCCCAACTAATGGTTCCTGACCCAAAAGTGGGTTGTGAGCTTGTGGAGTGGGTCGTGGAAATGGTATTCATCAAAAAGTCTAATTTTGATTGGGGGGATGAGGAACAATGATGTAGCAACACACATTGGGTTCACTGTCTGAAGCTAAGAAGCCAACCAAAGAATGGATGCCTTTTTTTCGATAGAATTGCTGATATCTCTTCCAGTAACCCCCTAGGAGGGGACTTCACTTTTTACTTTAGGGATATGATTTCAAAAGTCACCTAAGTCAAGTGAAGTTTGGGCTTGACGCAGCAGACATACTGCAGTAAAGACTTAAATACCTTTTTGAGAGTGGCTTCTCAGCTCTGGTCCACCCGATGACAAAATATAGGAACAAAATGTACATTGAACATAACCTCAGAGTTGCTTTGTTTATCATCACCCCAGACCTTAAGACACTAACCAGGAGCAAAAAGCATTGCAGATTTATCATTAGTATTCATCAATCTCATATTTTTTTTGCTGGGTTTTTAGCTAAGTAGCACTTTCATGTTCACTTGCACTGCGGTTATTGCACTATACATTTTGCGAAGAGCAGTGTTTTTTGTTTGTTTTCATGTTTTGAAAATGTTTTTGCACATATACATTGTGGAATACTGTACAAATTCCTGCCATTATATAACTGTCATTTACAAGAGCCTTATCTTTGTTTAATCATGTGTTTTTATCACTTACAAACATTTTTTAATGTCTTGAAACAAAGCTGTCTTTCTTTGTACTCCTACCATTCAGATTTCTATTACTGCAAATTGAGCATGCTTTTTGATCTTTCATATATCACCAATACAGGGTTGGAATTTTACTTATCTGTGAGAAGAATTATGTTAAAAGGTGATTGTGAACAAAAAAAATACCCACCTTTATTTACAGTCATAGATGGGTAACAAGACTCCCCTTTTAACTTTTCTTCTCCTAGTGTAACTAGTAATTAAAAATCCCCTTTAATCATGATGTAAGGGACTTAAAGTGTTGAAAGCTTGATAGTAAATCATGTAATGGAATACTCCAACATGGGAAGAATGTAGTTAAGCCTTCTTGACACCTTGTATTAATTCATGAACAAGCAGGGGATTAGATGAGCTCTGGTCACTACTATAGTAGCCAGTTGATATCCTCTTTATCACAGGGACATTACAAAACACTCATTAATCCCACCTTGATTAAACAAAAAGGAATTATATGCTCTAGGGTCAGGTACAAGTATAGTGTGTATTGGTGTGAAACTGGCACAAAATAATGAAGAAGGGATGTTAATACAGGCAAGCAGAACGTGCACTACCTATTGCATTTCTAAAAAAGTGTCTCTCTGCTTCCATGCCTGTTCTGCTTTAATAGAAACCTTCACAGGTTGCGGAATGCAGATGGGACATTTGGAAGGGTCTTGCAGTGCCTTGCACCTTTTGTGTTGTGCTTTAGGTGACAAAAAACAATTTGTCACCAACTCAAATTATCATAATATTTAATAACTAGGTCATCCAGCTTCATAATTACTTGAAAATCATATTCCAGAAGTTTGTCATGGTGTGTGGCCTGTTTGTAAGTATAAACCTTTATGCTTATACATCATGAAAATTACATTTCTCTTCATAGTATCCCATGTCCTTGAGCAAGTAACAAGCTGAGATCTCTGTCAGTGATAACATACAGATGACTGGATAAATGTCCCTTTAATTACAAGAATCCATCAGATTTGGTCTTTATTCACAGCAAAAAAAATGACAGCTCAGTGAAATGCCAAAAAGTGGTGGATGCCTAATACTTTTCACTGGCAGACATTTCACCTGCTAACATGCCAGCATTGTCATTCTGAGTACAAAGGGCACTAGCTCTCTGAACATGATGAAACATAGTTACAGACTGCAGTGAAAGGTTTTGAAGTCCTAGACACAAAAAAATCCATTAGTGGTTATTTAAATGAGAGACACTCTACACATGCAACTTACAAAGTATAATTGGCATTAGTGGGCAAGCGTTCAAACTGTTTGTCATTTCATATTTACTGCACACAAACCCCAAGGGGGTTTCATTAATGAGGGAGCTGGAGGGGATTGACTGTAAGTGACCAGTCTGTACAGCACTGCAGCTAATATAATACATGTACTGAAGTTAGGTTTGTATCAATTACCTGTGTTGGTCAGTATAAAGCAAACAGCCAAACTCACAGGGGTCTATACACTAACATTTGAGAATAGTTGGAGGAGTTCGGGTTTGGAAGTCAACTTTCACTTTGAGACTAAGTAAAATTAGACCTCCAAACTTGACCTCTGAGTTGATCCCAGCTCAACACAACTTGCTAACGTCAAACTTCTCTGGCTTTTTTCTAGGTCAAACTCGAGTGTTGAGTTTGGAGGTTGAGTTTCTTTCTCCCATAGGAAATAATGGGACCCACTAGCAGTAAAGTAGTTGAGTTGAGAGAAGTGACTTTTTAAAGTCAAACTTGACTTCCAAACTCAGGTGCCAATTTTGACTTAGTCTCAAAAATTGCTTTGATCAATTTGCCTCCCATTATAGCTTATGGGTGGTGAAATGAAACTATCAGTTTTGTTCGACAAAACTGTTCTACATTTTTGTTTTACAGTAAAATAGTTGAGTTGAGAGAAGTGACTTTTTAAAGTCAAACTCGACCTCCAAACTCAGCACATGAATAATAATTATAGTTTAATTTCACCTCCCATACCTCCAATCTCGGAGGCCGAGTTTGACTTTGTCTTGACCTCCTCAGCATACCACACCTCGGCATTGCAAAAAATGTTAGTGAATACCATTTTGTGAGTTTGAAATGAGACATCC
Source organism: Pelodytes ibericus (assembly GCA_036172795.1). Taxonomy (NCBI): domain Eukaryota; kingdom Metazoa; phylum Chordata; class Amphibia; order Anura; family Pelodytidae; genus Pelodytes; species Pelodytes ibericus. The sequence continues at coordinate 168,713,895 of CM069858.1, forward strand.
ATGAGGGGGGTGAGTCTGTTTGAGTTTGGAGGTCGAGATTAGTGTCAAAAGTTTTTTTTGTTTTTTTTGTTAATGACCAGTTTGTGAACCACTATTAGAGAAACAAAAGAAAATTCATTGTTTCAATCTTTTCAGGACCTTGGGTCTGTCTACTTGGACCGTAACAACATAGACCTACCCTAATAAATTTACAAACAAGTAATTATTTTAAAGTTTTTTGGAGGGCACAGCTTTAATTTAATATTGTTTTTATAATTTTAACAATAAACCAAAATACATAACATTAATAATTACCTACTTTGGCATCCCATCCTAAGATCCCTGACACTGCAAACATTTTAATTCATCCCAAAACAGGTTCCACAACCTAACTCAGCCGCACCATACTCCACCTGCTCGAGGAGCTGACTGACTCAGCTTAATAGGATATGAATTTGATTTGCTAAAGCTTTGTTGAACACATCTATATTTGATTCCCTGCAGCTGAGGAAAAATTACAAAATGATCCTGCCATGGTTGTAAAAGAGAGACAGGGTGAATATGCATTTAAAATGAATAGTATGTTTTTAGTTGTTTCTTTGGGGGTTTCTTTTTCACTTGTCATGTAATGCAACATTATGCTTTTTGTATTAAAATGTCTGGAGGAAGAGGAGAGCTACATAAACTACTGGGACATTTCATTCTGTTTTTGTGTCAAATGCTGTGCAGCCATTTTGCTAGAAGTCAGAACCGTGTCAAGAAAATTATTATTATTTTTTTTTTTTTTACATTTTCCAAAAATTTTTTTTGTAGTAGTAGTTTAGATACATAAATTCAATTTATTTTTGACAATCAAGAAATGTTCTTCGGTGGTTCTAGCATATATGTTAGATGCCTTTAAAAGCAGCCTGGGTATAGAGGGCTATGCATGTTAGTATAGGCATTATTATTTATTTAGAACTTGTTGTGCCAAGGAGAAATATGATTGCCATGGAATTTTTTCCCCGCTGAAAGCAGAATTAGAAATTGCTATAAAGGGTTTTTTATTTGCCTTCTTCTGGATCAAAAGGGGTAAACATGGGATAGGAAAAGGGTTGAACTTGATGGACGCAAGCCTTTTGTCAATCTAAACTACTATGTAACTATGTAACAGGTGCGGTAATGCCATCACTGCATCCTTTAAAAAATTACTGCACCCACTAAATATCTCCATAGAAGTAACGCGGCGCGGGTAAACAAACGGATTGAAACACTGTTTTGTGTCGGTAATTACCGCACAAACAGTGATTCAATGCCTGCCGGTAAAAACTAACAGGCAAATAATCTGTTGGCTTTACTCAAAGAAAAGCAGGCATTAAATGGGCAGCAGCTGTTTAAATGCAGCCTAAGCCTGCGCATACACAAATAGTGTTCTCTACAACACAGGAAGAAAGACGACAGAAAAAAGCATACTTTCGGATTTATGGCAGATGAGAGATTGATGTGATCTAACTTACAGAACAGGCCCTAGACATAAAGGAACATTGTTTTGAAACCAACCTCACACAATAAAACAGAAAAATGTATGTGAGATTTACTGCTGTTATACACTCACAGACTGCACACTACTGTGAGTTTTACTGCTGTGGAGCTCTGTGATACACTTACACACTGCACACTACTGTGAGTTGTATTGCTGTGGAGCTCTGTGATACACTCACATACTGCAGATTACTGTGAGTTTTATTGCTGTGGAGATATGTGATACACTCACACACTGTACATTACCATGAGCTCTGTAGCGGTGGATCTCTGATACACTCACACACTGGACACTACTGTGAGTTTTATTGCTTTTGAGCTCTGTGATACACTCACACATTCCACACTACTGTGAAATTTGTAGCTGTGTAGCTCTGTAATACACTCACACATTCCACACTACTGTGAGTTTTATAGCTGTGGAGCTCTGTGATGCACATCAAATTTGCTTTGTGTGATAGGCAGGGCCGGTGCAAGACTTTTTGCCACTCTGGGCGAACATATATTTTGCTGCCCATTGCTGCTCCCAGGAATTTACACATGCAGTAACTCTTTCAGTGTCACATACATATACAGGCACATGCAATGTCAGATGCAGCCACATGTACACACAGTGTAACACATACTATGTCACATGCAGCCAAATATTCACACACTCAATGTCTGTCTCACTCTCCCTCCATGTCTGTTTAGCTCTCTCTCTACGCCATCCCTATCTGTCCCTCTCTCCTCATACCAACCATGTCTGTCTCGTTCTCCCGCTATTCCATCCCTGTCTGTCTCACTCTCCCCATGCCATCAATGTCTGTCGCACTCTCCCCATGCCATTAATGTCTGTCTTGCTCTCCCCCATGCCATCAATGTCTGCCTTGCTCTCCCCATGCCATGTTTCTCACTTTCTTCTTTCTACTCTCACCACTATCTTCCCATCTTTTGTTTCTTTCCATCTCCCCCATCTCTCTCTGCTCTCCCCCCAAGTCTGTCTTTCTCATTGACCCTATATCTGTTGTCTCTCTCACTCCCCTCCCACCCACATCTGGTGTCTCTTTCCCTCCCCCCACCACATGCCTGGCGTCGTCCCCCCATGCCTGGTGTATCTTTCTCTCCTCCCACCCCATGCCTGGTGTCTCTTTCTCTCCCCCACCTCATGCCTGGTGTCTCTTTGCCTCCCCCCTAACCCATGCCTGGTGTCTCTTTCCCTTCCCCCCACCACATGCCTGGTGTCTCTTTCCCTCCCCCCACCCCATGCCTGGTGTCTCTTTCTCCCCCCCCCCCACAACATGCCTGGTGTCTATTTCCCTCCCTCCCCCCACCCCATGCTTGGTGTCTCTTTCCCCCCCCACCCCATGCCTAGTGTCTCTTTCCCTCACCCCTAGCCATGCCAGGTGTCTCCACCCCCCCCCTATGCTTGGTGTCTCTCCCCAACAAACGCCGGGAGTCTCTCCCACCCCCCACCCCCCGCCCCACCCTATGCCTGTTGTCTCTTTCCCTTACCTCCACCCCATGCATGGTGTCTCTTTCTGTCCTCCCCTTCCTGGTTTCTCTTTCTCCCCCCCAGCCCATGCCTGGTGTCTCTTTCCCTCCCTCCCCATTCCTGGTGTTTCTATCCCTCCCTCTCCCCATGCCTGGTGTCTCTATCCCTCCCCCTTCCCGTGCCTGGTGTTTCTATCCCTCCCCATGCCTGGTGTCTCTATCCCTCCCCATGCCTGGTGTCTCTATCGCTCCCCCCCTCCCCATGCCTGCTGTCTCTATAGCTCTATATCAATATGTGCAGGGAGCACGAGCAGCACGGACAGAGCTGATACTGCTCGCTTAACTGCGTGGGGACGGACAGGCACCTCCACCTCAGCACCAGTCTGCCCCGACTGGATTCGGAGCGCTACACGCGCTTTATAAAAAAAAAAGAATCATGGATGCCTGACGCCCGGATACACGTATCCCGGTCCTCAGACAGCAGTTGCCCCCACTGAACTGGCGCCCTAGGCGAACACCTAGTTCACCTATAGGAAGCGCCGGCCCTAGTGATATGCTGAACTCTAGACTAAGTTATCAAGATATTATATTGATATGTTTTGAACATTCTCCCTGATACAGTAAAATTGTGATGGAATATGGATTTTCTCACATAAGATAAATCTAACACAGTTTAATTATTTTAAAATCGTTATGCCTTTTGCAGCTATTTTTCAAAATATATAATAATTCATTTAATCTGACTTCTGTATGCTTCTAAATAAGGCTGATAAGACTTATATTTGATAAATAAGGCTTTGTAGATTTTAGTATGAAAATGCAATATAGGGTAGCCGTATATAAGACAGCTTTACAGAAAATATTTGTCCCAGATTTATAGCATACTTCTAGGATTTAAATTGTGTTGCTGCTAATTTAAATTAAACAAAAGCAAAGCACTATAGCACATCCAAGATATATTTGGATAGAAGAATGAAATGATGGGAAGAGCTAAAAAATTCAAATAGTGGAACTGGGGTCATGTAAGAAGCTCATTGTGTAATGTTTAACTTGTTAGTTACTGATGTTTTGGCTTTTGGTATCTTACTGTGAAGGGTTTTATGCAGGGCTGGCCCAAGACACAGTGTTTCCTGGGTCTAGGACTGACATGCTGCCCTATCCCACTCACATGCACATGCTGTTATATGCACAATCATACACAGACAGTTACACACACACACATATACAGTCACATACAGACACACACAAACATTCATGCATACACACAAGTCATGTACGCACGCACATATACAGTCACACATATACTGTCACACACAGTCACATACATACACATTCACAAACTCAGTCAGCAGTTTTTTTTTTAGAAAAATATATTGATCTCCTCTTGCTGTGCAACATGGTCTGTGCCGCCATTATTCCTGGCTTAGCTCCTCCTTTGCCTCCATCTACTTTGAGCTTCATTCCTGCTTCATGCTGACTGCCTGTATGTCACGCGACACCTGGCACTCCTACTATGCATGACACACACTGCGACTTTGTGTGTTTGCATGAATGATTGTGTGTGTCTGTATGTGACTGTATATGTGTGTGTGTGTGTGACTGTGTATGTATGATTGTGCATATAACTGCATGAAGGGAGGAGCAGGTAGTCTGCTTTGATGCAAAGTCTTTACTACTAACTTGCACTGTGCTCTGAGCATCCCCTATAATTTTCGATTGTGTGCGTCCCCCTGGTGACATGGTACAGAACATTAAGGAAAAAAATGAAAGAAAAAAAACGGCACAGCAGCAAGGGTGGCAAATTGCAGCCCTGCTCTAAATGCCGTCTGGATCCTTGGGACCCAGCTAGACCCACTGTAGGGCCACCTCTGGTTATGTGTGAGAGGTTTTGGTACCAGACGCAGATAAATATCCCACTGGGAAGTTGATGTGAAAAATGCTTTGCTTCCCAAAAACAAGCACATTTGGAAACCCGGGTTAGAATTCCGATTAGGATTGCAGGAACACAAATAAGGTGATGGAACCTGCCAGCTGTTTACAAAATGAAAAATGTAGAGGTTTATCAGTATATTTATTAGATTTGTGGGGCTGGATGGGAGAGATGTAATGCTTAGCAGACATAAGCTGTTCTGTTACTAAATTAAGAGATGATAAGCTTCCAACATCCTTCTCTGCAGAATTAGTTGCATTGAGCTGCAGACACAGCCACACAGCATGACCCACCCAATGAACATGCAGTTATTAAATCTCATTTAAGGTGAGAGCCCTGGAAAATAATCCCTTAAGGCTTAATTAACCTGCTTGCTTTTCTAAGCTGAGATGTATCTGGGAATTTATACTGCCATCTCTAAGATGCCTATTAACTGCTCAGCTACTGGACAGAAGTCTTGTATATGCACTGATTGGTTCTCTGAAGCATATTAGTTCCACAGCTTTGGGGAAATCAGGCAATAAACAAAAGGCAGTGGAAAACACTACTAGCTTTATTACCATATAAAATGCACAGCTAATGCCTCCCTTGCCTATTGAGATGCTAGTTAGAATCTTTTTACAGTCATCTGAACGTGCTTTCATACGGTACAGTTCAAGAACTGTTTCATTTATAATAGATGCTCTGCTTGCAAATTGAGTTGACAGTATTGTATTTTTTGTATTCTTCACACTTTGAGTGCATGGATCCGTGTGCACAGAGTAAAATGGAAACAAATATACACTACTTTATAAATCTCCCAGCAGAGAAGAAGTAGAAGTGCGATACAACTAAGTGATTACATTTTTAATGATTTGAGAATACAGAGAATAGGGGAAACCTAGTAAATATTTGTTTATAGCACAGTATGGGTATGAGCTAACACAGCACAATCTGACTTGTTCAACATACAATGTACATTGTTGCCAACAGTCGTGAATTTGCCAGAACAGTCTTGTTTTTTAATGTCTTGTTCAGTCAAATTTACATCATAGTTTTTAAATCCCTTTTGTGTTAAAAGACATAAGGCTGCAGCCAATAGCCAATCAGAAACCCAGCCTAGCTGAGCTGAAAGCTCTACAGAAACTTGCTGTAAAAGGGTGAAAATTATACAATTTGTCATTTGGTCGGAAATACGTTTTTTTTTTTTTACACAAATGTATTTTTAAAAAAATGCTGAACAGGTTTAAAAACAATCTTAGGTTCTTATTTATGAATACTGCATGCTTTGCTATTTTGGCCTCTTTATATTTGGCATTAAGCATTTTCCTGGTGGTTTCTGACTGTACCCACTACTTTACTGGTAAATTAAAAGCATCGGTGCTTAATGGATACTGGCTTGTGTGAACTCGACTCTCCGCCGCTACTCCACCTTCATTTCGTCTATAGTAGGCTGCCTTGCAGTATGTAGAAGTCATATGTGACCAGAAGGAAGTCAGTTAACTAATAAACGTGGTTCTGTAAGATCCACTACTTGATTAGGTAATTGACTTCTACATACTGCAAACTTTATATGTTTATGCGGGTAAAAAATGGTGGCACCCCTATCTTCGACACCTGAGTTAATTTATCTCATATCACTGAATCCCATGGACTGAAATAGAAACATATGAGTTAATTGGGTCATTGAATTGGGTCCATTTGCTTTATTCATAAAAGACAGAATTGTTGGGAATTGACAAGGGATTTTTTTTATTATTATAATTTTATAAAAATACAATAATAGTGTCTGATAGAATAACATATTATGTTTCATACATTCTCATCCTGTTTCACCATCAGATTAAACTGTTTGTGTTAAGTAGAGGCGAGCCATAGATAAGAATTAGCAGAATTTAAGACTATCTATTGGACTAACATTGGACTAACAATAGACTAACAGAATAACTAACATTAGACCAACAACAATGTAACAAAAATATGACACCGATACCGATACATGTTACTAACTACAGGCTAAAGATACTAGGCTGTTTTCAATGTATATATATATAAGATATTATATGATGACTTCGGGCTCAGTTCAATTATTTTGTCTTTTGTCTTTTTCCCCTATTCCTCTTATTTCCTCTAGAGAAGATTCCGTTATTCAAGTTAATACGTTGGGCCCACATCCCACATCAAATATGTAGTATTATTGAGACCTTGGTGGGATGAGATGCCTCTTTCCATTTTCAGATGATGGACCTGTTGTTGTCGAATTATTTCCCACGTTACTATTTTTGACTACTTCCAATTTCTTGCGATTGTCAATTTGGTTGCAGTTAGAATATGGTGTATGATATAAGTTCTCCTCTTTTGAGGTCCGAGGGACTTTTTGGTGAAGGTGGGCACTTTCTGGTGATATGTTCAAGTCAAACTCCAGGAAGTGGTTTATTTTATTAAATAGCTCTTTCCACATTCTTTGTATTAATGGGCATTCCCATTATATATGTTTGTAGTCTCCTATGCAGGACCCGCAGCGCCAACATAGATTAGATATCCCCCTATACATTTTTATTAAGTTAGACGGAACAAAATACCACCTTTAAAGAGTTTATAGTTGCATTCTATGATATTTAGGCAGTATATAGCTTGGTTTATCTAATCTAGTGTCCCATGACATGGTAGCTTCTATCATTGGGGTTATGTATTCGCCTAGAAATAACTAAACTTAAAACCAGACTGTGGGGTAAAACAACGGCCACAGCACTTTATTTAAATAGTCATTGTATTACAATCAAATATATACATTCCATATATATATATCCATAATTATACAATGACTAAACATAAACATAAACATTCCATATACAGAAACCAACCAAGCTTGCAAGAGTATCCAGGTGGCTGCCGAATAAGTCCATGTTCTGGGCATATACCAATGCCCCCAAAACCTGAGATTCGAGGTACCACTTTCCCCTCGAACCTCCCACCAGAGTCCTGATTGACTCTCCCCAATCCCTTCTTCCATTAACCCTCCTGGATACCCTGCAAGCTTCCGCCAACGCTGTGACATGTAAATAAATAAATAAAAGCTCATTAGCCAGAAAAATTAGGGAGGGTGGGTGGGACAACAGGTATGGGGTCAAACTTTTCCTAAAATGGCCCCCAAACTTCCTGTTCCTAACTTTTATACTCTCCCAACTCCTCCCACTAATTCCCACTATAGGCTGACATATCCCCTCAGCAGCCTCTCATGATTCCCCTCCCCGACCTTGTCTGGGGGCTACATTCCACTCCTCATATGATATCTCTATTTGAAAATCTTGCTCCCATTTTCTTATGGCTGGTGGAATATATTCCTCTTTACTATTGACAAGGGAATTTAAAACTTAAAGGGGTTCTGTCAACCCAATAGTGTAAATGTAGCGAATAGACAATTATGAAAAATGATCTATTAATTTTGTCAGCAGAATTGCATGCAAATAAATAAAATAAGAGAAGAATGTATTAAATGTATCTGTGGTGTCTCCTGTTTATGACATCCCCTGTGCCTTAATTCAAATTAAATATTGTCCATTGAAAGTTAGTTTAATTGCATATCAACCACGGAGGATGTCATAAACGGGAGTCACCAAAGACATATTATAAACATATCTTTCTCTTATATTATGCATTTGCTGTACTGATTTAAATCCAGGATGGCCACACAGGAAAATCTAAACATGGTGGTGAGAGTTCCTTTCCATGATGTTCCTGGCAATCATGTGCCTAAACACTCTGACCCCAACTGGATCAACCAGCAATGCTCTCTGCTTGTCATTGCTCCAGGCCTCCCTCCAGCACACCCTCTGGCTGTGGATGGGTAATGATAAAGATCATACATATCCCGTCTCAAATAACAATCATTCTTCCAACTGGGGGTAGCGAGGGGTGGGGTTGTGTATCTCCATCTCAAATTAAGAGAATGGAAATGGCAGCATTCTGGCTATCTTAACCCAAATCCAAACTGTGTTAGGTGGTGATCAGCACATATTGGGTAGCCAAAATTGAATGCTTTTCATATAAAAAATGTCTTTATCTGAAGGCCTCTGATGTTCCATTTTCCAACTGGTCCAAAGAGCCAATTTGAATCCAAATTGAGGGCTATTGAGTAGCCACATTTCGGGCATTTGTGAATTTTAGCTAAAGTGCCCGAAAGAATCCAATTCGGGACAAATCGGTATATATTAAGTAAACTCTTATTAGCAAGATTCTAATTATTCTCTTTTAAATAGTTCAGCTAGCCATCTAATTAAAAAAACGGACTAAGTCAGATAGGGTTTAAAAATTCATAAAAAATCAACTTAAAAGCCTATTAAGTAATTTGAAATGTAAATCTACTGCTAAATCTACTGCTAAAAGCAACCTGTATGTCTGCATTCAATTAATTACACCAACACCTGCTCACCTCCTCCTTATTCCTTCATTCTTTCTCTTTGTTACAATTGAGAAAGCCTGGGCAGTCCTTTTTGTTTCCTAGGGGGGAAATGTTGCTTTAGTTTGTGACTGCAGACCATGTCTTGTTCTCACGCACAGCAGAACGTCTGAATCTATGCATCATGCTTCCAAACATCCCTTGACTTAAGGATGAGTCTTTCAGGCCAATTAATCTTTCTATATAGCCCAATTCATCGATCCTGTACATTGTGATATTTACCAAAGACCCCTTAACCTCAATAGCAGAAGTGCTCACACTAGTTATATGTAATAACAGTTTAACTCTCTCTTATATATGTAATTCACATAATGGTCTATTCAATAAAGTGAGAACTACATGGAATCGAGATGGGATTTTCAAATGTTTGAAAAAATCTCGAATGCAGCTGAATGGGAGAATTTTTCCAACTCAGCTACTCTGGCCTAAAGTTTGAAATTCACTTTCCATTGCCCTGCAATTCTCTCTTTATTGAGTAGACCCTATAGAGATACCCCATATGACGTCAGTTTGAATTAAAAATGAAAACAGCAGTGACCAACTGATTAAAACATTACATCGCTATAAATATGTGTTTCTGACTGGCTTATTATGATATTTTCTATTATGTGTAATACTTTATATATAGAAAAATTAGCATAGAATGTGGGGTTTCTGATAATGCAGTGCTATTTGTCTTAAAAGGGCTCACCTTTTTACATTTATGCTGTGAATGTAGAGAATAAAACCATTTTCAAAAAGGATTTCTACATTATGTTTGGAAAATTGTATGCAAATACATAAACTGAGACAGAAGTGTGTTTTAAATGTTTCTGTGTTTTTGCTCTGCTTATGTCATGACCTGTGGCTTTCAATGCAAATGAACTACTTTCAATGGGAATTGTATAATTTGCATATCCAGCCACAGGCTGGTTTCATGAAGAGGAGACTACACACACACACACACACACACACACACACACACACACACACACACACACACAGTTTTGCTACATGGACGCATTCTTTTCATTTATGATTTATTTTATTGTTGTTATTTATCAAAGTACAAAGCTGTTAGACACTTAGTTGTGGAGCAAACATTGGGGGACGGGGGGGGGGGGGGGGCAGAATAGGGAGAGGAGCCCCCTCCAATGTACACAGCTATTGAAATAACTCATTTTTATCCCCAGGAATGGGAGGAAAGAACAGTACAAAACTGACTGCCACATGTTTAGTTACATTATCCCCACACATGAAATGGGTGAAGGTGAAGACCCTCTCACTTTTTATTTATTTATTAAGTAATATAATACTTGTACTGTGTTCACACTGATTGCAGTCTCTGTACATTTTCAAAACCTAATACAGCTTTTGTTTTTTTAATTAAAGGAATATGTCCAAAACTGCAGATTTCCTTGTTCCTTAGTGGTAGAGCAGAATTGAGAATGAGGCTGGTTTTAATGTAATTTATTTCATATCCCTTCTCCCAAATGTCCCATTTTAGACCCTAGTCAGAACCTTTGTCCCAGATTCACTCCCCTCCTCATATTTTGTTGCCATATGTCCAGGGTCGCCATCACAAATTATGGGGCCCCTTATAGATCAAGTGGTCTTGCCCCCCCCCCCCCCCTCCATTCCCTCCACCCTTAATTTCTCATTTTGTTATTGCACTCAAATCTCTTTCCATAGCACCTCCTTGCACATCCAGGACATGTCCCTGCACCCACAATGAACACCCAGGACTTACCCCAGCACATGCCCTAGCACCCACATTGCACACCGAAGACTAACCCCAGCATCCCAGGACATGTCCAATCACCCATATTGCATACCCAGGACATGCCTCATCACCCACATTGGACACCAACGACTTATCCCAAAACCCCAGAACATGCCTCATCACCCCGCAAACCCACGACTTACCCTAGCAACCCAGGACTTGCTACATCGCCCACATTGCACACCCAGGACATAGCTCAGCACCCTGGAACATTCCCCATCACCCACATTGTACAGCCAAGACATACCCCAGCACCCCAGGACATGTCCCATCCCCCGCACTAAAACTCCTGGACTTACCCCAACACTCCAGGACATGCCCCATCACCCACAATGCACACACAGGAGTTACCCCATTACCCTAGGACATGCCCCATCACCAGCTTGCACTCCCAGGATATGACCAATTACCACACATCACTCCCAAGACTTATCCCAGCAAGCACCCACAGTTTCATCCAATTCAAGCTCTAATGAATTAACCCTATATATTATTAATATGTGTATTAACTATTCCATGTTATGAGTAATCTCCCTGCATATCTGTCTCTGGAGCACACTGACATCGCACACAGCTAATCAAGCCCCACTAGACTGAAACAAATTATGCATTTTAGCTATTTTTAGCTGCCTGTGACCTCTGAACTCTTCCAGCTCATCCTGTCTCCATACTTTGAGGTAAAATAGCAAGGTTTTATGTTCTAACCAATTCCTTTCAAGTGATAGAAAATAGGATTTATAATGTGAAAACTCATTATTTTCATAATTTAACTGTAAAGCAATTACCAGCGCAAAACTCTACATTGTGCAAAGTGTCCAAACGTTTGGCGTGCTTTGCTAAAGAATTAATTGAGTTTGTTTTAATATCAGCAATCATTATCTATGAATAGGCACTTTGTGCAGAAACAAAAGCAAGCAGTAGTAATTGAGAAGTTAGCCTGAATGGCAGAGAATAAGCAGATACACGTTATAGGACAACGGGTATAATTTGCTATAATAGTGAGATTTAACATTCCTACCCCATCTCTTTTCACTGGTTTTCAAAGGAGTTATGGATAGGAAACCACAGTAATAAATCACTGATACAAAAAAATACAACTGAGAACTATTTCTGCAGAATTAATACATCATTTAATATTAATGTCATAGAAGCCGCACAGCCATTATTACAGCATTTACTCCCAAACAGAGCTAGGCCATAGATTATCATTAAATTGCCCATCTGAAATTCACAAATGCTCTGAAGAATGTATTTATTATATTTATGCTCAATTTGCTTTCATAGGTGTTTCATACAGATCTTTTTTTTTTTCCAAATTCCAGATTGAAAAGTGATGTTTTATATGCACAACCCTATCTGTTTCTATAATGCAATTCCTATAATAACAAGGGGCTCATGGGTGTTGTAGTTCACCAACAGCTAGTTTAATGGACTGAAGAGTATTTAGAAAGGATCTAAATATCTGCCTTACGTCAATGCAAAAAAAAAAAATGTGATTAGTCAGAAGAAAAAGATAGTAAAATAAAATGTCAAGTAAGACAACAATAGGCAATCATTAATATTGTCCAAGTACAAGAGTCATTTATAAGTATTGTTTCTAAATGCTACATTTCTAGTTGTAGAACCCGATGCTTTGGAGATGCTACTTACTTATATCTTGCTTCCAAATAAGAAATGCATTCCTACATATAATGCTACATTTATTCGACCATGTGTAGCCTTCAGCTTGATTTTGTAGTAATAAGAGTGCCGAAAATAGTGTGTCTGATGTTCTATGAAATCGGTCTACAATATGGTGCCTGTAATACAGGATAGTTATGAAGTAAATCTCTGCTTTGTCCTTCACATTGTCATAGGGTTTTGCAGAAATACTGTCCTCTGTGTATGACTTTCATTGCAGCCTTTTATTGTTGGCATCCATGAAAAATGCTTGAGCATCTTTATTGTCTGTATTTTCACACATTCTTATCTATATCTGGCACATACTCTGGAATTTGTTTTACAGGTTAAATCTCCCTTATCCAAAGTACTTGGGACCAGAAGCATTTCGGATAACGGCTCATTTACATGAGATCAGGCACTGAGAGGCAGGGAGCTGGCAATGAGAGGTCGTGAATGTAACATCTGCACCTCCAGTCATCTTGTTAAACTTCCTCTGGATCTCCTGGGATCCTTTTTCCGTTACCAAACAAGGTTGCTTCATTCTCCTAAAAATTTGTTCGTTAACGGAGTAATGTTTTGGACCTGTGAGCCAGATGTGACCATTCATTTTTTGGCCAGAGACCTGCACTATGCATCTCTATGTGCTGCATTGGAGACTTATTTTCTCCAGGGAGCGAAGCAATGGGGAACTACTAATGCCAATAAGAGTCAAGCTTGTATTTTTTTAATGTTTTTTTTAGTATAGTTTAAGTATTGCTACTTCACTGAAATGATCTGATATTTTGGGATTTTGGATCATTTCAGATAACAGATATTCGGTTAAGGGATACTCAGCCTGTATGACTCACAAAAGGCATTAAAAAGCAGATAATTCCATAAACATGGGCACTTATGCTGTCTAAAGTAAATAAATTCAACTTTAAATACCTCTGCCAACCTAACCATTGACTGCACTGTTAATGTAAAGAATAAACAATTATTAAAAATGTTCTATACATAGTATTAGTAACATTACGTTGTAAATACATGAGATAAATATATGTTTTAAATGTATCTTTGTAATCCCCTGATTATGACATCAATGTGTGGTTTGATATGCAAATTATACATTTATAACTGAAAATTAGTAGAAGGCTTTTTAAAAAAAATGGAACCCAAGTACCACAAATAAATTGAAAGTGCAATATCCTACCACTTAAATAAGGTTTATCTGTTGCACCACCAGAATATAGATTTTTCACCAAAGTCGTTTTTGATGAATTGTAATATTCTGTTACATAGTTGGCAACAGATCCAGATATGCCAGTGTTCTGACAAAAAACCTCTTACTTATTATTCTCACTTACTAGCGTACTGATAGAAGTTTTACCAATTGCTTGCTACGCTAGTAAGTGTGAATAATAAGTAAGAGGTTTATACTTTACCTGTCACCGCAGCTGATCCGGAAGGGGCTGGAGGTGGTGTGTGTCCCTCGCGCAGGCACTCTTCTAACAAAGTTATGGCTGATTGACAGCTGTAACTGTGTGCGCATGCGGTGTGGTGCGCAATGAGTGAATTCTACTGCGCCTGTGCAGTAGAATTCACACAAGCTTTTTGTCAGAACACCGGGACAGTAACTTTTTTGGAGATCCTTTTCAAATGTGGGGCTATCCAGACTTTATTGCCATTTATTTAGTCATCATTGAGTTTAAACTATATGTATAAGATATATAAATATATATAGTCTAAATGCGAAGAAGTGAGCTCCAGACACCCCATACGAGTGCTGGGTAAACTGGAGCTCAATCTCAGTGTTATGCAACTCTAAAGTTTCACGTTTAGCAGTCACAATCAGCATTGAAGGGGTTAACTGGATCAGGTTTGGCAAAGCTTGTAGAGGAATCTCCGAAAAGTTAATGTTACATGGTGTTTTGACTACAATCTTTCATTTGTGTTGCTGTGATTTTTTTTTTTTTAAAGAAAAGGTACAATTTTTTAGATATCTGATGAAGCAGATTTTTTATATAAGAGAAGCCAAAGTATGCAGCCCTCTCACCTCAATAGCTTAACTTGCTTCAGCAAGGGTTAGCTGAATGGCTCTTTTGTATAAGTAGTAATGCCAGAAGGCCTGTGTATAGTCCGTTTATCAGGGGTTCCAAAAAGGATTGTACTGTGACAGAAGAAATGGCCTTCTGGTTTAAATTTGAGACCTTCTTTTCAACTGGGGATAGTCTTTCAAGGAATGCCTCTAGCACAATGCTAGTTAGGAGATCATTGTTTTTACAGCCTTTTAGTTTATAGATTTGGGCCTATAGGGCCTATTGGGCAGAATGTGAAGGGATTGTCTGCACATGGCCAGTCAAGCTAGGCAATTCTTGTATTGTTTTTCTGTATAGGAGACTAAGTACGCACTATTAAAAATGTGTTGTTTTTTGCCTTGTCCACTAAGAGCCATCAATATTTTTCTTTGACCTTTCCAACCGTCAGATCATTTCTCTTGACTCACAACTATTTAATAATGCAATGGCTCATCAACTTTTCAAAAGCGTTAGCAGTGAGTTATGGTTCTTGCTGATAATGGGCTTGTAAATGTGACTGAGAGGCCGGGTGATAGTCACTAATGTTAAATTCAAATCACACAACTGACTCCCTACATTTGATATCTTTTCTATATCCTTAACTATTTCCTGAACCGATTGTGATTAAATTTCCTGTCATGCCAATCCAGAGTTGCAGGGGTTTGAGAAGTACCACATTGAAGTACATGGCATGAAAATAAAGCATCAAGTATTCTGATGCATATATTTTAAAGCTTTTTATTTTTGAATAGATTTGATAATTTTTATGTAGATATGATATTAGCCTAAATGATTATATGTCATTTATTTATCACTGAAGTCACCAAGGATAGCTCTGTTAGGGACCAGGAACCAGACAGTCTAATTGTGACTTTATTTCAATATACTTTCTGTCTCTATCTCTAGGCCAAGAAAATGGGACAGCTGCAAATGTCACCAAAATGTGCTTTCTCCACACATTATATTCATTTTGGCAGACCTCTATCGTACCTTAGCCACACATCGCTCCTTTTAGGCGACGAAACGTGTCAGGATTTTTTTTTCTTCACTTTTTCACAACAGACACGCACAAGCTAACACATAGGCTGTATTGCAGGTATAGTATATTTATTGATATATGTAGATTTTGTTAATTGTATGGATAACAGCAATCTGTTTTTACATTTTTGTGCACTGACAAATTAATTTTTATGTGTGTCTTAAAACCATTTATACTTTATTAACATTTTATATTTTACTGTAGTCTTTGCCATCCACATTCCTATCCTGAGATGGTTATACCACAAGATCTTCACTACCACTGTATTTAGTGCTCACACCAACATTCTCTTTCAGAGACAGAAGGAATGATGCAAAACTCCTTTATTAATAATAAATAGAAATAAGGGAATATATTCCAAAAAACGAAATCCAGAAGGCAAGCCTGGGTCAGGAACCGAAGCGGGTAATCAGGAGAACAGAGATTAGCATAATCAGGATCAAGGGCAAAAGTCAGGAGCCAGAAGGGAAGTCAGCCAAACCAGGTAAACACAGGAACCACACAAAATGCCCTTGGTAACCGGAAACAACACAAGGGCAAGGCGTGACTGGGACTTGGTGCTTAAATAGTCTGCACTGAGTAGCTAAGGGGCTGACTGATGGCAACAAGGTGAGTAACCGTGGTAACAGTGATGAAATGATTTGGTTGTATAAAACAGCTGAGCAACCCAGACACAGGGTGAGAAACCCAGACAACATCTTGTTATTGTCATAAACTTACCCATTCAACTCCTCCTCTTTCTTACGTGGTAAGTACTGACAGGGACAAGAAATCAGATTCTCAGAAATATAGAATGCGTTGGGCCCATTTAATCTAACCATGTTTTTTACCTTCTGTAAATGTATTATAATGCATTTGGTGATTAGACATATCTGATGTTTACATTATAAATAATACTAATTCCATGCATGCTAACCCCTTACTCAGGGAGCTAATTCAGGCATTGTAAGGTTTTTAACCTTCAGTTTTATCCTCAAAGACTAGAGAAGCTGTACACGGCAGTCTGAGTAATAAATCTGTCATTGGTGGCACATATAAAGGTACAGAGAACAAAGTCAGCTCCGTGTGACCTTGATGAACCAACCTTTAAAAAACAGATAGTAACAAAGAAAATAGAGTGTAGCAAAAGTATATACAATTATATAGTATGCTAAAATATTTATGATGAAATATGCGATTACATAATATTGTACATAAAATGTGTTGTACATGTGCTGTGTATGTCCACAAAGGTCAAATTAGAAAAGAGAGAAAGCACACAACAGTAAATACTGATAAAAAAAAAAAATAACTGTAAATACAATGCATACTATATTATCATTTTAACATAAAAAAACAGAGAAGGGACAAAATAAAGGAGACACAAAACAATATATTAATAACAGAGACCTTATAAGGAGAGGGGCTACCCATTGTCTTGAAACAGTTTCTATCCTTGTTAGAATGCTGTCATTCAACTACAGAACTGTGTTGATAGCATATTGCACCATTCTTCAAGAACAAAGGACTCCAGCTTTTTCACGGATAACGATGGGGAAATCTACTTTGCATTCTGCAAGGTTCAGTGATATTTAAATATGGTGACTGGGGATTCCATGGAAGATGTTTGATTTCATCCTGGTGTACATGAAACCAATCTTAAAGTTGTTTAGCAATGAGTGTGGAGCAATTATTATCACTGAACAAGGGAACATCAGAAGAGAAATGTGCTGCTAACCATATGGATTGAAGCAGATATTGTGAAATGAGTGGATTCTACAAATGTGAAATGTAGGAAATAGGATGAAACTCATCCAACCATATTATTGTTTTCCGATGGGTGCAGGTTATATGCTCCAGAGAAGACCATGTCATGTGTGGCTCTCTTTGATACAAGACGTTTCCCAATGTCAGCCCTCTCCTACTTCCCAGCTTGTCATGATCTCTGAGACTGTTTCCCTTGAAATATAAAATAAAGAAACTATTTTTTGGACGGAATACTTAGAAATACCCAGTTATAGCTCAATAGAGCTTAATGGGAAACATTAGGGTTAAGTATAAATATTGGCATGGTTTTATGTCTCATCCTGCATCAAGGTATATACTCTTGCATCGGTATGGTATGTATAAAACAGAATGGGTTTTATGCATACCAGAAAATTGGCAAAACTCTGATTTTTTATTCTCAGTGAGGGTTATGCATAAAACTGGCACATGCATTAACAGTGCCAAAAAGTGGTGCTATTGTCATGTGTGCCAATGCATAAAGCTAAGTCTTGACAAAAGTTGGGAGTTTGCACTATATTTGCAGGTTCTGCACTTCTAGGGTGAGCAAGTATTAAAAACGCACTACAAAGTGCATGAATAGTGTCGGAAAACCTCAACCAAATTTATTTTGGTGAAAGCTCTATTTCTCTGCACATGACAATTTTGGGATATATAAGAAAGGTACAATTTTTGTATGTATAGCAGTGGCTTTTTTGCGGCGCAAATTTTTGGAAGCTGAATACATCTAGCAAGATATTTACATTATATTTTATTTGTAAGTATCTTTTTTCATATATAGCCATTTTTCATAGTAACATGACTATTGAAACAATCTCGTGTGCCCCTTCTATTCACTTTTCTATTTGCATGTATATGTTTTTGTTTTCAGCTTGTGAGGTATGCCTTTTATGTTATATATGATAATACTATAAATAAATTTATGTAAACATAATTATATGGAAGTCACAATGCATTATTTTAGGACAACAGTGTTAAGTCCTCACTTCAGATGGACATCATGTACAAGGTAAAAAAATGGCCCTTCATCACAGAAATGACATCTAGAATGCGAAGACTATAGAAAACCATAGTACAGGTATTAAGGTAAGTCTTCACTTTAGCAAACTATATATATACATTTATATATTTTATTACTGGTCTGCATTAGAGGGTTTTATGTACAAAAGTGATTTATTAAATGGTGCTATTTAAAATAGATCACTAGTAATCTAAACAAAACGACCGGACATCATGATATTTGCTGCATGTATCACATACATGAGAATCAATATCATGTATAAAATGCAGAGGGGCATTAGTCTTTATTTACAATGTGTTATCACTTGCAACCTCACTGGTTAAGAAGATATTCAATTTCATGCACTGTCGCTCCTGGGAACATATAACGGTCACTGTTGAGCTAGTCAATTAGGAAAGCATACCTCTGAGGTCAGGTGTTATAAAGTGGCTCATTTGGCTCTTGACATTAAAGTAAATGAATACTTACTCTACTGGGAATATTTGCCTTAAATAGTTTTTTTTATTATTATTACAACACAGCATCAGTGCACAAAACATTAGGGACACCTACTCCTCCCATGAAATAGCCTGATGGGGTGAAATATATGATCCATTATTGATTAAATCCACTTCAGTTAGTGTAGACAAAAGGGAGGAGAATGATTAAATCAGAGTTTTTAACTCTGTCTAGGAGACAGAGATCATCCATTGATGGAATACAGGAGTTCAGAGTGCAGAAATGGAGACACAGCGCCTGGTGCAGGGTCACAGACATAGGGCATGATAACAAAACTAAAGGACAGGGCTACGGACTAAGGAGCACAAGGTATGGAGTGAGGAGCTGGGATCCTCAGACCCTTCAAAAGGGAAACCAGAACAGGGATATGAGGAGGGAACAGAGGAGCTGGAGTCCTCAGGGGCTTCAGGGAAAGAGGGAGAAGGAAAAATAACAAACATACAGACATAAATACAGGAGTAGCCTAGGACTATAAGATGGTATATGGTGAGTATGTAGTTAAACGAAATGACCATAAGATGATAAGCTTGCCAGCCACTTCAAGGTACCCCACAATAAGGCAATTCCTAGCATCATCCCTGCCTATATATTATATCTAATAACTAAACTAAACAAAAACACAGAACATACCTGAAACTACATAGACTGGTTACTGAAACAGAGCACAAATGGTTGGGGCACCATTGTTTCTTCCTCTGATCTATTTCCTTTTTCCTTATTTTTTACCTAACTTATCTGCTCCTATATAAAGAAAAAAGGAAAAGGGCAATAGATCAGAGGAAGAGACATAGCAAATCCAGCATAGGGCAAAATCAAACATAAAGCATAATATTATGGGGACACAGTGAGCATAAGGGGACTAAAGACAGAGAAAAAACACAGAGACAGGGAGAGACTGGATACAGAATAATGGGTGAGCCTCACATAACATGCTTGATATTCAAGTCTAGATGAATCTGACAAACTCTTGACGTAACTGAGATATAAATATCTGTGCTACACTGATAGTAAATCAAAAGTGCCATTGAAAGGGTTATGGTTATACATTATATATGTCCTGGTATTTCATATGAGTATGTCAAGAGCTGCAACACTCCTTGGGTTTCCATGGCCAAGATTTGTGTTCTTCAGGATGGTGCACTACCCAAAAGACATTTAAAAAAGAGAAGATAGTGGTCAAAAACAGTTCACTGATGAACCAGTCCAAAAGAGGATGATGAATGTACTTACAAAACAAAGAAAAACTTTTGGAGGATATTGATACTCTCATGGCCGCACAGTGTTGCCAAAACTGTGTAAGCAAACTAAAATGTCAGGATTGTCTGATGATTGGCCTTTCTCATAGTTAAGTCCATCCCTTTGTATCCATGTACTAAATTATGTTTTCAGCAAGATAATGCTACTTGTCAGAAGCTAGGACCATTCAGAATTAGTTCCAAGAACATGACAGTGAATTAAGATTACTGCACAGGTATGCCCAGTCACCAGATCTCAATACTATTAAACATCCATGGGATAAGATGGAGAAAGTCATTCAGAGAGGAGATCATTTACCAGCCAACTTGACACAAGTGCAAGAATAATAGTGGTCAGCATAGGCCATCATCTCTATGAAACACTTTTTAAAGTGTGCATAATGGTGTATAACACAATTAGGATATTTCTTCTAATGTTTTCTACACTCAATAAGTAACCAAAAGAGATGTCTAATTTCCTTCCTATCACCTATATCTGAAATTAGATGTATCCTTCTATAAGATTAAAATTACTAGGAAAACAAAATGTATTAACACTGCCATGAACACCACAGTGAATACCAGGGCAAGAAATACAATAAATAATATGTCAGTATAGTAGTAACAGTAGAAAAATCCATGAATATTGCAATAATCACAGTAGACAGAAATTCTGATTTCCTCACAACATATCAGTCAAGGTTACATAAGTCAGCATCCATTATTTCAGTTTTGGGATAATGGCATGATAAAAATGTGGTTCTAGTGCTGAAAAGTGGCATATTAATGGCAAAATAATACAAACATATGATTGGGCAAATTGGCTGGGGCATATTAAATGGCAAAGTAATACTGGCATATTAATGGCAAAATACTACTGGAATACTAATGTCCAAATTGACTGTGACTGGTTTTGTTTGTCTATTTATTATTTGTAATGCACTGGTTTTGTTTGTCAGTTTATCATTGGTAATGCACTGGTTTGGTTTGTCTATTTATCATTGGTAATGCATTTGTCTTGGTTTGTCTATTTATCATTGGTAATGCACTGGTTCTGTTTGCCTGTTTATCACTGGTAATGCACTGGTTTGGTTTGTCTATTTATCAATGATAATGCACTTGTCTTGGTTTGTGCATTCACTATTTATTTTCCACACTTGCTTGGTTTTAAAAGCAAATAAAGGCATAGAGTTCTTATGTTCTGTGTATGCACTTGACTTTAAAACTTAATTTTTATATATTTTTGCTTGTGAGAAAAGGTTGAGGAGCACTGATATAGATCTCCAACAGGCTACCTGTCCCAGGTAGTTATTTATTATCATATAACGACTGATCCACATATACTCATACGTCGAGGGTGTTTGACAACTGACATTCAGAGGCAACTACTTTAGCCATGTTCCAAAATAAACATTCTATCATCATAAATGTATAGGAACTCAACTACAACCCAAACTATATGACGCAGTTAGTTATCATTCTAATGTTTTGTGAACTGAATGCAACATATTGGAAGAATTAAGGCTTTATTCTGTAAATAGTAAACTAATGATTAAATACATTTTGATGAACATGTGTTTCTGTGAGCAATAAAGATGATTTAATATTGTCCTTGTCATAGGACAGTGACTTACTAAAAAGGCCCCATATATGATTTATTTTATATTCATGTTATTACTGTTACTAGTCATTTATAGAATGCTCTAAAACATATTAGCCATAATTGTGGTCAAAGACATTGATGTTTCTCTGTTGTTTATAGATAAATAAGATCAATTAATTGTAGTAGTAGGAATAAATCAGACTGTTATATTAATAAAAAATAAATAGATACAAATAATTGTTGGTCTATACTATGCATAAAAAGGGGTTTGATAAGTTAATGAATAAAATTATTAAGAAACAGCTAATTTCTTCCACTGAAATGCATTCCATCAAGCTTTTAAAACACATCTCTGATCTTCAGTTACTTACACTCCATTGTAGAATAGTAATAATAGGTTGCTTTGGTAAAAGAGGAGCAGACTAATCAGTAGTGGGTTTATCAACTCACAGCTATCTGAGTGATAAATGGGGAAATAGTATGCAACACATAGACACCTTTGATGGTTAGTCTCTACAAAGACTCAATCTGGAATGCACCCATCATTAGTCACAGGTTCAGACTCCAAAAACACCACCTACATATAATTGTATTGTTTTTAAATCCAGAATCAGCAGAGTATGGGCTACCTGTTGATAAAACAAACCATTTAAAACTTGGTTTTCTTATGTGCCAGGCAACTAAGAGCTGCTTCATCAATTGCTTATAGACCTAGCTGGAATCGGAGTAGCTGTATTTGTAGGTAATACTTTTTTCACCTTTGTTGCATGTGCCAGTATGGTATCCTTTAGAGGAATTAAAACATCCATAAACATTAAATCATGCAGTGAAAAAGAAGGCTGCCCAGTGCTCCCCCTCAACAGTATGAATTGATGCCATCATATTGCTCAGGACACATCCCAACTTTGGCTACTAGCTTAGAAGCAGGGAAATAATGCCCTCTAATTATGTTTTAATACAGATTTAATGTTCACAATGATAAAATATTTGAGAGAATATTACTGCAAAAGTCAAAATTATGTTATAATATTCTGAGGAAAATGTAGTTACCTCCTGTAAGATATACCTCCAGTATATCTAAAACTTGTATTATTCAATATTTGTATGCTTAATTTGACTTATTTTACAACTCTCGAGAATATTATGGAGCTTTAGAAATATATAAATAATAGTTACCCTTTAAAAGCATGCTCTTTGCTGTCATTGCATGTTATTTTAAACTCTCCGAAACTATTTTCCAAGTGTAAGTAATATTTAATGCTGCATTCGTCTTCTCACTTATGGCAATATAAACAAATGTGGATAATCTATGAACTCAGTGGGTCAATTTCCTAAATTTCAAATTTGGCAGAGGAGGTCAAGTTGGAAGGTCAAATTTTATTTGGTATAAAATTCCACCTACCAACTTGTCCTCCTCCCCCCCCCCCCCCCCCCAACCCCCTCCTGGGTGTTTCATCATCAAAGGGCATTGCTTTCAGGTATATTTTCTCCCAAAGTCATATTTGTGTGCCAGGGGCTTAGACAGTGATTTTCACTTTCATGGCACTCAAAGGGTTTTTTTTTGTTTACAGATAGCAACATTTAATTTTAATTTTACTTATTTTAGAGGACTTTGGGCAGTATGACCATATTTGCTTGAATATAAGGTGACCCACATTATAAGACAACCCTAAAGGAACATTTCTTTTACCTGCTTATATTACATGTAAACTGTAAAGATATTATTGAAATGTTTTTATTCCCTTCCTCTGTCCCATTCATTACAATTCTTCTGCTCATCTTTCTTTTTTTTTTTTGCGTTGTAGCAAAATATTGCACACCTAGGACTTAATAATGCACCCCCAGAGCTTGACAATGCATGACAGAGTTGACAATGCACCACAGTCTTACCAATGACTCCCAGGACTTATTAATCATTTTTGATGTTTTATCTCTAATTCTGGTTAGCCTTAAAACATTTAGGTGTGTTCAAGGTTATCTGCCTAACAACAATTGTGCTGCCATTTTTCCTGTTGCTGTATGTTGTGTTGCCCGATGTACAAATAAGAAATTGCTTATTTTGTCTCATGGATTCTGTTTTGATACAAGCATTATATTACTGAAAGTTGAACAAAACAGCGAGGCTCATATTCACGATTAGATATGATTCTGGTCGGGGAGTTGGGGCTGGGGGATTGTACCAAAATCAGGATTGGCTCCTTTGGATGGTCAGATCATGACCCAGTACTACTTGACATCAGATCAGATTACAGCTTGAGAGATAGAATCTGGAGGATGAAGGAGTTCTTGATAGTGATTGATCAAAATGTTGAGGAACTAGAAAAAAATCAAACGACTATTTTAAAGAAAACTGGAATAAAGATACTACCGCAATGAATGCTTGGTGCGCATATAAATGCGTTATAAGAGGTGTATTGAGGCAGGCGAGGAAGGAGGGGAGGAAATCTATATCCCAACTTCACATTGATCTCTATAAAATGAACATAATGAATAGATCACACCCAGACCCTGTCATAGCTGATAAAATAGTCTGTATAAAAAAAGATATAAAAGAATATATGGTAACTAGAGCTAATAAGATCCTACTTAAATTTAAACAGAAAGTATACTACATGGGGAATCGAGTGGATAAACTTTTAACAACCCAACTTAGGAAAAATGTAGCCAAATCGAGAATTATTAAGATTAATACAACGAATGGCCATGTCCTCAGCCCCATAGAAATAGGAAAGGAGTTTGGAAAATATTACTCCAATTTATATAATATCCCACTCCAATTGCAAGATAAAAATAAGATACAAGAGTATCTCAAAAAAATTAAGATGGAAGCACTAAAAAAGGAGGAGCGGGAGGCTCTTGAGTCTCCGATATCAAAATTGGAGATAAAAGAAGCAATTAGGAGATTAAAATTAAATAAAGCTCCCGGCCCGGATGGGTTTCCGAATTTATTTTATAAAAAATTGGGTAATGCCATTTATCCATTTTTGGCTGACCTATTTAATGAGATAAGGGAGGGGAGAGAGATGCCAAGAGAAATGCTACAGGCCGTAATAGTTCCCATTTTAAAGCCAGATAAAGATCCTGCCTCTGTATCAAACTACAGACCCATCTCTCTGATCAACTCTGATACAAAGATATATTCCTCAATTTTGGCGGAGAGAATGAAACAACTTATCCCTCATATTATACATCAAGATCAAGTGGGTTTTGTACAGGGTAGACAAGGGAATAATAATACTAGGAAAGTTATTGACTTGTTAGATTGGGCGGAATCCAAGGACACCCCTTTATTGGCCCTGTCATTGGATGCGGAGAAAGCCTTTGACAGGGTCAATTGGATGTTCCTGGAGGAAGTTCTCAAGAAATTATACTTTGGGGAAAAAATGATAGGAGCAATTATGGCTCTGTATAGTAAACCATCTGCAAGAGTAAGGGGTCAAGGTTTTACTTCTGATAGTATTGATATACGGAATGGAACTAGGCAGGGTTGCCCCTTGGCACCCCTGTTGTATATTTTGTCTCTCGAGCCCTTCCTATGTAGGGTGAGACAAAATTTAGAAATTAAGGGAATTAGAGTCGGTCAAGGCCAATACAAACTGTCGGCATATGCTGATGATGTCTTGCTAACTCTCTCATCTCCCCGTGTATCATTGGAGGAGGTCTTTAAGGAAATAGAAGAATATGGGAGTATGTCTAATTACAAAGTAAATTTGGACAAATCCCAAGCTCTATCTATTGCAATGAAGGAGGAGGACAGGGAACTTTTGAAAGGAGGATATGCATTCCAGTGGCGCACGACGGGGATAGATTACCTAGGTATTAAGATTACACAAAATTTAGATAACTTGGTGAAGTATAATTACTCTAACCTAATTAGAGAGATGACAGACCAACTAAAGAGCTGGGATAACCTGTTTATTTCTTGGATGGGAAGGATTAATATAATTAGATCTTATATATTACCCAAATGGTTATACTTCCTAAGGTTAATCCCAAGAAAAATACCGGAAATCTTTATAAAACAATTCCACAGTATATCGGGGGAATTTATCTGGAATCAAAAAAGACCTAGGATAGCAAGAGATATCCTGCAGGGTAATCCCAAACAGGGG
The DNA here is from genome assembly GCA_036172795.1 of Pelodytes ibericus. Taxonomy (NCBI): domain Eukaryota; kingdom Metazoa; phylum Chordata; class Amphibia; order Anura; family Pelodytidae; genus Pelodytes; species Pelodytes ibericus. Next base: position 168,739,989 of record CM069858.1, read on the forward strand.
GGCTTGGGATACCCAAATTTGTTTAAACTCCAGGAAGCTAGTCTTCTGAACCATTTATCTCAACTGCAGATCAAGTCTCTTAAAAAAGAGGGCTGGTATCTAATTGAACAAGAAATTACGGGTATAGACAACTTAGAATTATCCAGAACACTTAGGCAGACATGGGCCGCCTGGCACAACCTAAGAAAAAAACTTCAAAGCGTAGGAAAAATACATCAATCCTCTCCTATAGAAATTCTAGAAACTAACATCAAAGAATTTTAACTCCCAGCTTTCTGTCGTAGCAAGGGTCTACAAATACTGGATCTGTATAACAGTACTAAATTCAAAACATTCAAATCATTGTCTCAAGAATATGGGGCCACTGAGAAGGATACATTTCCCATTATTAGGATTAAATCTTATTTGGTTCAGCACCAGTTTAATATAAAAAACAAGGAAATAAGTAAAATAATGGATGGCCTATTAAAAAACATTCAGCTAAAAAGAGCTATAAAAATATGATATGACCTACTAGAGAAGATCCCAGTACTAACCAAATACAAAGCTATGGAAGCATGGGGGATAGAACTATTAAATCCTATTGATAAAGAGGCTTGGGTCGAAAGTTGGAACAATATAAAGAAGATTTCACACTGTATTACGATGCATGAGCTACACTTTAAAGTTATGCATAGATGGCATCTCTCTCCACTAAGACTATATAAATTTAAAGCAGTTAATCAGCCCAATTTCTGGAGATGTAATAATAATCATAGTGATCTATTCCATATGTGGTGGTCCTGTGAGAAAATAGAAGTATTGTGGGAAAAAGCATTTGGTCTAATCTCAGAGCTTACAGCCACTAAAATCCCCATATACCCAGAAACAGCTCTCTTTAATTTTGAGCTTCAAGACTATCCATTTAGGCACAGATACATTGCTGTACAGGTTCTTATGGCGGTGAAAATTTGTATTGCAAGACAATGGATAAGTCTGGAAATTATTCAATGGTCAAAAGTTGAAAATCAGATAGACCTTCAATTCCAGATGGAAAAGGGTTACTACAGTGCCAGGCAGAAGTTGAAGCTGTTTTACTACATATGGGATCCGTGGATAGCAAAAAGAAAAAAAGAAGCGTAAGGAGTCAATGGTTAAATAAACAGGATAGAACAGGGGTGGAAGGAGGTGAAAGGAAAGGGAAAGTAAAAAAAAATAAAAACTTAAAAAGATTGGTAAGGAAAAGCGATTGGTTATATATTCTCGTTGAAACAATACTTCTTTTGATGTGATCCCTCATGCCTGGCGTATGTTTGTATATGTCTGTATTAGTGTAGTTTATATGTGTATTCGTACTGTAGTGGGAATATTTATTGTTGTGTAATGGTACATCTTGGTTTTATGTTTTCACGTGGTATAAAATATAATAAAAGAGAATAACAAACAGTAAAAGAGACACAAGGATGACACGCTGAATTAGCATATGACATATGAATGGAAAATGTGAGTAGGTGTCTGAGTGTAAAGAGAAAAAAAAAAAAACAGCGAGGCTGATGTTTTGTGTTTAATGCCCATTTGTTTCAGAAAATCTTCAAATTCGTTTGATTTAAATTCAGAACATTGTCCGAAACCACCCTATGAGGACATGTGAATAAAGTAAAAAATGTTCTTTGATAACAACTTCAGCATAGTTGATGCAGAAGTTGCCATTGTAACTATCAGCTATGATTAAATAAATTTTTGCCACCAGATATAGCAAGGGCCAGTTGCTTCATACGTTACATGCCTGGATGTCCTTTATGCAGTAACTGTAGCAGGTTTTGTTATAGATAATATTGTACAATTATTGGCTCTCTGCACAATAAACAATAATTTCTAAATGTTAGTTCCCACTGCTTGTTCTTAAATGGTTGAATAGTTGTATTAACTTTGCTGGGTCAGCCATATTGTAAGTCATTTTTATTACTTACTAACAATGAGTTCTGCAATGGTTTATTTTTCACCAATTCTATTGACAAAAAAATGTCTTCAGTATAGGCACAACCCATTTGTTTATTTTGCAATCAATCCTGAGGAATGCATCGGCATTTGCTTTTTTGTATGTGATCAGTATTTGACTGAGTAGGGGTGACCATCACGAAAAAGTGCATACCTGTAGTTGTTGTTGCCAAAAGGTTTTTATCTGAGCTAAATTTAGTTAGTAAAGGTTTATGACCAGTGAGTAGTGTAAATGATCTTGCATAAAGATATAGGTGGATTTTATTTATTTCCAAAACCCCAAACCATATAGTATAATAAGGTAGTGTTAGCGGTTTATGTAAATCATAGTGTATTAAGTTTAAAAGTCTTGATAACACAAGTTTCTGTTTTGACTCCACAAAAGCATGTTGACAGATCTCAGACCAGACCCAATTTGTGTTATTTTTAAATGAAGCATGTAATGAATATATTATGTGTGCTAAATTGGGAAGAATCTAAATAAGATCTGGTTTGGTGCTGGTTCCTCAACAAGTGCACACACTTTGTCAACTATTGTGCTTGATCCACTTCCATTACAATATTCCCACACAATTCTAATTTGGATGTCATAAAGATGCATTTTTCTACATTTGTTTTTGAGGACGACTCAGTATTAGTTCTACATTCTTTTGTGTTCTTCCAGGTATCTAGTATGCACTAGAGATATCGCAAGTCCTTACAAAATGCTGTCCATCCTTTGTTGCCAAGTTGCAGGCGCAAGTGCTATTCCAAAAAACATTTGGTTGTAAATATACACAGCTTGTTGTGAGTAAATGTTGTGAGTCTGGATGAATTTCAAGCAGCAGATATGCTTGTTGGAGATAGATTTTTGTCAATAATTTGGGGTAATTATTTTGTCTGTCAATAAAGCTCGCTCTCTCATACAATTTACTTTGCCAATAAAACTTACACTTATTTGCACCCAGTGGCATCTTTGTCTTCAAACAGCTTGCCACTGCCAGATTTGTGCTGAAACAGCATTGTCACTGCCATCTATGCCCCAAACAACTCACCACTACAATTTGTGTGCAAATTAGATTGGAAGATTGAACACAGAGGAGTTACTCTATAGATCCATTCCAGTGGTGTGGGCTACCAATGACATACTTTGACTCCATACCATGGAAAAGTTTCCCTCATGCTTGCAAAGTGTTGATAAGTTAGCAAAATAAATTCCTACAAAAACTCTCAAAACTTTGCATTGTGGTTACATTCCCAAGTGTGTCCAGTTGGAACAAATGTATGGGGAGGACATCCATTCCACAGCAGAAATAATTCAACAAAAAGAGATCCAATGGCACTTGATGTGCAGTGAAAATGGTTTAAAAAAGTAGAAAAATATTTTATTGGGACCTTGGTAGTCTTAAAATCACAAACATGGATGAATAATAAACAGAGAACAACATCAAATATTATTTATTTATTTATTTATTTATTTATTTATTTAGAAAGTGTTTTACCAGGAAAAATACATTGAGATTTCTCTCGTTTTCAAGTATGTCCTGGGGACCCAGTCCAGAATGGAGTTACACAGAGTTACACATTTAACAGTAGATTCAAAAATACATACATACATACATACATATATTAAACAAGTTGGAAGGGGAACATACAGGGTAAATCATTATTGATACAAAAAGGAACAACATGTACAGTATACAAAAGAGTTAGTAAACTAATAACAGGTACAATCTGTTTTGAGGATTTGGGAGATACTTATTTTCAGGGATCTTAGAGTAGATGATGATTTAGCAGAAACAGGAAGGCTATTCCACATATGAGGCGCTCTGAAAGACAACGCACCTCTACCTGCTTCCTTTTTGAAGTGGGGAATCGCTAGTGAAGGGTTGGTGCAGGATCTGAGATTGTGGGATGTGCATGGAGTAAGAGCGAGCATGCCGCTCAGGTAGGGGGGGAGCGTTCCAGAGAAGTGGTTATGCACTAAGCAAGCTAGGTGGAGAGCACGCCTGGAGGCAAGCGTCAGCCAATTTAACTCTTTTAACATTTTACAGTGATGCGTGTTATAATCACACTGTAGCGCAAAACGACACAATGTATTGTACATAGTGTCGAGTTTACCGAGATGGGTCTGCGGGGCAGAATCATACACAACATCTCCATAATCTAAGATCGGCATCAACATTTGCTGCACAATACGTTTCCTTACCGTGGAATCTAGGTTAGATTTGTTTCTATACAGAAAGCCGATCCTAGGATATAGCTTTGACACAAGCTTATCAATATGGAGACCAAAAGATAAGTTTGGATCTAGCCACATGCCAAGATACTTATATGAATTTACCTGGGTCAGGTTATAACTGGTTTTGGTCTTGATGGTTAATTGAGGATTGTTTAATTTAAGTAGTTTGGCATTTGTCCCAAACAACATGGACACAGTTTTTTCAGCATTGAGGAATAATTTGTTGTTAGCTATCCAATTTTCAACTTTAGAAAACTGATCCTATAGCACGGACTCCACTTGCGATAGTTGAGTACCGCAAGTATAAATGACCGTATCATCAGCATACATATGCACACGAGCCAGGTCACATACCGAGGGTAGATCATTTATAAATAGCGAGAATAGCAGAGGCCCAAGAACAGATCCATGAGGCACTCCACACTTAATTGGCAACGGGAGGGAGGCAGTATCAGCAATGGACACATATTGAGATCTATCAGACAAGTATGAACGAAACCAGCAGAGCGACCTCTCATTTACACCGGAACAACTTAGCTTGTTTAGCAGCAGCTCATGATCAACCGTGTCAAAGGCCTTTGCAAAGTCAAGGAAAACTGCACCTGTGAGTTCACCCCTCTCCATGCCACTCTGAATGTCATTGGTCACCTTTAAGAGGGCAGTTATCGTGGAGTGATTTGACCTAAACCCAGATTGAAGCGAGGTTAGATAGTTGGAGCGTTGATAATACTCGCACAGTTGATCATGGGCACATTTTTCCAGGATTTTAGAAAGTATGGGTAGCAGTGAAATAGGCCTGTAGTTTGACACCAAGTTTACATCTCCATTTTTGTGGATGATAACTCTGGCTTTTTTCCAGGCTTTGGGGACATAACCAGAGGACAGGGATGCATTGATTAAGCAGGCAATGGGTCGCGCAGTAACAGGCGCACTCAGCTTCAGTAGCATTGACGGAAGTAGGTCCGGCCCACACTGTAATTTCATTTTTTGATTGAGGAGATGCGCTGCTATTTCACTATCTGATATAGAAGTAAATTCAAATTCAGCAATGTGTTTGGCCAGGGGTGATATCGATAGGGACTTGTCTGCCATAGAAAAAGTGGCATGATCTTCATTGTGGTGTGTTGCTATAAGAGCTGTGGCGCATCCTACAAAGTAGTTATTGAATTCATTTGCTATTGCCACTGGAGATTTTAGAACTTCATTATGTGTCTTAATTGTGGTAGGTTCTGAGCGGCGCGGAGGGTCATACATGTTTTTTATGACGCTCCAAAATTTGGTAGGGTGCGCTAGATTTCTATTCAGCCGTTCAGAGAAATAAGTTGTCTTGGCAAGTTTGGTTTGAGTCTTGCATCTATTGCGGACGTGCCGATAAGTGTTGTGATCTTGGTCTGAGCCAGTTTGCTTAAATTTGGACCATAAAGCATCCCTGAGATGGAATAAGTCCAAGAGGTCAGCTGAGACCCAGGGAAGATGGGCACCCCTTACTCTCACTCTACGCAGGGGGGCATGTTTATCACTGACCTGCATGAACTCAGATTGAAAATATTCAATTGCAGAGTCCAGATCGGGTATCAAGCTTAGCCTGCTCCACAGACAATTACTCAAGTCATTGAGAAAAGACTGGAGATTAAACTTCTTAAAACATCTTGTAACAATTACTCTAGGGGTCGATTTGATGGGTCTTACTTTCCGTACACAATACACTATGCAATGATCACTGAACACATTGGGTAGAATGCCAGATTGCTGGATTCTTTGGGGACAAGAGGAAAGGACCCAATCCAGCAGCGTATGGTTAGAGCTGTTGGGATTCATCCGAGTAGGAGAAGAAATAAGCTGTGTTAGGTTCATGGATTTGAACAGTGAGCATGTTTTAACATTTTTGTGGTCTAACCAGTCTACATTGAAATCTCCAAATATGAGCAGCTCACTTTTCTTATTTTGGGCACTAATTTCACCCAGTAGTTTCTTGATGTCAGTAAGTGACTGAGCAGGGGAATTTGGTGGGCGATAGATCCCTACAAGTACTAATGGTTTTGAGAATGGGTGTAATATTCTTCCGGCTATAACTTCAAAAGTAGAAGGGGTACTTGATAAAGAAAGGTTTATGAAATTAAGTGACTCATGAATATATAAAACAATACCTCCTCCTCTCTTATTTCTGTCTTTTCTGGAACAGATATAACCTTGTATTTGTATTGCAGAGTCTGGGGTTCTAGGGCTTAACCAGGATTCAGTGATGACAAGAGTTTTAGGTTTGTACACCTGACACCATGCTCTTAGTTCATCAATTTTAGGTAGAAGGCTGCGGATATTGCAGTGGACAGAGGAGAGGCCCTTATTGAAAGAGAAGTTGACATTTGTACTAGGACAGGGGCCAGGGTTGGTTTCAATGTCATTTGCCAGGGCAAGGAGAAGAATGAACACAAATTTGCAGAGCTGCTTCCCCTGAGCTTTCACTGACAACCTATGTTGAAAAGATGGAGAGGGAGGAGTGTTTTTTAACACTCTCCACCAGCACTCATTAGGAAGTGCACATTTACAAAGCAGTCCATGGTGGATCACTACATTATGTTGCAAGGCAGGGGTTATTGTATTGGGATGGGTGGGAAAATGGCTTACTAATGCCAGGAATAATGAAAACATAACAATACCTTTTGTTTGGTTGATCATACTGTCAGTAAGGCAGGTCAGACAAAAGAAAATGTAAAGGTAGGGAGGTTAAACTAATTTCTCCTATGGAATGCAAAATTTAAAGCTGTAGTCAAGTTTATTTTAATTTATGAGTACCATGTTTGAATTGTAACACTTGAGAGTTCATGGTTTGATTTGGCACAACAGGACTATATTAAATCTGAAGAGTTAAAAAGGTAGTCTAAGTCAGGTAGCTGCTAAATTCCAACACCTGCTGCTTATAGATGCAGGTAAATAATCTGCACACAGGTGAGAAGATTGAGGGGTTAGGTAAGGTCTATAAAAGAAAATTGAGCTTGGGGTGGGTGGGTTGTGGGGTAGGGTGGGAGGGACTAAACACCCTTCTTGCAAGAATCCAAATGGCTATGTGTGCTGGGATTCTGTTGAGAGAAGGATATTCTTATTGGAGACTTTATACATACAGGGGTGAAGGGGGGGGGGGGGGGAGAGAGATAGTTTGGGCATTTTAAAAGAACTTAGATAAGAGGACCTAGCAGAGCATAAAGGCAATAAAATGTGGCAAAAATGTGGCTATATGTTAGAGGTTGTGATAGTGGGGAGAAAAGAAAAATAAAGAAGAAATGGTTACAACAACACATGCAGATAAAAGGCATAGTATATCACAAGTAGACATAGTAGTATATCAATTAATAATGTTTGATAAATATGATAAAAGGCACAAAGGATTATGGAATTATATTTGCAGGTTAACGGTAAACGCATTTCGCACGGATGCGCTTTCTCAAAACCTCTCTTTTTTGTTGAATTATATATAAATTCTTACTCTGAAAATCCCTCTACTTTTATTATCCTTATTAATATGGAGTGTTATTATTTACCATTTCAAGGGATGTTTTCCCCACTCCCAAACTGCCAATGATAGGGCTGGTTTCCCAATTTCTTCGCTAATACTACCTTAAGGAGGTTATTTATAAAAGTCAATTATTTGACAAAGTACTATAAGTAGAACTATCATCAGGAACACCAGTGGAATATTCCTGCAGCTTTATAAACTATGCATTTTATAACCGTTTTTAAAACTAGTGGAGGAACAGTTCCATTTTAATTATCACTGGTTACGTTTTAAGCCGTGTGGCTTGAAATATAGAACAAATAATATTCACATTATAATAATATACAATGACATTCACTGATAAGTGAAATAAAAACTATAGATACTTTAATAAGTTTCAGTATAAATGAAATCATGTTGAAATTAATTCTATGTGAACTCTAATCATAATAAGATATTCAAGGATCTGTGACTTCGTAACTGTATTTTAAAATACTCTGCAGCTTTTAACTCTGTAAAATATGCCAACTTTACATCATTAGAGCTTCACATATCTCTCACCTTAACTTAATGCTAGAAATTCTAAGCCATCCAAACCTTTTCTGTTAAATACTACATCTGTCATTTCTTATCCCTATTTATTGGCTGAATGATGGAAGTGAACATTTATTCTTTAGAAACCAAATTGTCCAATGTGTCTCTACAGCTATCGAAACCTTCAGTATGCTGGATATATTCCTCTGGTCCTGCCAGCAAGGAGCCCTGCAGATAAATTTGTACAGAATTTTGCTGGCTGACAAAGTGATGGATGGAGCCGAAGGAGAACCTGCTCAGTCAGAGCAAGAGGGAAGACAATTCCCATTCATCACATTTTTTTTTCTGCCAACCTGCTTCAAATGGCTACAGAACAGGAATAGGCTTATTTTTCCTCTACAAATGTAGAATGCACATATACAACTGTGGAATGTGCTATATACTATAGAATGTGCATCTCTCTCTCTCTCTCTCTCTCTCTCTCTCTCTCTCTCACTCTCTCTCTCTCTATATATATATATACATACATACACAATTGTATATTAATATATAATTATTGGAGGTTATGATATATGCCGTAGGGTTATGATTGAATTAATTTAATCTATAATGTGAATTAAAGCAAACTTAATCAGATTATAGTCACAGTTTAAAAAACATGACTGAATCCATACTTGGTTAATCATTGCTTGAACTCTTTGCTCTTGAATTCTTGATACAGATGTTAAAGATGCAGTCTATGTTTTACTGCAAGTATGTATGGGACCACCTGGTGAAATAAGTCCAAGGTGCACGTCATGTGTGGGCCTGTCAGGGATGACACAGTATGAGCTGATGTGGGTTATGGAAGGAAACACATGTATTACTGTGCGGTTTTATCTCATTTTCCCCGAAATACTCATTTCAAAATGGTTTACAGCATTTCTGTTCCTAGTTAATCAAAGAAGAAAAGCAAAGATACTGGTAGTTGTATTCCTGGCTGAATTTACATCCCCTGTCCCCTTAGGCTAAGATTTGGAAAAGCATGCAGCTGAGGGTGACCTGGAAAATGTCAATGTAGATACAAAAATTGTAGACATGGCAGCTGGTAGCCAGATGCCATCGAAATGCTACACTATGACATGTGACTGATTGGAAACAAACAAGTAACAAAGGGCTCAATCCAATTTCCTCCAATGGCTGAACTTAGCCCCTGACAATGGTTTATACAGAAAATGTAGTATTTGCATTTGCTAATAGAACTGCATGCGACTACTGTTATTACACAGCAATACTCTATTCCAGCAAAATGTCCCCAAACCAATAGAAGCTCTCCAAAATCTGGAATGTGTGAATCAATAACCCAATGTCTATGGTCAAACCTCAAACCCCATCAAAGCATGGGCAAAATAACCTACCTTAACTACACGCATTCTGCCTTTCAGTGCCATGTGATAGAGCAGCAAATTGCTTTGCAACAGGATGCTCTTCCCTGCAGCACTGAGAGGCTAACAAAAATGGAAACATTTCAGCTGAAGCATGTTCCCTCCTTTTCTCCATTCCCATTCACTGTCAAAGACAAAGAAACCAGATGACTTTCTAGGGTCTTGCATAATAGCCAAATCCCTGAAAAGTGGCAACTCAATAAACATTAATTCGGCTCTGAATAGGCTGCTCTGAAACCAAAGCATTGGAGGCCTTCTGGTTGGGACATTTTCACTATAAAAAGTATGAGTGCATACAGTTGGGTGCAGAATATTTCACATCGCATTTTCACTGGGCTTAATTCATGAAAGAGAGAAATGCATGTAATGGAGAATGGCATTCCCAAGTTAAGGCCATAGTAGCCAAAGTAGCCATAGTTGTAATCATTCTGAATAGCTGCTAATATTGAGAATGTTTCAGCTATTTTGGCCATAACTTGGGATTTTCATTCACAACTCAGTGATGCTTCTTTTAAGCTATATTTTTGTATTCAAGGTCTCCCATAGCTTATAGTGGGTATAACCAATTTGATTTGTTGTGTTTCGGGCTTATTATGGCTTCATTCAGATTTGGAAGCCATTGACATGTAATCGGCTATGATGTCCGAAATGAGAAAGTATGCTGGGGCCCATCGTGGCATATTGAGTAGCTTATTCTTTAGTTCCTGATGTGTCCCTTTCTGGACTTTGGAAGCACCATTTCGGAGCCGACAATTAGGTCCTTATTGAGTAAACCTCTTTGACTTTGAATGAAAGTCTGTATAAAATCTACAATATTGTCTAGAGTTGATTGTATGTAGGTCTGGACTTATTTTTCTTTACACAGCTACAGAAAGCTAGTAAGTCACTGAAGCAATTCCTTCATAAATTAATTTCTAACTAGAAATTTTTGCAGTGTCGTACTTTGCTTTAAGTGACCATTATCCTTTATAGAATACCTCACTGCTTGTGGTATTATGTTTTAGATGTACAACAGTGCAATATTTTTTTCCTTGACACAGTGCAATTCTTATATAGTTGTTATTGATTGGGACTGTGCAATTCTAATATTGGTGTTACTGTTTAACATCTGCGCATTGAATGGACTTCCAATATACCCAGGATGATTGCTTACTGCTAGGAATGTTTTCATTGTGCTATTGATATTTGTATTTTGATTGAACTTGCAATGTGGAATTAATTTATGACTCTATTGGGGTGGACTCACAGGATCATTTTTGATATATTTTTTTTTAGTTTCTTAGTTTAGTTTTTTTCTTTCTTGAGGTCTTTGCACCATCTGAATTTATTGATGTATGCATTTATAGGATTTTTTTTATTGCAGCATATGTTTTGTGGGCTGCATTTGAAAATCAGGTTTTATATTTTGACTTAGGTCTTGCACATTTTGTCGATTATTTTTTGTGGTTGTGAATGTGTTTGTCAGGGAGTAGGATGTCTATGGTAAGATATAGCTGAGATTCTGTGCTGGTTGCATCTGGTATGCTGGAGGCGTGATCTCGCTGAATTTTTAATCCTTCGTGATCTTTAACATTTTCTGTGCCATTGTAGTTTTTTTATTGCAATGAGCTCATTTTGCTTTCAAACAGATAACATAAATGATGATACTGACAAATTAAAAGTAGTGTTGTTGAAAATGTTATATTATGGTTACATATTCATGATTAAGAACTGGCATCCAGTTACAAGGACCCCCAACTAATCTATTAAATGATAAGACATCAGTCATGCTATGTTGACTGTTTTATTTTAATTAAAACAAGGTTAATCCTCTGGTGCATTGCTAGAATAAAAAGAATGGAATCCTTCACATAAAGGGTTTCTTTGTTCAAAAGTTAGTAGAATCTTGTCAACATGCAAATCAGATTGTTATCAAATGTCTTTTAATTTATCATAATACTTCATACTATAATTGTGTCTATGTCACATACTTATTGCGTCTGTGTCACATATGTAGCAAAGAGTGTAGGGGCTAGTATTCACTAGTAGAGTTGAGCGGACACCTGGATGTTCGGGTGCGAGAGGTTCGACCGAACTTAGGAAAGAAGTCCGGGTCCGTGCTCGAACTTGACCCCGAACTTGACCCCGAACCCCATTGAAGTCAATGGGGACACGGACTTTTGGCCACTAAAATGCCTCTAAAAAAGTATTGGAAAGGGCTAGAGGGCTGCAAAAGGAATTAAAATGTGGGTAAGAGTAGGACAAGTGCCCTGCAAACAAATATGGATAGGGAAATAACGTCAAAAAACATAAAATACATACAAATTAAAAATACTGTACTATTTAGCACTCAAAACTATTAGAATTTTTCAAAGTGCGCTGTAAGCACAGTATTTGATGGTTCTTTTTCACTCTCAGATGTAATACATGTAATGCAATTGCTATTCTATAAACCGAAATAGAGTCCCCATTCATAAGAATAGGTCAATTGACCTATTCTTATGAATGGGCAGTGGGGTCCCGAAGGGGGGGCAGGGGGGGGCGGACCGCACCGGGTGACACCTCCAGCAGGGGTGGGACACCCGTGCTGCCGACACCCCCCGAATCGCGCTGCTTAACTTTTTTTTTTTTTTTCGTCACATCCGGTGACTGTGTTTCCCTCCTTCTTGCAGGAGGGAAGACTGCACGGAGAGGTCCGGCCGGGGACACGGAGCAGCAGCTACTCGGTAAGTAATGGGGAAGGGGGGAGGAGGGTGGTTTAAAATGAGCACTTTATTCCTGGGCTCTGACTGGCACAATATTCCTGGGCTCTGACTGGCATAATATTACTGGGCTCTGACTGGCACAATATTCCTGGTGTCTGACAGGCACAATATTCCTGGTATCTGACAGGCACAATATTACTGGGCTCTGACTGGCACAATATTACTGGGCTCTGACTGGCACTATATTCCTGGGCTCTGACTGGCACTATAATACTGGTATCTGACTGGCACAATATTACTGGGCTCTGACTGGCACAATATTACTGGGCTCTGACTGGCACTATATTCCTGGGCTCTGACTGCCACTATATTAAAGGGCTCTGACTGGCACTATATTACTGTGCTCTGACTGGCATAATATTACTGGGCTCTGACTGGCACACTATTACTGGGCTCTGACTGGCACTATATTCCTGGTATCTGACTGGCACAATATTACTGGGCTCTGACTGGCACAATATTACTGGGCTCTGACTGGCACTATATTCCTGGGCTCTGACTGGCACTATATTACTGGGCTCTGACTGGCACTATATTACTGTGCTCTGACTGGCATAATATTACTGGGCTCTGACTGGCACACTATTACTGGGCTCTGACTGGCACTATATTCCTGGTATCTGACTGGCACAATATTACTGGGCTCTGACTGGCACAATATTACTGGGCTCTGACTGGCACAATATTACTGGTATCTGACTGGCACAATATTCCTGGTATTTGACTGGCACTATATTACTTACCTCTGACTGGCACTATATTACTGGGCTCTCACTGGCACAATATTACTGGGCTCTGACTGGCACAATATTCCTGGGCTCTGACTGGCACAATATTACTGGGCTCTGACTGGCACACTATTACTGGGCTCTGACTGGCACAATATTACAGGCATCTGACTGGCACACTATTACTGGGCTCTGACTGGCACAATATTCCTGGTATCTGAATGGCACACTATAACTGGGCTATGACTGGCACTATATTGCTGGGAAATATATTGAAACAAGTAAGCAGACATGCACACTGAAGTATGAATAAAAATATATTTATTAATGAATGGGATAGGAACGACACATCTAGGTAATATGGTAAGGAGAAAAAGAGGTGTAACAAAAATGCGTAATAAATGAAAAAAAATAGTAAAAGTAAATAATGAGCAAAAAATAGGAGAAAAAACAAAACAAAAAAGCAAATATATGCAGGAATGCAATGAAGGCTAGGGACAGGCACAGCAGAGAAATATGCAAAAAAGGGAAAAAAAATAAAGGTACAAAAGTACAAAAGAAAGAAAGCACAAAAAAAATAAGCACAAAAAATATATACAAAGCCAAAAAACAAAAAAATATATGAGTACAGAGTATATCCAAAAATGAAATGGTCAAGGGCTCAAAAGGGTATAGAAAAGGCAAGTAATATATGTCCAGTACACGGCCGACCACTAAAAATAACAATAAGCACACAAAAAAATAGAAAAAGTGGATATATATAAAGGAGTACAAGAAATAAGTACTAAAGAAAAAAAGAAAAAATCTTATGGCAAAAAAAAAAAAAAAAAGAGTCCACAAGAGAGCCTCCTGCTGAAATAAAACCAGGAACCTGCATCAAAACAATACAACAACAAGTAAAGTAGTATCAAAAGAACAAAGCGTAGATCCAAAAATGAAATAGTAAGTACATGCAGAGTAAAGTATTTACTGGCAAAAAAACGAAAAAAACGACAATAATGAAAAAAATAACAAAAAAGTAGTAGAGAGTGAAAGGTCCATAACACAACTCTAAACTAAAAAAAACCTTGAGTGATGCAGGTACAATCCTGGGCATTAGCTGCTGAGGCTGGGCACAGGGCGACGCGCTCGGAGTAGATCTCCTTCCAGGGCCTTGCCGGGATGTGGAAACAGCTGGCCTTAAGTGTTCGTATCCAGGGGTAGCCTCATACTGTATGCGCCGACGGGCGCTTAGCGGTCACGCCCAGTGGGCGTGTCCGGGGGCGGGTAATATTGAAAACGAAAAAAATAGAAAAAGAAGCAGCTGAGCGTTCAGACTGCTATAGACGGCATAAGAGCAAGTCGCCTCTCATGTCTCTGCTGCACTACAGAAAAAATAAGTAGAAGTGCATTATACACAACACGTGATGCACATTCAAAAGGACATGTACCCAAACATAGGGGGGAGAGGGGACAGAGGAAAACGGGGGCAAGGAGCTGGGAACACAGGGGAGGGAAGTAAAGAATGGGTCAGGGAGAGGGGGAAAAAAAGAAGGAACGGGACACGGAGGGACTAGGTAGGGGGAGGATGGGGAAAAAAAATTTCACTGAACAGGGAAGGGAAAGGGGAGGTGGGGGAACAAAAAAAGGGGGGGAGGGTTAGGGGGCTCAGAGGGTGGCAAAGAGTGAGTGGGGAAAAGAAAATTTTTTTTCCCCATCCTCCCCCTACCGAGTCCCTCCGTGTCCCGTTCCTTCTTTTTTTCCCCCTCTCCCTGACCCATTCTTTACTTCCCTCCCCTGTGTTCCCAGCTCCTTGCCCCCGTTTTCCTCTGTCCCCTCTCAGCAGAGTGCAGCAGAGACATGAGAGGCGACTTGCTCTCATGCCGTCTATAGCAGTCTGAACGCTCAGCTGCTTCTTTTTCTATTTTTTTCGTTTTCAATAGACATGAGACTTGCTCTCATGCCGTCTATAGCAGTCTGAACGCTCAGCTGCTTCTTTTTCTATTTTTTTCGTTTTCAATATTACCCGCCCCCGGACACGCCCACTGGGCGTGACCGCTAAGCGCCCGTCGGCGCATACAGTATGACGCTACCCCTGGATACGAGCACTTAAGGCCAGCTGTTTCCACATCCCGGCAAGGCCCTGGAAGGAGATCTACTCCGAGCGCGTCGCCCTGTGCCCAGCCTCAGCAGCTAATGCCCAGGATTGTACCTGCATCACTCAAGGTTTTTTTTAGTTTAGAGTTGTGTTATGGACCTTTCACTCTCTACTACTTTTTTGTTATTTTTTTCATTATTGTCGTTTTTTTCGTTTTTTTGCCAGTAAATACTTTACTCTGCATGTACTTACTATTTCATTTTTGGATCTACGCTTTGTTCTTTTGATACTACTTTACTTGTTGTGGTATTGTTTTGATGCAGGTTCCTGGTTTTATTTCAGCAGGAGGCTCTCTTGTGGACTCTTTTTTTTTTTGCCATAAGATTTTTTCTTTTTTTCTTTAGTACTTATTTCTTGTACTCCTTTATATATATCCACTTTTTCTATTTTTTTGTGTGCTTATTGTTATTTTTAGTGGTCGGCCGTGTACTGGACATATATTACTTGCCTTTTCTATACCCTTTTGAGCCCTTGACCATTTCATTTTTGGATATACTCTGTACTCATATATTTTTTTGTTTTTTGGCTTTGTATATATTTTTTGTGCTTATTTTTTTTGTGCTTTCTTTCTACTTTTCCTGCAGTTCCTGTATTTTTTCCATTTTTATTTTTATATTTTTGTACTTTTGTACCTTTATTTTTTTTCCCTTTTTTGCATATTTCTCTGCTGTGCCTGTCCCTAGCCTTCATTGCATTCCTGCATATATTTGCTTTTTTGTTTTGTTTTTTCTCCTATTTTTTGCTCATTATTTACTTTTACTATTTTTTTTCATTTATTACGCATTTTTGTTACACCTCTTTTTCTCCTTACCATATTACCTAGATGTGTCGTTCCTATCCCATTCATTAATAAATATATTTTTATTCATACTTCAGTGTGCATGTCTGCTTACTTGTTTCAATATATTTTCCATATATATGCCCCCTAGGAGAGAGCATACAAGCAGTCTATCATATTGCACCTGTACTTATTACGTATCCCAGGTTGGCAGTTCTCTAAACCCTTATTCTACTTTAGTTTGTTGTCTCCTATGAGAACTCCCTCCCTTCCTGTTTATATACGATACATCTTATCCTTCACGGCTCCGATTGAGCCCACTAATCTGTATTTCCAGATTACTCATCACAGGAGAATCCTTTACCTGTCCTCTATATATTACGTTCTTACCCTATACTCTAACCCATTACATCTTATTTCGTACCCCTACATTACCCGACACTTAGTCTACTTTATTGACCCCCCTACCTTCCCCAGCCCCACTTATAGATCTATTCCTCACTCTCCCTTTCTCTTTAACATATCTGTCATTCTCCCAATTTGTTCCCTCCTTCACTATACATACTCTATTGCCCACATTTATGGATACCTTCGCTTACAATGATCAGGATTTTGACAGGATTGTCTCAAATAGATCAAATAGACAATTCCTAGGACAGGGTACAGATAGTATCGCATCTAAATTAGAAAGAGAACTTAAGAAAAAGATCAACACTGAATTACACTCTGATACCCTGATCGAATATCTTAAGATAAGAAGGATCCCACGCGGCCTACGGGTACGCTTACGTCCTAACCTATGCAAGGATAATACACAGTTCTGTTTGAAATGGTACAAAATCCTGAACAAATGTTCTTTTGATCTAATGCTATTAACGGTTGAGACCCTACAGACTGATCTAGAAAAATCCACGGAAGACCTGGCCAAATTGGAAAAAGAAGTCGAACAAACCTTTGCACCACAGAAACTGGAAGAGCTCAAACAGAGTTTGGATACCAAACTAGCCACATACAAAAAAGAGACCGAAGAATTCAAGAAAAAGAAATTCCAAAGGGACGAACGGGACTACGAGCAAGACAGGGTATACAGTTGGTACGATCGCAGAGATTCCAGACAGTACCCGAAACCCACAACCCGGACACGTCCACTAAGATGGCAAGATGCAGGTACTACATCCTCTTCCTCTTCTTCTTCCTCTTCTTTTTTAGACCTTCCTTCAACCAGTCAGCAAAGCCGACAAGAAGGGGACAACAGAAGGGACCAAACACACGGCCGCATGAGAACACGGTTCCAAACAAACCGGACTTAGTCTTTAATATCTCGGATAGATCACTGAGCATTGCAGAAATTAATACACTCAGTAAAGGCCTATCCTTTATTCCTACACCTAACACCAATTGGCTAGAATATGACATTGCCTTTTACAAATTTTCTCGCAATCTAAGACTCAAAGCTTTTTTCTCCAACACTGAGCTAGATACCAACACCACCACGGACAGAACCTTGCCCACTGACACCACACAGAGATCCATCAGACCATACCTCCTAGAACCCTTGACCTCACAAGACACAGACACAGAGGCTACTATTACTAATGGCTCCACCACAACTCCTAATGTTACATCTACACACCTACCTGTGGCTGTTAAGCCTAAAAGTAAATTCCAACCTCCCAACACCAATCACTCTGTTGAGACATACATCAACCTTACCAAAAAAGAATTGGAACGTACCAAACACAGCGAGATTAGTAACAGGTTCAAAAGGAAATACCACAACAAACCCAACTTTACTAAAGAAGAACGCCACATAATCAAAACCCTTAGATCAGATAAAAGCATCTGTATTAAACCCGCAGATAAAGGTGGTGCCCTGGTTGTCATGAATTACCACGACTACATCACTGAAATCCACTCACAGTTAGAATGTGGTAATACTTACACGAAATTAGACACAGACCCAGAACCCAGACTCCAAGATACCTTACAGAAGATGAATGACCAAGCCTTACGTGAGGGAATCATCAACAAACAACAGGTTAAATTCATGCACACTCCATTCCCCCTTACACCCATCTTCTACACCCTGCCCAAAATCCATAAACACGCCACTAAACCCCCGGGGAGACCTATAGTGGCAGGCTCGGATTCTATCTTCCAACCTGTGTCCATTTTTTTGGACAAACTTCTGGCACCTTATGTCACTAGCCAACTCTCCAACATTAAAGATACCAATCATTTTCTCAGCATCATTAATACTGTCACTATTCCAGATTCTGACAACTTTTTCCTCGCAACCTTGGACGTACAAAGTCTTTATACATCCATACCACATGTAGGTGGCATCGAGGCCGTGTCCTGGACTATTGATTCTGACACAACTGGCCTGTGGAACCAAGCTAAGAAGACTTACGTACTCAATCTCCTCAAATTCATCCTTACGGAAAACTATTTTCTTTTCGAGGATCAACTCTATCTCCAGCAAGTTGGCACCGCTATGGGGTCCAACGTAGCCCCCACTTACGCTAACATCTATATGGACCACCTTGAAGTCACCGGCATTTACAGAACTCCTCTCTTCAAACATTGCGTAATCTGGAAAAGATACATAGATGATGTATTCGTATGTTGGCAAGGCACAGAAGGTGAGTTTACTCAGTTCATCATGGATATAAACTCCATCAATAACCATATCAAATTCACCTCGGAACTGGATGCGCACAAAGTTTCCTTTTTGGATACCACCGTCACCCGTGTAGGCAGCATACTAGAAACGGATATCTACACCAAACCAACAGATAAAAATAATCTACTCCTCTATAGCAGCTTCCACCCTGAGCACTGCAAAAAAGGTCTCCCCTACAGCCAATTGGTACGCACCAAGAGGATTGTAAGCAATCCCGTGATTCTGGAGACCAGACTTGATGAAATGTCAAAGAAATTCTCTGACCGAGGGTATGACCACAAGCTATTACTATCACAGAGAAAACGGCTATCCACTATTCCTAGAGACGCACTCCTGACACCTAAAAAGAGTGATAAATCTACGTCTCGCATACCATTTGTCTCACCATACACCAACGCCAGCACCAGAATCAGGAAAGCCATTATGAAAAACTGGCACATATTGCAAGCTGACACCAACCTTCCCGCTCCCCTCCATGACCTACCACTCTTCTCCTATGCCAGATCCCACAACCTCAGGGACTCCTTAGTCTCGGCAGATGTGGGTAGCAGGAAAACAAAATCCAGATTCCTTGCAGAACCCAAATTTGGTACATTCCCTTGTCTCAGCTGTAATCACTGTAACAGCATCATCAAAGGCCACTCATTCTTACACCCTCATCGTGGCACAAAATATAGAATCAATGATTACTATACATGTGACTCCACCTACGTGATCTACATCCTTAAATGTCCTTGCGGACTATTATATGTAGGTGAGACCACAAGACAGATCAAGAAAAGGGTATCTGAACATAAAACATCTATCAGAGCTGCCCTCGCCGGTGGGAATACCAACAAGGCACCAGTAGCCAAACATTTTAGAGACGCAGGACACAATGTCAACCAACTCAGGTTTCAAGTCATAGATGGAGTAGCCCCCCTTAGAAGAGGTGGCAGCCGTGAAAAAACTCTCAAACAAAAAGAAACTAGGTGGATCAGCATACTAGACACTGTCTCCCCCAGAGGGTTAAATGAAGACTATGAGCTAATTCACTTCCTCTAATATCCATTCTCTCTCTATCTTCTCTAGTATTCCCTCTATTAGCCTATGCCCCTATGAGTCCCCCTACCTACCTCTTTTCCCCACACACTCTTTGCCACCCTCTGAGCCCCCTAACCCTCCCCCCCTTTTTTTGTTCCCCCACCTCCCCTTTCCCTTCCCTGTTCAGTGAAATTTTTTTTCCCCATCCTCCCCCTACCTAGTCCCTCCGTGTCCCGTTCCTTCTTTTTTTCCCCCTCTCCCTGACCCATTCTTTACTTCCCTCCCCTGTGTTCCCAGCTCCTTGCCCCCGTTTTCCTCTGTCCCCTCTCCCCCCTATGTTTGGGTACATGTCCTTTTGAATGTGCATCACGTGTTGTGTATAATGCACTTCTACTTATTTTTTCTGTAGTGCAGCAGAGACATGAGAGGCGACTTGCTCTCATGCCGTCTATAGCAGTCTGAACGCTCAGCTGCTTCTTTTTCTATTTTTTTCGTTTTCAATATTACCCGCCCCCGGACACGCCCACTGGGCGTGACCGCTAAGCGCCCGTCGGCGCATACAGTATGACGCTACCCCTGGATACGAGCACTTAAGGCCAGCTGTTTCCACATCCCGGCAAGGCCCTGGAAGGAGATCTACTCCGAGCGCGTCGCCCTGTGCCCAGCCTCAGCAGCTAATGCCCAGGATTGTACCTGCATCACTCAAGGTTTTTTTTAGTTTAGAGTTGTGTTATGGACCTTTCACTCTCTACTACTTTTTTGTTATTTTTTTCATTATTGTCGTTTTTTTCGTTTTTTTGCCAGTAAATACTTTACTCTGCATGTACTTACTATTTCATTTTGGATCTACGCTTTGTTCTTTTGATACTACTTTACTTGTTGTGGTATTGTTTTGATGCAGGTTCCTGGTTTTATTTCAGCAGGAGGCTCTCTTGTGGACTCTTTTTTTTTTTTTTTTTGCCATAAGATTTTTTCTTTTTTTCTTTAGTACTTATTTCTTGTACTCCTTTATATATATCCACTTTTTCTATTTTTTTGTGTGCTTATTGTTATTTTTAGTGGTCGGCCGTGTACTGGACATATATTACTTGCCTTTTCTATACCCTTTTGAGCCCTTGACCATTTCATTTTTGGATATACTCTGTACTCATATATTTTTTTGTTTTTTGGCTTTGTATATATTTTTTGTGCTTATTTTTTTTGTGCTTTCTTTCTACTTTTCCTGCAGTTCCTGTATTTTTTCCATTTTTATTTTTATATTTTTGTACTTTTGTACCTTTATTTTTTTTCCCTTTTTTGCATATTTCTCTGCTGTGCCTGTCCCTAGCCTTCATTGCATTCCTGCATATATTTGCTTTTTTGTTTTGTTTTTTCTCCTATTTTTTGCTCATTATTTACTTTTACTATTTTTTTTCATTTATTACGCATTTTTGTTACACCTCTTTTTCTCCTTACCATATTACCTAGATGTGTCGTTCCTATCCCATTCATTAATAAATATATTTTTATTCATACTTCAGTGTGCATGTCTGCTTACTTGTTTCAATATATTTTCCATATATATGCCCCCTAGGAGAGAGCATACAAGCAGTCTATCATATTGCACCTGTACTTATTACGTATCCCAGGTTGGCAGTTCTCTAAACCCTTATTCTACTATATTCCTGGGCTCTGACTGGCACTATATTACTGGGCTCTGACTGGCACTATATTACTGGGCTCTGACTGGCACTATATTACTGGGCTCTTACTGGCACACTATTACTGGGCTCTGAGTGGCACTAAATTCCTGGTATCTGACAGGCACAATATTACTGGGCTCTGACAGGCACTATATTACTGGGCTCTGACTGGCACAATATTACTGGGCTCTGACTGGCACAATATTACTGGGCTCTGACTGGCACAATAATACTGGTATCTGACTGGCACAATATTCCTGGGCTCTGACTGGCACTATAATTCTGGGCTCTGACTGGCACTTTATTACTGGGCTCTGACTGGCACTATATTACTGGGCTCTGACTGGCATAATATTACTGGGCTCTTACTGACACACTATTACTGGGCTCTGAGTGGCACTAAATTCCTGGTATCTGACAGGCACAATATTACTGGGCTCTGACAGGCACTATATTACTGGGCTCTGACTGGCACAATATTACTGGGCTCTGACTGGCACAATATTACTGGGCTCTGACAGGCACAATATTACTGGTATCTGACTGGCACAATATTACTGGGCTCTGACTGGCACAATATTCCTGGGCTCTGACTGGCACTATAATTCTGGGCTCTGACTGGCACTTTATTACTGGGCTCTGACTGGCACTATATTACTGGTATCTGACTGGCACAATATTACTGGGCTCTGACTGGCACAATATTACTGGTATCTGATTGGCACTATATTACTGGGCTCTGACTGGCACAATATTACTGGGCTCTGACTGGCACAACATTACTGGGCTCTGACTGGCACAATATTCCTGGGCTCTGACTGGCACTATATTACTGGGCTCTGACTGGCACAATATTACTGGGCTCTGACTGCCACAATATTCCTGGGCTCTGACTGGCACTATATTACTGGGCTCTGACTGGCACAATATTACTGGGCTCTGACTGGCACAATATTACTGGGTTCTGACTGGCACACTATTACTGGGCTCTGACTGGCATAATATTACAGGCATCTGACTGGCACACTATTACTGGGCTCTGACTGGCACAATATTCCTGGTATCTGAATGGCACACTATGACTGGGCTCTTACTGGCACTATATTCCTGGGCTCTGACTGGCACTATATTCCTGGGCTCTGACTGGCACTATATTCCTGGGCTCTGACTGGCACTATATTACTGGGCTCTGACTGGCACTATATTACTGGGCTCTGACTGGCATAATATTACTGGGCTCTGACTGGCACACTATTACTGGGCTCTGAGTGGCACTATATTACTGGTATCTGATTGGCACAATATTACTGGTATCTGAAAGGCATAATATTACTGGGCTCTGACTGGCACAATATTACTGGGCTCTGACTGGCACTATATTCCTGGTATCTGACAGGCACAATATTACTGGGCTCTGACAGGCACTATATTACTGGCCTCTGACTGGCACAATATTACTGGGCTCTGACTGGCACAATATTACTGGGCTCTTACTGGCACAATATTACTGGTATCTGACTGGCACAATATTCCTGGTATCTGACTGGCACTATATTACTTTGCTCTGACTTGCACTATATTACTGGGCTCTGACTGGCACAATATTACTGGGCTCTGACTGGCACAATATTACTGGGCTCTGACTGACACAATATTCCTGGGCTCTGACTATAAAAAGAAAGTCTATAAACAGAATGTCTTTCGGTTTATAGACTTTCGGCTTATAGAATACATGTAATGCTATTGGCTATGTATAAACCGAACTAGAGTCCCCATTCATACGAAATTCTTATGAATGGGGACTATCAGGAGCTCTGGCCTATTCATTGTAACAATGACAGATGGAGAATCCCTGATTAGGAAAACTCTGTTCCCATAGTACAGAGTTGGGAAATATGATTAAAGTTTATAAATGATTAGATTTCTCATAACAATAATAAGAAGTTGGTATCAGTTTGCAGAAAACACTGTATTTGTCAGACTGTTCTTCAGCGTCCTTTCCTTGCCGCAGTTTCATTGTACACTGATTTGTCATGGCACACTGATCTTGAGGTTAGTTTTAGGGTTAGTGTTAGAAACAGTCATGCTTAGCTATCAGTGCTGTAATGTCCACAATGAAACTTAAAAAAAAGCATTTAATTAAAATAAATTAATTAATTCGAAGCGATATCACCTACAATTAGAAAGGGATAACATTTATTGAAAAGCAAAATTCATGTACATAGCACCGGCAAGAAGAGAATCGGACAGATATATACTTGCTTTTTATTAAGATGGTGGTGCTAAATTATTATAAGTTAGTGACAGGTATCTGAAAGCTAAGTGGGTTGCTTCAACAGAACCCGTTTCTGAGTCAGCTAGTTAGTTATGGTGGAAGGGTAAGGTAGCTCTGCTTGTATTATTTCCCTCTATTCCTTAACTCAATTTTATCACCTTTTTATACATGTTCACAAGTGATTCTCTAGCTGGCATTATCATTTAGTTCTCTGCAATATTTGTTCCTGTTTTGCTGTGTGCTTGCTACATTACCTTGCCAATAAGAATGGTGTTTCTAGGGAATAGTATGGTATATGTTTGTGTAGTTATACTTAGCTACTATGCTTAGTCCAAGGGGAATAAGCACAAGTCCTTCCCATCTGCCGAGTGTTATTTAAACAAGACCCTAAAGGGCTCATTAATATGTAGGTTAGTAAGTACAGATATGCCTTCATGAATTATTTTATTTAAATAGGAGTCATTACCTACTCCACACATGGTACACTGGATTGATTTGTGTAAATAAGAAGAAAAAAA
Source organism: Pelodytes ibericus (assembly GCA_036172795.1). NCBI lineage: Eukaryota > Metazoa > Chordata > Amphibia > Anura > Pelodytidae > Pelodytes > Pelodytes ibericus. The sequence goes on from CM069858.1 coordinate 168,764,206, forward strand.
CAACAGGGTTGTCCTCCTGAGACCCCTGGCAGTGGCGTGATTGACAAGATTGCACTATTGCTTCCCTAAAAATATGTATAGAGGTATGCATGAAAGACCAGTATAAGATTCATATTACCATTACTGTCATTCACTTCTATATAAACCCTGCTTTCTTTAATAGGCATTGTCAATTGTCCAAACCTGAGACCATGATCTTCAGCCAAGCATAAGAATAGTTCAGCAGAACAACATTTCCCATCTAATATGCAAACAAAAATGTTAGTTATTAAGATTATTTATCATTAACATTTAGGGACATTTTCATACAAAATTATACAGTCATTCTTACACAAGTTACACTTACATACACACACAATCAAATACACACATAGTCACATTTACACCCACACACCTTCACACATTCACACAGTGTCCCACTTCCACACACACTGATTCACACTTCCACACACACTGGGTCACACTTCCACACACAAAGACACACTGATTCACACTTCCACACACATAGACTTTGCTTCTTTTTTTTTTTTTAAGAAAGAAAAACCCCAGGCTATTTTGTTTGCAATAAAAAAACGAATACTCACATTAAATGCACACATTCACCCATGCATATACAAACACACATACACAAATACACAGTCACTCTTACACACAAAGTTACACTTGCATACACACACACACTCAAATACACACAGCGTTACATTTCCACACACAGTCACACTTCCACATGCACACATACACTGAGTCAGACTTACACATACACACACACAAACTGAGTCCCACTTCCACATATACACACACAAAGTCACACTTCCACACACAGACTTTGCTTCTTCTTTTTTATAAGAAAAAAAAAGCACGTTGTTTTGTTTGTTCCCCCTCCCTGCTCATTTACCTTTTAGCTGTAGGGAGGGGGATTGTTCCATCTGAGCACTGGAATGTCGTTGACACCCAGTGCTCCAACACAGGTGTCAGTGACATTCCGGTGCACACTTTGTTGGAGCGGCTCAGAGGTGCTGCTCACGCTGCCACTCTCAGGCGAATGCACCTCTCTGGCCGGCAGGCCGCATTGGCTCAAAGGCCATATGTTGGATGCCCGTGCTGTAATGTAACAACTATGTTTTAGGACCAGCAATAAACAATAAGCATAAAACTGTACATATTATAGTAACCTGATACTTAGTTGCTTACTTGGTAGCTAACATTATAACTATAGTTTTCCAGCATCCTAGCCTTTTACGAAATGATCCCAGAGAACCTGACATAGACATAGTTGTTGCTAGCTACTGGTCAAAACTCTCCTGTATGTTGAGTCCTGAAGATAGCCAACTCATGCACTGATATTAGACATCAGGAATAGAGTTGAGCGGACACCTGGATGTTCGGGTTCGAGAGGTTCGACCGAACTTCAAAAAAATGTCCGGGTCCGTGCTCGAACTTGACCCCGAACCCCATTGAAGTCAATGGGGACACGGACTTTTGGCCACTAAAATGCCTCTAAAAAAGTCATGGAAAGGGCTAGAGGGCTGCAAAAGGAATTAAAATGTGGGTAAGAGTAGGACAAGTGCCCTGCAGGCAAATGTGGATAGGCATATAACTTAAAATAACATAAAATACATACAAATTACAAATACAGCTGAGCCATAAAATAGCACTAGATGGAATCTTTGATTTTAGCTTTGGAAGAACATAAATCTAAATCTAAAGCATGGCTGCCAGGAGGATCAATAGAATTATCCATTTGAGAGAGGGTTGGAGTGCAGGGTATTCTCTTTCAGTTTATACTAAGTGACCCATAGGTTGAGGAGGCGGTGACCGTGGCGGTGTAGGTGGAAGCGGAGGAGGAGGAGGTAACCAGAAACAACAAAAAAGTGCGCTGTGAGAACAGTATTTGACGGTTCTATTTGACTCTCAGATATGAAGTGCACCGCAAGACGCAAATGTACTATTTAGCACCCAAAACTATTAGAATTTTTCAAAGTGCACTGGAACCACAGTATTTGACGGTTCTATTTGACTCTCAGATGTAATACATGTAATGCTATTGCTATTCTATAAACCGAAATAGAGTCCCCATTCATAAGAATAGGTCAATTGATCTATTCTTATGAATGGGGACTCTATTTCGGTTTATAGAATAGCAATAGCATTACATGTATTCCATAAACCGAAATTCTATAAACCTAAAGACATTCGACTTTCGTTTTATAGAATACATGTAATGCTATTGCTATTCTATAAAAAGGAAGTCTATAAACCGAATGTCGTTTGGTTTAGAGACTTTCGGTTTATAGAATAGCCAAAAGCCTTACATGTATTCTATAAACCAAAAGTCTATAAACCGAATGTCTTTCGGTTTATAGACTTTCGGCTTATAGAATACATGTAATGCTATTAGCTATTCTATAAATCGAAAGTCTATAAACCGAATGACTTTCGGTTTAAAGACTTTCGGTTTATAGCCGAACCTCGAACTCCAACCCGAACATACAGTGAAATGTCTGGGTTCGGGTCTGGGGTACGGACACCCTAATGTTCGGTACGAACCTGAACAGTGCTGTTCGGGTTCGCTCAACACAACTCAGGAACCCCCTGCTAAAATAAAAGTAAAATGAGAATACAGATCTTAAAAGGGTGGGTTAGTTGGTTAAATAGCTCTTCAATTAAACATTATATTAAAACTGGATTATATATGCTTTTTCAACAGCATTAAAAAGGTAGAACAGCAAAATAGAAAGATATTTGAGATTTGAGGGTCTGCTCAATAAAGAGAGAATTGCAGGCAATTACAGGGAATGGAGATGGGAATTTCAAACTTTAGCACAGTAGCTGATATGGAAAAATTATCTAATGCAACTGAATGTGAGATTTTTTTCCAACTTGGATACTTTGGCCTAAAGTTTGAAATTCCCATAGCAATTCTCTTTTTAGTGTGTACACCCTTTGTTGTTTCCAATAAACACATTAAATACTTGTATGTACGCAGAGGGGATAGAGTGCCCGATTCTCAACACACACACCGGAGGACCGAGCGCCCCCTTCTCACTCTATTATCCCCAACTTCCGTTTTTCAAACCAAACCCTCGATGGCAAGGAATGAGAACCACGCCTGCTGCGACAAAAAATAATTAGTACAGAAATTCAGAATTTCCCCCTGGCCGCCGTCAGTCATCTCCTACACTCCCCCTCGCTCAAACATGCCCTGTACAATTTATTTGCATATTTCCCAGGGTGCTGACTTATGATTAAGCACGGGTTACCGTGCAAAACGTGTCAAGTGTTTCTGCTACTTCCCACTTTATCTGCTTGAATATGTTTTGCACTCCTATCACGTTTGAAGATTAAAACCACTACCTTTTTCACCTGGAAAATGTGAGTGCGCTCTTCTGTGTTCCTGTTTTTGATTTTGGCTGTTTGCCGGGCGCTGGGTTGGCGCCTTTGGAGCAGCACCTCACCAGAAGCCGCAGAGGGATTATTTCTACTCGGTTGATACGGTGGAGCCCGGTACCTCTCTTCTGTTCTTCTGCTGAAGTATTGTCTAAGGAACTTCTGTGTTTTCTGTTGCTCATTTGTTAATTTTTTTTCTATTTTTGCACTAAAAAAAGCAAAATATAGTTGTTTACAAACCCCCCAAAGAGTCTTAAAAAATTAAAACAGCTCCTGTCTCTGACATGTCATTCTATAGCCTACAGATTTCAGTGTTATCTAAAATTACAGTAAAAAAAATCCAGTTAGGTAAAAAAATACCAAGAAAATACACCTTCCCCTAACATTTCCATGGGAGAGCAATGATATTTCCTTCAATCTATGCTGCTTTTTAATGATATTTAACTAGCCAGCTATCAGTTTCATTATACGTATGTGAAATATTCAGAGTCTAGGGGTTGCTAGGACTAGAATAATTTGGATTTTAGTTTACAGAAGATATTATTTGCGTTTTCACTGAATGATAAGGCATATTTTTAAGTAAGATGTTTACTGCTAACACAGTAGTAAAGCACAAGCTTAATAGGTGGCTGTTCCAGCATCGGACATAAAGCTCTTATATTCATGCTGCATCATGCATGAGACATGTTTGATTAATAAATCATATCAAAATTTGCTTTAAGGTCTGGAGCAATCTCTGAAAGGCAGCATTCAGATGAGAAAATAACCAACTGGGGGGAATGTGCCAATAACAGAACATTTGTGGAGATTGATTTGGAGAACAGTTCATAGGTTGGGGTATTACTTTGTCTTTAGGGAAGCTGGGGTCTCTTGGCATACATATAAATTATACAATGTAAAAGGGCTTCATATAAATATAAAACTTAGGAAAGATTCAATTCTAAAACCTAGATAATACTAAGCAACCATAAACATGGTTGCTATTGAACATCAGGTTGCTCTCATCTTCCATGAATACATATATGTATATATGTATATACGAAATATATTGCTTAGCAAAATCAGAACACATTTGTTTTGAGTGTGAGTAACCTCAGTCAATGCTACATATGATTCTTTTTAGGCACTGTTCTGAATTGTCAATTAGCCCCACGAGTGAGTGATGAGACCCTTATGGCTAGTTGCAGCAGATCCAAGCACCCCCCCCCCCCCTAAAGTTGATACTGCCCTAATCCAGCAATCACTTGCTGGAGACCAAAATGGAATAATATACAAGCAGAAGGAGATTTTTAAATAAAAACAAAGTGGACAGGCGAGACCCCCACCCCCAACACCTCCTTCAGAACCCTGAAACGCCTGACACGTGTTTTGCAAGACCGCTTAGTTTGGGGCCCTGACGCTGCTGTCTTGCGAAACGCTCATCAGTGTATCAGCATTTTGAGGGGGGTTTCGACTGTCCACCTTGCTGTTTATTAAAAAATCTCTTTATGCTTGTATTTTATTCCCTTTTGGTCTCCAGCAAGTGATCATCAGTGATTCAAAGCAAGTGTGCCGTGGCCGATGTCTGGTATCCAGGGTTAAGTTAGCATTTGGTCCCTAGAGCGTTTCTTTAAATGATTGTGTACCTATATATTTCCTTTCCTCAACATTATTGTTTAATTACTACTATGTAGGGTACTGTGCTATCTATATATATACTTTTGCAGCTTTACTTTTATTTTGACTCCTTGATTCTTTTGGTGGCCTCTGTGCTTTCCTCCTGCCCTCCTCCACTTTTATCACATGTTTTTGAAACTTGGTTTAATGATCTTATATTTGAATAATTCTAATCAATCAAGGTTATTTTAGGCTTTACAGCCTCCCTATTTACTACAGTCTATGAATTTTTTGTGGTTTGTTGTGGTATTTCTAAATACCTGATTTTTATCTGGAATATTTAATAAAGCTTTGGTTTTTAGCCTGTTATATAACCCTAGTAGATATCCGCTGACCTGACCCTTACCTATACTCCCTCCCGTCCTCTTTGTTTCAATATTATCTCTAATAGTTCGGTTTACCCCCATATTTTTTCTCTTTAATTACTGTAACACCTAGGGGGGTTGTCACCTGGCCGGTATTTTACCGGCAGGCCTGTAAAAAATTGGCACCAGGCCAATGTTAAGTCTATGGAGACAGTACCAAGGCCGGTATTTTTTTGAAGAAGAGGTGGCAACCCTAGTAACACTCTTTGTGTGTTAGAAACAAATAATAGCAAAGTATAAAGGTTTGTTTGCCAGAATTAAAAACAATGAACATAAATGGGTCTATTCACTAAAATTAGAGAACTGCTCAAGGAGGTCGACTTTCATTTTGAGACTTAGTCAAATTCGGCACCCGGAAAACAAAACAGGTTTGAATCTTCCCTCTTCCCATAATAAATGGGAGGCAAACTCGGGTGCCGAATTTGACTTACTCTGAAAATGAAAGTCAACCTCCTCAAGCTATTTACACATTTTAGGGAATAGACCCAATTGACTAGAACTAATAAGCACTAACAGACACTAACCTGTGAAATTCTGTTTAGTTGAATTAAAGGAGCAGTACAGTATATGTGTAGATACAAAGACATGAAAAGCCATGATTACAAAAAAGATTAAAATAATTTATACCCTAATATAATTTCTGATACAAATATTCATCATTGCAATATTTGCTCAAAAGATGGTATTTGGACAAATAGGGGACTATGGTCATGTAAAAAAACACCTCAAAAAAGAGTCATGCAGCAAAATACATGGGCAGCACAGACACCAATCTGTTACCATCAAGAAAGGTGAAGGAGTTCCCATGTAGATTGACTCAATACTCTGGCAATAAAAGGGTACCATGAACTGTGGAAGTGAGTGAGGTGTGGGTGAACTTTAGTAACCACACAGACACAAATAGATAAGTTGAAATAAAGAATAGTTTTTTTTAATTTCTATGTGAATTCATTAAAAAATTATGTTTTTTCTTTTCTTATTTACAAGCCCCAGGCAGGTAGGAGACAGTGAGAGGGGACTGTAGAGTTTGTTAACAGAGGAGTATAACTAGGTGATAGGAATGGTAAGTAACCAATGGTTCCATGACTTTACTCATTGTCATAGTCTGATGAGGAGGAGGAGGATATACTGGGCAACCGTCCATCAAATTCCATAACTGGAGGAAGGGCAGCAGATTATGGAGGTGCTCCTGGTGTGCTTGGCTTATCATGATATCTGGGACCCACCACCCTCGGGAAGGGGATGCTCGTCGCCTTGACGAATGTATCTTCAGGACCAGAGGAAGATGTTTAGGACATTGAAATACAGAATTTAGGCATTATCACTTACAGTTCAAATTTATGTTCATCTGAATTCTGAAGTATAGTACATTGGCATTCCTAATACTAATAAACACTGTATAACAATATAAATGTGTGCCTGTGGTTATCATAGCTATTTACAGAATAATTTAGCAGTTACATAACACAAGCTCATGCTAAACTCATTGCATCCTTATTTTAACATTTTTGTGCTGTTTGTGTTTAGCTGTAATTTTCTTCTTTGTCATTTGCTGTACGCACACATATTATATATTGTTTTTATCGGGACAAGAAGGGCTTTCTTTGGATGCCACATTTTTGATTATATCTTATAATATTATAAAAAAAATAATAATTAAATATGGTAAAAAAAAAACAAATATTCACACATTTCCTGACTTTTATTTGAAACATCTTCTCCTCATCGACAAAAGCGAACGAAAAAAACCTGCTAAATAGATTCTACTATTTCTCCTGAATACAGGGATACCACCCATGCATAGGTTTGTTGGGGTGTTTGGGGGCTAAAATGCCAAATTTTGGAGGTGCAGTTTTTAGTTTTCCAACTTGAAATTTTTACATGCAGACAGCCTGCACCCATGTCCCATTTGGGACATATTTGAAGCCAGCCAGTGTATTTTACCCCATCAACTCATATATTTTTTAAAAGTAGACACCCAAGGCTATTTCAAATGGAGGTATTTTAACACTTTCCATGCACTAATTCTACCACCAGCCTTTGTCAAAGTTTGTGGTAGTAATTGTTTTGTGTTTTTTTTTCACAAACATTGTACTTCATACATGAATTCACATATTTTGGTATGTGTCACTGCCAAACAATAACCCAATATGTGTTCAACAACATTTCCTGAGTATAGGGATACCACCCATGCATAGGTTTGTCTGCTTGTTTAGGGGTTAAAGGGCCACATTTGAGAGGTGAGCTTTTTGATTTTCCAACTTGAAATTTTCACATAAAGACAACATGCGCCCATGTCCCATTTGGGACATATTTGAAGCCAGCTAGTGTATTTTACCCCATCAACCCATATATTTTTTAAAAGAAGACACCGTAGGCTATCTCAAATGGTGGTATTTTAACACTTTCCATGCACTAATTCTACCACCAGCCTTTGTCAAAGTTTGTGGAAGTAATTTTTTTGTGTTTTTTTTTCACAAACCTTGTACTTCAGACATGAATTCACAGATTTTAGTGTGTCACTGCCAAATAACACCCCAATAAGTGTTCAGCAACATCTCTTGAGCACAGGGATACCACCCATGCATTGGTTTGTTGGGTTGTTTGGGGGCTAAAGGGCCACATTTTGAAGGTGCGCATTTTCAACTTGGAATTTTGATGTGTAGTCAGAGTGAGCCCATCTTTCATTTGGGACTTTTTTAAAAGTAGGACAGTGTATTTTACCCCAAAAAGTATATATTTTGTAAAAGTAGACACCCTAGGATATTTTAAATGGTGGTATTTTAACACTTTCCATGCACCAATTCTACCACCAGCCTTTGTCAAAGTTTGTGGTAGTAATTTTATTGTGTATTTTTTCCCACAGACATTGTACTTTAGACACAAATTCACATATTTCGGTATGTGTCACTGACAAACAATACCACAATATGTGTTCAGCAACATCTCCCGAGCACAGGGATACCACCCATGCATAGCTTTGTCAGCTTTGTTGGGGGTTGAAAGGCTACATTTGAGAGGTGCACTTTTTGATTTTCCAACTTGGAATTTTGACATGTAGAGCAAGGAAGGGGTTAATAGCTCTTATAAGAGCCTTTGTAGTACTGTACAAAAAAATTAACCCCTAAAAATGCACAGACAAGAAAAAAATGTTCTGCTGTGCAGTGATCAGTGGCAGGGAAGGGGTTAATACACAGGTTACACTATACAAAGGGTATGGCTTTTATAAAAGCCCTTGGGACTCACAATTTTTTAACATTTTATTTAATTTATTACAATTAAAAACTTATATTATACAAATCTGTCTCTTTCCCTCACTAAAACTCAAGTGAGGAGAGGGAGGCAGATCCATATGGGTCAGAACAATATTTACCAATATTGATCTAACCAGACGAATGGTGATGCTTATCTAAGAAATCACCAAACCACCTTTTCCAGTGATCGGCTGTTACTGATCGCTATACACGCGTTCAGAAAGCTTTAAAAGGAATACACGTTATCCCCTAGTGAGTATAATTAACCCCTAGCGAGTGTGACAAAAACAAATGCTGATAGCAAAAAAAATCCTTCTGCGACCAGATCGCTCCATATGCGCTGCTTAGGCAGTGACCATATGCACTGCTTAGGCAGTGACCATATGTGCTGCTTAGGAAGTGATATACGGCAAGGAAGGGGTTAATAGCTCTTAAAAGAGCCTTTGACCGCTGGTCGCTTTCTTTACTCTATTAAGTGAATGACATGCCAGGCACGTCACCTGTCAGCAAGTCCTCGATTTGCCGTGACGTGCCTGGCCCGTCATCTGTCACCAGGGGCGGGCTGGGCCGGGGGGCAGGGTGGCAATTGCCCCCCAGGCCGCCCTAAACTATGTAAAACACGGCCGCTGGGCCAGTGTTTTAAAAAATAAAAATAAAAAAAAAAAAAACGCGCTTGCAGGCAGAGACTGAGGTGAGAAGGGATCGGAAGATCCCCTCTCACCTCCGCTCTGCCTGCAAAGCTGCACGGGGAGCCGAACAGGCAGCACAGAGAAACCTCCGTGCTGCCTGTTCGGCTCCCCGTGCAGTGTGCCGACACGGAAGTGCCGACAGTCACGTGATCGGCGCTCTGACGTCAGACGGGCGCCGATCACGTGACCTGTCGGTACAACCGCCGGGAGGCCGAACAGGCAGCATGGAGGGACCATGCTGCCTGCCACCAGGTAAGTCCTCCAGCCACTGGCCACCAGGGAAGTCCTGCCTCTAGCCACCAGGGAAGTCCTGCCACTAGCCACCAGGGAAAAAGGTAAGGGGGGGGGGGGGCAAAAAACACTGGCATATTTTTGGGCAAATTGGCTGGGGAATATTACATGGCAAATAAGACTGGCATATTATTGGGCAAATTGGCTGGGGCATATTATATGGCAAATAAGACTGGCATATTATTGGGCAAATTGGCTGGGGCATATTACATGGCAAATAAGACTGGCATATTATTGGGCAAATTGGCTGGGGCATATTACATGGCAAATAAGACTGGCATATTATTGGGCAAATTGGCTGGGGCATATTACATGGCAAATAAGACTGGCATATTATTGGGCAAATTGGCTGGGGAATATAACATGGCAAATAACACTGGCATATTATTGGGCAAATTGGCTGGGGAATATTACATGGCAAATAACACTGGCATATTATTGGGCAAATTGGCTGGGGCATATTACATGGCAAATAAGACTGGCATATTATTGGGCAAATTGGCTGGGGCATATTACATGGCAAATAAGACTGGCATATTATTGGGCAAATTGGCTGGGGCATATTACATGGCAAATAAGACTGGCATATTATTGGGCAAATTGGCTGGGGCATATTACATGGCAAATAAGACTGGCATATTATTGGGCAAATTGGCTGGGGAATATAACATGGCAAATAACACTGGCATATTATTGGGCAAATTGGCTGGGGAATATTACATGGCAAATAACACTGGCATATTATTGGGCAAATTGGCTGGGGCATATTACATGGCAAATAAGACTGGCATATTATTGGGCAAATTGGCTGGGGCATATTACATGGCAAATAAGACTGGCATATTATTGGGCAAACTGGCTGGGGCATATTACATGGCAAATAACACTGGCATATTATTGGGCAAATTGGCTGGGGAATATTACATGGCAAATAACACTGGCATATTATTGGGCAAATTGGCTGGGGCATATTACATGGCAAATAAGACTGGCATATTATTGGGCAAATTGGCTGGGGCATATTACATGGCAAATAAGACTGGCATATTATTGGGCAAATTGGCTGGGGCATATTACATGGCAAATAAGACTGGCATATTATTGGGCAAATTGGCTGGGGCATATTACATGGCAAATAAGACTGGCATATTATTGGGCAAATTGGCTGGGGAATATAACATGGCAAATAACACTGGCATATTATTGGGCAAATTGGCTGGGGAATATTACATGGCAAATAACACTGGCATATTATTGGGCAAATTGGCTGGGGCATATTACATGGCAAATAAGACTGGCATATTATTGGGGAAATTGGCTGGGGCATATTACATGGCAAATAAGACTGGCATATTATAGGGCAAATTGTCTGGGGCATATTACATGGCAAATAAGACTGGCATATTATTGGGCAAATTGGCTGGGGCATATTACATGGCAAATAAGACTGGCATATTATTAGGCAAATTCGCTGGGGCATATTACATGGCAAATAAGACTGGCATATTATTGGGCAAATTGGCTGGGGCATATTACATGGCAAATAAGACTAGAATATTATTGGGCAAATTGGCTGGGGCATATTACATGGAAAATAAGACTGGCATATTATTGGGCAAATTGGCTGGGGAATATTACATGGCAAATAAGACTGGCATATTATTGGGCAAATTGGCTGGGGAATATTAAATGGCAGAATAACACTGGCATATTATTGGACAAATCATCTGGGGAATATTAAATGGCAGAATAACACTGGCATATTATTGGGCAAAATGGCTGGGGAATATTAAATGGCAATTAACACTGGCATATTGGGCAAATTAGCAGGGGCATATTAAATTGCAGATAACCTTGGAATATTATTGGGCAAATTTACTGAGTTATATTAAATTGCAGAATAACACTGGCATATTATGGGACAAATTGGCTGGGGAATATTAATGGCAAATAATATTGGAAATGTGTATGTAATGGGGTGATGGAGGCATGTAAATGTGGTGATGGGGCATGTCCTGGTGTGCAACGTGGGTTATGGGTCATGTCGTAGGTGTGCAACGTGGGTAGGGGGGGGGGGTGCCCAAATTTTGGGATATTGGGTGTCTAAATCCTGGCATGTTGAGGGGCATAATCCTGGCATATTGAGGGGAAAATCCTGGCATATTGAGGGGGCATCATCTTGGCATATTGAAGGGAAAATCCTGGCATATTGGGTGTCTAAATCCTGGCATATTGAGGGGCATAATCCTGGCATATTGAGGGGCATAATCCTGGCATATTGAGGGGCATAATCCTGGCATTTTGAGGGGCATAATCCTGGCATATTTAGGGGAAAATCCTGGCATATTGAGGGGGCATCATCTTGGCATATTGAGGAGAAAATCCTGGCATATTGGGTGTCTAAATCCTGGCATATTGAGGGGCATAATCCTGGCATACTGAGGGGTATAATCCTGGCATTTTGTAAGGGAAAATTCTAGCATATTAAATGGCAAATCCTGGCATATTGTGGGGGAAAATCCTGGCAATATTCGCTATAAAACAAGGAAAAGATGGCCGTGGATGGGGAGGCGATTCGATGGTGCAATGGGCCACTTGACTGGATTTGCCCCCCAGGCCTAAGGCTGCCAGCCCTCCCCTGTCTGTCACCAAGGGGTTAAATGGCATATTGGGGGGGCAAAATCCTGGCATATTAAATGGCATATTGGGGGCAAAATCCTGGCATATTAAATGGCATATTGGGGGGCAAAATCCTGGCATATTGAATGGCTAAACCCTTGCATATTGAATGGCTAAATCATGGCATATTGAGTGGCTAAATAATCCTGGCATATTGAGTGGCAAAATAATCCTGGCATATTGAATGGCTAAATCCTGGCATATCAAGGGGTTAAATACTGGCATATTTTAATTGGCAAAGTGATGCTGAGGCATGGTTGGTGGGGCAAAAAAAATGTACTATGTGGAAAGTGACACTGGCTAGTTCTGTGGGGCAAAGTGACACTGTGGCATGCCAAATCGAATAGGTTCCATATGAGTGCAAGCCAACTGCTTTGGGTGCAATATAGGTGCATGGCAAGTTCTGTGGGTACTGTATGGTGCTGTGTTAAGTCCTTTAGGTGCATTGTGGGTGCAGAGGAAGGGAATAAAAAATAGGAATGCAATTTTTCAATAACATTTTTAATAAATAGAATATTAAATAATCAAATAAGTATAAATGCAACTAGTTATAGAGAGATGTCTGTGTTTATAGATATGTATTGTTTTCGAATTGTACAATTGTCAACTTGTGGGGCTCCTGTGTGTCGCATAATTAATGGCTGTCCCATGTGTGGCATAATTAAGGAGCTCTTTTGTGTGGCATAATTAGGGGGCGCTTGTGTGTGGCATAATTAAAGGGTGCCTGTGTGTGTGGCATAATAAATTGGGCTTCAAGGTGAGGCATAATTTATGGGGCTTTGGTGTGGCATAATTTATGGGGCTCTTGTGTGTCATAGTTATGGGGCTCCTGTATGTGGCATAGTTATGGGCTCCTGTGTGTGGCATAGTTAAAGAGCTCCTGCGTGTGACATAATTTGTGGGGCTCCTGTATGTGGCATATTTAATGGGCTATTTGACTGGCATTACTAAGGAATCTGTTTGGCATGGTATTGGAGGAAATCCAGGGGGGTGACACCATGAGTTACCGCACCGGGTGACACCAACCCTAGTGACGCCTCTGGCTATGAGTAAAGTGAGAGAATTTTGTTACTACATATCAAATGACACTTATGACACATCAATGAATATTCACTACTCACAGCCAGGCAAGTCTGTGTCAACTGACCCCTTAACCCCTTGTGACTGTCTCAGGCCTAGTGACCTGCAATTGCTCGTCCTTGAAATCCAACAGGTCAGCTGGGTCAGAAGGACCGCCGCCAGTGGCTGGCAGCAGCTGCCTTCTGTAACATCCTCTTCCCCTGTCGTTTAATGTCTGAATACCTGAAATATAACAGTGGAACATTGCTATTGGTACACTATCATTAATAATCTTCACATGTTATCCCATTTACACATACACATCTGTCTGCAGCCTGTACAGCTTCTCCATGTTTGGCAGGCATTTTATCATGTGCAGCCATATGCAACATTCCTTTTGAGTGTACATTCCTAGCTATCATTGACATAGCTAATATATTTGTTACATGAACTACTGGTCTGTGAGTTCAGTGTGTGGTGCAATATAACATGCAGCCTATGGTGTAAAATAATTTTAAATGCACTTACCTTTTCTTCGCCACCTTCTCAAACATTTTATTCCAACTAACTGCATTAGCAGCATCCACAATCTGCTTCCAGAGCTAATTCTTCCTCCTCTGCTTGTCCTCTTTGCTGCTGCACCTAACACCTAGTAGTAATGTTTGCACAGCCTATGTACCAATTCTGTGTTCTCCTCAGCTGAGAAACTCTGCTTGTACCGTTTGGGCCTTGACTTACCACCTCTCCTGCTACCATTGTCCTGGTCCCCTCCTGGCTTGCCATATCTTTTGGGTTTTTTTTATTTTTGGCTTGCTGCAGTCTTCTAATCCTGCACTAAAATGGTGGAAATTTCTTCTGTTTGTGAAAGTTCCCAAATGATATAATGGGGCATTAACAGCTACCACATTGGTTTGGTGCATTTTGGACGTTTAAGCAGATATCAGTGAGTAATCGGCTATGATTTCCGAATTGCTAATGTATTTGAAGGCACCAATTTGATTCAAAAATGCCCGCAATTTGGAGGCACCATTTTGGTACCAAACATTGGAGCTACCTAAGTCAACCCTTATATAATAAAGGCGTTAGCCATTTAGACAATGATAGGCACATAAACTGATAATTGAGTACTAACAATTTCCTGGTTTTTAGAATGTAGACCCATTGCCCCCAGTCTGCTTCTGCTACATATTTTTTATGAATGGAAACAACAACTAAGTGTTAATGCGCATGTGTGAGACTTAACATAAAAAATATGTAGCACCAGCAGGCTAAATGGCCTGGGTTTTTTGCTGTCAAATGCATTCAGTTCGGAGAAGGAAGCATTCTTTTCCTGGGACTTCTCTGAAAGATGGGTGGAGATAATATGAACTGATAATGAGGCAGCATGAAGAGTTTGTAACTCGTACTAGCCCACTACTACAGAACTTCCATTGCATGTGGGTAGCATAAATTCTTTATATAAGCGATGTTGCTGTAATTATACCAGTGTTTATTAAGTAATTGTTTATATATCATGTAAGGAATGTGAAAGACAAAAATGTTAGGCAGAAGCAAAGTGCAATAATAACTTCATAACTACTATGTATAAAACTAATAATGCTTACTTTAAATCGTACACAGCGATGAGTGTGTAAAGACAACAAATGTAAATAGTATACTTGGCCCACTACTGTGAAAAAATACACTGTGAATCAGTACTGTGCTCTTACATCCAGATGTTGCAACATCTCGTTAATTACATCTGGGTTTACAGTCTCTAGACAGCTTTGTTAGCTGTGGCCGGGATGAAAAGTGTGGTTAAAAGTGTTGTCTCCCACAGAGTAATTGGGTTTTCTGCTGCATTACTGTTGCTGCTCTGTAATATATTAGGTTCAGAAGCACATTCTGCTCAGTTTTACTACTTGTTAAGTATAAGTTTGGAAAACATATTAAGTTTAAATTCCAGAAATAGAGCAAGCTGTATCCAGATAACTGTCAGCAAAACAGTGGAAGCCATTCATACATTAATAAGCACAACTACTTCTTCCTTTGCAAAATATACACAAAAACCTATAAAGTTGGCTTCTATGACCAATTATCTAGACTGCAGTTTCACCAGTTTCCTGTTTTCATCTTGGTTCTTGATGCCTTTTAAAGTACAAAGTGAAATAGTAATTATAATAGAAAGATAAAACAGTCTCTCTGCTACAACACTCCCATTTGAATATAGCAAATAGAAAGAAGCAGAACTATTGTAGCATTTCCAAAGGTTATTGTAAGGTGAGAGGTCGGGCAGTGGGAACTTCGTGCAGGTAGGTACACTCTTACATACACTTCTGCCCATGAGGAGCTGAACTGGGAAAATATCCAGGTTTAACAAAGAAAGGCACCTGAACCTGAAGCAGGTTAATAACCAACACAAGTCACAAGATTACGATAAGCAAGCAGGGTATGAAAACAGGAAACTGGTAGTAAGATCAGAGGCAAGTCAAGGGTAATGTAACAGAAGCAGACCGGAGCCAAACAACAGACAGTAGCCATGGTCTATGAGGACATGCCAGAGGGTAGCTATAGGGAGAACAAAATGAATGCAGCACATACAGAGAAACTAGCAACCAGAAGAGACTATGTATAGGGGTGCAGTGGTCAAATGCCTGGCACAATAATCTCCAATTAATGTTCTGGGTGATGTAGTCCAGTGTAGCCATACACAAATGGTATAAATTAAAATGGCATACACTAAAATATCAAACAGCTTGCTCTCTGCAAAATCTTTTTTTCTCTCTCTCTCTCCTCTTTTATCTTTCCCCTTCCCTTTCTTTTTTTCCCTTCTTTTTACGTATCAAATATCTTTATTATTTTTCAAGTTATAAAAAATACAAAAAAGGGCAAAGCACATACAAAAGACATTACAGTACACATATTGTAATAAACCTATTTACTCCCCTCTCCATTCTAAGCTCAAGTTGGTTAATTAGCTTATTCTACGTAAATTCCTGTTACTGGAGGGCCATTCCAAATGGAGTAGGGCAACCCTGAGATTTTTTTTAAATATTTATATTGGCCACCTCATTCAAAATCCCAAATATCAAGTCCCATAGTCTCCTTACTCTATCGCACTCCCACCATAAATGAACATATGTCCCTTCACTTTTTCTACACTTCCAACACTCCTTACTGAATTGGGGATACATTTTTGCCAATTTGGTGGGGAGCTGGTACCATCTGTGAATGACCTTGAATTGTGCTCTCTGCCAAATCTAAAGGACACTTCTTCCCAATAAGTCTTCTACATGTCTCTGCCACATTCAGTATTGTTGATCACTTAACATGCTATTCTCAATGGTATTGGTTACATGGCTCTTTCATGGATCATGTTGTATCCATCCAATGATTAATTTTCCCTCTACTTCTCTGGCATTAGTTTCTCTTTACCTCTTCCACTACTGAAACCTCTTCTCTGGGAAATTTAGCCATTCATCTTTCAAAACCACCTATGTGCAAATGACAACCACATCTATCTCTCTTCCACCTCTCTCATAACTGCCTATTGGCCATCTTTTCTTGGATACCCAACTGCTACCTACAACTTTACTGCGCTAAAGCCATGCTATTAATCTTCCCAGTCTATCTCCTGTCCCCAGATTTATCCTTAATGTTTGTAGTGGCACTATTTCTAGTGCTAACCAACTTTATTGTCTTGTGGTCAACGTTTGCTTCTGCTCTCTCCATTGTCCCTCACATTCAGTCCCTTACCAAATCCTGTTGTGCTCACCCAAAGAACATTGTGCACATCTGTCCATCATAGAGGAGGCTGTAAAAATAATATTTGCTGTTTCAACTACTGTGACCCTTTCCTAGTGGGACATCCACTTGACCTTCTTGAATCAAATGTAAAATACAAGTGCAACGCTCTCCACAATTTGCCTCACACGCACAATGCTACCATCGTGACCTACCATGGTGTGGTTAAATAACTCCTCCCTCATGCCTGAGAGATGTCTCTAGAAATCACTTATGCATAATCTACAACTCTCTCTCTCCCTTTTAATGTTCAATTGGTTCCTTAAAGGAACACTTAACTTTATATTTCACTTGTGATTCTAATATAGAAGCACAAGTGAAATGTTTGTTGTTCCTATTGTGAGGATAAACTGGCGTGTACTTTTGATAGATAGGAGGCTGATTCTAGGATGTAAATTGGTGAGCAGGACTCTCCCTACCTCATCTATCATTTTGTCTCTGTACAACTAATATAGTTTATAAATCACCTTTAAACACTGTACTGAGAATAGCATAAATTGTTGCCACTGTATACGTAAAAACTCATGTAATGTAATCAAAGCCCTGATATTGGATACAGAACAGTAATAAGGAAAACCTAATGAAATGATACATTGAAAGACATCAGAATATCGGATAAGTTTCACTAGCAATAGGCATTCAATAGAAGTTCAGACCTAGAGGTTGATTACTACAGTCAAAGTCCCAACCCAATTTGTGACAGTAACATGCTTCCTGCCATTTAAAGTTTTTTATTCCACTTATTTGTTAACCCTTAATTATCTTGGCATATATCATAGGTTCTAGGCCTCATGGGAACGTCATGCCAACTTTCGCAATATATCTTTACATGCTGTTGAATGAGCCACAATACAATGAACCTTCTGATAAAGGTCTAGACATCCGGACCAACTGGATTGAATATAGCACAGACAAACATAAAAGTCAGTCATGTTATAGAATAGGTAAAAGCACCAGTTTAATTAATGGTATAGCTGAGGGTTTCACAAGAAAATCTGCTTAATTCCCACCCCCCTCAAAAAAAATCCCTGTTAATGATGATGTTTTATTTGTACCATTCTGTTTATGTGCAATACTTATGAGGTGCTACACTAACACATTTATTCACCTTCTTCTGATCACAAGACTCCAGACGCCTTGGCTGATTAAAGTGTTTTGTGCTATTTCACTCGACACTCAACAACTTTTGCAGTCTCCTACTGTCCTCATTTCCGCTTCAGAGTATACAGTATATTTAATTAAGAAATGTCTAATGTAATGCCCATAGTAAGCAAGCTCCTGTTTTGATTTTGTCAGTAAAGAACTTCATTTTAAAGATGATAGGATTAAACCATTATTTTGATAGAAGTACACATAATGTAAACCAGACAGTTATAACCTACAAATATAAACCAGTAGAATAAGGTTTCCTAGTTAAAACAATGACAAAATGCAAAGTTATTGGACATATATACAAGATCACCACTGTTCATCATTTTCCCTTTGTGTGTAGTAAATATTTTATGGTGGCAGATCAGAACACCTTTCTGGATATGTCCCTTTTTCATGGCTGAAGTTGGGCAGCACGCCTCTAGAAATAGATGTGTGCAGCCTTTTATTTAAAGAAAAATCGAATTGTAAAAAGTTAAATCTCAGGATCCCTGAGGCAAATATGCCATAAACATACCTTCCAATATCTGCCTCTAGCAATGCAGGACACTAAGTGGTGAGGTTTGGGAGGTCAAGGGTCAGTGCTATCACACATGTGCAGCAGTCATTCTCTTGTGTCACGGACATTGGAGTCTTGCCTAAAGCAGGACAGTGGGGGGGGGGGGGGGGGAGAGCGTGGATTAGGCATTTGTGTACAACCGGTGGCCTTCAGGCAATATGGGTAGCCTTTTTCCAGCCTGAAAAGTCTGTAGGTTCTATGCTGTTACCTCATGAAAATCTCTGCCCCCCCCCCCCCCCCAACCTATCTTTCTGCATTGTTAGTGGACTTCCACAAGTTGAACAACACTGCTATAAGGAATACCTGACCAGCCCTGGATATCATGCCAAAAAGTATTAGAGAACTTCTTGCACAACACTGGAATTGATCACAAAATTGTTATTTTCCCTGCCAGCCATGGTCTAAGGACTGCCATGAACAAAACTAACAATGTTATTATTGTAGCATGGTCCCTCTTTCGCTCATAACTCCCATAAAGCAATTATTCTTACTACCTTTAGTAAACTTTTTACTCCAAACCTAAGATGCAGGTGCTCCTAATCAGGAGATGCTCCACTTCTATATATTCTGACTCATGGAGGTGCTGGCAGCAGATATGTGGCGAGCTGCAATGTGCTTAATCTATGTGATGGCAAAAGGCTGGAATGCTGAAGTCTAGCTACATTCATTTCAAAACTACTAGATATGTCGAGGTGGTGAGAGTCTTTCTCCTGAAATGTTTGTTCTTCCCTGGCCAATACTGGATGGATTTAGCACCCTCTGACTCCTAACACCTAATCACCTAAACACCTAATTTTATCTGGATAGCTGTGATTTGGGGTAAACAGTCATCGTTCATCAGGAATTGCCTATAACCGTTGGATGGCAGATTTTCCCTGAAGTACACTGTCACTGTGTGTCCAGACTCAGTGCTATAGGATGAATCTCCCCGCTGTCCATAAAGTTCAGTTACCAGGCAGATTAAACCAAGGAATATTTGAGAGGACTTAACCGATAGAGTTTAGTTGTAAATAGCCTGCAGCACTTTGGTTACTGCTGTGATAGTGGTCAAATTGAAAACTTACATAGGTCAGATGTTCTCTGATACCTGGCTAATCCTGCTCAGTATGAAGATGCACAATGATATTGGTTCACCCACTCCAGACTGCCTGCCCCACGTATGTTTCACCACAGCTCAATATATGAGAGCGTGGCTATGTCAAGGGCTTACAGACAGGCAGTATCAGAAACTCAGGGAAACAGACATCTGATGGTCACAGACAATTCCTGATGAACAGCAGCTGTTTTTCACCCCAAATCATGACTAATCAGACAACCCGAGGATTTTCTAAAATCCTCTACATTTTGGACTGTGGAGGGGTCAGAGGGCATTAAATAATATATTATTGGTATTAGCCTTGTAAGGCAGCAGACTACGCTACCCCTCTATAAAATCCTGGAGTGCTTCCTGTATTGGTAATGCACACTAAGGCCTACTGAAAAAAATGTAATAATAATAAAAAACATTTTTACTGCTTAAAGCTATATCCTCCCCCACCCCTTTTTTAAACACACATCACTTAGGGGAATTGGGAAAGTCACTTCACTAATCCCTGCACTTAATGGACTGTATGTATAAAACTCCTATACTATTACTATAATGGCATTGAATTATATGCCTTCTTGTTATCATGACTAAATAAAAGTTATATTTTAAAGGTACAGGAACCCAAAAATGGAATATTATAAAAATAACTGTTGTATTTACTGTACGATTGGGATATCTGTGTTTTTATGCATATCATTAAAGTTTGTACATGTTAAAAGCAATAAATATTTTATTGATTCGTTTAAAGTCCTTGCCTTATAAAGTGTACAATGCTACAAGCGCTCCCACCTGGTGACATTATTTTCTTCTGCATATAAGAATCCATTAGAGGTGTTTAGGTAGCTGCTTAACAATATTTCTTTTCTCCATTTTTTGGTGCGAGAAATACTGTTTTTTAGTCATTCATAAAAATGCATTTTAAAAAGCACGGGATCAATGATTCAAATTAGAATTGGTTTATTAAATAGCTTAATTAACTGTGTTTAGGAGAAAATAGTTTATTACAATGGGACAGAAATCCTCTCCTTATGAGTTATAGTGTGCAAAGTTGGTGGGAAGCAATGCTACTCTCAGTTATTTTTGTATATTTTCTGTGAAAGACAGAAAGACAAATGATGTTAGGGCAAAGGAGGTTTGGGAAGGAAACAGCTGGTGAGGATTACCTTCTTCTGGTTATGACTGTTACATCTGTTTTTTGGCACTTGGAGGGATTGAGTTCTAGTCTGCAGCCAGACAAGAAGCTGACAATGCGTAATCTTTTCCCTGCCAGATGAATGGAGCTTCTCTGGTTAAAGTCTATGATTTGAGTTGACTCTTTGAATTTTTTAAAGACCAATAATTTGTAATAGAATGCCGATATGTAGATACAGAATAGGCTGACATAAACAGGCTCTTCAGAAATACAGAATGTGACATCACATCAATGTAATCATTTGTATTCTTCAACTCCCAAAAAAAACATCCTTTTCTATCTCTGTATGATCTTGTAGAGCTTTCTGCAATCAAATTTTCCTAACCTTCTTATTTATGTAATGAATGTTTTATGAATGACAGATCATTTATATGGAAGTGTCTTCAAACTGACTACCCATAAGTCAAATGAAACACGGAAGTACTGTTGTATGGGTTTCAACATTTTTACCAAAGGACGAGCAAACCAGCAGATCCACAAGTGAACAAAATTATTTTGCAATAAATCTAATATTTAAATCTGGTGTCCACTAAGAATCCGCATCCAAAGTGAAATAAACAGCCGGCTTCAAAAACTGTGTAGTCTAAGTGCAAAAAAAGGAATACTTCAGCGCACAGTGCATGGATACTTACATAACAAACATGAAATGCCCTTACCGTGACACACAGAAACAATAATAAGTGATAACTTGTAGTGAAAAACAGTGTGAAATAACCAAGTGAATATCTTATGTGATGTTAACCCCTTCATGACCACACTGCTTTTGAAATGTTGTGCGTTAATGACCGTGGCTGTTTCTACACTTCTTAGGTGTGTGTGTTTAGCTGTAATTTTCTTCTTTGTCACGTACTGTATCAACACATATTATATATTGGTTTTTTTTCAGGACAGGAAGGATTTCTTTTGATGCCATTATTTTGTTCATATCATTTATTTTATTATGAAAAAAAAAAGAAAAATATGGTGAAAAATGTATAAAAACACCACTTTTCCTGACTTGTATTCGTACAATCTTTTACTAAGCTACAAAAGCAAATGAAAAAACTTGCTAAATAGATTCTAATATTGGTCCTGAGTTTAGAAATATCTAATGTGTATCTGTTTTTTTTTTTTTTTGCTTTTTTTAATGTTATAGTGTAATAAATACAAGTAGCACATAGCTGTTTCAAAACCATTTCCCCCCCCCCAAAACTAGGGTTACTGAAAATGTAACACTGTCTGTCATGAATCGCTGAATCAGCCCTGCATGTACACATTTTTATACAGTAGACATCCCAGGGTATTCAACTTGGGGTATTTTGACACTTTTCATGCAGTTATTTTACCACCAATCTTTCACAAGCTTTGGCATAGTAATCTGTTTTGTGTTTATTTTCTCACACACTTAGTATTTAAGTATGAATTTAAAGGAGTTGTTCTGGTTTTTTTTTTTGCCAAACAACACCCCAATATAATTTCAGCAACTTCCCCTGAGTATAGCGGCACCCCACATATATAGTTTTGCTAGGCTTATGTGGCAGGCACAGGGCCAAATTTAGCATACGGTCATTGCAGCTTAGAAAACATGTATTTTGTTATGTAAAGCTTATGACTACATTTCCTATAATGCTCAGCTAGCCAAAAGGGACCTTGGCATCATAGGAAATGTAGCCTATAGTAGGAAGCACAGATTTTTGCTATACTTGCTATCCTGAGACCGCATGGATGATGCTATCCAGGTGAAATTTTTTTGATGATCTCTAACCTTGACCCAAGGGTTAAGGTTAGCACAATAAAAAAAAAAAGTTTTTATTTAAAAAAATAACTTGAGTGCTGGATGTGCTTGGGGAGACCAGGGGGAGACTTCCAGCATTATATTTAGTCTCTCCCTGCCCAACAACTGCTGTCGAGCAGGGAGAGACTATAGCTGTCGAAGCAACATCCGGGCAGGGTGATTGGTCATGGTGCCCGGATTTTTTAGGGGGGCCTCAGCCATCATCGATCACCAAGGGAATTTTCCCCCATGACATCCCCCAGCGGGGGTGACACCCGTGGTTCCGACATCCCTGCAGAGAATCGCCCTTTTTTTGGGGGGTGGGGGGGCAGCCGAATACGCTGGTTGCCCAAAAAAAAAAAAAGTTGAAGAAATAAATATTTTACACCAGATATGACAGTACGTCAGATACTGGCATATTATTGGGCCAATTGGCGGGGGCATATTAAATGGCAAAACAATACTGGCATATTTTTGAGGCAATTGGCTGGGGCATTTTAAATGGCAAACCAATACAGGCATATTATTGGGCCAATTGGCTAGGGCATAGTAAATGGCAAAATAATACTGGCATATTATTGGGCAAATTGGTTGGGGCATATTAAATGGCAAAATAATACCGGCATATTTTTGGGCTAATTGGCTGGTGCATATTAAATGGCAAAATAATGGCGGCATATTATTGGGCAAATTGGCTGGGGAAAATAATACATTTGGCTGGCTCCCAGCCTCTTTTATCATAGGAGGGTCAGGGTTACTTGCCCTGGTCCCCATGAATATTATGGGGATAGCTGCAGTCCTCTGGCCTCAAGAAAGAAGCAATTTCAATTTAGTTTATTATTTTAATAACTGGAGGATTGAAAATCCTGAAATTTGTCTTTTTTGGCTGATTCCGTGTTACTATTTAGGATTTTGGTTTATATTGGGTACGTTGAATCCTATGGATTGTCTGGCTGATATTCCCAAACCAATAACAATTATAAATGTCACCATTAAAATTAGACATTAAAAATGAGCTGCATACATTTTTTTTTTACCATTATCCCGATTTTTTAAGCAGTATTCTGCTTCTTTGTAAACAGTAAAATCTGAGAAATAAAACACATGCTATGAGCTGGCTCTGTTGTGTTGTGAGTGTTCTGAAGCAGTCACAATTAAGCTGGTTTGTCAGCCTTCATTAGGAGCAATATGAGAAGTTCCAGTCATTGATTCTTATGAATTGAACAAGAATTACTGCCAGAAATGTCTATGTTACCTCTAATAGACTTTGATAAATCCCACAACACTAAAAGGGAATATATGAGAATATTATCCATGATTCCTCTTTTTTTGTATCTTAAATGAAATGGGAACACCAATCAGAGAGCACTTCTGCATGCAAACACCCAGATAAAGGCAATTATACATGTTTATTCACTGTTTAAACTTAAGGTGGTAGTCACAGAGCGCACAAACCACTCTTTATGGTCTATTCACTAACACATTCAATAATAGCTCGAGGATGTCAAACTCAACCTCCAAACTCAGGTGCCGGGTTAGTCTCAAAAATATCTTTGATCAATTTGCCTCCCATTATAGCCTATGGGAGGTGAACTTAAACTATAGTTTTTCTTCAAAGACAAACTAGACCTCCCAACTCTGGGATGAATTCCATTACATGAGATGAATCTGTTCAGGTTTGGAGGTCAAGATTAGTGCTGATCTCGAAGTCCAATCTAAAATTTTAGTGAATAGACTCCTTTGTCTTTATTTCAATTAAACATCACTGTTGTGTGTGATTACAGGAACCACATAAGTTTTTTCTGCTAGTGCGGACTAAGCAACAGAGTATATCCCCCTTTTCTGTACAACTAGATGTCTGCTCACTGAGAACTTCATTTTGTACTTTTTTTCTGCTATATAACTAATTTTCGGAATGCCATGTTGTTAAGAAGCAAAATGTGTATTTACTTCAATTTAATATAGCAGAACTATTTATGGAAAAAGACAAACAACATTTTTTTTTTTAATTATCACTGGCCTCATTCAACATTTCAGTAAAGTATAACTAGTTTAATTGGCACCATACGGTTATATTGTTTGGGTGTACGCATTTTTTGTTTACAAGGTTGCCAAGCATGAACTACTTTGTTTGACCTTATATAGTAAATTTGTTGCTGCAATGCTGATTTGTAAATATTTAAAAAATGTAATTCAGTCTCCAAAAATGTAGTTTAATACTTAAAGTTGATCAGAAAATCAGGGAGTGACCAGTACTTCAAATTACATAGAATAGCCTACGATCCTCCTTTTGGGAGGACACATGCACCTCTAAGATACACTACCAACACACACAATCTCTACAACTAATCTGATTTCACTAAAATGCCCTGTGGTAAAACCAATAAAAACGTACCTGGTTTAACTCGTATATTTTCTAACTGTTGTTTGTAATGATTTCCAGATTGTACCAGTCCATACGTTTCTAACTTGTCAAGCATGCCACTCTTCCCAGACATGGGAATCTGAAACCACTTAAGGCTTTAAATCAATTTTGCTTGAACGTGACAGATTTAGCCTTGCAAACCTGGTTAAGAAGTTGTGGATAATCTTTTTTTGTTCTCTGTAAAAAAAACAAAAAAAAACATGTAAAATAAGAGTTACACTAAGTCTTAAGTGTATGTTGTAGAATGGGTCATTCCTTATGTAGGGAAGTGTGTTTGAAACATGATCGTATGCATCTAAATTTTAATTCTTTGCATGATATTGGGATTTTTGTGCGCTAGATCTGTCATACCTCCCAAGAGTGCCATTTCAGGTTGCACCATGTTTCTCTTCATATAATTATTATAATAAATTAGTTTTGTAAGACAATTTAAGCTTTGCATATCGATATTTCTATATATTACATTAGCATTACCATGTATTATTTGAACATTAATGTATTTTCCATGTTTTTGTTAATTATTATGTTTCTCTTTTCCTTACAAGAAGACACCTTGAAGAAGCCTGATTAACAATCAATGGGTGAAACGTGTTGTGTAAAGGAGAGTGGAGGCAACATCTAAGTTTTCATGTATATGCAACTTAGACGTGCACTTATTGGGATTGTGGTGAACTGCTGATTTTAGATAGAATGTAAGGTGGTGATAATATGGTAACTTTATACAATGTTTAATCAGTATTAGACCACAATAAAAAATGCATATCATTTATAAAAATGTATATTAACAAACTTAAAGAGTTACTTAAAAAAAATAAATGTAAAAGCAGAAAATATAGTGGATCAGAACACCCAACGCGTTTCACCACTGGGGTTTCTTCAGGGTTGGCTACACAGTTTGAAGTTGTTTGTACAGTTGTCATGATTATTAGCACCTTTAGTTTTGTGCTTGCAGCAGACACATGAAGAAGGGATTCATTTCCAAATTGTATCTAAGCAGCTGTGGTTGCTTATTTCTGTTTCTTTTCCTCCATGTATGTTTTGCTAGGCGAGGCAGAGGATTGGCCGGCGGCTGACTGTTGGCAGAGTCAGATTCACAGCCTTGCGGGCAGTAGTATATCTTGGTTTTGTACTTCCCTAGGCAGACAAAATTCAGCCATCCCCACACCCACGTTGCACACCTACGACATGCCCCATCACCTACGTTGCACACCCATGACATGCCCCATCACCCACATTGCACACATGTTAAATGCTCAATCACACCATTACATGCCCCATCACCCACATTGCACACACACTAAATGCCCCATCACCCCCATTACATGCCACCATCACGTCTATTACATACCCCTACCACATCCATTACATGCCCCCATCACCCCAATTAATTGGAAGGAGCTAGAGATTACTGAACAGGGGGGAGGGAGCAAAAACACCCTCTGGCAAAGAGCCGCCCTAGGCAGGTGCCTTGTGGAAGATACACTACTGCTTGCGGGTGCAGATGTGTTTAAAGCTTGAGTGCTTCAGCAATGTATTGCTATTTGTGAGACTTGAATCTGATTTGGTCCCACCTGTCAGTTTTGCTGCAGGTGAGTTATAGTTTTATCAGAGCCACTGAACTTCTGATCTCCTATGACCACAAAACCTTGTCTGGGTATCACCACATTCGGATGTATTTCTGAATATGTGGCCCCTTTATTTCTGATCATGTGACCCACTTAAAAAAAAAATGAATAGGTTTGACACAATTAGGATAGGGGGCCAGCAGCACCTGGTTATATATAACATGCAGCCTAATAAAGTTTTGGTTTTATACCAATTAGAAAATACTATTCAAGTGCTAGTGGTTTGTTATAAATGTGAACTAATATAAAAAAAATAAAATTATAAAATGGACTTGTAGTGCTATCTATAGGAAAATATCTCACAAAAGAACATGTGTTCCACATCCGTCTTATTTTCCAATTCTTCATTTAAACAGGATTATTACAAGGATGATGAAATGGTGTAAAATAAAACAGCAGAGTAAATGTAAAAACATAGTTCACCATTCTATTATTTCAGTATACCTTTCCAACTGGAGATTGGGGATGTCAGAGCATATAGAGGCTAGACGGACCATTAAAACAGTACTAAATGTTTTTCCCATATGAAGGAAACACCATGTTGCCAAAAAAACTGAATGTATGAGAGAGAAGTTTTCCTGCAAGTGAGGCTGGATGGAAGAAAAGAATATTATTTGAATAATTATGAGGGTACTAAGGTCAGGGAGCAGGCTTTAGAACTTGTCTGGCTAGCTTCCTCACAGACTCACAGAGAGTTGGCAAACAAAACTAATATAACATCCTAAATAAACACTCCATTTCAATGACCCTCTTTTTCCATAGTATTAAGTCACTTTCCAAAAAAGAAAAATGAAATTTACTGAAGCTGTTCTTGATCAGTTTTTACCAAGCAAACCACAAAAGTAATTGCTGTATTGTGTCCAAGAAGAGGCAGGGAGGTCAAACAGATGACTTCATAATATCTTACATACATAAAAAAGTAATTTCCTTTACTTTACTGGTGTTAAAAATATGTTTTGAAAGTTTTTAAAGCTTTACCACCATTCTTAGGCAGTCTAGATGGGCTGAATGGTTCTTATCTACTGAAGCATTCTTGTTTACCATTGAGGAGTTCAATGTAGACTGTAAAGGTGAAAGTCATGATTGCAATTACCGTATTTTCTGGCGTATAAGACGACTGGGCGTATAAGACGACCCCCCAACTAAGTCATCTTATAAGCCGGAAAAATCGCATCTATATTTTATCCTTTTAGGTTAAAATATAGAGTTTTCCACCCTCCTTCCCCTTTCCCCAATCCCCAGTACTTACCTATTTTCTGCTCTGTCTCCCGCTGTTAAGCCGGTCCGTGGCTGTGAGGGAAGCGTTGTGAGCTCCCCTCCAGCCGCGCGGTCAATAAAGTTTTGTTTAAAAAAAAAGTTTAAACAGACTTTATTGAGCCGCGTGGCCTGAGGGGAGCTCACAACGCTTCCCTCAAAGCCACGGACCGGCTTAACAGCACGAGCGGAGACAGAGCAGAAAATAGGTGAGTAAATCCCAGTACCCGGCGTATAAGACGACCCCCCAAAGTTTTTCAGGGGTTAAAAAGTCGTCTTATACGCCGGAAAATACGGTACATCTCCACAGATTGAAACAGGCTCATCATGAAAGTATCTTTAATTCTTTACATTGAAAGAAAAAAATACAGCAACCAGTGGCACAGGGTCATGGAAATAAATGGTATGAGTAAAGTATGTGCTATACACTGTATGAAGTTCAATACTTTACTCATACCATTTATTTCTATGATTCTGTGCCACTGGTTGCTGTATTTTATTTTTTAAATGTGAATCCGCCCCAAGACAATACTTTTAAGAAAAATTAATTTATTATCATTATTAGTGTGCAGTCCCATGTTACTATGGGTCCGCACACTATCATAAATATGCAGGGAACCACCTAATTGCTGAGTGCAGCGTGAGAGGTGAAGCTACATGCTACATGCCATCACCCCCTCGCACTCAATAAAGTCCAATCCTGCCACTCAGGTTCAGTCAGAAGTAAGCCGGAGCTGAAATCGGATTCCAACTCTTAGTTTTATGGGGGACAATTGTGTGTGCTGCACTTTCCGTTCCTGTGCAAGGAGTTGAGATTATGCCCATTGTGGGTTTAAAAACAGGTTGTTCACCCAGTGGTATGTGCCATGTCTGGGAGCCCCCGGGGGGAAGCAAAGATTAACCACAGGGGGCTTTGACTGGGTTAGAATAGGGTTAATGTCCTGGGAGATAGGGATTGGGCAACAAGATGTGTGGGAGTTATGGCCATATAAAAGTGTCAACTGCCATTTTAGGGATCAGATATTTTAGTTGAATCTATTCACCTACCTTGAATTTCCCGCCCACCCTCCCTATTTTGTTGGTGTTTAGTGTGAGTCATGCGGAGCTTGCAAGGGGAGTTCAGTTTAGGACAAGTTGTTCTGTATCAAGTTGGTTGTTGGTGTGTGTGGTGGTTCTGAGCAGTTTGGTAGCTCAAACCGGGTGGGAGGGGGATGTCGGTAAACCACTCCTTTATATATGTATGTGTTTGATGTGTGTGATGTAATAATTGTTATTCCAAGCTTTTTATCATTCCAGAAATTATATATATCCTTTTGGGGTGTCATTGCCAAGTGTAAGTTATTAAGGGGCGGGGTCATGTGATATGAGGCAATGACATATGTTGTGATATTTGATAAATATGTGACCGTAATTATTTTCCAAATACGGTGTCTGTCTATCAAGTCTTGTATCAAAGGGACATTATCCCGATAATTGACTATACCCTAGTCAGGAATCCTACTGGAGTTTGTACTGGTTTGTAAAGATTATGTGAGAATGTCAGTTTCCTTAGCAATGAGCCATGCAAAATGTGCCACAGAAGCCCACACACTTTATCTTGTGTTTAACACCTTAGTGACCTTTTGACTTCTAGAACATTTTTGGTCATTCTATACAATGGCTGTTTTTACACTTCTGTAGTGTTTGTGTTTAGCTGGAATTTCCTTCTTTCTCAAATACTTCCTCTCTTGTTATGTAGGGTACCCATACATATTATATGATGGGTTTATCACCCTAAAACATTCTTTAGATACCATTACTTTAATCATATACTTTACCACAAAGAAAAATAAATTGTGATGAATTTTTTTTTTTACAAATGTTATATATTTGACATGAAAAGTCATACACATACACAAACACAAAAATAACAAACTGCTAAATGGATTGTTATATGTGTCCTGAGTTAAGAAATAACTTTTCCTAACTACAGTGACCTTTTGACCCCAACCCTAGCACTATCCATAATGTAAATCCAATCCTGACCCTAAGCCATAGACCCCACTGAATTGCTATGTATTTGGGACTACTGTGGCATTCTAGACTCTGGGAACTGAGTAAAAGTAGTGTTTTAACCTGCTGTTTTGGAGGGTCTTTCTTGCAATCATTGATGTAAGCAGATATTTTGTTCTTCATTGTGCCTATCTTTTTATGAGAATTTTTGAATCCTGACTACCAAGAACCGTAGTGGGGGTCTACCCATGCAATTAAGTGGGCAGACAGAAAACATCCCCAAAAATGTTTTTATCCTGTTATGCTGTTTTTTTTTTGAGATTGCAAAGATGTTTGATTGCTTACAACATTACATATAAGTATTTCTTTAAACTGATATTACTGTACAAGGTGTGTTAGTGTAAGTAAGCAGCATGACACTCCTATTATTTACCACTGTGTGTGTATGATACTGTGGCATGTTCTAAGGGGAAAACTGACATGGTGGCATGTTCTGATGGGCAAATGGATAATTTAGCCACTTATGTGAGGCAATGTGACACTGTGTCAAGAGCTGTGGGGCAATATGGAAAATGACATGAGTTAATGTGTCATGGTGCTCGTCTGCTAGATGTGTCCACTTAAGCATGGCTAATGCACAATTCACAGAAGGAACAATGGATCCAACCAACTATGCATTTCATGAGCTTCACTTTCTTCATCACTGGTATCATAGTTTGCAGTGTAAAACTCATAACATTGTACTAATGTGTTTTAGCAGTCTGTACTACTTTTTTCAAACGTAATGTCCAGCTTAAGACGCTATGGGAATCAACGCTATGGGAATATTATTCCACCTCACTAGGTTTGTCGATGCACAACAATGTTCATCTCACCTCAACTCATATGCAACTTAAATTTTGGTGAATTCCCCCATTACTTACTATTTTATTCGAAATCTTACCCAGTTTGGCAGAATTATTACAGGTTTGAGATTTTAATATTTTTGCATACACATGAGCGATTATTAATTATTATGAACAATGATGACTGTTAATGTGCTAATGTTAACTGTAATACTGATTTTCTGGAGATGAAACGAATATCTTATCTGCTATAGCAATACATGGGGCAATTTTATTAGTTAAAGCAATGTGCCATGTGTCTCTCATGTACAGTTTTATTGTATATAAAAGGTAATGCAGATAATATCCCACTTATAAATCATAATACTGCCTAACAATAAGGGGCTTTGATGGGAATGAACAAACTCTAGCTAAAGATTTACACATAGTAAAGCATTATATCTGGCAGTGAGCTTCTTCTGAGTTCAGTGTCTAGGAGGAGTTATACATCTCAGAGTCCCTTTAAATCTCTTGTTTTTTTCTTAAACAAAGGTATTATTTGGATTTGCACAATAATGAGGCATCCAGGACACTGTGAAAGGAGTACTTAATTCAGACCACAAAGGCAACGTTTCAACTCCAAAGAGTTTTTCTCAAGCCTGGACTCCTCATTATTTGTTGCTTTTTTCTTATTCCTTATCTTGTCACTTTAATAAAACAATGTTATTTTGCTGTTGTTTATATTGCATGGTTGATTTCAGTTGTTACTAAATGAATTTATGTTTTACTACAATGTGTATTAGTAAAGGGTTATTACTGGTAATTGTATTAGAATAGGTAATAATCCTGTGTCCATAGTTCCTGTATTTGTATCTATTCATCTGTCCTGTGCCTCTGGTTGTGAAAAGCTCAGGCTTCTAGGAGGCATGGATAGATATATTATCATGCCATGATCATTGGAAGTAAAAGTAATATTGCACTTAAAATTAACCTATTTAATGTATACAAACATATCCTGTTCTCTTATAATGAACTAACTGGTATATTCACTAACAATCGTGTATAGTGTGACTTAGAAACATAGAAACATAGAATGTGTCAGCAGATAAGAACCATTCGGCCCATCTAGTCTGCCCAATTTTCTAAATACTTTTATTGGTCCCAGTTCCCTATCTTATAGCTAGGATAGCCTTGTGCCTATCCCATGCATGCTTAAAATCCATGACTGTGTTTACCTCCACCACTTTCACTGGAAGGCTATTCCATACATCCACTACCCTCTCAATAAAGTAATACTTCCTGATATTACTTTTAGGTTGCCTTGGTAGGTTGACTTTCACTGTAAATGTAGACCTCTCAAGTCGACCTCCTTACCCTATTCTGTAAAAGGATCTCAACCTTCCTCTCCCACCACCTCGTCAAAGGCCATCTCGATCTCCCATTTCAAACTCCCTTCAGTGAAAAGCAATACAAATGGTTATTCACTAAAGTCCAAAGGGAGTTCCAATTGGGAGGCAAGTTGGACTTTGACATCCAACCCCCCTTGCACAATGAAATTAAATTTACCCTAACTACCCCCCTACTGATACCATGGCTCAGCCAGTTGTAGTGGGATCCACAGAAAAGGCCTTAAGGAGCTGAACAAGGTGAAGGCTAACATAACACAAGGGTAAATGAGAGAAGGGAAAACGGGTGGGTTAGGGTACATGGTCCAAAGAAAGTTGCTGGTGGTCCTTGCACCATGATCTGTACCAAAGCTGGCCCTACACATAAATGTGTTTCAGACACTTTTAGAGGTCAGAAAGCCTGAAATAACTAGGTTTGTTTAGGCTTTCAATGTGAACTGCAGGGTGTTTATATTATTAAAATACTTGAGTAACTGTTTCAGTTTTTATCGTCAATTAAAAAATAAATACAACTTTTGGATGGAATTATTAAGGGTTTTAATCTACTTAATTATTTGGCACGCGATTGCTTAGTCTAATGAATTACTCTCTTCCTGTACCAGTTACATAAATTACATAAACATATAAAACTACTCATAAATATATATCATTTTATTTTTAAGTAAGCAACTTTATTATACAGTACTCAAAGTAAATAATGTTTTTATGACTAAACAGAAGCATTTTTATTGGTTACAGTAAATTGTTTGTATGGTATTTTCCTTTATTTTGCCAAAGCCTTTGACAATGTAGACCGTGGCATCGTATTGAAAAAACATAAAAATTCAGGTATTGGTGACCATCTGCCAACCTGGATCCAATCATATGTACCACTCCTAGTCACTTGCGGTGTACCTCAAGGCTCAATACTTGGCCTCTTACTGTTCACATTATTCATAAATGAAAACACGTCTGCAAAGACTCAAATGCACCATGTATCCAGGCGACACTAATCTATGCTAGCAAACCAAACCTACCACAACTTGAGCTTGTGCTCCAAGACCAGTTCACAGAGGTAGAAAAGTGGATCACAAATAACAAACTTTTCCGAAACACTGAAAAAATTGTCTCAGTGCTCTTTGGAACAGTACCTAAATTACATAAAATACAAAATTCTAAGTATTAGACCAAAATCAAACAGCTCACTGACTACTGTCAGTTCTTTCACATATCTAGGTATGTGGCTATACCTCAATCTATCTTTTGGCCCCGGTATTGAAAAACTCTCATCAAATCGTTATGCAAAACTAGATGCCCTGTACAGAAACCAATCCTGTACATAAACAGATTGTACAACAAATGCTAATGCCAAACATTGATTTGGGGGATTTAGTTAATGCCCCTGCACCACAAACTCACCTTCATAAACTTATTACATTGTTTAACTCATTCTGCCAATTTGTGCTACAATGTAATTACATGACCCACCATAAACGTACTACATTATTTAACCCATTCTGTTAAATTGTGCTACAATTACATGACCCACCATTGTGACATGCTAAAACTGTTGAATTGGCAACCACTGGAATCCAGACACACTCTTCATCTTTCCAGCCTTGTGTTTAAGAGCTTTTCTGGGAAGCTCCCCCTCTACCTGAATCGAATGCTCTCCTCAGATGTTCCCACCTCCTACAACCCCTTATCCAGTACAAACAGTTTATTTACTATACCACAATATAAAATTAAAGTCTTTTATTCCTCATTTTCCTACAGAGAACCGGAATTATGGAATAACCTCACAAACACCATAAAATCTTCTTCCAGCCTAAAATCCCTCAAGAGAACTCTGTTAATATATCTAAATACAGAATGCACCTGGAATCATGGTTGACTATCTTTCTTACCTGTTTGTGTTCTCTGTTACATTTAAGTTTAGAAATGCCCCATGTTTTCAATAGAAGTCATGTACATCGCCATCAAATGACATTTCAATTAATGAAATATTCAATGATTTGCTTTTATTTAAATTGAGTTATATCATTTATAAATAGCCTCATTTTGAGATATGTTTACTTTTTCTTTCTAATTTCAGCAAAATTCAACATAGAGAGTAAAGATAAGAGTGGAAAGGGGATATCCCTGACATGTACTATCTTACATGTATAAGCATTCAGAACGATAATCTGTGCTAGTTGATGTATGGAGTTTTGAGTATCTTAAAGAAAGTTCACAAAAAACGCCAGCTGACACCAGTAAGATGAAGGAGAAGCAAAGTAATAACAAACCAATACTTTCATACAACGTCCATAGACCATACAATAAAAAATGGACACAGAGACAGGCTCAAACAAATAAGATTGTGCTAGACATCTGACGCGTTTCGCAACAAACAGTGCTTGGGCATAAGCAATCTAAAGACACACTAACATACATCGAATTTAAAATCCACTAAAGGGATTTGTGAAAGGGGATGGGTAAACAAAGCTAGATTACTAATTGGAACTTAGGTAGAAGAACTTACATTTATGACTACTAAAAGAAAGCTCTTCTATCTCAAAAAAGCAACATAGAATGTGTCGGCAGATAAGAGCCATTCAGTCCATCTAGCCCAGGCCCAATTTTCTAAATACATTTATTAGTCCCCAGTTCCCTATCTTGTATCTACGATAGTCTTGTGTCTATCCCACTCATGCTTAAAATTCTTGACTGTGTTTATCTCTACCACTTACGCTGGAAGGCTATTCCATACATCCACTCCCCTCTCAGTAAATTAATATTTCCTGATATTACTTTTAAATCGTTGCCCCTCTAATTTAAGATTATGTCCTCTAGTTGTGGTAGTTTTTCTTCTTTTAAATATACTCTCTTTCTTTACTGTGTTGATTCCCTTTATATATTTAAATGTTTATATTGTATCCCCCCGTTACGTCTTTCCTCCAAGCTATACATGTTAAGATGCTTTAACCTTTCCTGGTAAGTTTTATCCTTCAACCCATGAACCAGTTTAGTACCCCTTCTCGGAACTCTCTCCAAAGTATCAATATCCTTCTGGAGATACGGTCTCCAGTACTGTGTACAATACTCATAGTGAGGTCATAGTGAGGTCACTCAAAGTGGCCTCATCTGACACTGGGGATCCCGCTGCAAGTCCCTGCAGTGGGATCCCCAGTACAGCTCATCGCGGGGAGCCGCGAAGAGCTGTTACATGCAGGAAGGTCTATGCCGTCCTGCAGGTTTTTGCTGTAAAATATAGCCGACGCTCACTTTGAGAGTCAGCTACATTTTCTGTGTCAGACTGAGGCCACTCAAAGTTGCCTCATCTGAATGAGCGGACCTCGCTGCAAGTCCCTGAACACTGAACTCATAACTAGCCATTTGGTTTAACAAAAAAATAAAATAAAAATGGGCTGCTCAGTTTTAAATGCTTGGGCCTATTTTTTGTCCCAACCCGGGCCTGATACCATATATGTGTATGATATGGTGCATCAAGACATGTGCCAATGAGAAATAATCTAGGCATGTGAAGGTGTTATGAGGTCTCGAAAAAAAAAAAGTAAATTTCTCTAGTGCAAAACTCTTCAACAATCTTTCATTTCAAACATGCTTTGTAGTATTTTAATTGGATAGCCTTTTCTTTCCCATAAGGGTTCACTATTGTATTGTAGTCATAGATTGGTTAACATTATTTCTTGCATATTTTACTATTCAATTCTCCAGCTTACATCTGGAGAATTGAAATGACCAAAATTATAGCTAAATTCAGTCCATTTTCTTGAACCGAATACGTCCGAATATTGGCCCAAAATTGACGATTCTGGGCCAAAATCGGCCACATTGAGTAGATGAATTTGCAGAAAATTCCACTATTCGGCTAGAAGGTTGAATCTGATCTAATTTCAGGATCGGTTAGTCTATATTGAGTAGACCCTTAGGTGTTATACAGTATTAATAAATCCTAATCTATATATTTGCTAGCCACCAGCCTATCCACTAGATAAGCAAATTATAAGCATACGAGCAGGTCTACCTCATGTATCAACCAGTCTGTTTGTCTAATGTATAAAGTTTTGTACCAGATGCTGTATAGAAAGTCTTGGCATAATATAAATAAATATTAATGTAGTATAATGAAATTAGGAGTATATTATAACTGAACTTTGTAACGTTATACATGCCAATACATCTAAAAAATGCTTGTTTTTATTAATTAGTAAGGTATTAGGTTGATCTTTAACCACAGTTTACATAGATATTTTGTGAATAATTGAAAAAGCATTATGCAAACTAGAAAAATATGTATCTGATAACAAAACATGTCAAAGCTGCAGAGAGTTACTGATTTGCAATCCGCCTCTGCCTTTTTGGGAAGCAGCACAAACCTTCAATAGGCAATATATACACTACCATTTAAAAGTTTGGGGTCACTGTCCTTGTTTTCCATGAAAACATACATCAAATGAGTTACAAAATGAATAGCAAACACAGTCACAATGTTTTAAAATAATCAATGTGGATTAGCTAATACAACTGGCCATTGGAAGTGATGGTTTCTGATAATGGACCTCTGTACGGCTATGTAGCTATTCCATTGACAATCATCCATTTCCAGCATTCACAACGTCTGCAATGTATTTCTGGTCAATCTGATGTTATGTTAATGGACAAAATTAGCTTTTCTTTCAGAAAGAAGGAAATGACCCCAAATTTGAACGTTAATGTATATCAGAATGTGGACTTCAAATGTAGCTACTGGTTCAAACCCAGGTTCACTAATAGAAAATAAAGTTAATCATTGAAAACCATTGAGTCATTTTGGCAGGAAACGTTTATTATACCATCGGAAAAGTACTGAAGATCCTCATTAAACTTCCACTATTTGTTATTGAGTCACAATGACAATGGGCAAATGAAGAAGGGTTAAATAATGCAGAGAAGTTACTGTTTATAAGCCAACACAAGACATAGAATCATTATTTACCTTCAAACCGAAGTTTTCCAGCAGATATACCAGGCACCCTGCTGAGGAGTACAATCTGAAGCTTTGCAGGAGTCCCGCTCTTCCTGGAGAGCTGGTGTAATATTTATCTTTCTCGATTACAGCAAAAATCATCACTCAATTCCCTTATGACATAATCTGATCTGTTTACAGCAAATAAGCAATGCACACAAACTATGTGTCCATTACATCCTGTACGTGCTCTCGCCCTTTGGCACAAAAAATGTACATCGACTAAAGATGTCTGAGGTTCTCACTGTTTTTGTTGTAGATCATTGATGACAAACTGTCAGCCTGCAGTCCAGCCATGGCCCTCAATCATGGTTTGTGCAGCCCCTATTGTGCCTGAAAAGAATCTTTTCCAAAACCTCAACTTCCAAAGAAAGATAAAAGTAGATCTGACCCAGGATTCTGAACACCATGCCAGCTATACAGAGTAAAGAGGGTTCAACAAGTGTATTCACTTTGTTTTTTTAAGGCATTTCTACATGATATTAAAATTTATTTATATAGCGCCAACAATTGACGTAGCGCTGGGTACAGAGCATTGAATGGAACTAAATACTAAGTTAGACAAACTGGAACCGACTGATACATGAGATAACGAGTCCTGTTCGCTGCATGCAGTTGTCCTTTAAACCTTAAACGTTTATATGGTTTTATACAATGTAATACATTCAACATTTGTCTGTCAACTATTGGGTTAAATTTATCTTAAAGCTCAAATTAGAAATGGACATTTTAAAACTAGGCCACAAGTGGAGAACTAGAGAGACAAAGTTTATTGATTGTTGGCTAATTCATAAAGAAAACAGAATAGCAGGTTCTGTCTAAAAAGTGACCATCTGTTACACTGGTGACAGAGCCCAGAAAGTGCATTGTTCTACTTAGTTCAGAATGAATAAAAGTCTTCTTAAAGTGGGCTTTTAGTGAGGAGTGTCTGGGCTGTTTTCGTATCGCTATAGAGAGCCACCTGCTGATTCCTAGATTGTTTCCTGAAGTTATACAGACTTCCCTCGTCGTTACTAGCAGATGTGCCACCATATACATGCTTGGTTTATATTTAAGAGGCTTTAATAATGTTTTGCTTTCTATTGAAAAGCATTGGATGCTTTTCTAAATGATTTTCTAAGTGATCGTTTTTCAAAATGTTCTTTTACAAAATATCAGCAAAGTTATTTTATTTTTATTTATTTGTGTGTGTTGGGTAGTGAACAGGAATTAGACTCTTTAGGGGGGGGGGAGGTAAAAATAAGAGCACAACCAGAGTTTAATTGAATTACTTAAGTATTAATAAATTAATTTATTGACTTATTAATGTATTATAACCTTGATGAGTCTTAAGTGGACTCAATATGCAAAAGATGTATATGTACATGAGAAATGAAAACAAATTAATAAAAAATACAGAATATAAAATATAGTGGAATATATAGTAAAATTGTGTGTTTGTCCCACTTACTTGTATCATAGCAAGAACCTGCTCTGGTACATATCATCTTTATTGTCAATATTTTACTTATCTCAAATAAAATTTCATTATTAACCCCTTAGTGACAAGACATTTTCACCTTGACTTTCCCTTGGTGACAATGGCTGTTTTGACATCTCTAGGGTGTTTGTGTTTAGCTGTAATTTGTTTCTTTCTCACATACAGTACCCACACAACTTATATGTTGTTTTTATCGTCATAAGAAGGGCTTTCATTAGATACCATTATGTTCATCATATCTTATAATTTACTACAAAAAAAATCATAAAATATGATGAAAAATTTAAAAAAACACACTTTTTCTAACTTTGACCTAAAATATAATTTACACAAATAAAATCATTAAAGAAGACCCAGTCTAAATAGTTTCTAAATGTTCTCCCGAGTTAAAAAACATGCATGTTTCCATATTTTTATGTATTTTTTTGCGAGTTATGGGGCAAAAACCAAAAATAGTGTTTTTTGGTTTTTTACTATATTGATCTTTTGACCCCAACCCGAACCCAAAATTTAACCCTAACACTAAATTTAACCCCAACTCTAATCCTTATTATATCCCTTAATATTTTTTAACTTTAATTTAATTTTAACCCTATCCCTTATGCTAAAAAATATTTAATTTTAACCCTATAGGCTAATATAGCTAAATAACCTGTTTTTAATTAATTAAATATTTATTTTAAATATTTCCCATTGCAATGCTACTAAACTAGTCAAGTAGCATATTCAGAGCGACGGAAGTGAAGTTACTTTCACTTCTGAAGCTCAGACCGGCAGAGGACTTAGCCATATTGACGGAGCAGCATGCTCAATATGGCTCTCCACGATCACTCCGTGGGGCGATCGTGGGGGTCCCGAAATAGAAATTTCGGTGCTGGCTATTGCCTTGATGTCGAGGCAATAGACCAGCACTGTTAAAGCGGTTTTTGCAATCGTTGATCGCGAAAACCGCTTCTTTCAATGCAGGACGTGCCAGGCACGTCCTTTGTCGTTAAGGGAATTTCTCCCACGACGTGCCTGGCATGTCCTTTGTCGTCAAGGGGTTAAGTAGCGGGAAAAACAAGGCATCTATCATACCTTTTTAGTTTTGTTTTTTTCCCCAAAAAAATGGAACATACTTGTTGAATGATTTTTCTAATTCAGCTATCAATACCTGATTAATGCAAGTCCCTTATTAGTTCAGAGTTTAGTGAAAAATAATAACAAAATAACTAGTATTTACATAGCGCCTTTCTCCCAGTGGAACTCAAAGCCCTTTTTTTAGTTCACAAACTCAGAACTGATCAAATCGGCAGCTGAATAATAGATGTTATTATTACCCAATTGATGGAACTAAGTTATCGACCTCGGAACGATAAGTAGACTTTACTGGCACTTGCAATGGAATGGAGAGCACTTCAGGTATGTTTTAACTTCAGGAAAAAAATGATATCCCATTCTTGCCATGGCCTCTTCCTGGGAAGGGTATTTTAGCCTGCTAGCTCCACTATAAAAGTCTCAAAAGATCCAGAGATACTGCTCAAGACTTGGAATGTTCTCAATCTTGGCATCTTCAGTTTCTATGAATCACTAGAGATACTCCCACATGGACCTCCGTCTCTACACTACCCATAATCAATAATGTATAGGTGTATTTATTTCAAACAGGTATAACCCCACCATCCTAAAAGGGTATGAAACAGGGAATAGCATCACAATGACAATATGCTTATTACAGAAATTACTGTTAGATAGGATAACAATTTTGTGGCCATGTATCTTGGGTCTCATTTGCACTAAATAGAGTGTACCCCCTTTAGTGGAAACTATACTTATACATTAAGGGAGATGTATAATGCTGAAGACCTAAAAGGATGGGTAATTTTATTTCTCTGTCTACATACGTTATGTTTCTGGAGAGTGGGGCCTTGCCTCTCTAGAAAAAGCTATGTTCTAAGTTAAGACAAAGTCACTATATCTGCAACAACCAGATCATGGACCAGATCATGACCTTCACTGGACTATCTTCCACAGAGTCACTTTGAGAGGGATCTGCAAGACACTTCCCCTCACCTTTGCAGTTTTATGAGACTTCTTCAGGATCATGACAGGCTTCCCTTTTAGGCAGACTTACTAGAGGACTTGTGTATCAAAAAAATAAAAAAATCTTGTATACAACCTCACTTTGTTGTAAAAAAACACATATAAGTTGAGACTCTTCATAGAAACATAGAAACATAGACTTGAAGGAAAGATGTAACAGGGAGATATGATAGAAACCATTTTTCAAACCATTAATGATT
Organism: Pelodytes ibericus; assembly: GCA_036172795.1. Classification (NCBI taxonomy): domain Eukaryota; kingdom Metazoa; phylum Chordata; class Amphibia; order Anura; family Pelodytidae; genus Pelodytes; species Pelodytes ibericus. The sequence goes on from CM069858.1 coordinate 168,805,387, forward strand.
ATTTTTTTAAGCTGCTAGTCTATAATTTGTTGTGATGTTTGTCACTAAAAAGATAAAATACAGATCAATAAAAAGAAAAAAAAACAGCACCAATGAATTACACATTTTTTATAATAAATTGTAATTGGATATATACTGATCCTTTTCTCTTCCTGATCCTTTCTACTCAATTTATGAGCATTGGAGGAGGAACAAAGAGGATACTCTACTATATTAGAAGAGCCTTTAAACCTGCTGGGTTTGTGAGTGCAATACTTTATCTCACTTATGCCATACCGATATCAAGATATTCTGCACTATGGTCTATGTTTTGTTCTCTCTCTTTACATATATTCTGTAAGACATTGAAGACCATCCATTTGTGTCAGAATTCTACTATTCCAGGCAATTATTATATTCTGGTATATTTTATGTAAAAGTGGTTCACTTAGCGCACCTACCACCTCAATTTTGTTTAATGAATTACACACCAATCCTTTCTGATATAAGAACAGCTATTATATTAATATAAAAATATAAATATGTAGATAGACACCTCAAATATAATAAAAAAACTACCCAAAATGTATTTAATAGTCACGTCACATACATATAATCCTCAATATATTAAAATATATACAACATACAATGATCCATTTTATCTTATGTACATAGGCCTTTAAATGCACCCAAAAGAAACATACAAACATCAGCTATTTAAATACACACTATAAAAAAAAGTGTGACTAAAACTTACTTATATAAATATGTATTATTTGAAATGTAAGTAATATCTTTCTGGGCTTGATCCCCATGACATAATTGACATTGAGATTCATCCTGGTAAAATACTTTATATAAGTAAAATATATATTTTTTTTAAATGAGATCAACATTCTATTCTTTGGTGCTAAACATAGATATTACAATTATACAAAATAAAGTCGAGTGACTCCGTTGGGAAAATAGATATATTGAAACTAAGTAGGAATTTGGATGTCATTTGTCTGATTTAAAAACACTGTCTGGTTTCAATTCATTGCCATTTGATATGAGGATTCATTACTTGGTGACAGGGCTGTAGCAGAGTTGTTTTTACTGTCATTTATTTATTATCTGAATACATGTGACAATAAATAGAATGCATTTTTTTCTGTCTTTCACCAGATTAAGCTCATTCGTCATGGCAGTAATCTGTATGTTAAATAAACAATTGTTAGACGGGATAGTAAATCGTGGGTCTATGTCATTAACATTTGGAGATAGATAAGCAAATCATGAAATTTCACACAGAACTGCTGGAGACTTATTTCTACTGTTTCAAGGAGACTGACACACACAAAAATTCTTTCAGCATCTGATCATTAAATAGCGACTGAACTGAAATGTATTATTAAACAAAGAGTTTACGTATTTTACTTATTGGGTTGTTTACCAACCTCGAAGTTTTGGTTTGGTTATCTATTCTCTATTATAAATACCCATATTCTTTACTTCCTGGCAGTGCTTTTCCAGAATCAGTATAGATGGGGTAGCAGGGCAGGCAATTGAGATGGGAATTTCAAACTTTAGGCCAAAGTAACCAAGTTGGAAAAATTCTCCAATGCAGCTGAATGGGAGAATGTTTCCAACTCAGCTATTTTGGCCTTAAATGTGATATTCCTGTCTGAATTCCCTGTAATTCATAGCAATTCTCTCTTTTATTAAGTAGACCCGGAATGTACTTCCTATGTGGTGAATGGCTTTGATGAACAATATTGTAGTATGTCTCTACATTAATACTAGCAATGGTTAATCACTCAGTGAGCTAATGCACCAGCTGTATCCTCAAGCTTGCAGGTTCAATCCCACTGTATCCTCAAGCTTGCAGGTTCAATCCCACTGTATCCTCAAGCTTGCAGGTTCAATCCCACTGTATCCTCAAGCTTGCAGGTTCAATCCCACTGTATCCTCAAGCTTGCAGGTTCAATCCCACTGTTTCCTCAAGCTTGCAGGTTCAATCCCTGGGGTGGTCAACTTAATCTTTAATCTTCCCAGTTAGATAAAATTAGTACTTGATGAATAGTGATATCGCCCAGATGTTGGGCAAAAGGGGTTACTTGAAACTTAGAGACCATCTCAACGTATCTTTCCCAGTTAAATCCACTTATTTTTGCTATTATCACAATTTGGTGTACATCAAGTAATGTATTATGTTATTATAAGACATATAGAGTATATTGCTGCATCTTCCCAGTAATTGATATAGTGTACTATTTTAAACACATCTTTGAGAAATGAGTTTAATGAATGAAAGAGTTTACAGATATCAAATAATCAATGTTAACAGGGGAAACAACGGTACGTCCACTGTCAGTTCAAAATCACTTAGCAAGAATCACTACTGCAGGATGATTGAATGTCCATGTATATAAATTACAATTGACAAGTCTATTCCTATAGCTGTTTCCAGTGTCTCAAGGGAAAGAACCCCTGTAAAAGTCTTCTAGTATATGGCATACACTGAATTATATTGCCATCACTGAAACTGAATCTATTTGTCCTGAGTTTGTCAGTCGTGGGGCTTTACAAGGGTCTTTCAGAGACACAAAGTTTCAAGGTGACATTTATTTTTATTGCATTTATATTTTACAGCCCGTGTAAATTTATTGCTGGGCCATAATAAAAAATGATGCGCAATTAAGCTTCAATAAAGAGGTCCAGTGAGGTCATAGCTAAATTACATAGGATCACTGTGATGAAAAAAGAGCAATATAAGTCTGTCTGTTCTGCTGATCTTTGTAGGATTTCTTGCACAGCTTTTTGCCCAATCACAATTAAACAACTAGGGTTTATATATCTGTCTGTTACAGGAATAAATATGCCCTTCCATTCACAATAAATACTTACTTTGGATGTTTCCCCTTGGCATAATTTGTGATTTTTTTTTAATGATGATTCTGTGAACTGTAGACCCTAATTCATCTTGGAGTGCATCATATTTTAACTTTTTTTTTTAAATCACAATCATTACATACTCTGGCTTTGAAGCACTGTGCCTTGCAGGCAGATTGAATTTAAGATACTAGTGTGCTAGCTTATGAAATATCAACATTCACAGATGGCTAACAATTTAATTCCAGAATCCTTTGCTTTTTTTATTTTTTTTTAAATATATTTGACTATATTTGGACACTGGCCAACTCCAATCCCCCAACAAGTTGTAAAAGGGCACGTTTATTTAAAAACCATGTGTTTAGCTCCAATGGACGAATGGTATACTTCCAAAAGGTAGACTTCTTAGCAGCTAGCTTATTTAAACACCTTTAATGTTATTCAATAAGCCTGTCTCTAAAATGCAATAAAAAGTGGTAAAATTCCAGATTCAACCGGTTCTGCAAACACATGCTTTGCTGATGATATCCAAACGAAAAAATAGCATGCAACTTCCAGACTGTGTAATCTACATGTGTCGTTTGAACGGTTTCACGCAGTGTGTTTGTAGGCTGCATGCCAGTGGCCTGTTTAGGAAAGGTACAATGGAAGTATACATTAACTTCTCGGTTTGAAACTTAAACATATTCTTTTTTAGAATTCAATAAATGTTGGCTCATACTATATGAATAAAACTAATAAAAACTTAGTTATCCTTTGTAGTGAAATATAAACTGCAATATGAGTCAAATTCTTTTTTTTTTTAATTATAATACAAAAGTCCCCCCAAAAAAAGGTAATTGAAAACATTCATGGAAAAATCATACCGCTATCTTGCACAAGAGACAAGAGCAATTACTTTTTTTTTTAGATTTTACATCAGGTTGAACATTGCACAGATTAAGTGGGATGGACAGTTCTTAGCTGCTGTAAAATTCTAGACTTCTGTGAAAGAGAATACAAATTCCGTATTCTAGAATGGTGCTCGTGTCAGCTCTCCACACGACCCCCAATTTACAGAAATACAAAGATGGCAATATTTCGACCCTAAAGGGTTCTTTGTCAATCTATAACAAAGACAAGTAATTTATACAAAACACGTGACAAGGTAGGCAAGACAATTTGTTCAAAGTGCATAGACGTGTTTAACGGACAGAACTTCACAATATCACAACACAGTAATCTGAATGAGAAATAACATCTCCAAATAACAACATAGTAGTATGTTGTAATCATGACAAACATCACAAATAAAATACAGCAATATCAAAAAAGTATGTATAAAATTTGTAGTATCTGATGTGCCAGACAAAAAAAAGGGAGACAAACTATCACCTAATATAGCAGTGTTTTAAAAATATATGTCATTTAAGTAACAATACCTATCAAGGAAAATAATGGTTAAAAAATGAACAAATAAGGCACACATTTAAAGCCAATACTGTACCAATCAATTAAATAATTCTGGGATATTAGTTCACCATAGCATATGGTTATGCAGATGAAGCTACTCCAAAATATTTTTTATATAATTAACATTAGGAAAAAAATAAGAAAAATAATCTTACATAACAGACATTGTCATACATTTTATAATGTGATCATTTTAACACAGAATTTGTTTTTACAGAAAGGACATTAGCTCCATTAAGTGCTAATGTGTCTAATACATGCATCCACCATGCCTCTCACATTTTAAGAAGTTTCTCTATGTCAAAACCCCTTCTAGGTCTAAACACTTGTTCAACAACCTGGAATTTTATATGTGTTTTATCAGGGCCGATCCTAGGGTCACGGGCGCCTGGGTGCAGGTTTTCTTTTGGCACCCAAAAGTGGGCGTGGTTATATTATGAACCCCTCCCCTTTAGACATGTCTGTTCCAGACGCCCATTAGAGCACAAACTTTATTTTGATGTAAAGGACAAACACAAACTTTATTTATTTAGATTTATTTATTTATTTTAAATAAAGATATATATTTTGCCATAATACTGTGAAGTGGTTTTATTTATTTATATGATGCTCAGCCAACAACATGGGAGAGTTTTTGCTGGCTAGCAGAATGAGTTTTTCCTACCGTTCCCATGATGCCCAACCAGCCAAAGTCTGGCTGAGCATCACTGGAAAAGAAGTACACAAGGAGCGATAAATAATATTCCACCATGCCAGTCACTCACGTGTCTCTCTCTCCCCATGCCCCCATGTCTTTCTCTCTCTTTCCCCATACCCTCATGTGACAGATCCAGGCTATCTGGGGATATTATGTGATACGAATGGGAAATGTTCGACCATTATAAAGTTATGTGTTTTATGTGTTTTTAGTGTTGAAATTAAAATGGCAATTCGCCTCTGTCCTGGAGATAATTGAATTACTTCCCAATTATCTCCAGGGCAGGGGGGGAGGAAATCATAATGCCTGCTGGGAATAATCTGTGTCTGTGGGTCCTAAATTGGCTTATGTCTGTCTATTGTTACAGTCTCCCATTGGTTCCCCTAGGGGAGTGTCCACCAAGTGGGAGACCTGGATAAATACGGGCGTGTAGCCCACAGTAAAAGCAGTTCATGTTTTACCTTCAACACAGAGCGTGGTCTCGTTATTGGGGGGGAAGATCTACTAAACGGCGGTTTGTGCATCTGATGCTGAGGGTACCGTGACAATTGGTGGCAAGCGACGGGATGACCCTCATCGCCCAGAGAGACCACTGCAGCCAGGATTAATGGAAATACCGTACGAAAGGCTGAAAAGAGATACCCTAAAAGATTTATTGGAACAGAGAGGCAGACAAGCCACTAATCTCAGGAAAAGGGAGATTATTACAATATTAAACGAAATGGATGTTGTACCAGGGGCTGAAGGAACCAATGGGTCCAGCACAGCTGACAGAACCCCCGAGGAGGCAAGCTTTGACCGGGCTGTAAGAATCAGGCTGGCCCATTATGGTCCCAACCCGACTATAGAGACCATTGACCGGGTCATAGCCGCTGTGGAGGCCAACCTGCTTCGCCAAAGCGGTGCTGCAGCAGCCCCAGCAAATCCGGTGGAGAAAAAGAAAGTACCATTTACTGCATTTAAACCGTTTGTGGAGACAGAAGGAGAGATTGATGGGTACCTTGCTGATTTTGAGCGGCAATGTGGTCTACACAAGGTATCCCCAGAGGACTGGGTCACTATATTATCAGGCAAGTTATCCGGCCGGGCCAGTGACGCTTTTCGGGCCATTCCAGATGAGGAGATTGGGGATTATGTAGCAGTGAAGGAAGCTTTGCTCTCCAGGTATGCCGTTACACCAGAGGCATACAGGAGGCGGTTCAGAGACACTGCCAAGTTAGCTGGGGATTCGTATGTTGAATGGGCATGTAAAGTGCACCGCATAGCTGCCCACTGGATGGCAGGGTGCCAAGCCGTATCCGGGGAAGAAGTGTTGCAGATGTTCTTACTGGAGCACTGTTTTGAGGAGTTATCCCCAGGCGTCAGAGAGTGGGTAAGGGATCGTAAACTCTACACTCTACATGAAGCAGCTCACCTGGCAGACGAGTACACGGATGCCCGTAAACTGGACAGTACCATGGGTAAATCTCCTGCCAGAGGAGAGTATCGCCAAGCAGCACCCCCTCCACCTACCATCTACCAACCACCTATGCACCGCCCATCCGCACCCCCTCCAGCTAATAACTATTACCAGCCATCCCGGTTCAACTCCCGGGCCTACTCCCAACCTATCCGTTGTTTTGGGTGCAAACAGCTTGGGCACAAACGACCAGAGTGCCCGCTGAATATTGCTAACCAGAACCAGTCCTGGAGGAGACCGACCAGCGGGAACCAACGGCCTACTCCGCCTGCTGCCCACTGCGTAGAGGAGGAGGAATGTTGGGGCGTCCTACATGAGGCAGACCCTGTTCAAGCTGCCCACCGCGATAACCGCCAACAACACCGCCAACTGGTTAAAGTAAACGGGAAGGAAGTCAGTGGTCTACGGGATACCGGGGCGACCATGACATTGCTCCAAAAACACTTGGTGCCAGAGAATCAGCACACTGGGGACACCGTGGTTGTGAGAGTAGCCGGAGGCGCGGTGTTTCGCCTACCCGTTGCCCGGGTACATTTGGATTGGGGAGTGGGCGCCCGACATGTGAATGTGGGGATCATGAGGGACTTAACGGAGGATGTCCTCCTTGGAAATGACTTGGCTCCCCTTGTTTCTGCAACGCTCCCATGGATCCCTCTGAAGCGAACGCTGTTACGACCCGTGCCCAGACACGTGCCGCCGAGACCGGCCCACCGGCTGCCGAGACCCAGATGATTCATTAATGGACTGGGGGCTGTGCTGAGCCAGGTCGGGGAAGATGGAGGAGAGCACCCTGTCGCAATACCTCAGCAGAAAGCTACTACCCCGGGAAGTGAGTTATGCGGCAGTGGAGAAGGAGTGTTTGGCCCTGGTCTGGGCATTAAAGAAATTGAGCCCCTATTTGTACGGGCAGGAGTTCTCGCTCATCACGGACCACAACCCCCTTGTCTGGCTTAACCGGGTCTCAGGAGACAATGGTAGACTGCTGCGGTGGAGCTTAGCGTTACAACCTTACAACTTCACCATCAGCTACCGACCCGGTAAGCAGAACGGGAATGCGGATGGATTGTCCCGGCAAACCGACGTCCCTATTACCTCCTAGTCCGGTCATCCCCAAGTTGACCCGCCACAGGGTCAAGCCGGGTCTGCCGGAGTGTTCCACAAGAGGGGAGCCGTGTGACAGATCCAGGCTATCTGGGGATATTATGTGATACGAATGGGAAATGTTCGACCATTATAAATTTATGTGTTTTATGTGTTTTTAGTGTTGAAATTAAAATGGCAATTCGCCTCTGTCCTGGAGATAATTGAATTACTTCCCAATTATCTCCAGGGCAGGGGGGGAGGAAATCATAATGCCTGCTGGGAATAATCTGTGTCTGTGGGTCCTAAATTGGCTTATGTCTGTCTATTGTTACAGTCTCCCATTGGTTCCCCTAGGGGAGTGTCCACCAAGTGGGAGACCTGGATAAATACGGGCGTGTAGCCCACAGTAAAAGCAGTTCATGTTTTACCTTCAACACAGAGCGTGGTCTCGTTATTGGGTGGGAAGATCTACTAAACGGCGGTTTGTGCATCTGATGCTGAGGGTACCGTAACACCTCATGTCTGTCTCTAACTTCCTATACCCACATGTCTGTCTCTCTCTCCCCACTCATACCCAATGTCTGTCTCTCTCTCTCTCTCTCTCCACCAATACCCAATGTCTGTCTCTCTCTACACTCATACCCAATGTCTGTCTCTCTCTCTCTACAATCATACCCAATGTGTGTGTGTCTCTCTCTCTCTCCACTCATACCCAATGTGTGTCTCTCTCTCTCTACAATCATACCCAATGTCTGTCTCTCTCTCTCTACAATCATACCCAATGTGTGTGTGTCTCTCTCTCTCTACAATCATACCCAATGTGTGTGTCTCTCTCTCTTTCTCCACTCATACCCAATGTGTGTCTCTCTCTCTCTATCCACTCATACCTAATGTCTGTCTCTCTCTCTCTCCCCTCCTGCCCGCATGTCTGTCTGTCTCTCTGTCTCCACTCCTGCCCCATATCAGGCACTTTTCAGTGCTTTATTTTTTTAAACATAGGCTGCGCCAGCACAACGAGCGCGAAGCAACTTAAAACTACGCATTCAGCGTAGATAACTCTCGTGAGTCTGTTTTATACATTGGCGCACATGCCGATTGCACCAGCGTGCGCCGTGTTTATACATGTCCCCCAGTGTGTATTTGTGATTATGTATGGGTGTAATTAAATACAGTCACATAATCACACAGTCATATGCAAGTATGCAGTTACATAGACACACATATATACAGTCACACACGCAGTCAGTCACATACACACAAACACACATATACAATCACATACATACACATAAATATACAGTCACACATGCAGTCAGTCACATTCACATACATACACACAGAAATGCTGTCGCCCTCCCTGCTTAATTACCTTTATGTGCAAGGAGGAGGACGTTCTCGATGGCAGGGCCGCCACCAGGAATTTCAGGGCCCCTTATTGAACACATTTTCTGCCCCCTCCCCCAATTAATATGTCAGGGTTATGCCAATTAATATGTCAGGGTTATGCCAATTAATATACGAGGGTTATGCCAATTAATATGCCAGGATTTTGCCAATTAGTATACCAGGGTTATGCCAATTAATATACCAGGATTTTGCCAATTAATATGCTAGGATTATGCCAATTAATATGCCAGGATTATGCCAATTAATATGTCAGGGTTATGCCAATTAATATGCCAGGATTTTGTCACTCAATATGTCAGGATTATGCCAATTAATATGCCAGGAATTTGCCATTTAATATGTCTGGGTTATGCCAATTAATATGCCAGGAATTTGTCACTCAATATGTCAGGATTATGCCAATTAATATTTCAGGATTTTGCCCCACAGTATGCTCGTTTACACCCTCCTCCCCCCTGCTCCACTACTTACCTCTGCTCGGTCTCCCGCCTGGCCCAGGACGCCTGCTTGATGGTGTCTGCAGAGGCTGACACCGGTATCTAGTTTCTTCTGTCGGATGTCAGCTGACATCCGGCAGAAGAAACTAGATGCCGGTGTCTGCCTCTGCAGACACCATCCTCCCTGCAGCCAATCAGAGCGCGACGGGGGCGGAGCTTGCTTGGTGTGATAGGGAGGTGCGGTAACCGCAGGCGCTCACCTGCGGCTCACACCTCCTTGTCACACTAATCACAGCGCGACAGGTGCAAGCTCCGCTCCCGTCGTGCTCTGTGATTCAGGCGCCTCTCCTCCCGTGCGCCGGGGCGCGGTGCACCCCGTGCACCCGCCCAGGATCGGCCCTGTGTTTTATGCTTAGGTTCCTCAAAATGAGAAGGAAGAGATAGATCTATTTTTATGTCTTGAATGTTGGCTTGTCTTAAATGGTACACTCTTCTTAAGATGCTCAGTGCTATTTGTGTAATGCACTGGGCCCGGCTGGTATAGGACACTGAGAGCCCACGTTGAGGCACTACTGAGAATCCCTGCAAACATCCTGGGGCAGGCAAAACTCTAGAGGGAAGCTTGAAAGCTGGCCCTGTGGAGGCAGCTGTTGTATCTAGTATAACACAGCTAGGTCTGGAGAAACTAAACAATGCACAAATGGACAGGGTTTCACATTTATACAGAGCAGATAAACCAGTCAAAGAGAAACAACATAAACCTGAAATGGAACAGAACAATAAACAGCAAGAAAACCAGAACTGGACCAGAACAGAAGACCAAAGGAACAGAAGCCAGAAACATGGAAAACAACACATTTCTTGCACCCACAGGTCTTGACAGAGGACCAAGATTGTATTTACAGTTCTTGTTAGAGTACTTAGATTGCACCCACATGTCTTGGCTCTGTAAAATATGAGTACAAATTCATTAGGGATGACATACCCAAACCAGAATTCCTTTACAGATATATAATACATTGTATTTTTTATTTGTGTTTTTTGTTTCATGTATCCATCTGATCTAAGTTCTCTAATCATTTAAAGAGATAAGTTCTAAAGTTTTGTTCTTGTTTTTTGCATTACACCTCATATATATTTCTGTCACTTTTTATATTGTATCACAAGGAGAAGGCCACACAGGTGTTTTTGTTGCAGTTTTTTTTCTGGTTTTAATTATAATTTAATCACCTGCTTTTTTCATTATTTCTTGAATTGCAACCATTGCATTAGGTATGACAGTGGCCATTTTTCACATTGGCTCTCTAACATCCAAAGATTAATTCTTAAGACTTATGTGGAACCAGGGCTGGCCTTAGGTGTTCAGACAGCCTGTGTGGGCCACCTTTGTGGCGCCCCTTAACAACACCCATTTATAGTCCAGAACTATCACCTGGCACACCACCTGCTGTTACCTACAGTTCCCATGAGGCTCAGCCAGACATACTCTTCCATGATGCTGGCTGAGCATCATGGGAAATGCAGTCAAAAGAAGATAAGAATGCAGATGTTAGGTTTGGACTACAATTCCCATGATGCTCAGCCAGGCGTCAACCATGATGCTGGCTGAGCATCATTGGAAGAGTAGTCCTCAACAGATTAAAAAATATATATATATGGTATTAGCCTCCCTCCCAGGATCCTACCTTTCTGGCCCAGGAGGAGGTTTATCTAGACCCTGGTGGTCTGTGGAGCACCCTCCTGTGCTGGCTGTTGTGTGGAGGGAACTGCTGGTCTCCCTCTTGCAGAGACCTGCTCCCTCCATTCAGGCTCCTCACATCAAGACTAGTTGCGGGGATATGATGACTCATATCCCCTGCTCCCCTCTGATTGGCCCTGTGATGACTGACAGCAGCAGGTCTCTGTCAGAAGAGGCAGAGACCTGCTGCTTCTCACAGGGCAGGGAGAGAGTGTGCAGCTCCCTGTTACTCAGAGACTGCACACTTCTAGTGCTGGTGCTGATCAGAAGATCGGCACCACACATAGAAAAACTTGTTGCATGGGGGGCAGACGAGGCGCCGGTAGACAGGTGCCTCCTCTGGCACCCCCTGGGTGTTGCGCCCTGTGCCGTCGCACAGGTTGCACACCCCAAAGACTGGCACTGTGTGGAACTATACTGATAATGATGTTTTTAAAAAGCAAGGCTACAATATAGGTTGTGATTTTTTAAGAGAAAAGCTTGTCTGGGGATTATTAAATAAAAGTATAAAAGATATAGTAGATACCCCTAAAGAAGATTTAAGCAACAAAAAAGAAAACCACCAAAGAGATTTGAGTGTCCCCTTTTATCACTAATTGCAATAATTATTAGACATGTGCAAAACTAACATTTTCGTTTTGTTTTCGTCCATTAGGACGAAAATTGTATTTCTTTCGTCTAAAACGAATTTAGTTCATTACTGCATTCGTTTCAGACGAAATTCGTTCATTATTTTTGTTTCGTTTTATTCGTTCGTCTTATAGAATACGTGTAATACTATTGGCTTTCTATAAACCGAACGAGAGCCCCATTCATAAGAAATTCTATGTAATAGTATTAAACGTATTCTATAAGACGAAAGTCTATAAACCGAAGGTCGTTTGGTTTATAGACTTTCGGCTTATAGAATACGTGTAATACTATTGGCTTTCTATAAACCGAACGAGAGCCCCATTCATAAGAAATTCTTTTGAATGGGGACTCCATGGGTATTATTTGGTTAACAAATCTACAGAGACCACAATCAGACAGAACAAATGAGAATAACAGTGTGCATCAAAAATTTGCTTAGCTAATGTATCTTTAAAAGGTATAGAGGCAAATAAAACACAGCACACATGGACACATATAAACATATAAAATAATGCCCAACTTCCCATTCATAGTTTTTTTTTTTTTTGTGGCTAGGTGAAAGAGACAATATAATTATCTGTGTCAGAGGAGTCAATACTTATTGTCCCTTCTAGGTGGTATTCATGCACACTCAAGTGATTTCACAGTGGAAGGAATGAACACTCTCAGGGTGTGTTTGAAAAAGATTCCCCTGTGGGTGATTTTGTGTTCGCATCCCTAATCACATTTAAGTGTTCCCTCATCCTATACTTGAGAGGGCCACATATATGGCTTACATATTACTTATGCCAGTTTGATGACAGATGGCATTGTCATTAGTATGCTGCAAGCACGTAACAGTTGAAGAGAAACTAGTTATTACCATATGATGACAAAGCATGCATATTGGGCTGCCACATTAAAAGTTCACGATAGCTCACAGCCTGGACTGTACTTTGCTGACCCAAGTGGAAGGCACAATGTACAGGGTAAAAGAAAGCACATCTGCCAGTACAATTGAAGCCTCTTTTAGTTATTGATTTAAGGCGTAAGTCTGCAAATAACATCAGTAAGCGTGTATTGATGATGTTAGTATGTTATAAATTATGTCAAACTCCAGGATTTAGGTAGTAACAAATGCAGCTTTAATAGTGGATCTATTTCTGAGACGGGTGCCCAACAATTCTTGTCTACTGATCCCATCAACAATTCTCTTGGTCTCTCCTGGAATAAGCCCTAAACAAAAATATCTTTCCTAAATCCCTGACCTTTTACCGGTGCACCTTCTCAGAGCTACAAATCCTATAAATATGTGTGAGGCCTGCCACCAACCCAAAAACAGGTTGGCAAAGGAGGTGACAAACATGGTCCCCATGGCAATCAAACATATGGACTTTACTCCCTATATACTTGGGTATGTTTTTATTACTTCATATTTGCACTTGCAGTGCTGTTTCAACCTTCACTGGTTGCCATCTAGAATTGTTCACTCACATTCTTCTGTTGTTTATTCAAACTCAAATATTTGTTGACCTATTATTTTGCATGAATATTATTAGGTCCTTTCAAGAAATTAGAAATCTACTAATCCTCATTTCTTAACCTGATCATCACTCAATCCTTTTCCCCCCTGGTACTTCTATATTTGTTAATTATTATCATCATATAAAGACAACCAGAGAAAACACAGTCCCACCAGAATAATAACAATTTTTGCTTCCAGCTTCTCCAAAGAAATAATGCCTGCAAAACCATTCGTCATTGTAACATTTTTTATCTCAACAAGCACATGGGTCGACAATGGTAATCCTTAGAGAGAGGATTCACCACAATAAAAATGCTATTATTTGAAGTTCACCTGTGTTAAAGCTTTATCTGTGCTTTATGCTTTGATTTATTCAACAGTGAAAGTATATCCTGTTAAAGTCATTCTTTTTGGCTGACAACAAATTATGTCAGTCAGTAGATCACTTGGATTTGTTTTTCATTTTAAAAGTATATACCGGCCAACACTGTGTTCAGGAGAAACTGAATCAAGGCAGCAGTATAAAAAGGTTGCTTTTCTGTTGATATCTGCACATTTGTAGTGTGGTGTGTGCTTTCACAGTAAATGAAACCACAACCTGCTAGAAGTATCAAGACTTGAAAACTTCCAATTTAAATTGTATGGGAAAATGGGGGAAAAAAATCATAAAGGCCTTGCAATGATTTTTAACCAGGTTAGAGCAATTAACAGTCTTTGAAGAAAAGATTTGGATCGACGGAGGATTAAATTAAAATTTACTTCCATAATGAAGTTGCACATAAAGAAAAAGATTTCTATTTCATGTCAAACCCTGAAACATCTGAAATTCTTTATACCACAAATAAATTGGTGGATGTTTAAAAATATAAACACAACTCACAGATGCATACCAGACATACACTTTCAGTGATCACAAATGAAAGCAATATGCTATTTATTTAATGCCATGTCACTTCCATGGCAAAGCTGACTGGCTTGAGCTGAAAGTACATGATCAAAAATGGCATTGACTGTACCCATCAAAATAAGCACTCAGGACGCTGGCAAGGAAACATAGTTAACTGGTAAAGATGTTTTCTAAATGGCAAATGGGAAATATAATGAAAGACGATAACCAGATTTACTGAACATAAGTCATTATGATGTGCTCAGAGCTTTAAAACATAAAATAAATGGATATTTTTTTTTTTTTTTTACCAAGACAGAGATTAATACAAAACAAGTTTAGAGACTAAATATAGATTATCTGCTTAGTTAGTGTGACAGGCAGGTGGTTATAGGGATTGCATCAGTAGTGACCCCTCAACCATGGCCGTTAACCTCCTTGTGCAGATATCATATCCATCCTTTCTTAGCCGTGGACTTGTTACTACCAGTAGGCCCCAGAACTTTGCACCATCTGTAGTCCTGTCCCTGGTGGCAGCACGCCTATTCATATTTGTTGCATCAGTATGATATTTGGTATACTAGGATATTCGCAGACCGCTGGTATTACACCAATATACATTGGGGAGAATGTATGAACATGGCGCAGATGAAGATTGTGCCAAATATCAAATGGTGTGTGCACCAATGTATAATGCAGGAGTCTGCGTTATCTGTGGTTAATACGTAGATTTCGGTTGTGTCTGAGCTAGTTGCACCGGTGCAGCCTATGTATAAAAAAAATCAGGGGCTAAAAAGCACATGATTTGTATCAGGGAACCTCCGCCCAAAAACAGGACACTCTCTCCCTTAATTATTATTAACAACTGGCTTGAAGTCAATGTTAAGTCTATAGATGCAATAACATAGCCAAAATTTTTCAGAAGAAAATGTCAGCCATAACCAAGCCTGAACCAAAACTGCCAGTACTAAGGGTTGAATCTGTTCTGCTTTTTGTAGCATGTACAGTATGACTTGATATAACATCACACTGTTACAGTCCTGATAATTTAGTATTAACATGTAATGTTTCCTCCCTTTGGCACTGTGGCATACCCTGGACATATTGAAGGTCACCCATATCTTTTTAATACACATTTGCCAGTTCCCTATTATTGGTGATTTAACTTGAACTGGTTATTAAAAAGATAGGATCATTAATTAAGGCAAATAGCTTGTTAAAGTGCTGTCATGGCAGCCAGTTAATGCAGATTGTCTTTATTTCACAGATCTGCATCTTACAGGAAGAGTTTGCAATCAGCATAACAAGATAAGAGACCACATGCATAGCTTTAACCAAGATGACCAAGATTGGTTAAGCAGGGTTTTTTTCTGTAGCTTTATGTTAACTCTTTGTGTGTCAGTGGCATGAAGAGGTACATACTTTGAAGGGTTAAAAGCTGGAGAGCCTAAGGATGAGGGCTATATATATCTGCTTTGTTCCAAGCACGGGTCACGACTGTATAAACCTGCCTAGTGTGCTGGTTCCTTCTCAGAGATTTTGTTTATATGAAAAGCATAGAGTGACGTTCCAGCCCTGTCTGAGCCACATCTATTGTTCTCCGTTACAAATGAAGACTGAGTTAGCTTTGTGTAGATTTGAAAACGTCTTCCCACCTCCTCTTTCTTTGCAGAACACTTTAATGACAGGTGTTTAGCCCAGTTCCTTGTACAAACTTTCGGTGCCATTTTCACCAATAATAGATGTAGCTGCCAGAATTCGAGCAAGTCAGGCGGAAAAAAAAAATCCTGTTGGCAGGTAGATTCAGTCACTTTAAAAAATGCAATCTTATGTTAGCAGATGGTAATTAAACAGCAGAGGAAATCAAAATGGTCTCACTTTTCCGCTTCATTGCATCAATTAAACGTGTGAAAATGCAGAGAAAAAATATAGTTTTTGTATCCATTCTTACTAAGTGGTACAATATAGCTAATTATTCTCCCTAGGAATGCGGGTGGCTGTTCATTCATATTACAAATTACAAATATATGACAAAATGCTAGCCACTTTATGTTTTAGGCTACTGTTGTTAAATAAGTAAATAGTTCAATGCCTTAATGGTGGAATAATTTATGACTTATTCATTTAATAACGGTCAATGGGAAGGCTGAACTTGGTGGAGTGTCTACCTGCAGCTCAACTAAATGATATAAGATTGATTGCCAAACCTTGACCTTGCAGTATAAGGCATTATGTGGGTTACAATCCAGGGAAACTGTTCTGTCCCTTCTCCCAACATATCCTATTGGCAACAAAAGACCAGGGCCGGCCTTAAGTGTTCCGGCGCCCTATGCAGGCCACCCCGAGGCACCCCCCTCCTCTCTACCATCATGTTTGTCTCCTCTCCCTCCTCATGCCTGTCTCTTTCCTCTCTCCTCTCCCTCCACTTATGTCTTTCTGCCTTCCCATATTTGTCCCTTTCCTCTTCCTTGCCATGTCTCTTCCCCTCCACCCCCTCTCTTTTCTCTCTTCCCCTCTTCCCCTCCTCCCCCACTGCTGTTTTCTTTCCACCTCCTCCCCATCTCTGTTCTATACCCTCCTCCCCATCTCTGTTCTCTCCCTCTTCCCCATTTCTGGTCTCTCCTCCCCCTCCTTTTTTCTTACTTGAAGCAGGCAGCATAAGTTCAGTGAGTGTTGCCTGCGCTTCCCTTGTGTAGTGATAATGCAGGGTATTGGAAATCCGATGCCCTGCATCATCACTAAGCGCAGGGAGCATGAACAGCACTTGCTGCTCTGTGTGTTTAACACACAGAGCTTATGCTGCCTGCGGCATCCCCATGAAGCAGACGCCGCTCTGCTTCACAAGGTGGGGGTGGACCTTCACCTCTCACCCGGTGAGGTCCGCCCCATCCCAGGATCCTTTACAAGCATTCTGTTAGCATTTCCTGCTGCTCTATTACATTGTCTACCTACCTTTAAGTCATCTGAAAGTACTACTCTTAAATGCCTTTCCTCAGATGTTGAGGTTAGGACTCTGTCAAATATTCTATTATCTGATTTTGATTTTTTTTTACACCCAAGGTGCATAATATTGTACTTACCCTTTAGTTCTATGCTGCATATGATGTGCTTTGAAGACCAAAATTCCATAATTTTTGCAATACGTATGCTTAACTGTGATTTTCTTTCTTCTTGTTCAGTCCACCTACACAAATTATATATCACTGTTTAAAGGACAGATAGGGCTTTCTTTTGATAATATTATTTTTATGATATGATTTAACTTACTATTAGAAAAAAATATAAAGTATGAGGAAAATATGCCAAGAAAGACTTTTTCTAAATTTGGCATGATTTTTTTTATACAATTACAAATGGTGAAAAAGACACAATCTATATAGTGTAACATTTGTCCTGAGTTTAGAAATACCAGTGTTTTTTTCAAGTTATAAGGCAATAACCGATAGTAGTAGTTTTTTGTTTCCTAACCCTTTTTCTTGTACAGTAACCTTAATACTGTAAGCCTAAATTTCACCCTAACCCTAAATATACCCCACCCCTTAATCTAACCCTTGAATAAAAACTAATTATAACCCTTACCCAGCTGTAACCTTAACCCTAATTATAACCCTAATTGTAGCTTTAGCTTTTTCGTTTTCTTTTTCTTTTCTTCAATGTAATGTTTCTAACTGCCTCTAGGGGAAGTCAAGCAACAGTTTCCGAGCAACGGAAGAGATTTTTTTTTCACTTCCGTCGCTCTCTGCTGGACACAGTGCACGCCATATTAGAGGAGCATGCCCCTCTTCAATATGGCACCTGAGAAAAAGGTGTTGCATGATGCCTCGATGTACAAGGATTTTGGTTATAGGAGTATAGTTGCAGGAAGATAACCCTTACATACACCACTGAATAGGTATAGAATAAGGCAGGGGCAAGAGCAAGAGTACTTGAAGTTGAGGACCAGCTGAATTCAGGGGTACCAGATAGTGGGGTAAACAAAGTCAAGCAGAGAGGCCAAGGCAGGCGGCTGGCAGAGAATGGTTAAATATACAATATGTGGTCAAGGTATATCAGTGGGCAACATAAACAGAGTCTGAGAAAAAGGTCGGGGCAGGCGGCTGGCATAGAATGGTCAAATATACAATCCATGGTCAACAGGAGAATAGACAACCTGGGAAATCCACAACCAGCCAAGGGTACAATATCAGGGGAGCAAAACACTGTAGAGAGCACTATAACCACACACCACCAGGGCAACAGGAGAACAGAGCAATGACTAGCAGGCAGAGTTGACTTTTATGCCTCTGGGTGTGTTTAAGGTTCTGGCTCTGCAGCTCCATTCCTATATAGTGCACTAGTCTGAACACACCTTCTCCTTACAGGATCTTCAGTCTGCCCATCGTGTCTCCATCTGTCAGCCACACAGATTCGCCTCCTCTGTCCTGGTGGGCCTGCGCCTATCTTCCTGCACCCTCTGGGTGCTCCTGCAGCCTGACCTCCACCTCTGGAAATGGGTCAGAGAGAGCGGTGACCCGTCGCCACACCATGACCGCTGGAGTCATGGTGGGCTCCAGGTAAGTTACCCGGTTGGCGTCTCTGTGTTGGGCCGTGGGCCTGACACGATGTCGCTAAGGAGCGTGCGCTACATTAAAACTCAGCACATATAGATATGCATCCTCATGGTCCTCAAGGACCATGCTTTGCAGACGCCTAGCAACTTTAAGGATTAAAAATGGCAGAAAACAGATAAAGACATCTAGAAAGAGATGTGGGGGGAGATATGAATTCCATATAAATGAATCTGTTACATCACAATAATCATACTTTTAATAGTCGGGTGCAGCCTGCCACTGTTCAACATGCTGAATACTCAGACCTTCCTATCAGTATCAATAATGAAAATTGGTGGGTGTTGAACCCGGGGCTGGCCACAAACAATAATTATGACAGCCTATGTTTTCTAGAAAGGCCTTTCAGCGTTATTCAGCTCTTGGCTTTTGCTCTTACATATGTATATATATATAGGAAAAGCTATCCTCCAGACACTGAGCAAGAGAACATCATATCTGCAATTAATTCACTGGTCTTGTAGCTTTTAAAGTGAAATGCAAACAAAATGGCTGAAGGGCATGATGGAAAAAATGTTCCAAATGCATAAAATATGGAATATCTTCTCAAATAGATTAAACCAGCAAAGCCATTAACTGTAATGTCATAGAACCAAAATAGAAAAGACAGATGCTGTGAAAATTTGGCAAACTCACACAAAAAAAAGGGGAGAGTCCAATGACATTCAGCCAAGAAAGGTCACGTGGAGATTAGTAAGAATTTTCTTGCATAAAGTCCATTTAATAGATGGCAGATTTCATCAGGCAGTTGTTAGAGCTGCCAAAAAATGTAAACATATTGATTTCAAAGGAGTAAAATGAGGAAGAGAAAACATTGAGGGAATTCATCAAACACTGGCTGTAGTTTGGTGATGTCTCATGCAACGGGATTTCAAAACTTAAACTTTGTACGGATGGAATATGACACTGCAGAGTAGATTCCCCATGGAGTGTGGAGATTTGGAACACTTACTGAAACTTATAGACTTCATAGTGTAGTCTGCACGCATCATGCAGCTGTTCACGTGTTGAAATTTGTAATTAAAAATAAAAATGAGAAAGCTAATTTGATGCAATCAACATCTTAACACATCCATGGCAATACTGTTCGTTTAACTTGTGAGTTGTGACCTGCATATTTGGTGTCAATTCATGTGTAATTATGCACAATTTATTACCATAGGGTATGCTGCACACACTGTGACACAAAGACAGCGATAAGATTGGGTGTTTGTCTATGTGCCGCTGTGGCACATGCTGGAGTTGAAAATGAATGCAGAACTTTGAGGAAAGCGCTTTACTAAAGTGTCTACTTAATAAAGTGAAGATTGCTGGGAACTGACACAGGCATTTCTAACTGAAGGTCAAAGTAGCTGAATTGGAAAAATTCTCAAATTCAGCTGCATTTAAAGCAATTTGGCTACACTGGCTTAAAAGTTGAAATTACTGTCTAAATTCCTGGCAATTTTGTCTTTACAGGGACTGTCTAGTGGCCAAAAATCATCTTTCAAATGTTAATGCATATTAATGTTCTTTCAAAGTACATTAAAATGCATGTTTTACATTTTGCATTGCTTAAAATGTAAAAAAAATGTGCAGATGAATTTGTGAAATAACAGCAGTTTGCAAGAAACCAGGACTGCCCACACTAGCTGAGTAAAAGTAAATTTCTTTTTTTTGTGCTACAGGAACCAATGAGAATAATTTCATTCAAATGAATGGCATATCCTGTTTCTCTACTGATGTCATCAGACAATGTGTTGCACTGTTAAGAGATCCTACTGTGTACAATAACAAGGTCATTCAGAGTCCACAAAATGTATTCAATTCGAGGCGCACAGGAAGTGACTAAATTAAACAAAACTTTAATGCTCAGTGTCTATATAATTAGTGCTACACACCTGTAGTACAGATGCAGAGTAATCACTGGGGGAGGGGTTGAATAGAATATTTAAAAAAATCATTTCTGCAGAATGCCTGCATTAAATCAAAAAGCCTGTACACTATACAAACAGTAGTCTTCAACATGTATCAAAGTAAGTTTGGGGACTAGACTGTCCCTTTAAGTTTATTTAACTTTAAAGTTTAAATTTTAATATTAAATTGACCATTTATTTTATGCCTTTGAAATAAGGAATAGGCAGTTATCCATACTATGCTGACATGCTCTGCCTGTACGTTATGTAGGTACTCCACATGGTAGAACTGGCTTCCTCTCTACAACCAGAAGCCAGTAAAAATATAGAAGACAACAAAGAGAAGAACTGCAACTGTCATAAGTCTGCCAATCTGATGATCATTCAATAAATTAGGAGGGCAATCAAACTCCTAGCACCAGTTTGCTGGGTCTAGAACATCAGTTCCTGCATCTGCATAAACAAGAAGCAAGAATAGAAACTTGGAGACCAGTAAAATTCATAGCATGAACTATCCAAAAAGATAGAGGTCCGTTACTGTCGGGATGAAGAATCACAACGGAGCTCCAACATACGCTGTGATGAATGCCACAGCCAATAAACATGTGAGTGTCTATCCCGGTGGAAGACAATGCTGATGCATTTCGCTCCTGTGTTTTGGTGCTTTGTCAAGGGCATGAGAGCAATATAGATTTCTATTATATTGATGTTCCCCATGTGCATAAATTAAATTTAAAGTAACTTATGCATAGGACAGAAATCCGCTGCTTTCATTTATTTATAAGGGGCTTCATTAACATGGAATAGATATTGTCTGTCATAAATCCTTTTCCCTGCCTCTGTTAATTTATTGAGCCATTTGCCATTATAACTTATCCTTATTAACAATATGGCACAAAGTTGGCACTAGCAAGTTGTTTGGTGGAAAATATGGCTCTGACAATCTGATTGAGGTAAAGGTGGCACTGGCACTCTGATTAGGGGCACAGATGGCACAGAGTGCAAATAAGTGCAAGATTTATTGGCAAAATGAAAATAGCATTTTGTCCTCCAAGTCAAATTTGACACCCGAGTTTGGAGGTCAAGTTTGAATTAGGAAAAAAAAAACAGTTTAGATCAGTTCACCACCAATTACTTTCAGTGGAGAAGATGCTCCAAACTCAGTTGTCAAGTTTGACTTTGAAAAACCCCAGCAGTGTAATTTTTTCCCCCACAGGAAATAATGGGACTCGCCAACATTAGAGTAGGCGAGCTGAGAGAAGTGATTTTTTTCCTAAGTCAAACTTGACCTTTAAACCTGAGATTTTTAGAAAATACCAGTTTTTTTATTCTTTCCATGGAATTCAATGGAAAGATGGGAGGTTGACTTTGATGAGTTGTGTTGAGCTCGGATGCTGTATTTCCTTTAGTGAACACTACAGCGAGGTCAAATATGACTTGTTCTGAAGGTGAAAGGCAACCTCCAAAGTTGACCTTCTCGAGTTATTCTTGAAATTCAGTGAATAGATCCCTATGGTTAGATAATTTGTGATCATTTTTATTCTGGATATTCAAAGTAAAAACAATATTTAGGTTATAGAGACCCTTTAAATGGCAGGGTGAAAACCCAACTGAGAAATGATATCACAAATGCAACTCATTGCATTAATATTTGAAACCTCAATCTTGTTGAATTGTCTCTTTCACACCGTCCATTGCTGTATAGACCAGACATACCGAGACATCTGGTGCTGTATGCCAAAAAAAAAAAATCATTATAAACATATTTAGACTTATGCATAATTCTGCCTTTGTTCATATCAGGGAAACTGACAAAGTCTATTTTAATAAATGAGAGTCATTCAGAATGATAATGGCAGCTCAGAGTTCAGGGACAGCTAACAATGGACAGCATCACCGGCTGGGAGAGATTGGGCTTTGAGATCATATATACATCTTACCATCCAATTAAGTTTACATTATTTGTCTAATTAAAAAATCTGTATCTTCTCTGTGCAATCAAATACACATGTGCAGCAACAGAGGCTTTTAATAGACACTTATTCCATGCGCTAATCCAGCAGCCACATATTGTATCTTGTACGGAAAGCCACCAAATGTATCGTAAATGCAAATATTGTACAAATTAAATTTGCCATGAACATATTTAAAATAAAATTGAGGTTGAAACAAAATAAAATGCCAATGATGCATGTTTAAAATGCCTACACAGTGGGTAAAATTAAGATAGTTTTTTGCAGTCTTCTCACTTGTCTGAAAGATGTAGTTATGTTCAACATTGTACTGTTACCGTTACATGTCTTGCAGTGGAGGAAATTTACTGTGTACTCCTCATAATTTAAAACCTCATAACATAACTGCCTATTCCTCATAAATGGCATTGTATATGTGTAAAGGGTTTCAAATCTCTAAATGAATTGGGGAAATGTAAATTGTTTTAACTTGCTCTTGCAAAAAGGGGTTAAAAACCAAGTAAGATAATTAATTTTTTTATGGCAAAATATGGGGTTCGTAAAAAAAAAAGGGGAGTAAAGTAGCCACAAATGAACTCCAAATCATGTCTTTCCAACAAGGCTAGTAGTGGCTGGTTTTTACAGTTCACTTGTCTGTTCACTTTTAATGGTTTATACTCAGGTAGCTCCAATTTTCTATGTGAAAATCAGAGCTTTGAGTTTCAGACCCAGTAGGATCAGTTTAGTGATTCAAATAGCCCTTGTAGCTTTGGGCCACTCATGACCACCAAAGCTCTCTCGAATCGGAATGAAAATCAGCTGCAAGCTCTGATCTGGATCCATTTCGAGACAGATCGGTCTATACTGAGTAGACCCTTTAGTGCTAATTCATTCTGAATGCTCTAATGTGTGCACATGCATATTCTCTTGCTTATTGACAAGGCTTACTGTCTGAAACCATGACATGTCAATTAACCTTGTCAATAAGTAGAACCTAAAGGAAAGGAGATGTCTTGACGAAATGTTGAATAGAACCAAAACATTATAAAAGAAAAAGTGAACAAGAAAAAAGTAAAAAAAAGGTATGTAATGATTAACAACTATGTTTGTAAAGATCACTAAATGTTGTTTCATATCATAAAAGTGTGCACTTTTAGACCTTTTTAATCTGTAATGGAGAGCATTTTTTATTCCATTTTTTTTATGATGTTTAAAATGGCCATCAAATCAGTTTAAATAGAAAACACATGGCCATATACAACTTTAAATCAGTAATTGGCTACAGACATAATGGAATCCTTATAACAACACGCAGAAGTAAGGGTTTTTTTTTGCATACACAGGCAATTATTTTAAATTTCATCCTTCACACTTCAAGGACAAGGTCTTGGAACTTTGTTCTAGCGCAATTCTTAATACTCTATTTAATGCATAGAAGGTGTAACTAACTCCCTTTGTCCTAGATTACAATCTGATTTTTTCTGCATTCCACTGTGGACTTGCAGTTTTATTTTTCCTGGCAGTTTTCCCATAATGTCCTTCAGTTAGTGGAAAGCAGAGTGTTCTCCCCTGGAGAAAGAGATTAATTTGTTTCATTGGAATTTAATACTTTAGGATGACAGTCCACCCTGGCAAACAGTGAGTTCACCACAGTCCACAGTCTACATGAAATCCTAATCGAAAACAGATGTTCCGGCCTGTTAGAAATACTCATTGCTCCTTCTTCAGGCCAAAAAATCCTTGTTTAGACTAGTATAACTTTCTTTGTTGGACCCTGGTGTTTCCTTTGGCTTACCCCTCCCCGTTTTCATCTTCTCTTTCTCCCTCCATTACTTGATGTTTGCCAAAGGAAATGCTTGAAACAGGAAAAATATTTCTTGGCCTTAGTAAATTCCCAGGAGATTACTCTATATGGTGAAATGAAATGCATATGACATATAAAAGAGAACAGCTCTTTAATTTATAGCAACAAACTGTTTTCGATAAATCTGGGCTTTCCTGTCTTGTGTGTGAAAATGTCAGAAGGTTTGTAAGCTTGCACTTTAAAAGATGTTTTGTTTGTTTTCATCATTACGTCTAATGATTTAAAGTGAACCTTTTGTTCCAACATGAAACTATGGGTTGAACATGTGAAATTGTTTCAACAGTAGGCACAGAATTCATAGTTAGGAGACATATAGTTGAATGGAATACTTTATTGCCCTAGTGAACACATGTTCTGCTTTGTAGTTGGGACTATCACAATGAATATAAATATTAATTATGAAGAAGATGTATACTAGCAGTGAACACAGTAATAGTGTCTTAATAGTGGCTCTATTACCTTATGCACCAATCGATAACACAAAAACTCACTATTAGACAGAAATCGCATTATACAGTTATGCAGCGGTACTACAAAAAAATGATAGAAAAATTAATTCCTCTCCATATTTTTCATATATTGAAAAAATATCAACACACATAGTGTTATCAAAAGGGAATTTACCGAAGAGAGAGAGATGTGTTTAACCAGTCCTGTGAGACATTTGGCCAGCTAGAGTTGAATTACAACTCTAGCTGGCCACAGTTAATTAGAGTTTTTATACTAGAGTGCTGCTTTCATCCATCTGTCTAAGGATTTAATTACATGAATTTTATGCTGATGTCACTGTAGTCAAACCATACGCTTATACCTTAAGAGGATGAAGAGAAAAAGAAACAGTTCTAAACTACAAAACCTACTTTCTCACCAACAGGTAAGTCTTGCTGCACACCAGCTTATAGTGTCAACGTCTGCCCATCTCTGATTCAAATCAACTCAGCCAATATTAGTTATACATAAATCATTTGCGCAGATCCGGAACGTGTGAATTAAGACAGCAAAACCAATTTAGTCCAACCTGGATTGTCACAATATTTAAACTATCATTTACTAATAATTAATATAGAAACCAAGTGCTGCCACAATTTTTCGAAATAGCAGCCTCCCACCTTTGCAACTCTCCACTGTTTCCACTAAATTTAATTCTATTGTGAAAATCTAATTCAATAGCATAATAGTGCCCTGCACAGTTGTCGGACACTACCACAGGTTAAAAAACACAAGTAGTCCTAATAGGTGTGCTCTTGGGCAGCCGATTGGGGTGTTGGGTTTTAAAAGTTGTTTGCTGTATATATTGCTCTACTAGCTATAATATGAAGAAAGGTTTGTAGAGGTTGTAAGGGCCACCCACAAAGCTGTTTCAATTAACAAAATAGTATTTTAAAAATCAACTAAAACTGTTGTCAAATTGATTTCCATCAATGTGTCTGCATATCAGGAGATATGTAATGGGCTGTGATTGTATCCATACAGACAACATACTTACGTCTCTGTTGTACATAAAAAACATTCATTTTTTTAGGGCTTGTCTGTATAAAAATATTTTGTTATGTCCCAAACATATGGATTTCCTTCTCCTTATAATTGAGAATATTTCTAAATGTAAGATAAATGTCATTTGGTTAGAGATAATAACAACATTTTAAAAAGAAAAAAAAAGTAAATAAAAAGTTAAAATAGGTCAGCATGCATCTCTGTATCACAAATATTAAACATTACCAAAAAAAAATACAATATGTAATAGCAGGAACATTGAAACATATTTTCACCTAATATAAAATGAATTAATAATTGAAATAAATAAACACTGAGATTAGAGCCTTGAGTGACTGAAGACTTTTTATTGGGCAGATGGGAAAACCGATGCTCTGAGGAATTTTTCTCCACAACACAAGACGGAAAATTGTCTTTCCCTCTGGAATATTCCCGATACAGCCTGTGAATCTCTTTTTACAAAGGATATTATTTTACTTCAAAAACAAGCAGTTTTATTACCACAACAATGACAAACAGGAATTGGCAGACTGAAGAAGACATTTATTCACTAAATTCAGCAGTGATGTAATTGGAAAAGGAATAAACTAACAAAGATTTATAAGTTTGGCTTACGAAGAAGTAAATGCTGAATTGTAAAATTAATTATTTTAAAAGAAAGACATTGATATCTGTGAAGTTGATCTTTTGTAGCTTTATCCAAATCGTATATCTTGTTACAATATAGTGGCAAATGCAGTATTTGGGAAATCTGACTATCCTACAATTGGCTATTTATTGTTAATGCAAATGTACAACTTATTATAACAGAATAAATTATAACAAAAAATAAAGATATTTTCTCAAAAAGTGTTGTTGGGTTTTCGTTAAATGTATAAATCTAACAGCTTTACCTGTCCCCCTCTCCAGCTGTGTTAACTACACTGACAGAGCCATCATTTCATCATAGGACTGATCTCACCAAAGAGAGAATAAGCCTGCTTGCCAGCCATGCATGTGTAATGAAGTATTTGGTACCAGCTGAGAGCATGCCAATGTAGATCCTTAAAGTGACATTCTCTGCTCGATTACAGCATGACACTCAATGGAGAAAGGGGGCACTTGCTCCCACTTGGAAAATCCCCCAGGCTCCTGGCAGATATGGCATTTTTTTGTTATGAAACCAAAGCTGCAGCATGTATCTCCATCTCTGCTCTCTCACACTTCGGTGCTCCCTGAAAGCCCAACTACTGGGTGACAGATGACATCGCTATGTTCAGATTCATTCAAGTGTGCAGGACTATGTGGCGGCAGAGGACCAAACAGTAAGCTTTTTTAGTGGGGGTTTCATTTTACACTTTTCAGAAAATATTCTGCAGCAGAACATGTGTGCAGTTGGCAGGCAGACAGACAGGCTTTCTCTCTTATAAATCAGCCAATAAAAGGAGTCAGGGAAGTGGCTGTGTAACACAAAACCTGTCGCATCCAATACAAAAGCTTGTTGTCAGTCCCATCTACAGCCTTAATGGAAATCTCACTTTTTTATCCACCCTTTGACCGTCTCCACAAGACTAGGTGTCATTTACTGTCCTTCATTCCACTTAATAATTCCTTTATTAAATCATGTCACTTTCAGTTTGTCCAAAAGTTACCCACTGTTCACAAAAGATTGCCAAGTAAGCCAGAAGACTTCTAACTATCTCTTACCGCTTGTCGTCAGATATTTTTGCTTGCATTTAGAATAAAATTTCAGATGTTCAGTTTCACATTTTATGCCATTTATAAATTATTTTTCCATATGTTGTTATCTCATTCTATAGATTAAAAGACCTCCCCACATCTCCTTTCCTGTTCATTTTAGACATGATGTCACTTTCTCCTTCCTTTCTGTTTTCCTTCTTCTGATTCTTTAACCCATCTCAATGTTTCAGACTAATATTAGCGTATTAATGAGATATGTATCTTATATTCATATTATAAGGCTGTTAATGTCATAAAAGCTCTGTGTCTATCACCACAGTTCTAAAATATCACCACAGTTCTAAAATATCACCACAGTTCTAAAAGTATCACAACCACCTGCTTAATGGCACGTTGTACTATAGTGGCTTCAGCTTTAGAATTGATGGAAGTAACTAAGTATTGTATAGCAAGGTTTAGACTATTCATTTTACTGAATGAACACAGTTTTGGCAGCAAAATTATATCACTGACCCAGAGTCCTCTTGGGCCACAGATAAAATTAAATGTAGCCAATCCAGCAGTCTAGTTTGAAGAATGATGACACTATCTGTGTATTTTGAGTGATGTTTTCAGAAATTAGGGTGTAAATATACTGTATTTTATCTGGGATTCTAGTTATTATTTCTCCCCTTTATTCTGATGTCACTGGAGTTCTGCATGAAAGAGGCTGCAAATTATACACGTGCATATAACAATGTAGGAACATTTACTGCTGATTGTAGTTGCTCTCTGTGTTCTAAAGTATGTTTACTATGCATCAAACTATTAAAATACCTTGACTCCCTAATAGATGGAAAAATACATATTGTCATTGGACCTGTCAGACATTATTGGAGACAGGTGAGAGTATTCAGAAGAAAACAGGATAATTGTGTTTACACCAAAATGAACCAACAACTGCGACATTATAGTGTACAATACTTCTATATAATCATCGCAAGTATCAATCATGACTTTTCAGGCCAAGCATCTTGTATTGTGTTACTTATTTGAACTTAAAAAAAACAAAAACAAATGGGACTTTTGAAAACTAAAATTTTTTTTTTAAAAATCTTTTTATTAACCCTGGAAAGGGCACTTAAACATAAAAAAAAAACTATTACAAAAATATAATCAGTTAAGGTTCACATCCAATAAAGTATACATGAATGTTATTATAATCCATAAAATATACAGTGAGAAATAATAATTAGAATCGGACAGGCCTGTAAGAATAGCTAGATATTAAAACAGTTAAATTGATAATGCATAGAAACATAGTATGTGTCGGCAGATAAGAACCATTCGGTCCATCTAGTCTGCCCAATTTTTTTGAATACTTTTATTAGTCCCCAGTTTCCGGTCTTAAAGCTAGGATAGCCTTGTGTCTATCCCACGCATGCTTAAAATCCTTGACTGTGTTTACCTCTACCACTTATGCTGGAAGGCTATTCCATACATCCACTACCCTCTCAGTAAAGTAATACTTCCTATTACTTTTAAATCATTGCCCCTCTAATTTAAGACTATGTCCTCTAGTTGTGGTAGTTTTTCTTCTTTTAAATATACTATCTTCCTTTACTGTGTTGATTCCCTTAATGCATATTAGACTTGAGTATAAAAAAGGGTTTTAATGAGGCTAACTCATGTAAGTATTTGGACATTTTTTGTGTGTTTGAGGCAAACAAGTTTGCTGCTGATCGATCCTGTAGAGACAATAAGGTTCTCAGAACTGCACCTTCAGTGGAACAAGTTCAGCACAACAATAGAGGTCATTGTTACATAAAAATCTGATAGTCAGGAAGGTAAGATCTGGCTGGTGCTAGAATCATTTGAATAACGTTGTAAATAATATTTGGAATTGAATGGATACAAATGAGACTCAACAAGGAAATAACAGCGTTCTATTGAGATCAAAGTTAAAAATATGTTGTTAGTTTGTATGATGAGAGATGAAAGTTTCTGAAGCAAAATGCTTATAATCAGTGACTAAATGTTTTTGTGGAATATAAATATTAGTTTTACTCATGCAGAAGGCCTCTTTTGACCAGTGCTCCTACTTTGAAAGGCATCAGTCACAAGTCGGAAGTCTAACTAAAGATGTGCAGGCAGCCATTTCACAGAGTTGAGTGCCATGACAGCCCAACTGAGTGACTGATCTATATTATTGTTGTGTGGGTGCCTTCCCCCAATTAGAGTTGTGTTGGTCTGCGAACCAAGAGCTTCACTCATTTCAAAGAGCTGCATTGGTTAGACTCCCCAAGAAAGTCAAATATCTTTATAACACACATTTGAAGCACTGTTCAATTGCATTTATAGTTGAATCCTTCTTTAAATGTAAACAAGTGTATGGTACTTAGAATTATAGAATCAGATTGTGTTAGGCTATTTACCTGTACATTGTTTTAATCAACTTGCTAGTAAATATTTAGATGGTAAATCAATAAAAATAAGAATAATTCATTTTCCTCACTTCTGGGTCACAGCTACATAGCTGGTTCACCCATTTTGTTTCAAAGTGTGCATGGAGGGAAGATGAAATGGAACATACTCATTGGAGAATTATTTACATTTTTGCTATTTTGGCTGGATTTTTTGAAACTCATTTGTCATTCCACAAGAATTCCTTGTTTAGTCACTAAACACCATGGGTTCTGTTCAATGACCTGAGCTGTCATTTATCAGTGGCCTGTAACGGAAAAAAAAAAAATCTATTGCAGTCTATGGTATGCAATGACCAGAGATAAATTAACTCATTGAACAAAGCTCAATATATTATATACAAAATAAACGTTATTGTTTATTGTTAACAAGGAATGTAAGTTTAACCATGCTACAGTATGATATCATTAATATGGGTGCACAAAAATGATTCTAAGTGTAGTGAATAAAATAATTAAGATGTTTCAGTTGACTGGAGTTACCATTGCTTCTGTTCTGATAATAATTTGTGTTCAGTCACCAGTGAAGTATTTCATTCCTTCTCAGCATCCGACAGCCACATGAAATTAATTCAATACGTTGCCTGTTGCACTTTCAGTTATTCTCTTGTGTGGGTTGTGGAGCAGATCTGGTGGTTTCACACCTGCCAATTCCCGTTGCTATCAGTGGGGGTTTACAGTCGATATGATAAAGGAGTCATATAAAATAAGTGTTTAACCATATAAGATAAGGTTTCTGAAGTGTTCTCATCTACAGATATCAAACTTTTATTTTTCAACAAAACAAAAAACAAAATGGATCCACACGAAAGAAGCATATTGTCTAAACATCAAAATATATATTCACCAATGATCTAATGTGATCAGAACAAGGAGGAATGGTGGAAGAAGAACTACAATCTTCGCTTTGACTATTTTAAAAGCATATTTTTTTTAGCTATTTCAGTCAAATCATCCCTCAATATTTTAACCTCTTCCAAGTTTTTGTTTTGCTGTTTGAAACATTAGTATTTCCATTGGACTTTAACTCAGGAAAGACATTAATACTCATTTATAAAAGTTATGGAATTTGACAAATTTTAGTTCTAGTGTTTTAGTAAATAGATAGCTGTTTCTTTAAATTCTAGATGTATTGTTTTGTCTCAGAGAAACCAAATAAAAAGCAGGTTTCAATTGGTCAGCTGTTGTTTTATGTCTGTCTGTAGCTTACCTGCT
This sequence comes from Pelodytes ibericus, assembly GCA_036172795.1. NCBI lineage: Eukaryota > Metazoa > Chordata > Amphibia > Anura > Pelodytidae > Pelodytes > Pelodytes ibericus. Next base: position 168,836,705 of record CM069858.1, read on the forward strand.
TTGTCACACTACACAGAATTTTTGAATAGTAAAAAAAGGCAAAATAGGCGAGTCCTGAAAAGTTTCAAATATGTAATGAAACATCTCTCAGTGTGCTATCTCATATAAAATACATTTTTATTATTAGCATTACTGACACTTTAAACAATGATAAATTCTTTCTTAGCCAAATCAGTTTGGAGCCCCCAGATTAGTCTGATATAAAGATATATTTGTGGAGTTTTGCTACAAATGTTACCAATTGTGGTTAGTAGATGCTATGCCAAAATTGTAATTGTGCTATGTCTGACAGTCATCGATAATAAACTGTGGAGGAGTAAGTCAGTACTTATTTATTTTTTCCAATTTTAGAGTCAGATGTTTTACATTTATACACTCAATTAGTAATGATGAGGTCATAATGTGTGAGATTAGAAGGACGTATGAGGATAGCTCATTGATTTTCTGGTATGAATTATTAGGGATATACATTATTGTTATCTTCATTATTATTTACAATTTATTTAGTGGTAGTAAACCCAAGCAGTTTAGTTATGAAGGCTGAGCCCAGACACTTACAGAGGTGGATGACATATACTGTTACCATGATTTTAGTTTCGCCCTTTACTATAATAACCAGTGTCCATGACAAAGCCAGACCCCCACTGAACAATGTAGTTTCCAATCCTTGTTAATAACTGATCTTATTGCCACCATTCAATACCGGATTGTACATTCACATACAGTCATTGTGAGCTTAGCTACTTAAGGACAATGTTCTGCAATATGCTTGTTAATTTACCACAATTTACTGTTTACTGTCTCTTTTTTATCACTATTGCAAAAGCAAGTGTATGCTAAATAAAAATAAAAACGTACGTTCGACTGTACCACCTAATGTGGAGACGCAAGGCAGATTGTATCAGTATTGTCTCATTTTTTATGACTTCTAACACCCACCCAACATTCAATAAGAATCAATATTATCAGCTGTCATGCTCCAATTCAATCCAATATCATGCTGACTATCTGTATTAACAGGGCATTTGAATAATATCAAACCTGACTGGTAATGGTTATTACATTCCCCAAGGCGTAGGAGTAGTGGAGACAGTGCAGATGGGAGAGGAGGGGAAGATAGTCACTGAAACATAAAGAAGCCCGGAGCCAGCTTTTCTTGTCATTTGAAGGGAATCGTAGAGAAATGATCCATATATACATGACTTTGAAGACATATTCTTTGAAGTCATGGGATTTTTTGAGAGCACTTGATTAAAGAAAAGCTTCTGATGATGCTACTTTGTTAGCGAAACGAGTCAGGTGAATTTCAGCTAAGATCAAATGTCATCTGGCATAGAACATTCACCATTTGTGTTTCCAAAAGTGCTGTACTAAACTGTTTTTTAAAATTCTAAGTTATTTTAATTATTATAATACATTTATGGAAATAAAGATGATGTTATATGTGTGTTAATCCCTGCTGATTCAGGTAATTATTCATCATGTCTAATGATTTTAATGATTCACTACTTATTTGATTTTAGCCTAGTTGTATAGGGCAATATACAGGGAGTGCAGAATTATTAGGCAAATGAGTATTTTGACCACATCATCCTCTTTATGCATGTTGTCTTACTCCAAGCTGTATAGGCTCGAAAGCATACTACCAATTAAGCATATTAGGTGATGTGCATCTCTGTAATGAGAAGGGGTGTGGTCTAATGACATCAACACCCTATATCAGGTGTGCATAATTATTAGGCAACTTCCTTTCCTTTGGCAAAATGGGTCAAAAGAAGGACTTGACAGGCTCAGAAAAGTCAAAAATAGTGAGATATCTTGCAGAGGGATGCAGCACTCTTAAAATTGCAAAGCTTCTGTAGCGTGATCATCGAACAATCAAGCGTTTCATTCAAAATAGTCAACAGGGTCGCAAGAAGCGTGTGGAAAAACCAAGGCGCAAAATAACTGCCCATGAACTGAGAAAAGTCAAGCGTGCAGCTGCCACGATGCCACTTGCCACCAGTTTGGCCATATTTCAGAGCTGCAACATCACTGGAGTGCCCAAAAGCACAAGGTGTGCAATACTCAGAGACATGGCCAAGGTAAGAAAGGCTGAAAGACGACCACCACTGAACAAGACACACAAGCTGAAACGTCAAGACTGGGTCAAGAAATATCTCAAGACTGATTTTTCTAAGGTTTTATGGACTGATGAAATGAGAGTGAGTCTTGATGGGCCAGATGGATGGGCCCGTGGCTGGATTGGTAAAGGGCAGAGAGCTCCAGTCCGACTCAGACGCCAGCAAGGTGGAGGTGGAGTACTGGTTTGGGCTGGTATCATCAAAGATGAGCTTGTGGGGCCTTTTCGGGTTGAGGATGGAGTCAAGCTCAACTCCCAGTCCTACTGCCAGTTCCTGGAAGACACCTTCTTCAAGCAGTGGTACAGGAAGAAGTCTGCATCCTTCAAGAAAAACATGATTTTCATGCAGGACAATGCTCCATCACACGCGTCCAAGTACTCCACAGAGTGGCTGGCAAGAAAGGGTATAAAAGAAGAAAATCTAATGACATTCACCTGATCTGAACCCCATTGAGAACCTGTGGTCCATCATCAAATGTGAGATTTACAAGGAGGGAAAACAGTACACCTCTCTGAACAGTGTCTGGGAGGCTGTGGTTGCTGCTGCACGCAATGTTGATGGTGAACAGATCAAAACACTGACAGAATCCATGGATGGCAGGCTTTTGAGTGTCCTTGCAAAGAAAGGTGGCTATATTGGTCACTGATTTGTTTTTGTTTTGTTTTTGAATGTCAGAAATGTATATTTGTGAATGTTGAGATGTTATATTGGTTTCACTGGTAAAAATAAATAATTGAAATGGGTATATATTTGTTTTTTGTTAAGTTGCCTAATAATTATGCACAGTAATAGTCACCTGTACACACAGATATCCCCCTAAAATAGCTAAAACTAAAAACAAACTAAAAACTACTTCCAAAAATATTCAGCTTTGATATTAATGAGTTTTTTGGGTTCATTGAGAACATGGTTGTTGTTCAATAATAAAATTAATCCTCAAAAATACAACTTGCCTAATAATTCTGCACTCCCTGTATATATATAGGGTATATATTGTAAAAGTTGGGATTGAGAATTTGATCTTACCTTAGTTGTTCTGAAAAACTAAGATTTAACATTGACCAATTCTATGTGGAATATCGCCACCCCCCCGCCCATAACTTAAAATCAGCTACATATAATATACATATGCATTCATTGAGTTGATTCTTTTGATTCTATTTTCTGATGGTATTTTTTAACCTGTAGGGAACCAGGGAGTTAGTGGGACAACTGCTTATTGAGTATTTTGAAGGTTGCTGGGTATCAGTTAGTTTCGTTACCAATTACATAGTGAACATGCACAGAATATGCCATAGTACACTACGCTGATATTCAAAAAATGAACAAAATTGGATAAACCAATGATGGAAACTTTGGAAGATCATGTGGTTTCATCGTATTTGATCTTGGTACATTTGCCTGATGGTTGTATTTGTTCAAGCACCACCTTGAGTTTGCTAGTGAGGTTTAATTTTAGAATGTTGCCATATACATTATATATTCAGACAAAGTTTATGTATCCTGTTTTATTCCAGAAATAAAAGTCAAGGTCATTATTTTTTTTTTGTACATAAACAGAATTTGTTACATATATAAATAAACTTTTACCAGTCAAGGACATCTGGGAGATATTCCATAACTGTCTGCATGAAAGCAGACATCCCAATTCAAATGGCATCTCTTTAAACAAATAAGCTGTATCTTTGCCAGATTTCCAGTCTCTGGTGGAGTAGAAATCAAGTGTGAGTCACTGTGGCCACATGTGGAATATTAATGACTTGACAAGCTTAGAAAGCCTATTGTCCTCAGCTACAATAATTCATACAATATCAAGACCACTTGCAGAGGAGGGAAAACATGAGATATATTGCTAGGACATTGAAAAAAATGTAATAATAATAAAAAGATGAACAGTATATATGGTGTAGTGTACATATCCCGATTTGCATTAAAACACTGTGGGTTATGTATAAAATAGGTTCACGCAGAAATAGAACTTAATAGCAGCTTTCTCGCAGTGTGAGCCAGTGTATGATAAAAGGCTAGGCATTTGTGTTAGGGTCTAGGACTCTTCTTCGCCGCGGCTTCATTGCTGACAGTTCAGCGCGGCAGTTAGAACGCTGAACTGTCAGCAAAAAGGAACCCTAATACTAACCCCCTAAACCCTAATACTAACCCCCGAACCCTAATACAAAGTTAACCCCCTAAACCCTAATACTAAAATTAACCATGAACCCTAAAAATTAATTCTAACCCCCTAAACCCTAATTCTAACCCCCTAAACCCTAATTCTAACCACCCTTACTAAAATAAACTAAAATAGATAAAATACTAAAATAAACTTACCTTTAGAGATGATATGACAATCTTTAAAAAAAAGGGGGACAAATCTTGGCAGTTTAGTGGTCCATCAAAAGCATGCACCACTAGCTACTGATGAACTACGTCTCCCATAATGCTCTTTCAGCTAAGAGGTTGGCAGAGGAGTAAGGCAAATGCAGTCCTACAACACCTGGAGGGCCTACCCATGCATAGTGTATCATTACATGATGAAGAAGAATATCATTTTGTCTTTAACCTCACCTCACATGCCAGAATTTCATTTGGTTAGGTCAACACATCTTAACAGATCAATTTGTATCTTTCAGTAGATGTGCAGTATTGCTGCAAGACAATGGGTTAAATATAGAGTATTAGCAGAGTCCATGGATTCACTCATACTAAATCATTAGACAATGTTATAGATTTACCTGCTCAATTTCTATTAGATTGTAATCTAAGAGACTGGGCTATCCAAATATACTAACACAAAGAGAAACAACTGACTAAATAAAGAAGCATATTAAAGTGGCATCACATCCTTACTAAACATGCTAGTGAATTTCTTCCAGCTAGTCAGTTTTCTTAGATATATCTATCTGCCTTTTCAGGGGAATTAGTGGGAGACACAGTTACATCATAGGGCCATACCATGCTTAGATATCAGTATGTCAGAGTACTCCCCTATCTCTGATGATATCAGGTGGACTGAAGAAGTGTCACCAAGGGCAAATTATTGGTGATATTGGAGTAATTTGAAACTGGGGGAGTTAAGTAGGGTAAGGGAATGTAACCTGGCCAAAAAGTATTTATTATATCCAAACACGTAGCATTAAGAATATTTCTTGCACTCTCTTTTCAAGACCTCTGTATATGTTTGGAATCTGACAATTTACTGTGAATAGCACTTTAAAGTGTAATAAACAATAATTATTCTACATTATAAGTGTACATTGAAAGTCGAATGCACTATAGAAATCTTAATATCCATATGCTGTTTAAGACCAACTTAAATGTAGGCTTATTTCTTATAATTTTATTTTATATGGAGCTATGTAAACATTTGGATCCCCGCCCATATAGTCCTATACTTGGGGACTTGTGATAGCTACATCCACTTCTCCCACAAAGCAGTTATTTTATTTATTTATTGTTTATTTTTGATGGATTTCCAAACATGACCTAAATATGGTAAAAGCTGTCTCACAGTCCCTAAATCAAAACTCCTAAATAGCACCTGATCCCTATAGTAACATGGATCTTCAATATGAGCTATTTATCGAAATCTAGTAACATTGACAAGGGTTGCCAAAAAACACTGATATATGAACTCACCATAAATCCTAAGTCCTAAATAAATAACCTCAGCACAGGACCATTTACTTTACCAATATCTTCTGTATTTCACTTTTATGTCTATTTGAAAGAGCCAATGAAAATATTGTTTTGCTTCGTTATGCTACTCCGAGGCTGCCAACATTTGGAATAGTCTTTGGAGTTTGGATCCCATTGGCTATTTTTCTTACATTACGGAGAACCTTTCTCAGCTTTGTCTGCTGTTCATATTGAATGTAGTAGTAATCTCGTGGGCTTTGCTGGAGCTAAGTTGGGAAATTCGTAGCAAATAAACAGAGTTCATTTTGATGGTTAATCTGTTTTTTTTTAAATCGCTAGACAAACTGAACACTTCCTCAAGAACCAATTCAGTCCAACATCATTTTTTGTGTGAACGTGTTATGTTAAACAAATCCAAAGATTACAAAGTAATTGTATGGCACGGAAGGTCAGTTTAATGGGATCTCTGTGTCTGAAGAAAATCAATGGTCCCCTGGTAACTGGTAATGGATTAGTGCGAAGTAAATGAAATTTAAAAATATATAGTTATCGTCTTGTGTGCTTATTTGCATTTTCCCATCTAGACCAATTAAGATAGTAAGATATTCTAGACCACTAAAGGCCCATTTCAATTGAAAATGAATTCCATGATATGGTTTTGCAACATTTTCTATGCATTATATGAAGTTTTGCATATTCGTATATTTGTTACAAACAATAAGCGGCTAACTTTCTGAACTGCTACTGTTGTCTATTAAAACATTTTACTTTAACTCCATCTGATGCCTCCATCAAAGCATGCAGCTGTCTGATTGGTCAGTCTTTTCAGGGACAAATAACTTTCATAGGCTACCCTGCAGACCAGAGGCGTTGCTAGGTTTCCAAAAGATCTGGGGCTATAGCCCTGAATACTTTTTTAGTTTTTTATTTGGAACCATACGAGCACTTACCAATATATGCTCACCGCTCTAAGCTTCATGCCCGTTTTGTTATTTAGGAGCCTTCACAGGGCCGGCCCTTCAATGGGGCAGAGTGGGGAAGCCCAGGGCGTCCAACATGCGGCCCGCGGGAAAAGGAGGTGCGGCCCGCGGGAAAGTTGAAGCGATAACCGCTTCATGAACCACATTTAAGTTAGATGCAGCGTTCCCGGAAAGAACGCTGCCGAACATCTAGGTCGCATAATCCTTCCTCTGCCATGCGCGTGGCGTCATGCGCACGGGTCAGAGGGAAGGAGAAAAAAAAACATCATGACAAGCGTGGAGCAGCAGCCCCATCCGGAGCCAACAAAAAAAAGTATCTCTGTGTGTATAAGTGTGATGCTCTGTGTGTATAAGTGTGATGCTCTGTGTGTATAAGTGTGATGCTCTGTGTGTATAAGTGTGATGCTCTGTGTGTGAGTGCACGTGTGATGCTCTGTGTGTGAGTGCAAGTGTGACTCTCTCTCTGTGTGTGAGTGCAAGTGTGACTCTCTGTGTGTGAGTGCAAGTGTGACTCTGTGTGTGAGTGCAAGTGTGACTCTCTGTATGTAAGTGCAAGTGTGACTCTCTGTGTGTAAGTGCAAGTGTGACTCTCTGTGTGTAAGTGCAAGTGTGACTCTCTGTGTGTGAGTGCAAGTGTGACTCTCTCTCTGTGTGTGAGTGCGAGTGAAGTGTGACTCTCTCTGTGTGTGTGTGTGTGTGTGTGTGTGTGTGTGTGTGTGTGTGAGTGCAAGTGTGACTGTCTGTGTGTGACTGTGTGTGTCTGTGTGTTTGGAAGTGTAACTTACATTTACACACATTCATTTAAATCAGCAATACTATATCGTGAACCAGCATCTCTTCTAATTATAAATATTAAAAAAAACAAGCCCACAATAAAGGAGTTGACCAGCACTATTTAAAATAATCATAAATACAACAATAATGTATCCACAAAGGACTGAGAAATGAAAAAAAAAACATAGAAATGAAGAAAAACAATAATTAAAACTTCAGTTTATTTATTACAAATACTTAAAGAGGAAAAGGAGTATTATAATATCCTTTAATATGTATTTGTGTGTGTGTGTGTGTGTGTGTGTGTGTGTGTGTCTTCATGTGTATGGGTGTGTATGTGTGACTGTATGTATGCAGCTAAGTATCACAGAAATCTGTGTATGTAACTGTGTCTGTCTATTTGACTGTGTGTTTATTAATGTGTGGCTGTGTATGTATGTGTTGTTTTGCTGTGGAGTCTGTGATACACTCACATACTACAAGTCACCATGAGTTGTTTTGTTGTTGAGTCTGTGATACACTAACTACACACATGGATACATATTTATATATATATATATATATATATATATATATATATATATATATAAATGTATATATATATATATACATATATCTATATATAAATGTATATATCTATATATAAATGTATATGTGTGTGTACTTTTTTTTCTCAATGAAAAATTAATGCGGCCTATGCACACAAACATTTCTAGTGAAGTGGCCCACTTCAAAAAAAACTTGGACGCCCCTGCTCTATGCAGTGGTCTTTTTTCTTTTCTTTTTTTTCCTGTGTCCAGGGGAGCTTGATTGAAGGAGGTCTCAGCCAATCAGGTGAGACTTCTCAACTCTCCTGACCAGCTGAGAGTTCAGAAGCCTTCCGTGATTGGCTGAGACCTCCTTCACACTGAGCTTAAAGCAAAGAGATGCCTGCAGTAGGTAAGTTAAAAACTGACAGTGTGTGAGTGAGTGTGTGTATGTCAGTGTGAGTGTGTTGTGTGTGTATGTATGTAACTGGCTGCGTGTGTGTGTGTATGTATGTAACTGGCTCTGTGTGTGTGTGTTTGTGTATATGTATGTAACTGGCTGTGTATGTGTTGTGTGTGTGTATGTATGTAACTGGTTGTGTATGTGTTGTGTATGTATCTATGTATCTGGCTGTGCATGTGACATGTGGGACAAATTAAGGAATTCTTTTTTTATTTAAAAAAAACAAAACAAAAACTTGCTGACTGGTGTGTGTGTGTGTGTGTAACTGGCTGTGTATGTGACTGACTGGATGTCTGTGAGGTGTGTGACTTTCTGTGTATTTATGTGATTCTGTACGTGAGGTGTGTGCATGTGATTGTCTCTGTGTATGTATGCTTTTCTGATGTGCCATTGTCTGGCTCCTAAAATTTTCTGCTGGCTCCTAAAACTAAATAAAATTTGTCAAGCCCTGATATAAACATAAATCCTTCCTAAGCTGTTTAGCAGTCCTGTAATAAAACATGTCACACATACACATAACACACATATGTGTGACATTATTTATTACAGGACTGCTAAACAGGATAGGAATGATTTATGATAGATATATATAGATAGAGCATAAATTATTATGCATATATAGCATAAATCACGTATTTACATCCACCTTTGTGTATTTAAGCTATATGTTGGTTTGAGGTTCCTTATTACAGGACTGCCAAACAGCATAGGAATGATTTATGTTACATATGTGTGTGTGTATATATATATATATATATATACACACACACACATTTGTAACATAAATCATTCCTATGCTGTTTGGCAGTCCTGTAATAAGGAATCTCAAACCAACAATATATAGCTTAAATACACAAAGGTGGATGTAAATAAGTGACCCCCAACCCTCCCCTCTCTCCACCATACCCAGAGCTTACCTGAGTGGGAATAGACCTGCTCTGTATCTCCCACAAGGTGACAGCCAGTAATAATATCTTCAGAGCTGCTTCACTGTCCCACGTGGAGCTTCCTTCACATCCCTGTGATGATGCTGTATAAAAGCCCTGCACTGATAGGATGCTGAATGATGTGTCAGCCAATCAGTGCAGGTCTTTCACACACAGTAATGATGCTGTGTAAAAGCCTTGCACTGATTGGCTGAAACATCACTCAGCATCCTATCAGTGTAGGGCTTTCACACAGTGTCTGCGTGATGTCAGGGGGCGGAGCTATCACGGAACTGCAAAGACCCGGGGCTTTGCTCAGCTTATTCGGGGCTTCAGCCCCCTTAGCCCACCCCTAGCGACGCCTCTGCTGCAGACTGTATAGTTCATATTTGTTCAGAGGAAAATTATATATACATTTCTTGAGCAAAAATCAATTATTGAGCTGAATAAAAACGTTTACAATTTTAGCAAATCCAAAATCAATTAAATAAGCAAGGTAATTCCTATTGGATCCTCTCCTTGATTAACTATTTGGTTTCCCTGGACAAACATGCATTCTACCTCTACATAGGAGCATGCTAACTTTATACTCCCAGCACAAAATCTGGCTGATCTGGTAACCTTAACTGTACCAGTAAGTGAAAAAGAGGCTGTAAATATACCATTCTTTGCTGACAGCGCCACAGACCTAGTGTTGCCTCACAGCCTTTAGAGGAAAACAATACATTATCTTCATTGACACTGCAGAGATCCCAATTGTTTCAATACAGATATATCCATCTGCATTCATGGGCATATTATTCAACATATCTACAAGTATATCAATTCCTCACCTGGAATAGACAAAAGGTCCTGAAATGGGGCCAGATCAGTCAAAGTCACTGAAATTCAGAATGTTACAAAATTCAACTACCCAATGTGAGCAGAAGAATTTGGGGCATTTCAATTCTCCAGTTAGAAATGGTAGAATTGAAATCGAAATCATTTAAAAAAAAAAATATTGGCAGTGGACTATCATTTGCCGCGTAAATAAATTAAAAAGCTCTAACTACTATTAAAATCATGGGGTCCAGGGCAATATAAAAAAACAAATGGCCCCTGGTAGCTGGCCAAGTGCCCCAAAGTCGCTTAATAAAAAAGGCCCCCACTGGCTGCCCAAATGTGTGCAAATCCCTTAATATATAGAAAATCCACCAGTGGGGTATAGGGGCTGCCCAAAAGCCCCATAAAAAATGAATAACAAATAATTACATCCCCCACCTCTACGTTGCCCAGGTTTGAGGAGACAAATCATTATTAAAATACCTGTAAATAAAATCTACCATTTGGGTGCCAGGGGTTTGGGCAAGAAAAATCCCTCCCTTCTCCGCTAGTACTAAAATAGTGCACTGCAAAATAAAATGAATGTATTTGTTACATTTCCCCATTGATGTCCTTGATCCTCATCTTCGCCCGGGGACAAGGGCCAGCCACAAAAAAAATAATAATAACAAATTTGGTCAGCCCGCGAAACCCATGGGGGGGGGGGGGGTGAATTTTTTATATTAAAGGGATTTGGGATGATTTGGGCATCCTCTAAAACCCAAGGGGTATTTATTTCAATAGAGGGGTCTGAAAGTAATGGCCTGGCCTCCAGACCCAAGGGGGTAATTTTTTTTTTTTTAAATGGGGAGACCAGGGCTACTTGCAAGTGGCTGTGAGCCATTTAACGGACTCTAAGCCCTATTTATAAGTAGGGGGCCAGGGCTGCCACCCCTGGCCACCCATGATTTTAATAGTGGCCAGGATTTTATCAATTATGGGGCCAGTGGTAGTCCACTGTTTTTTTTTTTCTGTTTGTTTTTTTTTAATTATTTCTTTATTTATTTTTATTTTGAGACATTTTTGCAATAGCCAAAGTCCTCCCAACTTGAGTCTCTATCCTCCACCTAGAATTCTATGGGGAGGATAGAGGCTACTATTTCAGTGATCTGAAGAGGATCATTTATTTATTGCACAACTCCAAATTATTAAAAACAAATAGAAAATTAAATAAGTATATGATATCACCGCCTAAACAAAGTAACAAAAGTAGAAGCACCGAAATGCATCCCATGTGGCATCTGAAAACACCTTATGTGTATGTACCTGGCCAGGTCATAGAGATGAGGAAAGAGCTGTGTACCATATTTCTTGTATGTTTGTATATCTGTGAATTTTTATTGTGTTTTTTTTAAATGGACAGCAGGGTTTATTGTAATTAAAACTGACGGATACATATTCAGCATTTTTTATCCTGCTGGTTTTATGGAAGGAAAGAGGATATGTATAGCCAGATATTATTAAAAATGCAATATTGGGGAAGTGTGTATTAAGTAATATATGTTTTTCTTTGTTATTGTATTTTATTATTATTTTATATGTATATTAAAATGTATATATTTTTAAGAAATTTGATGGGTGATTTTTTAAAAATAATATTCCTGTCTACCTTTGTATATTATTAATTTATTTATTTTACTTTTATGTTGTGCATCACATTCCAATTTAGTACTCTGTGTTTTTGACACAAGTGTTTGCAGCAAGTTTTTTCACTTTTTATTTTATTTTTGCTAATAGAGTAGGCACTTTTTTCACCTTTTCCCAATTTACTATAAGTTTACCATTGACCTTTTAACAACACAGAACCCATCTACACTATGCTATGTAAAAAAAAAAAAAAACATAACATTTTTATTTCTCATGATGTTCTGTTTTTAATGTTAATCGTTGCCTAATAAATGTCCCTATATTTAAATGCCAAAATTTAAAAATAATAGTTTATTATTATGCTAAACATTATATATATACTAGACATATGCAAAACTTAAATTTTCGTTTCGTTTTCGTCCATTCGGATGTATAGAATACATATAATTTTATGTATTCTATAAACCAAAAGTCTATAAACCGAACGACCTTCAGTTTATAGACTTCCGGCTTATAGAATACATAGAATTACATGTATTCTATAAACCGAAAGTCTATAAACCGAACGACCTTCGGTTTATAGACTTTCAGCTTATAAAATACATGTAATACTATTGGCTTTCTATAAACCGAACTAGATTCCCCATTCATAAGAAATTCTTATGAATGGGGACTCTAGTTCGGTTTATAGAAAGCCAATAGTATTACATGCATTCCATAAACCGAAAGTCGTTCATTATGTCGGTTTATGGAATGTATATGTAATGCTATTGGTATTCTATAAACCGACTCTATTTCGGTTTATAGAATGCCAATAGCACGAATGGATGAATGATTTTCGTTTATTATCCATTCGTTCATTCGTCTTTCGTTAGTTTAGCATTTTTGTTATCCGTTTTTCGAACGAATGGACGAAAATGCTATTAATATATACTGTCAATCTTAAATCATAAGTATTGATGACTTAATGGTTCTTCAAAGTAATTGTACTCGCATTGTGTATCAACAATGTACATCAATAAAGGAAAAGTATAAAATGACAAGCTGGGCTAATAAACAGTACAAAGATGCGAAACCTAGATCTGCCAATAAAGGAAACTAAATGATATTACAGATCAGTTCTAATACATTTTCCAATATTATCTCTTTTGCTCCAGTTAATTAGCTTTATATTGCAAACCAGCAGGAGCGTGTGTTATACTAACTGTACAATGAGAATTTATATGATGCTTGATATACTGTCAGGTTCAGCTAAGGTATTCTGCATTGATTGAATGATAATGGAGTGCTGTGTCACTGCATTCTATTGCATTCTAATTAGGCAAACGTGTCAATTAAGCGCACAGTGATTTAATCTAGGATAATATAAGGTCTTCAGGTGTGATATGTAATTAAGGTCAATCTGTATAGGGTTCAACTTAAAGCAGCAGTGCCGCCTAACCTAGTGTTTGTGTGCCAGAATTTCAGCTTAAATAAAAAATAGAGGGTGAGTTTTGGAGGCTTAATGAACTATTTCTGTTGCTTGAGGCTTAGCTCTATCCAGTACAAATAAGCCTTAGACATATAGCTTGGCCTGTCTAGAAAAATATCTTGAATTTGCAATAAAATAGCTTCTAACGCTTTATCATGCCGATCGTGATTCCATACCCAAGACTTTTTATAAATTTCTGGTACTGCTAGAATAGACTACTACTGAACTGATGGGAGATACTGAAAAAATATACTGCAAGGTTGTATTAAAGGCATTGCATCCTTGTGTATGATTTTTCATGTTTTATATGCATGATATGGAAATACCCTATGCCATCAGAAGACAAAATACAGTGTGAGTAACGGTGAAATGATTGGAAATACTGCATAGCCAATGCTTTAATAGTGTTAATAATGTTAATAGTCAATTTTATAAACAGTATATATATGTATTTGTGTCTATGTATATTTGTAAAGATGTAATGATCCTGTTAGATTTGACTACTGTTACACCCACTGATCTACTGCCAATGCAACCATAGAGTATGTTTGACTGTACATGTAATGGTCTGTCCAGTGTCAATGTTTTCAACAATATTGTGCTTGACCTGTAGCAGGATTGCAATTACAGATATCTGAATCTGATTTGTGTAGGCCACAATTTTAATTTCACAGGGCAGCACAGTGCATTCATCACCCCCTTTGTAATGAATGATACATTCGGGGTGATGGATAAAATAGCCATTACATAGAAAAAGTGACAAATACTAGCACTGTTGTTGTATATGCTAATGGTTGTTGGGAGTTAGCACTACACTGTGAGCTTAATTCCTGAAAACAGGCAATTGCAGGGACTTGAGAATGGAATTGCAAACTTAAGGTCAAAGTAGCCAAGCTGGAAAAAGTCTCCCATTCAGCTGAACTTCAAACTCTGATCTTCATGCCTTAAGTTTGCAATTCCATCTTTCATGAATAACCTTAAAAGGGTGGATTCTGCTTTTTGTTTATAATATATATAGATGCATATGTAATTGAAATTATTGCTGTTGTACCAGTACAAATGTGTATGGAAGGAAAATCCCAGGAATCAAGCATTAATGAAAGGGCTACATGACTGTACATGAGAAAGGAATTAAATTATACATAGTGCAGGGATTATATTTTTAAGACCAAGTAAGAGTCCTCAGTGATTTGTGTGGTAGTTACTTATTGCACATACTAGATACGCCCTGGTAGTAAGCAGCCCTAAGATACTTATTATCATGGAGTATAATAAGTATATAAGAAATGAAATGCAGAGCACAAAGTTTAGATCATTTAAGACTAGCCCTGGCAGTAAGCAATGATAAAAAGATTGCTTTACTGAGTATGGAAAAGTAATTTACCATACATAATGTTGGTGTGGGTTCTTTAAGTTTGGGCTATAGTCCTGAGTGGCACATGAGAGGGAGTCGCGTGTAAGTGACATCATACTAAACTATAAAAGGAAGCACTAGAAAGCCATCAAGCAAGATCGATAATGTACCTATGTCAGTAGTCTCAAGGACCGCATATCATAATTTAAAGGAATAAATTTAGTTAGTCAGTTTAAACTACCAATTTGGTGATAAAATAAAGAGACAGTCTAGTCCCCAAACTCACATTGGTGAAAGGAAAGGCAACAGTATTTTACATAACAGACAACTACCAAAACAAATATACATATATAAAAGATTGCATTCAGTTATCTACAGTAAGGCTTTTGCAGTGCTCTGGAATAGGCAGCGGTGACAACTTTAGTTGTAACACAAGTTTGCTCAGACTTCTCTGAACACTTTATTCATACTAGATAGTGTACAGGCTTTTTTTCCAGTGTGATTTGATGCAGGCATTCTGCATAAATCACATTTTAAATATTTTACTCTAGCCCTCCTCCAGTGATTTCCCTGCATGTTTACTGCAGGTGCAGCAGCACTGATTTTATAGACACGGAGGATATAATGTTTTGTTTCATTTAGTCACTTCCTGTGCTACTGGAATAGAATACATTGTGTATTCAATCAGCTAGTGTTGGCAGTTCTGGTTTCTTGCAAACTGCTGTAATTTCACAATTTCATTTAGCTGTAAGTATTTTATATTTTAATCAATTCAAAATGTAAAACGTGCATTTTGAAGTATTTTGAAAGCACATTAATATGCATTAATATTTGAAAGATACATTTGGTTAATATGGTTATATTTGTTCGTTTCTGATATATACAATAAAATTGTAGCACTTATAATCCAGCATGCCCCAGCGTCAACTTTATAGCAGATTAATGACATATTGACATTACACAGTTCATTATTGCCATGCAGTTCCGTTTCCTAAATTACATTACATTAACGATACACACCTTCGTGGCAGCCAAGAACTTAGAAAAAAAACATCTCTGAGAAAAATGTTTGGAAAATCTTAAAACGGTTATTTATATTAAGATTTTGGCCGCCAATTTTTGTATTAATAACTGGTATTAAAGACAATTATTTTTTTTATTCCTTGTGGCAGTATGATGAAGAGTATGGGGGTTTGGTAGCATTTGTTTGAGGGCACAGCATTTCAAAAATAACTCCAACTCAAGTCATTATGTTCTATGTCTCTTGGTACAAATCATAGTTTTGTAAAATTGTTATATATTTTTAACATACATTAATGAAAGGCAAACAACTTATTCTAATCCAACATTCTAATCTACAATGTATATACTATTTTCAAGATTAGAATGTTTGTTCTCAATAAAATAATATTAACTGCTATTGTGATGATAATTATTATTATTATTATGTTAGTGGGTATATACTGCACATATAAACAATCTCGTATTTATCAGACTTAAGTCAGTTAGCAAGGTTTAACTACGGGAACATTTATTAATTTTATTATGGAATATTTTTCCATTCAGAAAGCAAATGGGACATGTGATACTACAGAGTGGCCATCAAAATGCATGTTTCTATGTGTCATATGGATAGCTAGAAATAAGATGATTAGGGATAGTTACTTGACCTATACATTTCTTTGGAGAGCTTATTTTCTATGGTTGAGGTGAGAAGTTTTAAAAATGGCAGAAATAATCCAACTAAGTCATATGGGTCAGGATTACGTGGTACCACTTTCTGGAACAGGTCAGGCATAGGTCCTGTTTTTGTAATATTATTATGCTGCTATGTAAATATGAATAACAACTAATTCTGAATTTCACCTGTGGCATTTTGTGCCCTGAATCATTTCAAAAAGCAAACCGCTGTACAGCTGTTCATGTCCGATAGCCACCCACATCATGGTTTACACACCAGTGTTAACTTAGGAAAAACATATAGTTTGTAATGTCCGTGGATTTCCTGGGAATATAATTACATGGCTTTATAGGGCCCACACACAACAAAGCTTTTTTTCTTTGGTCTGCCAGGACAAATCTTGTGGCCAGCATTATTCACACCCATTAAAGACCAGACACCACTATTTGAGATTTTTTTTTCACATATGAATATTTTCAATAAAAAAACATATGTTTGCCTGAGTCATGGGTAGTTATCCTATAACCATTATTAATAATAACTGTGCTCTGAGCTCACTTATCTACATTCCAGAGAGTCACATTTTGTAACACTGGCTCCAAAAGTCTGTATCTTTCAGTTTTGGGATCAAAATGTTAAAGATAGACAAAACTGCATTTCTATATAAAACTTGTGTTTTCCCAAATAAATTTAAAAAATAAAATTCAATCAACCACTTTAGTCTAGGATTACTTTGGAAAGAAATTTGTCTCAATAAAATGCATGGTTACCAACTTGCCAAAGAGATATATGAAGTTTCTTACACTTGCAGTAGGTTGTGTCTTTCAGTAAGGTTTGTATCATGATCTGTTACAAATGCAACCCCTCTGTATTCAGAATGCCAATACTTTTAGTGCAGTGCTCACTCAATTAGTACTTAATTTTCATTGCTAATAAAATCCTGGGAAATATGCTTTTTCAAGTTGTATTAATCAGTTATCAATGTGCTTATAAACAGTGTATAGTTAGCATCAAGTTATGGGCAGGTTTGCAATTTTTAAAACTATAGCAATTTTTAGAGAACGTAATATTAAGTACAAAGCTTTATGTATGTAAGTGCTTTAGACAGTGTGGCTACCCAGAACATACATTACACTCATCATGTGATGGTCATAGGCTGTCGGTAGTTCCAGTCTGTGAACTAAGGCATCTATCACAAAATGTTCTACCTGTTATTCACCTATAGCAGGAAATATTTGCCAAATATTAGCCAAGCACTGACACATATTTAAACAGGAAAATCATTTGAGTTTATACCAATGAGAATGATATTGTAGGTTTAAACAGGGAACTCAAATGGGCTGTCATGTTGTAAAAATATTGTACATTTATTGTACATTAATATTTTGTATATCCAGTTTATATATTTATTTTGTACTTTAATGTTTGTAAATTACTAATTTATGTTTGTTATGCCGATCTTGTGACTTATGGGGGCATATATATCTTTGTTTGAGATTGAAAAATTGGATGTTTACCTTAAAAATGGCGCCTTGTATGCTGAAAACGGCCGGTGGATATTTATGAAGTTATTAAATACACCATATGTTTTTTAACTTAAGAGATGTTACATTTGTTTCATGATTTTATTGCTCAAGATTAGGATCAGTTTAAAGACATTATGAAACTTGTTGTCTTAGAGTCTCATTATCAGTTTGGCTTTTGCTCTTGACACGGAGTATTATTATTTCATGAATACAAATTTTATAACAGGCAATTGAAGAAAATAATTATTGTTTGCCAGATGTTAAGGATGTTAGCTTTAATAAGGCACTAAAATAATATTGTTATAACATAGTTGTTTGATAATGATATTATTGGATTATTTGTTTGTAACTTGTTGCATTACACAGTCGGCAATGGAAAACGAAGGGATTGCTAGAGGTTTGGGAGTAAAAAAATAGGGAATTAAAGGTGAATAGGACCCTGCTCAAGATGAAGAAAATCTATTGTAAACTCTCGGTCTTTACAATAATACACTATATTATTTTTGGGAATTGCCATTCAGTAGACATAGTGTTCCTGCATCTCGTTCGTCCATCCTTTTTCTACAAGACTAGTTGGACCTGAGATTTCCTGTTGGTGGTTTATGTCAAGCTGAAACTGTACCAACATGAAGGAAGAGATTCCAGGAGTACTAAATAATGCTTTGCAGGCCAGGGGTAGCAGACAAATAAATATCTGCCTCTCATTTAACTACAACTCTCATGATATTCAGTCAGAATGTTTCAAACTAAACTCTAGCTAAGGATAATGTACAACAATTAAAGAGCTACCTTCTGGCTATTCCACATTATCTATGGAAAAAAGAGTTAAGGATCTACTGAATAAAGAGTGAATTCCAGGGAACTGAGAGGGGAATTTAAAACTTTAGACCAATGTAGCATAATTCTTCAATGCAGCTCAATGGGAGAATGTTTCCAACTCTGCTAATTTGGCCTTAAGATTTACATTCCCATCTCAATTCCCTGCAATTCTCTCATTATTGAATAGATTCTTGCATTCTTAATAATATTATTTTACTTTAAAGTTGTCCTTCCCTTGTCACTTAGTTGTTAGTAATATGTCATTTCTGGTAGGTTAAAGACCTCCATATAAGACCACAATTTCCTATATAATGAAAAGCATCCTTAATGATTTGCTTAATTAGCATCAGTTGGAATAAGCAATCAGCTTAGTAGACAGTATCTGATTACTTAACAATCTAGGGATATCTCTTTAATAGTAGCTCATTAGGCAAAATCTCACTTAACATGTGCCAAAATGTCAATTATAGAATTACTACACTCACACATTTGCATCACCGATCTATTTGTGGATGATTACGTATTTCAGAAAAGGATTGAATAGGCTATGAATTTTAATGGGGTGTAGCAAAAAAAAAAAAAAATCGGAATCTGACACATTCTCTGTTTTATTAGTGTCAAAAAAATCCTCGAATGGCATACACATTAATAATTTCCTTATATCCATCCTTCCTATATTTAATGTGACTAAAATGATTGATTGTCTTTTTTTTTAAATAATGATGCTTATTAAGCTGAGACTGTATATAGTACGGAAAACTGAAATACATGAGGTAAAAGTAAAAACAACCCTTTTTTTTAACCCTTGCTTCCTTAGAGGAGGCGAGTATTAAAATGTTGGCTTTCCTGATCCTGAGTAAACCCAACATGTACCTTTATATTCTTTACTCTAGGCTCTGCCTCAGACCTGAGGCAGAGTCAGACAGGAGACATAGTCAATCAGAACGGGGTCTGATCAGGATCTGTTGGGTCCTAGGGTCTCTTATGGTTAGTGCAAAAAGATCATTTTCACATGGGATCAACAGAGGATTCTCACCACTAGGAGGCATCATGGCTGCCAGTCAGAGAATAGACTGTCATATACCTTAGAAAGTAAATGCTAGCTTATCCTCATACAAGTGCCAGTCATTTTTTCACTTGTCTCTTGCCTCAATATTTGAAGAACAAGTGAACAAAAGGTTAGTGGCTTTTTAATGTGGAACAAACTCAGCACAAACAAACAAGCAGTGAGGAGATTTGAACAACATTGCAGGAAGAAACATTCCATCATCGCAAAGACACACAAAAAGCAGTCACCAGGAAGTATGAGGCCTACTTTGACTCAGCAAGAGAGAGCTCAGCTTTTAAAACTGCACAGGCTACTTTGTCACCCCAAAAGAGAAGAGGTGTAAGATCATAATCTATTACTTCACAATATAGTCCACAATACAGACAATCACCAGAGATCATTCGGAATACTAATTAACATAAGCATTGAGTCCAAGGTAGACCATGCACTTTACCAGCAGGCCTTCTCATGAACATATGGCATCCTTCCATTCTCACTCTAAAAATCTATCACTGAATCTATTCTCAAAAAACCTAGCCTCAGACCAGGCATTCCTGCAGACTTCAGACTAGTCACTAACATTCCATCTGAGGCCAAGGATATAGAAAATGGCATCACTTCCCAGCTTCAAAATCACCTAGAGAATCAAAACCTACTTGACACGAAACAATTAGGATTCAAACTAAGACATAACACTGGAAGAGCACTGGTTATGAGTTTAACTTGGTGATCTCTGCTTATCCGAAATGTACCGTGCAAGCCACAGCGCATTGAAAAAAATGGAGGTTAATCATCCTTTGTCCACGTTGCGCAGCTCTCTATTGCCATCCATATTACTCCATCTTTCTGAATCACAGCAGACCACCTCACTGTCAGACAAATCTAAAGGTTCTTTGACTGAATGTGATTATTTTGAGATTAATTCTGGACTGGAATTTTTGGGGAACATGTAGGACATTAGGTCTATGTAGAACATACACGGCATTAGATATGTGTGAGTCATGCATGGGTAGATGTTTTGACAAAAAGTCAGAGAACTCAGATCTTGCCAGTGAGTGAAATGCACATGCGCGCGTTCACTCAAATCACACTTTCACTCACGCAATGACTCAAAGTCTGATTCCAGTGATCGCACGCTTACGCCGTTCACTCTCTGGTAAGATCTGGGATACCAGACTTTTTGTCAGAACACCGGCGTTAGGTTTGGGTGGACCATGCCTTAGTGATCAAGATGACTTAATAAATAGAATATATATATATATAAGTGTTATAAGGAAGCCAGAGGAATTAACCTGTATGCCTTAGTGATCAAGATGACTTAATAAATAGAATATATATATAAGTGTTATAAGGAAGCCAGAGGAATTAACCTTTATACTTCATTAATAGAAATGTACAAAGAACAAGAGGTCACCCCCTGAGACTGGAAGAGCAAAGATTTCATAGGCAGCAAAGGAAGGGATTCTTTACGGTAAGGACAATAAAATTATGGAACTCACTGCCAAGAGAGGTAGTTCTATCAACCACAATAGATGCATTTAAAAATGGTCTGGATGTTTTTTTTAGAAAAGCAGAACATACAGGGGTATTAATAATAGAATAAGCATTAATAATAGAGCTTTTTGATCCAAGGAGAAATCTGATTGCCATTTTGGAGTCAAGAAGGAATTTTTTTCCCCCTGGGAGGCAACATTCGAAATAGCTTCCTTAGGGGTTTTTTTTGCCTTCTTTTGGATCAAAATGCTGAAATGATAGGTAGAAGGGTTGAACTTGATGGACTTGTGTCTTTTTTCAACCTAAATTACTATGTTACTATGTTACTATGGTACTTTACCCTCTACGAGTCCTGATCACACGGACATTCCTATTTTGTGATTAGCAGTTAGCAATATGTAACGCTCTATGCAGTGTAACTTTTCATCTAGATCCAAACGTTATGAATTTACACTTCATACTAACAAATATAATTATTCTATTTTGTTAATTTTAGATGGAGAAATGCTGAGAGAGTGATGGACACATTCACACCAGAGATTTCACTACTGTGCTTTTTCCATCAGCTCTAGCTGAGGTGATATATATATATAAACACTAACGCATATCACTTACTTTCTCTCTTGTGCTAACACACTAGTGCCATCTTCAGAGTGATACTTATAAACTGTCTCTGACATCTTCTTATCAGCGGAGACTTACAGAGATATAACATGATGTGAACTTAGTGATTATTTCCTTGTGTCATTCTGTACCTTAATGTTTTTGTCAGCTTCACTTGCAAGGCTCAGCATACTGTGGTGCTTAGCTCTGTGAACTGCAAATCCCATCATATACAGTCACCTTCTATAACTGAAGTGTTTTGCATCTGATTTTTTTATAGGGCATAAGTAGGTTTGCACTTCAGTGTAGCTGGAATGGCAGTGGGCATGTTGGGATTTAAGTCCACCACAAATTACATTCTATAGCAGGGGCGTCCATGTTTTTCCCAAAATGGAACCCATAATGACAAATGTGAACTGGGCAGCATTTAATTTGTTTGTTTTATAGTAATTGTGAAGACTAGCTTGTTACCCGTATATTTAAATAATTGGTAATTTGTCAGTAAATGCAGTCCAAAAACAGTTTATTCAATTAAAACAACACATTTCTAGGGCTAATGTTAGGTCAGTTGAACCACACATGCTGCTGCTAGATGGGTTGCATTTTGGCCTACTGGCTGCATATTTCACGCATGTTATACAGATTTATGTTTTAGAAAACAACAGGTTAGAAAACAAATGTTTTCTAACAAAACAAACTGAATTAATCATGGCCGAATGCTTTAATACTTTAAAAAGCTCATCTTTAAATAAGTAACAAATTGTGTTTTTGGTTTAATCGACTTCCCTCATTTTAAAACTAATAAACAGAGCACATTTTGGAGTTTTCTAAAACAATACACACACCTCAGACACTTCCTTGCTGGCTGACTGCCATTCACAATAACAGGTTTCTACTATTGTTACAAACACACACCGCACTCTGTAACAATAACAAGCAGACCATGGCTCATTGGTTATCCTCAAGTACACAGCTGTTTAATTTGCACTGTAAGAGTAATGATTTCCATATTCCCTTTTTACCATCACAAAAAAAAAATAGTCTGATCCGGTCTGTTTAGGAACAACCGGGGGACGTGGACCTATACACTTTTTTTGTCTAATCCTTGTGGCCTTTTGTTTCACAGCTGTGATTTTTGAGGTGAGATTATAGCCAGCCTATAATCTGAGTAGCATGTGAAAATGTTAAACTAGAAATCTGTTTTCTGTGTTCAGTGGAAAACCGTAAATAATTATGACTGCTTTATCTGCTAGTAAATAGAAGAGTGCAGACAAAACGGCAATCAGGCTACATAACAATCAATAATGACTTAGGACCAGACGTATATATATGGGCCTAAAACAGTTGCTGATAGAATCAACATTGCAGAAGAAATTCACTGGTAAATATGCTGACACAACACCTTTCCCAATTGCAGTTTTACAGGACTGAGAGACCACTCAGTCCTTCTTCTCTCGGGGGCTACTTACTAAAAATCAACTATAATATTAGCACATTAGCAGCTGGGTTGGAATCATTTTCCAACTCACCTATCTTTCCATATCATCTATGAATGACTTATTTGTGCAGTACAGTTTCAGCACATGCCCTCCTCTGAGGTTGATACAATAAGTGCCATCAAGCTCTGTTTTGGTAACATTTATCAACAGCTGGTCTCAGGATGTGCACTAAATCAGAGTAAGCCCAATGAGGGGGGGGGGGGGGGGGGGGACAGTACAGTAGTACCCAACATAGAAACAAACACAGAAGGGAGACACTCAATACACTAATGTAACCAAAGGCATGGATGTAAAGATGTATCCTGTCTATTCAATAAACAGTAGGGTACTGAAATAAATCAGGCATTAAAAGCTGTATTGGAAAGATAGGAAGTTGGAAAATTTACCCCGTTCAGCTTGTTTGAATAAAGCTATTTTCATCATGATCTTGGGCATGCCGTGTTGGCTAATTCTGAACTTTCATATAACATTTTTTTCGTGAAGGTTCAGATCTTTCCACCGCATTCTCAGCCAAAGCCACATTTAAGAATTACATTTTGTAATGGATGCTTCTTCTGAAATACAATGACTTTACTGGAAAAATGGAATGTCAAAGCTCATCAAGATGAGCTGATCATTGGGGGTCGAACATTTCATCTCAATGACTCAACTAGAAATTGTGAAAAGCCAAACATGGTGAGCTTCTTGTGGAAGAAATTAACCAGGTTTGTTCCTCTACAATGCGAAGATAAATGGGTGAGAAGGAATACTCATCTTGCCTAAACTAAACCTACAAATAGCAACAAAAATGAAAGACCAGCACTCGGTTGTAAAGTGATGAATTTTTAATCACACATAGGCAACGTTTCAATTCTTGCAGATCTTTCTCAAGCCTTTCTGAGGCTTGAGAAAGATCTGCAAGAATTGAAACGTTGCCAATGTGTGATTAAAAATTCATCACTTTACAACCGAGTGCTGGTCTTTCATTTTTGTTGCTATTTGAAGATTTGGGAGACATCTTAAAGTCCGTGCACCGGGACTTTATATCTTGTGCGGATCTGGGACTATTTTCTATTTTTAAACTAAACCTACAACTCCACTTTTAGTGAATAAAAATAAACCTAAATATAGTATAATGAGGAACACATCAGATTTTACATTGGTCAGAACAGTGTCTGTAAAATCGGTGTGTTATTGTTTATTTGTTTGATATGTTTATGATTATCTGGTGAGGTTTATTTATAGATATGTTAAGCAAATAATCTCACACATTGGGTTTCAGATCTTTGTACCCACAATTCACGCTGATAGCAATCACAAAAGGATACCCATACAGGTTTGCCATCTTTTCTTCAAAAATATATCAATCTTTGTGCTGCCACCATAGACCACATGAACATTGTAGGTATTTGGGGGGCTGCACTCTACTAAATGTATTGACACAGATCAGAAAATGTTGTGACTGATATCTTGATTAATTGAAAGGTATCTCTGTAAAGAGTAGATACTTTGTCTGATCATGCGCATGTCAGCAAAATACAGCACATACCAGCACTTAAGTGGGTAATAGCTGCAATGCCATTATAGCACATCCAATAATTCAACACTTGCCATTCTTCTGCACTTACGTTAAAATACACTGCAATTGCTACATTAACTGTTGTGTTTTTGAGTCTTTAACCCCTTGTGTTCCAGAAAGCTACACCACTCTTTGGCATTGAAAGGGTAAAATATTTGCAAGTAACAGGAATGTTAGAAAGGTTTGATTATTCTATCTTCAGAAGGAAATAAGAAAGATGCAAGACGTTTACACTGGTTCAGTAACAAAACATATTTGTGTATGCTCGCTCTGTTGAAGCAGCAGCGAGGAGAGTGATGTTATTTCTATGCACCGCAGTATGATAAACAAAGACAAAGTTCATGTATTCACAATTTCCAGCCAAATATTGATCCACTCTTGTTGTCTATACTATGAATTCTGCTCCTTTAATCTTTAATGTATGGAAAAAACCTAGACAGCTAGAACAGCAGTGCCACCTACTGACTGAGATTGTTCTGTATTCATGAACTAAGAAGTGTCTGGCTTGTGTGCCTTGCACAAGAAGCTGCTTCTGCACAATACCTGGTTCATAGTTACCTACATTCCCAAATTTCCCAGGACAGTCATGTTTTGCATGTTTCATGTACTGTCAAATTTGGGTCTGTGCCAGTTTGATTGCTGCTTGTGCACAGTGTATTTCACTATGCTCTACGTATCCACTGTATTTTATTATGCACTATGCATCCACTGTATTTCACTGTGCGCTACGCGTCCACTGTATTCCAATATGCCCTACACATCCACTATATTTTATTATGCACTACACATCCACTGTATTTCACTATGCAGTACGCATTCACTGTATTTCACTATGCTCTACACATCCACTGTATTTCACTATGCTCTACGCATCCACTGTATTTCACTATGCAGTACGCATTCACTGTATTTCACTATGCTCTACACATCCACTGTATTTCACTATGCTCTATGCATCCACTGTATTTCACTATGCTCTATGCATCCACTGTATTTCACTATGCTCTATGCATCCACTGTATTTCACTATGCTCTATGCATCCACTGTATTTCACTATGCACTACGCATCCACTGTATTTCACTATATGCACTATTCTACGTTTATCTCTTCCACAGAGTAAGCTGTTATGACAATTAAAAAGCTATTACTAAAGAGTTGTAAAGTACTGTGAAATGTATTGGTAATTTCTAAATGCTAATAATAATACTAATAATAGTCACAATAACATATGTATCTGTGAACAACTATGGCCAACTACAACTTAGTATTTTAACTTGTATGAAACCATGGGCGTCTGGAGTTGATGTAATACCACTAGTAAATATCACTGCTGCTTTTTATTTTTTTATGTGGACTTCCCGCCACTCTGACTCAAACATATGTAGGATCCTTGGGGGCAGAACAGGAAAGATCTGCAATTATGCAAGAAGCACAGACCAATAGGACACTCCTTCAAGAACAATCTAAGATAAGTCAATAGTGAGGGGGAGACCAATACTACATAATTGTATGGGAAAGTGATGAAGAGTGCTGATCCATGGAAGTCCTCGCAACTTACAGGACTGAAAGACTCTGCGTGAAAAGGGGACCAATTTTAGGCAGGTGGCCATAATGTTATAGCTCATAGGTGTATACCAAATATCAAATATATCAATATAATATATTCAGAAGGAATTTAAACCTAGGAACATTTATAATTAAGTCTATTAAAGTCTATAAAAATGTCAAGATAGAATTGGAAATATAAAATTGGCCCTCTTAGTATTTGATACAAGTAATAAAAGCTGATACCAAAAACACTAGTTTGTGGTTTCTCCACACACCAAGAAAAACAAAGAATGATAGATGGTCGGAGCATTTGGGAAACAAATTCTCAAACAAAAAGGTTGTTAAAACAGGTTGGATTGATGAAAATCATATGCATGAAATTTGAGATATCATACAGAATTAGCAGGAATGAGTCAAACATATCTTTATTTCTTTTGGATTTAGACTAAAATTCAACAGACTTTACATAAAAAGTAACACATCATAGACATCAGGTAAGACATCTTCCTTGTGATCTGCTATGCAGTGTTTAAGCCTGTAGTATGTAATAGCCAGAGTGCCTCTAAAGAAGTGAAGGGATAAAAAGGAAGTTTTATTAATATAATAAGGGGCATTTGCTTCTGATTTCAAGGTTGAAAAAACGAAAACATTGCTCACAAATGAATCAATATGAATCATGTTAATTACCTCCATTTATGGAGTGATCTTCCTTAAGATAGATGATGCAGGGGATTTGCTCCCTATGTGGAATGAGTGTCTGTGTAGCTCACTAGAAACAATGCCAGATCTATCGTGGAAAAACCACATCTTAGCTCTATTGTGAAAGTATTGCCCAGGCTTTTAAATCTAATAATCATTTACCTTCTCCTTTCAGATGTAACCTGACCGTCCTTCACAGGAATGGAAGAGTCCCTTCAAATAAGTGGTGTGCCTCTCCCAGTTATTAAAACTGATAAAATTGAGGCTCTATCATTTTAACATACTTTTTGTTGGAGCAATATTTTCACAAGCGCTCCCACTATCTAACATTATCGTAATGCACTAGGTTGATTATTTTCCCGAGGAAGCTGAGAGTTACATAGAGAAACGCGTTGAACAGCCAGTGAATTCATTGCACTTTTGCTCTGACTCGTTTCCTGTTGTTTGTATTCTTTGGTGCACTTGTTCCACTTTGATGCTTGTAAGTTTCCCCAACTGCATTGGATATCATCCAGCTAGATTTACTGCACCATTATTTTTATATGCTCCTTTCCCAGAACAATTAAAGGATTTGATAAAACTGAAGATTACAGGCTATGGTGAAATATCACCATTGTTATATCACTTTTGTGAGTGCATAAGATTTATTTCACAATTTTTGTTTTGACATATTGCACTCTGTTTGGTTTTTATTAATTTATTTTAGTACTCCTCTGTTTCTTTCATATTTACATGTTTGCATCTGTTGGGAGGCTGCAGAGCTCTAGGAAAGTATTTATTCATCCATATTACAATGAAGGTGTTCACACTATATCTATTTATATATTTTGGCCACTATGTCACACAGATAAACTGCACCAAATGTGCAATTTACCTTATTTGTAAGAAGCACTTTTATAGTTCATCAGGTGCACTAGTACTTATTTTATGTAGTCGTTTATTTTTACTATGTTCTGTTGCTTTAGGTTATTTTACACTTGTTTTCTCCTGTTATAAATAATATAGTTTCGGCCTGTCTGTAACCATTGCTCGAAGGTCGGACACCAGCTGAGTTATTTATAAAGCACCAGCACCTGCAGTGTATATACAATAAAGCAGGGTAACAAACAAGAGAACATACAGTGATATAAAAAAATAACATGATGTATCCATATTATGGTATCTAGTAACCCAGATAGACAATCTCAGTTAAAGTAGACTGGTTATCAGAATGAATTTAGTAATATCAGAAAGTTGGGCACTAACGCAAATATATTTTATGTGCAAAAATGTACTTTGCGACTTACAAATATCTTACAAATATTCACAAATTGCTCCTTACTCATGTTTTACCTACTTTTTTTCCCCACTGCACTTGTTTAGTACATGACCCCCTTTCTATAGCCAAATTTGTAAATATAAACTGATACAGAGGGGTTAAAGGACCTGCTCTCGTAAACGCGTAGTCTTAGTAACTTGCAGTTTGCTAATGCCGCATTAATATGAGGAATGCTAAGGCTGCTGTAGATTTCTACATACCAAGTGTGCTGCTTCCTACTTTGGCCTTTAGAATTTGGTAACAGGAAGAGCTTTGGTGTTCCTTAGTCATGACCAGATTAGTATGGAAAGACACTGCGATGCTCACAGAAGTATTGTTATTGGCAGTCCATGGGAGAGATTATTGTAACATTTGGTATTATAATGCAACAGACTCTTGTTTGTTTAACTTGGTTTACATTCCTCAGTAACTAGCAGCAGAGCATCATATGGATATCATCAGCCATCTGCAGACGGCCTCATGACTGATTGGAACATGGTACACATTGATTGGAAACATTTATATAAGCTTCTCTTGTCCAGTGATAAACCAAAAAAAGATGGATAATGATATGTGTTCTGCTTGTGTCTGGCTGGCTCCATGATAAAATGTGTTTTATTTTCTTTTGGTGTGGGAACTGCAACCTTTGTAAAGATAGATGTTTTGGATTTCCTTTCCCATGATCCTCAGCCAGCTTCTAGCTTGAGCATCATGCGAGACATAGGTCCTACTCGGAAGTGATCTAAAACTTTTTTATATCATTGACAAATTCGACTCTTTTAACATGTGTTTGTCTTGCTTTCCATAGACTGATGGGTAAGACAGGCACAATACTGGATACCTATTTACACCACAGTATTGTTTCAGTCAGTGTTAAACAAGTGAGCTTCTTCCCTACCCAATTATATTTTAAAGGATGCACTGTAATAGGATGACTACATTACTAATGTAGCTACTAATCACTACAAACATATTTGGCCTCAGTTCAGAGACTGCTGAGTCTTCAGCAACATGCTGAGTGCGCCACAGCACACAAGGACACTGACACTTTGCTCTCACTTAATGCACTGATAGCTGATCTGGGCTGCAGACACCGCTGTGTGAACGTCATTGTCAATGCTTTCACTGTGGGGGTTGGGAGCTGTCACACCACAAGCCTTGTATGCTTTAGCTCCTCCCCACTAGTTAAAGGTCTAAAAGTGGTGCTCAGATTCATGCTAATTTCAAGCACTAAGATCTTTTTCCAAATAATAAGAGCAATAACCTGCCCTGAGCTAGCCGTTTAGGATGAACTAGTTAAATGCCTACAGTGGCGAACTGCAGAAAGACAATATCCCATGCCTGCCTTGATCAAATGAACTAGTTATGAAATGTCTAAATCTAAGCAGAACCATCGCAACAGTTGCACTGACTTTAGGTTGTATTCCTGAAAGAGGAAATTGCAGACAATTAAGAAGGAAACTGCAAAATTAAGGCCAAAATAGTAGAGTTTGAAATGCAGCTAAATGGGAGGATATTTTTCAAAATTTACTATTTTGGCCTTAGGGTTGACATTCTCTTGTCAATTCCCTTCAACAGGGCCGGCCCAAGACAATGTGCTGCCTGGGGCGAATAACAAAATGCTGCCCGCCCACCCCCCAAAAATAAAGTGCATATTCATGATAATTAAAACTAAAATGAAACTTATGTGGAAGTGATCATTTAATGCAAGAACACCTTTCTATATGCAAAATTATATGACACGAGTATTGGCTGGCGATTATTAAAATGTGTACTCTAAATGTTGGAGCACTTAAACTTAATGTACAATATTTCAGTCATGTTATAGGTCAGTGGTCACATGTTATGTTTTGGGGAATTGCACTGCCTATTTTCATAATAATGTTGGTTTTACCCTTTCTTTCTTTTCACCTCTTAGGTGAGCTCTAAAAAAATATATAAAAATATATTATTTGTATATGCCCACTAAAGCACTTCTTATATACATAATAAAATATTTTTTTCAAAGAGCTCACCCATAAGGTGAAAAGAGAGTAATGGTAAAACATTATTATGATAATAGGCTGTGCAATTCCCTAAAACATAATGTGACCAGTGACACTGCCTAGATCTGTCTAGCCACCCAAGGGGTTGTGTAAGAGGAGTTAACCCCTTGGGTGGCTAGACAGATAGAGGCAGAATCAGAGGAGTTAACCTCTTTATCCACATACTCACTCACACAATGCCAGGCAGTCTGTCACTCACACTGACCTACACACACACTCACTGACATATATAGACACACACTGTCAGTTTTTAACTTGCTGCAGGCATATCTTTGCTTTTGAGCTCCTTGTGTGAAGGAGGGACTGAGCCAATCACAGGCGGCTTCTGAACTCTCAACCAGTCAGGAGAGTTGAGAGGTTTCAGCCTATCAAGCTCCCCCAGACCCAGGAAAAAAGAAAAAGATCACTGCATGGAGCAGCAAAGTGCCGCCTCTGCCAGGGTGCCGCCTGAGGCAGCTGCCCCAGTCTGCCCCATTAAAGGGCCGGCCCTGCCCTTCAATTCCCTCTTTCTTGAAAAAAGTTTATTTTTGAACTTTTTTCATGAAAGACATTTTTGAAGGCTATTGAAAAGGGAATTGTAAACTGAAGGACGAAATAGCCTGGTTGGAAATTCTGCTATTTTTCCTTAATTTTGAAATAACCTTCTTAATTGCCTTCTTTAATGAATATGGCCTCATTGGTCTCATTGGTTAACATACTACATATCTGAATGCAAACCTGTAGTTGATTGCACAGTTTAAGTATGTAAATGGAAGAAAATTAAGGCAGAAAATGTTGGTCCTTTATTATTTATTTATTATAGGGAATTTGTTTAGTGGGGGACAGAGGGAATCAGATATTTGAAATACATGTTTTTATTCTTTTTATACAAGGAAGCACTAATGTCCCCTGCAAGCTGACATTATGGAACTCTTGCAGCAAACATGAATTGGCTGATGCAGGAAAAAGTGCCCAGGGCCCCAGGGTGTACACCCAAGGGTACTTAAGCAGCTAAGCCTAATTTTGGTCAGATCATCATTTTTTGATCTTTAAGGATTCTTTCAGTCCAGGAATGGTGGCAATATAGTGCCATAAGGCCGATATGCTGCCCATATCTAAAAATGTATATAATCTCAGCATTGCAATTACAGGACAGTGAAATTTACATCTGTAAGGGGGAAGTTATGTAAAGGATTGCTAACACTATCTATTCAAGAATACATCTTGAACCAGAATATATATAATTAGTAGGAGTCAACATGGTTTCGTGAAAAGCAGATCTTGTAAAACTAACTTAATAGCATTCTATAAAGTAGTCAGTAAATGATAGATCATGGGTGGCACTTTGATAAAGCATTTGATACATTTCTGCACAAAAGGTTACTCTACAAATAAACAGAAATAGCCTTAGGGACAAATGTATGTATTGGGATTGAAATTGGCTAAAAGATAAAAAAGGAGTAATTAAGGATAAAAGTATTACATGGAGTATCTCAGGGCCCTGGCTTGGGCCCTCTTCTGGTTAGTTTGTTAATTAATAATAATCCAAGATGCGTTAAGAATCATGTCTCATTTTGTTTTTACATGTTTGTATGTTTTCATAATTGAATAAAAAGATTTATATAAAAAAAAAAAAAAAGAATCATGTCTCATTTTTGCAGATGATACAAAATGATTTAAGGTAATAAAGTCTAAACTTGATATTTCTTCTCTGTAGGAGGATTTCAAATTAGGGGGCAGTGCAGGCAAGTGGCAAATTAGGTTCATTGCAGACAAATGTAAAGTTATGCATTTTGGGGAAAATAATAACAATGCATCATATATTTTAGTTGCATATGTATACACTATAAAAATAACGTTATGTAAACAAATGCAATGCCAATATAAATATCTTTCCAGTGACCTGTTCATTAACCCCTTAACGACAGATGACGTGCCAGGCATGTCACGACAAATCGTGGACTTGCCGACAGGTGACGTGCCTGGCACGTCATGCACTAAACTGAGTAAAGAAAGCGACCAGCGGTCGCTTTCTTTACTCTAACGGTGTTGCTACAATGCCTCTAGGTATAGGCATTGTGCAACACCCCCCAAATGTGCAGGGGCGCGCTACGATCACTCCACGGAGTGATCGTAGCAGCCATTTAAAAATGGCTGCGCCCACTGCACACATGTGCTTAGAAAGCGAACGATCGTTCGCTTTCTAAGCATCTCCGGTGTTGTTAAAGTGCCTCGCTAGCGAGGCACTTAACAACACCTTCAGGCTGCCCAGAGCCGATGGTGGTCGCTCTCCTGAGCGACCCCATCGGCTCAGTAGAAGGGAACGCTGCCTGTACAGGCAGCACTTCCCTTCTAATGGCAAGAGCATCGGAAGTGAAAGTATTTCACTTCTGATGCTCTAGGGGGTGCCAATCAATGCCGGCACAGCAGATCTATGTGATCTGTGTGCAGGCATGTATGGTAAGTGCTCTGATGAGCACTTACCATACAGTCAAAGGCAATATTAGCAAATATTGCCTTTGACAAGTATTGATCTGCCTCCCTCACCTTACTAGTTATAGTAAGGGAGAGAGACAGATCAGATAAAGTAAAAAAATAAAATAAAATAATAAAAAAAATATTTAATAAGATTTTAAACACCAAGGGCTTTTATAAAAGCCATTTAACCCCTTCCCTGCCATTGATCGCTGTGTACGCAGTGATCATACAAAGCAGCAAATTTTTTTGTGCATTTTTTAGGGGTTCATTTTTTTTTACTGTAATTCATTACAGTATAAAAAAAGCTCTTTTAAGAGAGATTAACCCCTTTCTTGCTGTAGATCACTGCCTAAGCAGCGATCTGACGCAAATGCTGCAATCTTGCTGCAGAAGCATTTTTAAATTTTTTTAAACTTTTTTATTACACCCGTCACGTGTTAATTATACCCGCTAGGGGACTACGTTTAATGTAAAAAAAATTTTTTTTAGCTGTCTGACCGCATGTATAGCGATCAGTAACAGCGGATAAGTGACAAAGGCGGGTTGGCGTTTGCTTAGATGAGCATCACCATTCGTCTGGTTAGATCAATATTTGTAAATATTTGATCTGACCCGTGTAGATCTGCCTCCCTCTCACTTGAGTTTTAGTGAGGGAGGGAGACAGAGCTGTATAATGTAAGTTTTTAATTATAATATATTTAATAGAATTGAGACCCAAAGGCTTTCATAAAAGCCGTTTCCAGTATTTAACCCCTTCCCTGCAATTGATCGCTGTGTACGCAGTGATCTTACACAGCAGCACATTTTTTGCTGTCTGTGCATTTTTTTAGGGGTTATTTTTTTTTACTTTGATTTATTACAGTATATCAAAGGCTCTTTTAAGAGCTATTAACCCCTTCCTTGCCGTATATCACTTCCTAAGCAGCACATATGGTCACTGCCTAAGCAGTGCATATGGAGCAATCTAGTCGCAGAAGGATTTTTTTTTGTCAGACTCGCTAGGGGTTAGTTATACCCACTAGGGGATTACGTGTATTCCTTTTGAAGCTGTCTGAACGCGTGTATAGCGATCAGTAACAGCCGATCAGTGGCAAAGGTGGTTTGGTGATTTCTCAGATGAGCATCACCATTCGTCTGGTTCGTAAATATTGTTCTGACCCATATGGATCTGCCTCCCTCTCCTCACTTGAGTTTTAGTGAGGGAAAGAGACAGATCTGTATAACATATTTTTTTAATTGTAATAAATTAAATAAAATGTTAAAAAATTGTGAGTCCCAAGGGCTTTTATAAAAGCCATACCCTTTGTATAGTGTAGTGTATTAACCCCTTCCCTGCCACTGATCACTGCACAGCAGAACATTTTTTCTTGTCTGTGCATTTTTAGGGGTTAATTTTTTTGTACAGTACTACAAAGGCTCTTATAAGAGCTATTAACCCCTTCCTTGCTCTACATGTTCAAATTCCAAGTTTGAAAATCAAAAAGCGCACCTCTCAAATGTAGCCTTTCAACACCAAACAAAGCTGACAAAGCTATGCATGGGTGGTATCCCTGTGCTCGGGAGATGTTGCTGAACATATATTGTGGTATTGTTTGTCAGTGACACATACCGAAATATGTGAATTTGTGTCTAAAATACAATGTATGTTGGAAAAAATACACAATAAAATGACTACCACAAACTTTGACAAAGGCTGGTGTTAGAATTGGTGCATGGAAAGTGTTAAAATAACACCATTTAAAATAGCCTAGGGTGTCTACTTTTACAAAATATATACTTTTTGGGGTAAAATACACTGTCCTACTTTAAAAAAAGTCCCAAATGAAAGATGGGCTCAGGCTGGCTACACGTCAATATTCCAAGTTGAAAATGCGCACCTTCACAATGTGGCCCTTTTAGCCCCCAAACAACCCAACAAACCTATGCATGGGTGGTATCCCTGTACTCAGGAGATGTTGTTGAACACATATTGGGTTATTGTTTGGCAGTGACACATACCAAAATCTGTGAATTTATGTCTAAAATATATAGGTTGATGGGGTAAAATACACTGGCTGGTTTCAAATATGTCCCAAATGGGACATGGGTGCAGGCGGTCTGCATGTCAAAATTTCAATTTGGAAAACCAAAAAACTGCACCTACCAAATTTGGCCTTTTACCCCCCAAACAACCCAACAAACCTATGCATGGGTGGTATCCCTGTACTCAAGAGATGTTGCTGAACACTTATTGGGGTGTTATTTGGCAGTGACACATACCAAAATCTGTGAATTCATGTCTGAAGTACAAGGTTTGTGAAAAAAAAAACACAAAAAAATTACTACCACAAACTTTGACAAAGGCTGGTGGTAGAATTAGTGCATGGAAAGTGTAAAAATACCACCATTTGAGATAGCCTAGGGTGTCTACTTTTAAAAAATATATGGGTTGATGTGGTAAAATACACTGGCTGGTTTCAAATATGTCCCAAATGGGACATGGGTGCAGGCTGTCTGCATGTAAAAATTTCAAGTTGGAAAACAAAAAACTGCACCTCACAAATTTGGCATTTTAGCCTCCAAACAACCCAACAAACCTATGCATGGGTGGTATCCCTGTACTCAGGAGAAATAGTAGAATCTATTTAGAATGTTTTTCCGTTCGCTATTGTCGATGAGGAGAAGTTGTTTCAAATAAAAGTCAGGAAATTTGTGTATTTTTTTTTTTTTTACCATATTTTATTATTTTTTTTTAATAATATGATAAGATATGATCAAAAATATGGCATCCATAGAAAGCCCTTTTTGTCCCGATAAAAACAATATATAATATGTGTGGGTACAGGAAATGACGAAGAAGAAAAGTACTGCTAAACACAAACAGCACAGAAATGTTAAAATAGCCATTGTCCAGAAAGGACAAAAATGTTTCAAGGGCTCTGTCCTTAAGGGGTTAAAAAAATATTCAAATAACAAGGCCATCCTCTGAGACTGGAAGAGAAAAAATTTCGTAGGCAACAAAGGAAGGAATTCTTTACAGTAAGGAAAAAAAGGGTATGTCATACAGTGGCCACCCACCACAGGCCGGTAATAATTTGGCTTGAGGCCAATGTTAAGTGTAGGAAGACTATATCATGCCTGGTATTTTTTTATTTATTTTTTGAAGAAAACAGTGATGAATAACATTTGGGCACTCTGATCATATGGGCCTGTTAATAAGTCAGCAAAACAGGGTGAATTTATTCTTATTTTTAAATTCTGCCAATGACCCCTATTTAAACTCCTACAAAAAGTCACAAATCAGAAGATGCACACCTACAGTATGCATCTGGGACAAATATGTATCATAATATTACAGCTTTGTACTTTATTTACAATATGTATTAGCTACTTTGCATGGTCTTTCTGCAGCATACGGACCAAATATGTGTCCCTGGAAACATGACCGATGTTGGCAACTATGCGTTATGTCATGCAGGTTTTGTAACTTCTCCAGGCATTTAACATTATATCCAAAACAGCTCTAATGTGCATATTACATGAGCATAGACAAATACACCTGTGTGTACGAAGGCATCTAATAATGAGGTCACAACATTGACCTCTCACTAACATGAATCTAGTGATATTTCTATGGGTAGAATTACTCTACCCATCTGTAGTCAAGTTCCTAGCAGCATTCGCTGCCAAGAGAAACATAATCCACTATTTCAGTGCCAGAGGTGTAAAACGTGAGTGATGGCCCATTGAACCTCTGGCAGGGAAAAGACTAATGTTCCAATGTTATCACTGTAAGTTCATACTAACACATTCAGCAAAAACAGAGCAATGCTGAAATGTGGGTAATATAATGTGACATGTTGATGGATTCCAAGTCTATTTAAAAATATGCATTTGTTTGGAAGAAAAACATTAAGCCACTCTAAACTGTTTTAAAGAATATTACAAGTCATTAATGTATTTCTTAGTAGTAGCCAAACAGTGTGATTATTTGCACAATGTTATTATAAGGCATCAACATTTTTCCAAAATCATTAATTAAACAAACACAATATTTTTGGTTCCCAAAGTATTTATGAATTAAAATGACCTCTTTGAATGGCTTTAATCAGGCTACAGCATGCAGGAAACCAACTACAATATTATCTTGATGAAGTGCCATAGAAAACACAGACCATTAGCAGAAATTTCCTGAATAGAAAATAACGTACTGAGGTCAGTGTTTGTCCTTAAATGTCCCCCGTGTGTTTACAGTAATATGTTACAGCGGCCAACAATATCTGTCATTCCTTGTGTGTTTATATTATGCTACTGCATTGTGTTTTCATGTCCGCAATACAGAGAGATGAGTGAATAAGTAATATCATATGCAGCACAGGGCAGGATTTACATTTCATACTCCCCCAGGCAAAGATTTTACAGGCATCACCCATCACCAAAACAGTAATCAGTTTTTCTATTTAAAGAGACAGGTCCACCTACTGTACACCATTTTTTCTTATTCTCTTTTGTATGGTGTACAGGTTTTTGGCATACATTAAATAGTAACATAGTAATTTAGGTTGAAAAAAGACACAAGTCCATCAAGTTCAACCCTTCTACCTATCATTCCAGCTTTTGATCCAAAAGAAGGCAAAAACCCCTAAGGAAGCTATTTCAAATTTTGCCTCCTAGGGGGGAAATTCCTTCTTGACTCCAAGGGGCAATCAGATTTCTCCTTGGATCAATAAGCTCTATTATTAATGCTAATTACACACTACGTGAACTAACTCATTACATACACACATACTACACACATACATGTATATAAGTAGCACTTGCACTCATTTATTGCTAGACATATAGAGACACCATTATATACATGCATGCACACAGACATTCACTATATATATATATATATATATATATGTTCTCTCTAACAAAACATATTCATGCAAGACAAAGCGATCTGATGTATAATATGGTGATGTGTCTCTAATATATTCTATAGCCCAACAAGACTGATCATTCTCAGTGTCAACTAATAAATGTACAGTATGCTACCAATGGTCAATCTAGTCATTTTGTTATCCTATGATATTGCTATCTCTCTCCATGTCTACCAAATCATCACAAACCATGTGCTGGAATGATATGGGTATGGGTCTTTGGGTATGTGTAGGTATGAAAACCCCAGACATATTTCTTAAGTCTATCATCTGTATGAGTTTGAGAAGAAAAGTGGACAGTGCACAAATACCCTCTTGGGTTTTAGGGTATCTGGCAGACTCCATGACTTGTTTTTATCCAATTTTGTGGTGGAGGGAGATGGCAGATCTTTTTTTTCCAGCACAGGAAGTTGCAGCTCCTGTATGTTTTTTAAGTAGTCCAAGGGAACCATTTTTATGTAAATCCAATGGGGGGGGGGGGGGGGGGTATTTGTAGCATTGCACACTGGTTATTTTGCACATGTTGTTATGTGTGGGGACCTGCTTCAGATATCCTTGGCATGCTATTAATTTATCATATTTTACCATGTTTTTCTGATTTTAGAGACTGACAGCCGTCCAAAGGTTTTAATGCTAGATGAATTTTACCTCTGATTATGCTTTTTTACCAGCGCAAACAGAAACACAAAGCGGTCAATAATAAAAGATTTATTGGTTGTTGTTTTTTTTAAAACATATATTTCCAAGGGAGCAGCACTGTATGGGTTAATAATGCTTTGAATGTTAAAGATTGTAAGCTTGCTAGCAGGGCTCTCTACCCCACGTACCAGTCTAACTTAATATGTAGTTCCCTTCTGAGCTTTGTATCTAGCGCTACATCAATTGTTGGCGCTATATAAATACATGTTAATGTAATATGTTGCCTGCGCTAATTATCGGGACAGACTCATCAGGGAGCTTGATAAATAGGCCACTTCTAGTGTATTTTGCAAACTGCCATGAATTTTTAGGAACTGCAATAAACAGCTGCCACACTAAGAAGCAGCAAGCAAGTAAGCCAGGGAAATTACAGCTCAGCATTATGTTCCATGATCCTGCTAAATCATTTCTACAATGTATCGCTATTTAAAGTTAAACTTCACTGCAAGTTCTCAAAGTGGGTGATGAATCATGATCTACACTGGTGTCAGCTTCCTCCCTGGCTCAAGTCACTCGGAGCGGGTAATTCATTAAACTTTCATTTAGTCTCTGCAAAGTCATCCAACAACAGCTCAGATTTGGAAGTGATTAAAATCTAGCATATTTGCTCTACTGATTAAAAAAAAAAAGTACATAAAAATATTATTTGACATCAGAACGATCACTGTGCAGAATGTGGTAGTCACAGATCTCTTTTACTAGCCTGGCAAATATTTATAACAAAAATAAAAATGTGCTACTCAGTTTCCCTCATACTTTGTAAACTGCACATTTAATGACTATAGTTTGTGATAAAATTGTATTATAATGGAATCTTGGGTAATTTGCTGTTTGTTACACTGTCCATATTCATGTGGATTTTGATCTTACTCACAGTTCTGTCATGCTCCCTACATGTCTATTCTCCTAATAGCTATACTCTATAGATTGACACAGATGCTGACCTGGATGAAGATCTGGTGACAGGAAAAGCTAAATGAGCGATGAGCGCAGACTCCCCTGCTTCCGCCCGGCACGACCGCCGGGGCTTCTGTGAAGAAGCCGGGTACTTCCGCTTTCGTCACAGAAGTCCCGGCGAGCGTGCCGGGAGGCAGCAGGGGAGGTCTGCGCTCATCGCGCAGACTTCCTCTTCTGCCCCGCTAGCCACCAGGGTAAATCGGGCAGCTGGGTGCAGACATCCTCCATGCTGCCCGACACGGCAGACTATTATGACGGACCAGCTGTCCGTCATAATAGACTGCAGTGTCGGGCAGCATGGAGGATGTCTGCAGACATCCCCCGGCTGCCCCCACTAGCCACCAGGGATCGAGGTAAGGGGAAGGGAGGGTGGCAGAGAGACAGGGGGAGGGAGGGGGGCAGAGAGACAGGGGGGACAGAGCAGGAAGGGGGGGAGAGACAGAGGAAGGGGGGACAGAGCAACAAAGGGAGGGAGGGGGACAGAGAGAAACATGTGGGGGGGAAGAGAGTGGGGAGTGAGACAAAGCTGGGGGCAAGGGAAAGAGAGAGGCAGCATTGGCACATAAAAGGAAATAAACACAAGAAATGCATTTTTTTTATATAATATTTTATTAAAAAAGCAATTTACATGTGAATATATACAAGTTTAACTTTTTTCCTATAGGGTAGTCTTATATTCAGGCTTTTAGTTTTTTTCCTAAAGGAATATCCAAAGTTTGGGGGGTCGTCTTATAATCAGGGTCGTCTTATAATCGAGCAAATACGGTATATTCTACATCTTCAACTCAACATCAAATGCCTGAAATGGTATGTTGCATATATTTATCAATGGATTTGCTTCATATCTTGGTCTTGCCATGAGTGTTAACATTTTGAGCTGGGATTTACCACTTCAAAGACTAAGGCAACGATTTTACAATCCTGTATTATTATTTATGTCCTTCAACCAAGTCCAAAATGATATTACACACATTTCAACATTTAAATACAAAACATACATATTTATGCAAGTAACTTTGTTTTTGTCTTATGGATAAGGCGAGTGGGACACATTTCTACTTCCTCCTAAATGTTTTTTGTCCTTGTGCAAAATAAGAACTATTTTTCACAAAATATTCGCAAAAGTCTTTAGCATTCGCAAATATAATTCAAATATATTAGTGCAACTGGAAAAATGCACACTACATAAAAATAAAAGGAAGAGTCAAAAATCGGAATTTTTTTTTTTTTACAAATAGTCGCAAATGGCTTCTTACTCATGTTTTACCTACTTTTCTTTCCCACTGCACTTGTTTAGTACATGACCCTCCAAATGAGCTCCACACAGGTGGTACCTGTACAGGGAAGCCAGGAGCTTAATGCTGTCTGGTCAAACAATGCCATCCCAGGACAAAAAATTAGATTTTTGGCAAGTATGCAATCTGACCCCAGTGCAGTTGGGATATCTGCAGCTTGTGATGCTCATATATGTTTTGGATTTAAACAACCATCAGACAATTTTGACAATGCTACTAATTTATGACTTATTTTATAATTTTACCAAAATTGTCAAAGGAATAGCCTGAGATTTGTAGTCACACTGACATTCTATTCAATGTGTATATTTTACTTCCATGTACTCTTTTAAGACTTCATTGGCACTGTAGATATAAAAATACAGCATGATATAGTATAACTATATCTAGTACAGATTCTGAGATGCACTACGGGGCTTGTCAGTAACGGTCTATTGGGCCTATTCAAGACAATCCGCCCAGTGCTCCCACCGAGTACAGTACAACAAACAAAAAATAGGTTAGGATTTACCTCTTCCCACAATAGTGTAGCTGAAAGATTAGTCTTTTAATCCATAAAAATGGCAGCTAATAAACAATGTAAGACCCTCACCAGGTGGACTGGATCACCTTAACCCCTTCGTGACACAGGACGGACTAGGTCCGTCCTGTGTGGCGAAGCGTTAGTGACACAGGACGGACCTAGTCCGTCCTGTGTCAAAACGAGCACTGAAAGCGGAGTTTTTCCGCTTTCAGTGCTCTGATGGTATTGTAACGATGCTTCCGTGTGGAAGCATCGTACAATACTAAAAAAAATGCCCGTCGGCATTTCGATCGCTCCGGAGAGCGATCGAAATGCCGGTTTTAAAGGCACAGTGCCTTTAAAACACGTACATTTAAAAATGAGCATAGGAAGCGAATTTTTCGCTTCCTATGCTCAGAAAGTGTTCCTGATTGCCTCGCAAGTCGAGGCAATCAGAAACACCAAAAAAAAATGCACGATCTTGGTCACTGAGTGACCAAGATGGCGCTGCCCTTCTAAGGGCAAGAGCACAGGAGGCAGGAAGTACCTGCTTCCTGTGCTCTCTGGCTGTCACACGATTGCCTCTTCACAGAGGCAATCAGTGACTGCCAGGCACACTGACAGGCAGTGGGGATGTTCTGCTGAACATCCCCACTGACTGGTCAGATCAATATTAACCCTATATTGATCTGACCAGTTATGATCTGCCTCCCTCTCCTCACATTTTTTTAGTGAGGGAGAGAGACAGATCAAAGTTCTAAAAGTAAAAAAAAACAATAAACACACAACACACAAATATTAAAACAATAAAAAAAAACTTATTAAAGCAATTCCCTGCGTTTAACCCCTTCCCTGCCACTGATCTTGCACAAGCAGTGATCGTGCACATCAGCGCATTTATTTTTGTCGTTTGTGCATTTTTTAGGGGTTAAATTTTTTTGTACTGTAATTTATTACAGTACTAAAAAGGCTCTTCTAAGAGTTATTAACCCCTTCTTTGCCGTCGATCACTGCTTACGCAATGATATTGACGCCAAAGCAATTTTTATCTGTCTGCATATTTTTATTTTATTTTTTTTACACATACCCGCTAGGGGATTACATGTAAAGTAAAAATATTTGAGTTTTTTTTTTTTAAGCTGCCTGAGAGCATAGCGATCAGTAACAGCGAATTAGTGGCAAAGGCGGTTTGGTGATTTCTCAATTAAGCTCACCATTCGCCCTGGTCAGATCAAAATTGGTCGGATCAATATTCACAAATATAGATCTGCCTCCCTCTCCTCGCTTACATTTTTGTGACGGAAAGAGACAGATCAGTATTAGTGATATAAAATAACATTTTATAAAATTGTCAGGTTTTATGAAAGTCTTTCACTGTGTATTAACCCCTTCCCTGCCATTCATCACTGTGTAAGCAGTAATCTTGCACAGCAACAGTATGTTTTTCTGTCTGCACTGTTTTATGGATTAATTTCTTTGTACTGTAATGTATTACAGTACTAGATAGGCTCTTCTAAGAGCTATTAACCCCTTCTTTGCTCGAGATCACTGCTTACGCACTGATTCTGAGGCCGCGGACTCAGGGTTCGATTTTGACCCTATTCAGCTTTCTGATACATCATCTAGCGATGTATCGGTGGCTGCTGAGCCCTTGCCACAAGTAGTGATGGGGGTCTACCGATAAAAAAATATATGGTTTGGTGGGGGTAAATTACATTGGCTGGCTTCAAAGATATATCCCATAAAGGACACGTACGCAGGTTGACTACATGTCAAAATTCCAAGTTGGAATTTTGAGATGCGCATCTCACAAATGTTGCCTTCTAGCCAAAAACAAACCAACAAACCTATGCATGGGTGCTATCCCTGTACTCGGGAGATGTTGCTGAACACATATTGGGTTGTTTTTTGGCAGTGACATATACCAGAATCTGTGAATTCATGCCTGAAGTACAATGCATGTGGGAAAAAAACCTCCCAAAAAAGTACTAC
The DNA here is from genome assembly GCA_036172795.1 of Pelodytes ibericus. Lineage (NCBI taxonomy): Eukaryota > Metazoa > Chordata > Amphibia > Anura > Pelodytidae > Pelodytes > Pelodytes ibericus. The sequence continues at coordinate 168,880,035 of CM069858.1, forward strand.
CACAAACTTTTACAAAGGCTGGTGGTAGAATTAGTACCTATACAGTATTAAAATACCACCATTTGAAATACCTTAGGATGTCTATTTTATAAAAAAATATATGGTTTGATGGGGTAAAATTCATTGGACGGCTTCAAAAATGTTCCAAATGGAACATGGGCGCAGGCTGACTACATGTCAAAATTCCAGGTTGGAATTGCGCACCCCCTAAATGTGGAATTTTAGACCCAATACAAACCAACAAACCTATGCATGGGGGGTATCCCTGTACTCAGGAGATGTTGCTGAACACATATTGAGGTGTTGGTTGGCAGTGGCAAATACCAGAATCTGAAAATTCCTGCCTGAACTACAATGTGTGTGGGGAAAAAATGACATCCCAACCCTTTGACAGAGGTTGGTGGTAGAATTAGCACTTGGAAAGTGTTAAAATACCACAATTTTAAAAACCCTAGGATGTCTAGTTTTCCAAAATATATGGTTTTATGGGGTAAAATACTTTGACAGGCTTCAAAAGTGTCCCAAATGGAACATGGGCGCAGGCTGACTACATGTCAAAATTCCAAGTTGGAAATGCACCCCCCCTAAACATGGCCTTTTAGCCCCCAAATAATCTAACTAACCTACACATGGGTGGTATCCCTGTACTCAGGAGATGTTGCTGAACACATATTAATGTGTTTTGTGGCACTGACACATAATAGGATCTATGAATTCATGCCCGATGTACAATGAATGTGAAAAACAAATTACTATCCATAACATTGACATAGGCTGGTGGTAGAATTAGTGCATGGAAAGTGTTAAAATACTACCATTTGAAATACCCTAGGGTGTCTAGTTTTCAAAAATATATGGTTTTGTGGGATAGAATACACTTTTTGGCTTCAAAAATGTCCCAAATGGGACATCGGCGCAGGTTTTCTGCACGTCAGAATTCCAAGTTGGAAAACCAAAAAGCGCACCTCTCAAATGTGGCCTTTTAACCCCCAAATAACCTAACCAACCTATACATGGGTGGTATCCCTGTACTCAGGAGATGTTGCTAAACACATATTGAGGTGTTGTTTGGCACTGACATATAACAGGATCTGTGAATTCATGCCCAAAGTACTATGTATGTGAAAAAAAATTACTATCCATAACATTGACATAGGCTGGTAGTATAATTAGTGCATGGAAAGTGTTAAAATACTACCATTTGAAATACCCTAGGGTGTCTAGTTTTCAAAAATATATGGTTTTGTGGGATAGAATACACTTTTTGGCTTCAAAAATGTCCCAAATGGGACATGGGAGCAGGTTTTCTGCACGTCAGAATTCCAAGTTGGAAAACCAAAAAGTGCACCTCTCAAATGTGGCCTTTTAACCCCCAAATAACCTAACCAACCTATACATGGGGGGTATCCCTGTACTCAGGAGATGTTGCTGAACACATATTGAGGTGTTGTTTGGCACTGACATATAACAGGATCTGTGAATTCATGCACAAAGTACAATGTATGTGAAAAAAAATTACTACCAAAAACATTGACATAGGCTGGTAGTATAATTAGTGCATGGAAAGTGTTAAAATACTACCATTTGAAATACCCTAGGGTGTCTAGTTTAAAAATATATATGGTTTTGTGGGGTAGAATACACTTTCTGGCTTCAAAAATGTCCCAAATGGGACATGGGCACAAGTTTTCTGCATGTCAGAATTCCAAGTTGGAAAACCAAAATGAGCACCCCCTAAATGTGGCCTTTTAGCCCCAAAACAAACCAACAAACCTATGCATGGGTGGTATCCCTGTACTCAGGAGATGTTGCTGAACACATATTGAGGTGTTATTTGGAAATATCCCTTCACATTTTAAGGTAATGTTTACCTAAATTGCAATATATGTGAAAAATTAAAAAAAAAGATTTTTTGCTGCAAACTTTGGCATAGATTGGTGGTAAAATGGCTACATGAAATGTGTCAAAATACGCCAAGTTAAATGCCCTGAGTTGTCTAGTTTTCAAAAATATGTACATGTTGGGGGTCATTCATGGATTTAGTACAGAAATCAGTGTTACAATGTCACTATCGCTAATTTTGAAAGAAAGGATTTTAAAATAGCATTGCACCACTTATAGTTCTGGCCCTGTAACATGAATAAAAAAGCACAAAAACATAAAAACATGGGCTATTTCTGAACTCAGGACATATATTAGAAACTTTTTAGCAGTGTTTTTTTGTTGTCTCTTGTACATGAGTATACGATTTTTCAAATAAAAGTCATAAAAAAAGTATTTTTTCAATTTTTTTGCCATATTTTATTATTTTTTTTACATCAAATTATATGCTATTATCAAAATAATGGTATCAAAAGAAAGCCCTTCTTATAACGATAAAAACAATATATAGTTTGTGCGGGTACACTAAATGAGACAGAAATAAATTACAGCAAAACACAAACTGCTCAGAAATGTTAAAACAGCCCATGTCACCAAGCGTCGGACAAGCCAAAAAAGTCATGTCACTAAGGGGTTAAACATATATAACAATATTCTACCAGTGGAAACATAGGGGGTATTCATTAAACGGTGAGTTGAAGTAAGATGAACATTTTCATCTCATTGACTTACCTATACATTGTACAGGGCTAAACATGTTTTATTAAAAAATCCATTATGCAGGGCCAACTCCACTCTTCTTGCTGTTCAAGCTGACCAGGTTTGTCCCTGCACAATGCACACCTCAACTCACAATGACCTGCCACTAACCTTTTATTGAATAAACTGCATGAACGTTATCACACCTGATAGATGTGAGCATGATTTCTTATTTAGAGACAAAACACTTGCTTGTCTTTAGGACAGGGTGATCATGAATAAAAAAAAAAAAAAAAAATTTAGTGTGGTCTGGGACTGAAACCAAATAGACAACATTAAACAGAGCTTCTCTGCCTTATAATTATTTCTATCCTGTAGTCTCTGTAGACACCTAGTGGGCAAAGGTTCAACTGCAGCATCCAAATATTTGATATATTTTATGACATTAAATTGTCTTTTTAAGACGACAAGCTATTCTGATTACTCTGGAGACACTGTATATGACTGTATTCACTTTGACGTGGCACTGATAGTAACAATACTGCCACAAGAAGTCATTTTAAAGGGACTCGGTCACCTATTTATAGCATATACAGTAAATGTAGAGTAAAATTTATTTAATTTTTTTAATAATAATAGTATTCAGGATTTTCAGTTAAGTAATCAAATGACACCATTATAATGAAACCCTCTATGGCAAAAGCACATAATCTTGTATCAGTATGATAGTATTTTGTGATAAACATAAAATAAACTTATTGTAACATTCGATGTACATTGAATCTAAACATAAGAGTCACAATAAGTATCTGCATACCATGTATCAAATAACGTGAGACAATACCCAATGTGTGCCTTACTTATCAACTGAGCCGCATTGTAGCATGAGTAGCTTGGGATAGAAATATTCAAAAATTGGTTAGACCATAAAAATGAGCTACTGATGTCCAAATAAATAATGAATAAATAAAGAAATAATACACATTTCATTCAGGGTATGTCTCTTCACAGTTACACTAAATGAGGCAGAAAATGAAGACTCAATTTTAAATAGAACAGGTGAAAAACATGATAAAAAAAATGTAGTCTGATATGTATACTCAACATTGGCTTGCTGATAATTAGAGAAAGAGAAAATGGAGAGCATTCCTTTATTCAATGACTAAGTGTAGCACCTAATAAAAGCCAGTGCCCTCCAGTGGCCAAAATGCCAATAACACCATTTAGAAAATAGATAAAAAAAATAGTAAGAAGAAAGTGAGAACCAAGTAGAACAGAGAAATAGGAAGATAATAATTAAAAAGGGGTAAAAGCCCAGGATATATCAGCAATTTTGTAGTGAAGTTGGAGATCAAACTCTGAGCGATGAAATGAAGCGAAGGGGAAAAAAGTAAGAAAACCGATTAAGGCTAGTAGGCATTATGCTTACCGAAGGTGGCAAAAGTGCCCCTGTAAAAATAGGCCTTAGAGTAAGGAGAACTCTCTTGGAAGGGAAGGTTAGTCACAGAGGTATTGCAGTGATTGATTGTGGACAGTGGTAGACTGGGAACAAAAATCAGCCCTGGAAAAAATTTGTATACCAGCCCCATAGAATAACGTTATTATACATTTTTTTTTTGTTCATAAAAGGGAAAACCATGCATTTTAAAAAGCACATCTTTAGAGCTTATTTATAGATAAGACTGATAAATAACCCTGCCAAGGGCCATATATACCTACAGTACGTACACAAGGTTATATTGAACACAATGTCCTAAACTCTCAATGCATAGGCCCCAGTATGTTCCTGCTTAGTCACCCTCTGCAGGGTGTTCCTGCTTAGTCACCCTCTCCAGGGTGTTCCTGCTTAGTCACCCTCTCCAGGGTGTTCCTGCTTAGTTACCCTTCTCAGGCCTCACCATTACCTAAGGCCTACCAACCCTACCTTTGCTTTGTCTACAGTCCCTACTATAGCTCTTTGTTCTTACTGCAGTTCCTACTCATACCCTTTTCCTATTCTGCAGTTCTTTGCTAAATTCCCTTTTGTCTCTCCTTCAGTCTTTATTCCAATTCCTAGCTCTGTTTCTTTATCTGTTCTCCCTTTGCACTATATTTAACATGCAACCAGACACCTCTACTATCCCTACACTTAAACTCCTACCTGACCTGGTAAAGGCCCTGACACCCTCTCTCCTTTACTGACTCTTTCTCTCCCCCTGTAGTGTTTCTCTCTTTCTCCCCCTATAGTGTCTCTCTCTCCCCCTGTAGTGGCTCTCTCTCTGCCTCTTTCATGTCTCTCTCTCTCTCCTCATGAGTCTCTCTCTCTCCCTTTAGTGACTCTCTCTCTCCCCCTTTAGGTTTCCCTCTCTCTGCCTGGGGTGTCTGTCTCTCCCCTGCCCTGGTGTGTGTCGCTCTCTCCCCTGCCCTGGTCTGTGTCACTCTGTCCCTGCCCTCATGGGTGTGTGTCTCTCTCTCCCCTTCCCTCATGTGTGTCTCTGTCTCTCTCCCCTGCCCTTGTGTGTCGCTTCCTCTAGGTTACCTAGTGTGTAGTTTTAGGTGTGAGCGCATGGGGAGTAGGGAATATAGAATAAAGAAATTTGGAATGGCACAATTTTCTTTAGTCTTTATTGCCTATTCTCCCATGAGCTCACACATTATACCACAGTCTTCTGTATATAAGTGATCTGGGAAACACTAAGGTGTGTGCAGCTGCATCCCTTTTTCTTTTTAGTTCTAGGTCACCTAGTGTGCAACATCCGGGGGCCGCTCGATACACATCAGAGAATTCATGTAGGGTAAGTCCATCAAGGAATCTCTTGTGTCCATCCAAACTTTGAAACCCCTTTGCCTAGTCTGTGCACTCAACAGGCAAGATTAGTAGTAGGATGTTTTGGACAGCAAAGCAATTCCGAAGATTGTCAAGAGTCCTTAGTTTTGAGTGGCCAGCTCAGGGACTGTGGAACAAAATGAGACTGTCTGTCACAGTTCCTATCAGGAGCGCATAGTCAACCTGCTTATGGCTGGACAGAGCAGGCATGTCAGATGCCTTCTATGCTGTGGGCTGATACAGAGCATTGTGATGTGGGATTGGAATATGCTTAGAATCTGTAGGAATGTGCCAATATCTGCTAGACTAGAAGAGAGTGAGGAATGACCCATTTATATTTATCCAAGGCATGGAGATGTCTTTAAAGGACAGACTGATCTATGCAACATCGGTGTAGCAACGGGGAGATCTTCAAATAGTGCCAAATATGAGCCCTCAATAGTGATCGGCCCTGCTGAATGAGAGGAGTGATATTTTGTCTGCATATGTGTGAAGCTTGACCATCATGTGGGGCATCTTGTGGTGTCTTGTGTGCTTTTCTCACCTTGAGAGCATCAGTTAGCACATGGTCTGGAGTAACCTGACCTAGTCAAATAGAGTTCATCAGGTAAGGTCAGAGAGTGTCAGGCCCTACCTACTATATGATTATCAACACTGTGTCATTTGTATGTCGCACCTTAGTGTCCAGTACTGAAACTTGGCATTACTGGTTATGAACCTGTTGAGTCAAGAGCTCTAGAACTTTAGTGGTTTTTACCTGTTATTGTTAAATGTCTGCTGTAGCAAAGACACATCCGCTGTTAGCTTCGCCCAGGGCCACTTTAACCAATGGGTAAAGATGGCACTTGCCCAGGGCCCACTGGTTTAGGGGGACAGTCATGTGGGAACAAATTTTCTGGGCCTCCTACCCCCCTGACAATATCTCACCCCAACTACCCGGTCTAGTGTAATATGGAGGGTGGTTGGGAGCAGTTGGTCAATATGCCAGAACCATATTATATTCAAGGTCGTCTAATAATTGCTGCTGTCTCCTGGTGCTCTGCAGGTCCGCGGCTGTGAGGGAAGCACTCTGTGGACCGGCTTAACAGAGGGTAATTTTTTTTTTCTGGCGTGACCTGGGCCTGCTGGGCCCCCTGGACCCGCTGGGCCCGGGATGCCAGTATCGCCCGTCACCCCCTGAGGGCAGGCTGCAGCCAGCAGTTGCTACCCAAAGAAAAAAGAGTTTAAAAAAATTACAAATTAAAAAAAATATATCATTGCCACCAGATCGTCATAGCCAGTGCATGTATTTCCCTTCTCTGTGCAAGAGGGGAGACTACACAGAGTAGATGACAGAGAACACGGAGCAGCCAGGAGGTGAGTACTGCGGAAGGGGGGAGGAGAGTGTCTCTCTCCCCCTCTCATTTCTGTAGAGTCTCACTCTAAACAAGAAGAACGCCTTGCATGTGTAGTTAGAGTAGGCACTTAATCATAGGCTTCAGGTGTAGCCCATTGTTAAGTCAGCCTAAAGCTCGCGTTGCTGATCTACAGGATCCTTCTAAAGCTGCTGGTGATGAAGGTCTTATCTGGTTGTTCTGGGTTTCATCTCCATATAGCAGAACTAACATTATGGTGGTGTTGAACATTCAAACCTTTCTTGCCAAAGAAAGCTCCCTGGAGCTCCATATATTTTTGAGGTGTAAGAAGGATGATCTTGCCAATACTTGTCTTTAAGTCTGGTCAATGATGTTGGCCAGGTAGGTGAAGAACTTCATTTCTTCCAAGTGGCTTCCATTCCATGGTTCAACGCTGATGGTGTTGATCTACAGTGATTTATAACAATGATTAATAAAACTCATACAAATATTAGCTCAACATCTACATGTCAATTGTTTTTGTCAGCATGTATATAATACTTTAATGTACCTTTTTAAAGTCTTAATTGTCACTTAATTGATATAAAATAACAGCATGCTATAGTATAAAAACAATGTTCTACCAATAGAAACATGGATGGTATTCACTAAAAGGTGAGTGGAGATGAGATGATCATTTGTATCTCTCTGTCTTAGCTATACATTGTACAGGGGCAAACTTGGTGAGGGTCTCCTGCTATAAACAAACCTGGTGAGTTTGCTCAGTGAGGGAAACTAACCATGTTTGTCCCTGCACAATGTATAGCTAAATTAGCTAGATGAAATCTTCTTGTTAACCCATAATATTTTTCTGTTTAATGGAGTATACTACCTTCAAATCAGGGGTACCACGATGGGGGCGCGTTTTGCTCCCTCTTACAGGAACCTCTTCATGGGGGCGTGGGAAGAATCCACTATTTTTTTAAAATAATATCCCGACGGGAGAGTTTATCAGACTGCAACAACATTGTTTAGATATGTCAGACTTTGATCAAAAAGTTGATCAACTCTCCTCTAGACTTAGTAATAGTGGCTATAATACTAAAATAATTTAAAAAAAGCTAACCTTAAAGCTCTTAAGCTGGATAGAAACCAACTCCTATCTTCCAAAATATCCTTTCCCAAACAGGACACAATAACTACTTTTTGTACCACATATAGCAAGAATTATTCTAAAATTGTAAATATTATAAAGAAATACATTCCACTTCTGAAAACAGACCCCCATTACAATGAGATTGTATCAAGGGGAATTGGCTTCTCTTCCGGTAGGGCACGCACTTTGAAAAATATATTATCGCCGAGCCATTTTGGGCCACAACGTTCTCTTAAAAGTGGAACTTGGATTAACACCTATGGAACCTTTAAACGTGGCCATACAATTTGCAGAGTGTCCTCTCACACTGACAGCTCAGATCAAATTACATCACTTTTAGATGCAAAAGTATATTCACTAAAAAATATGCCAACTGTTGCACCTCTAATGTAATTTACACCATCAAATGTCAAAAATGTGGGTCTATTTATGTAGGTCGCACCTCTCGGCAGCTGAAGTCAGAATAAAGGAGAATTTGAGTGACATTGACTCTGACGCAGGTTCTAACATCAGTGATCAATTTAATTCATGTTGCTCTGGAAGTGTTTCACCATTAAAAGTGTAAGTTGTAGAATGTTTAAAACAGGACCATAGGGGAGGAGATCTTGCCCAGAAACTGAGCTGTAGGGAAACTTACTTGGGGACCCGTAAACCAACAGGACTTAACAAAGAATATGATGTGTCATGTTTCTGTAAGTATGATCAGTCCCATACTTACCTTAAAACCAGTAAGAGGATCTATTATAACAAGCTTATACATCTTGTAGACATTATATCACACTAACCAGGGAACTAATTTCAATGCTATATCCTCATCTAAATCTCTGTGGGAAGTAGTATATATGGAAAATAATATATAATAACTCTACAGTCAGCACTATTATATCTGTATTTCTACTTTGTGAAAAATAAGCATGGATGCAATCATTGTGCCATTATCAGCATTACCGTTGTTGATTGGGTATTATCTTGAATAGTTTTAAGGGTTTCTTGGTATTATACAGTTATAGTGCACATTTGTGCTTACATATGTGTGCACAAATTATATATATATGTATACATATATTATAATATTTTCTTACTACGATGTTGCACTTTATTCTTATATCCAACTGTTTTTAGTTCACTTGTACTTTCCTGTCATTTTTGGAACTGACATATATTTGCTACATATTTTTGCACTTTATCAATATATGATTACAACTGTGTTAAATGTCACTGCCGTCTTTTCTTCTTCATGACACACCCACTGTTTTACAAACAATTTACTTCATCAATCTCATCTGCATGTGAATGTGTCATGGAGCGGATTGGCCATCCGGCTATATGACATTACGTTTTGAATCTTCACACACTTTGAATCTTCTACACACAATGGGAATTTAGCTTATGACTAAGCACTAGATGCGCGAAACGTGTCAAGCTTTATAACTCTGATTTGCACCACTCCCACAGGCTGCTGCTTGCTTTTGGATTTGGACAACTTTATCATTAAACATCCTTTTTATTACACTCTATGTGGTCGAGTGAGTGCCTTTTTTACACTTCCCCCAACTACTATTGTCATTAGATTTTACAATTCTACATCCTTTTGTTCTCAGGCAACAGTGACCCAGGCAAGGCCCAACTCTGCGTGACAAACTCTTATTTGTTGCAGAAATTAATGTTTAATGTTTCTGGTTTCAGTCATCTAAGAAGAGGTCTGGGAAGCATTAATTTTATAATAAACTACGTCTGGTTGTCAGCACATACATAGTAATAGATATGGAAAGGAGAATCCTGGTAATAGAATGTGTCTTAAACTAAATGACATGTAGCAATCCAGCTCTCTTTTCCAAACATACAATGGAAATGTGTTTAACCACCAGTTGTATTTTCCATTTATAAAAACAATGGCCAAACAGTGAATGTCTGGGACCGTTCCAGACCATGTGAAAAAGCCATGGATAAATTGGGCTATTAACATAGATGACATTGTCTTTTTTTAACATTTATATAAGCTAAGAGAAGAACATATTGTATTATTAACTTTTAAAGGAAATGAGCGGTATTCTTAATAAAATAACATTTACAACTCTACATTCGTTACAAATATTTGCGATATTGGGGTAGATGCAATGATGCCTGTTAAAGCAAAATCACAAATTGCGGTATTGATTCAATGCCATCCAACCAGGACCCGCAGAAAAAAAAAGGTTTGTTATCTCAAGAAAACAACTTTTTATCTTGAGAAAACAACTTGTTAACTCAAGAAAACAAGTCAGAAAAATATTCAAAATACATGGCCTCTCTAGGCCTCCGTACCCATGCCACAATAGCTGATTTACTATTGGTTGCCTCTGTACATGGGTGAGAAAAATATGAAATATCATGTATCTGCATCATCTTATACAGTATTGTCAAACTGCTATTAACAAATTGGAATAGAAGATATTGTATACTTGATTATTCACATATTGGTACTGTGATACATATATCATGATGGTGGGAGGATACCTATAACAGCTGTTGACTGTGAACAATAAATGGTGATGTGATGCCAACCTATAGCTGGGATTAGATCTCCGGCATTGTTATACCACAAGAGGTGTTATGATGGTGTATAAAATTATATATGATAGTGTTTGTGTAATTGGTCATTCCATAACTTTTGTTGGGGTTAGTAAATGGCATATTTGTATGTGATATAACATAATGTGTTCATTGATGTGGTAACTACCATAATAGCATATTTTAATTAAAAAATTACATGAATTAATTTATTATTAATAAGTTTGCTATTATTAAAAGTATTACCAAGACAATTAAAAATGTATTTCTAATGTTTTTTGTTATATATACATATATATATTACTGTAATATGTACATCATTAACATATTAATTTCTTTTAAATATTATTAATTCATTACATTTTTATATGTATTTATTTCTATTTCATTTTCTTTATTATGTTTTATTATAATACATTTTATTATATTTTTATACAATAAAAGGCTGAATAAAAACATGGGAGGACTTCAGCTACTTCCGTAATAGCCGAGGTCCTCCCGTAATGGCAGAAAAAGGCTATTATTTTGTCAGCCTAAATGTCCGCACAAAAACTGGCCCCATTGCCTGACTTTAGTGCCAATTCGAGATTGGTCTCTGAGTAGCCTGAATTTAAGGGCTACTTGGATCACCGAAGTGATCCAATTGGGTTCGACACTCAGAGCTCCTGAGTCGACCTGTTTATTTAAGATATATTATAAGTCAATATTCTCCTATTCTTCCATAGGGTTTGTATTCAAATTATCCTTAGCATTCACATGCATACTTTACTATCATTCTTCCAAAGACATTGGGGTCAATGTAATGCGAATATCTAGCAAAATATATTCTATAGACTTTTACCTCCATTCTCTGTCATGCCCATCTGGACTTTCACTACATATTCTCAGTTCCCAATTAATATGAACAGATGTAAATAGAAAAGATGAGAAGGCATGAGAATGCATGCAAGTAAGGGAGTATGATAGGAACTAGTGTTCCCATTGGTCTATGTGACATGATGGTGCCAATGCTGGGGTGTATTCAGATAAATATACTTACTTTTTCCACTCTTGGGGCAAGGTAATTATGTGAAATTCTGATCTATCCATTGTTCTTTGAATCAACCCAAATGGAATATCTTTTGAATGCTAGTTCATAGAAGCGGCGCTGTATTTACCGCGAGGCAAACAAGGCAAGTGCCGTACTAGGCACTTGCCTTCTTTGCCATAAGGGGCAGCATAACCCCCCCCCCCCAAAAAATAAATAAATAAAAAGCCGCCCCTTAAAAAAAAAAAAAAAACGTGCTTGCTGGCAGAGATGGAGGTAAGAGGAGATCGGAAGATCCCCCCTCACCTTCCTCTGCCTGCCAGCAGGCTGCACGGGGAGCCGAACAAGCAGCCCAGAGAAACCTCTGTGAGGCCTGTTCGGCTCCCCATGCAGTGTGACAGGGAAGTGCCAACAGTCCCGTGACCGGCGCTCTGACGTCAGACGCGCGCTGGGTCACGTGACCTGTCGGCACAACCGCCGGAGACCACACCATACTGCCTGCCACTAGCCACCAGGGACAAAAAGTAAGTGCGTTAGCTCAGAGTTTTAGGTCTGATATTTTTATCTGGCTGAGGAATATTAATGGAAAATAATACTGGAATATTATTGGGCAAATTGGCTGGGGAATATTAATGGCAAATAATACTGGCATTTTACTGGGCAAATTGGCAGGGGCATATTAAATGGCAAACAATACTTTCATATTATTGGGAAAATTGGCAGGGTCTTAATGGCAAATAATACTGGCATATTATTGGGCAAATTGGCTGGGGAGTATTAATGGCAAATAATACTGGTATATTATTGGGCAAATTGGCTGGGGAATATTAATGGCAAATAATACTGGCATATTATTGGGCAAATTGGCTGGGGAATATTAAATGGCAAATACTGGCATATTATTGGACAAATTGGCTGGGGAATATTAATGGCAAATAATACTGGCATATTATTGGGCAAATTGGCTATGGAATATAAATGGCAAATAATACTGGCAATGTGTATGTAATGGGGTGATGGGGCATGTAAATGGGGTGATGGGGCATGTCCTTGGTGTGCAACATGGGTTATGGGTCATGTCGTGGGTGTGCATCGTGGGTAGGGGGGGAGGAGTTCCCAAATTTCATCTGCCGATGGCAGCACAAAACCAAGATACACCCCTGCATAGAAGTAGCATTTCAAAATTTAGAACAGGAGGAAGTGGGCTTTCATGTATACATAATTGAAATGGCAATATTTATTATAAGAAACGTGTAGGATTCACATGAAATATGAAAATGTATTATATGAATCCTGTTCAATTCCCAAACATCACAGCATATTGTTTGATTGTTGGGATACATGTTAAGTATAATGGGGTATATGCCCTTCACTAATGTCATTACCGAGTATAGTAAAATCCTACATTTGCAATGGAAAATGCTATTGAAACCCTGTTTTGTGTGATACAATGAGTGATTTAATGAGGACCAGTAAAACTGGGGGGGGGGAAATCATTCAACTTTGTGCATTAATTTACGTCCTCAAATCTCCAGATCTAATACATGCACATTAACCCTTTCAGTGCTGTAGGGAAAACGTCCAGTGCTCCATTAAAAAAAGTTCTGGGAAAGATACTCTTCTAAATCAAATTTGGGGTCTGGAGCTGCCGAAGTCCTCACCAGCCCCCCCACAATAATAACGGAAATTAGGGGCCACCCAACTGTCTCTGGTCCCATTAAATACATTAATTATTTATAAATATTGATAATAAATTAATAATAAATAAAAAAACATAACCCTAATATCAAAATAGGCTAGGGGGTGGCCAAACACCTCTGGCCCCATTAAATAAGGTCATTGTTTTTCACAGGTTACCCTTTTGTGTGCCGGGGGTAGTGATATTTTTACAGATTGGACCATTTTTATAGGTTTTTCCCCTGTACCTGGGCAAGTAGGTAGGTAGGCAGGTAGGTAGGTAGGTAGGGTATTTAAAAAAAAATTATATTTAGAAAACATAAACTTTTGTCCGCCTTAAAAACCTGCATTTAATCTTGGCCAATATCTGCACTAAATACCACATCTTTTTTCATGTTTTAGCATGCAGATGTCATTACCCAGATAGTTACAGCCACTAGGAAACACAGGGAAATCATACACAAACTTAAATTGTTAATTTTATGGTATTTTATTGTATTTCACAAATAACAGGCACACATATTTTCATGGTATATATTCCACCAATAGTTTTACATCTGTCATACTGGTAAAATTCTGGGTTAAAAAAAAAAGTAGATACCATAGTTGCTCAAATAATAGGTGACCCTAATTATAAGGCAACCCCCCCCCCCCCCAACCTTGAATCTTAAAGAAAAAGCCTAAATATAAGGCCACTCTCTCACAAAAATAGTTTTGCTAATAAGTATTGCCTCACACTTTTTCATATATTTTATAAAAATGTGTTTTAAAAATGTTTTCTGTTTTTTATGTACTTCATCTGTACTTACAGGACTTGTTACTGCACCCATGTTGTCATTGCACCCATGTTGTCATTGCACCCATACTGCACGAATAGGACTTGCCATTGTACCTATAGTACTTTCCAATGCACCCATATTGCACCCCAGGACTTTCCACTGCACCCATATTACTCTCACATGCATATTACACAGGTCTATTGCACAGACTTGCCATTGGCACCCAAAACAACATGCCATTATGCCTCTATTGCACACCAGGACTTGCCATTGCACCCCAGGACTTGCCATTGCACCCATATTTCACCCCATGTTTCACTACAGCCTCCCCCTCTCTAATCCTACCACATTCCTGATTGTCTAGTGGGAATGTCTGCGCACAGACATACTCTATGGTTGCCTTGTGCTTGAACATCAGAAGAGTCCGAGAGTTGGAGGTCATAAACCCTGATGCCTTAACTTCTGGAAACTGTGGGTAAGATCAGTTTTATTCACCAATGTTATTTGATAGCATGTAACATTGCATTGGCAGTAAAAGTATTTAAATAATTTAAATATATTCAGATTTTTTAAGTATTCCAAATTGTCAAAATGTGGTCGAGGTGGATGGTTGAATTTGACTTAGTCTCAAAACTGAATTCAACTTCCAACCTCGATGACCTTGAGCTATTTAACCTTGCTCCTCTCCATTTCGCATGCCTTCACCATATCTTGAATTTTCAAAAATGCTTAGTGAATAGCATTTTGTAAGGTCATTATTTGGGGATGCGGAGGTTGAGATGAACTCTCTTTAGAACTCTAAATTTAGTGAATAGATCCATCTGTTTCAAAATCACATTTCACTTCCCATTATTTCCAATAGGAGACGAAATTGCAGCAGTGTTTTTTGAGACTAAATCCAACTCGACCTCCAAACTTAACCTCCTCGGCACACCTCCATCTCACCTACTTTCACCGCGTCTCAACCTTGAAAATATACTTTGTGAAAATATACTTCTATCCAAGTTTGTTTGTCAAAACTCAGACTTTAGTAACAAGGCCTACATGTGACTCCATCCTCCAGTCCACAATCCATTCATTAGCTTCCAGTGCCTTAATCGCACTGATACTTTGAATTATCAGATAAGGGCAGTTTTCAAATTCATCTTTGTTTGCTGATAATGGGTGAACAAATGCACATGATGTCATTTTAATATCACCTGCAATGCACCAGCACCTCAATTTTAGGGACTAGCTCCCTTAGGACAAGGACAATAATTGTGGTGTGTTTTAGGAGACAGATGCTATAATCCTTAAACATCTTACTTGTTTTGGCAGATAGATGTTTTCTCCTGGGATAGAGGAATTATCTAGAGGAACTTAACAAAATGCAGGTGAATTAAAATGAATCATCATTGGAACAGACATAAGCACAACTTGGCTATCTCTTCTGCCTTCACCCCAGCAGATTAAATCCTGTTTCCAAGGACAGAAGGCAATATGGAATCAAATGGGAAAATGGATGTAACAAAGACAAGCAAGCAGGGCTTATTTGTGTGATACTGGATGTTATAGGCACACATTCACAGAACAAGCCAGATGTGTCAAACATAATTTACCAGATATTAAAGATCCCTTAGAGAACTGTGCTGGCATATGGCGTGTGCAAATAGTTGGGCAGCATCTGCTTTTCAAATTCTTTGTGAATATTAGTCTGGCAATTGGGCTTAAACAAGCAATTATTCTTACTCAGTTAACTTGGCATGGGGGACAGAGTATGCTAGGCTATTCTGTTATTACATGAACATTTGGTTGTATGTAAAAGTGAGCCTCAATCTATATCTGTGAGCACTGCCAAAAGCTACCATAAGCCAGAACAGGTCAATAATTCAAGTACTAAAACCTGGCATTATGGTCCTGGATACGTGATCTAAAAAATATCATTTTATCAAGGGCACATGTAATATCCGTGAAATATTTGCAAATAACTATTTAACTCTCAGCAGAATATGTATGTTTCTATAAATAGCTGGTACAAATTTTCATGGCCAGGAACTATGCACACATCAAAGAGAGAAATCATTTTATGCTATTATTGTTAGCGTCATTGAAGGAAAAACAAATGATAAGGCCTTTTTAAATATATGTGTGAACCTCAGTAAATTACAGGTAAAAAGCACTGCACCATGGGTGTCACTAAGAACAAGAACGATGTGTTGAAAATGCTACAATTGTACCAGCTGACCGTGTCCGATGTCTTGGGGTCACTTTTGGCTCTGCTCTCTCCTTTGCTCTGCATATTCGGTTTTTAGCCAAATCCTGTCATCTGTACCTAAGGAATATCGCACGCATTCGGCCTTATCTCAGTGCAGAGACTGCCAAAATCCTAGTGCACACGCTTGTGATTTCTCGCCTTGACTACTGTAATAGCTTGCTGACTGGACTATCTCTGGCTCGTCTGTCTACCCTGCAATCTATCCAAAACACAGCTGCCAGACTCATCTTTCTTGCTCGACGCTCTGAATAGGCGGCTCCGCTCTGTGACGCCCTCCACTGTCTACTCAAGGATAAAATTTTGTCTTTAACCTACAAACCCTCCATTCCTCAGCACCTCCGTACATTTCCTCGCTCGTGAACTTCCCTGCACAACCTTTGCGTTCCTCAATGGGACTAAAGCTCTCCTCTAACCTCATCACTTCTTCCCACTCACACCTTCAAGACTTCGCCTGAGCTGCCCCCCTCTCTGGAACTCCCTTCCACAGAGCATCCAGCTCCCTCTAGATTGTAAGCTTGCGAGCAGGGCTCACTACCTCAAATACCAGTCTGTTCTAGTTCATCTAACTTAGTATGTAGTTCCCTTCTATGCTCTGTACCTAGCGCTACATAAATTGTTGGCGCTATATAAATAAATGTTAATATAATTTAATGAAATGAATGAGTAATGTGCCCATCTCACAGATGAAGACAGCTTCAAATTCCAATATTGTGGCTGAAGTTAATTCTTCTTATAGCTATTTATTACATTTTGGATGTGATGTTCAATACCCCACTGTTTATTGTTCAAGAATCTTTGCCACTAAGGGTAGATGTCTTGTGCTCTACACCATCTGTGTCTTCTGCATTCAGATCATACAAACCAAAGATAATAGTTTGTATCTGCCAGTGTATCAAAATCAATAAACAATTCCAGTACCAGAGGGATCCCTAGAGGTAATGGCTGATTGGACCTAGATATTTAGATCATATGCTCTGCATATAAAAGGTTTGACATGTTTATGATGAAACAACATTGTGATACATTTGTACCATCAGTGCACCTGATTTGCTTTATCTAAAGTAGCTGCAATGCATTTTAACTAAATGGGCTCTCCCACCTTATACTGCAAGTGTAGAGAATAGAAAATGATGGCAAACGATTTGCAGAGTTGCATGGCAATGCAGACATTAAGAGAAAGTTACAAGTGTCTGTGGTGTCTCCTGGTTATGACATCGCTTTGAGGCTTGACATGCAAATTTCACATATCCCACTGAAATTAGCATTTAATTCATGCATGTGCTTGCAGTTCCAGTAACACCAGGTATAAATACAAACGAATACCCAGCGCTCTAATCTTAGTTATAGCAGCACTGAGGCAGTGTGTCCCTAAACCACACACAATAACATAAGCATAAAGTGAAAAAATAGCTAAAGTGCGCTTTGTTTAAGCGCACTTTAGCTATTTTTTCACTTTAACACCATGTATAGGCCATATTTGATTCCCTACACTCACAGTATAAACGATGTTTAGATGACAAAGTCCCATTAAAATAAAAGTGCTATTGGTAGGTTTACATGTATGCTACAATGACAACTGTTATAGATGCCCGAGATAACACACCATCTTAAATAATTACTAAATATCAGGCTGTGTATTCCAGCTATTAATCTTGGCAACGTCACTGCCCCATTATTTCAGTAGCCAGGAGTTTCACAATTAATCTGAAGCAGTTCTCACTTGTGTTCTTAATGGCTTTTTAACACACGATGAATGGTAACAATGTCCTTGAAATTGATGACATTAAGAGCAAATAGCCAAATAGTTGGTACTTTCCGCTGTTGTAAATAAATAAATCATAGCCCATCAATCTTCTCCTCTTTCACATTTTTACTTTAAAAAAAAAAAAATCAGATCTTAGGCTATTAAACTTGCTAATGGAATTCTAAATATTGCATTAAACTCTAGTATAAAATGTTTCCTTTTAGGTTAATTCAATTGAAATAAATAATGTGATAAAAGGATACATCATATGTTACGTATAGTGATGATCCAACTAGGAAATATAAGCACCAAGGCTTGTAAAACTGAGTATAAAAAATAAAAAACAAACAGCCTCAAATATACATAGTATATATACATATTATTCATATGGGCCATAACTTTCTAATGTCTGGATCATGTGGTGGGATAATGGTATCATTTAGGTGGTTTTCTTGATATATGTTTCATCTGTAGTCAAGCATTAAGGTGACATTTATTGGACTTTCCACTGCAGAAGAGCATAAGATGGGTCCATGCTATTTATCTGCTGGACACTGTAATTACATTGTGCTTCGTTTCTTATGTAATTTATCTGCAAACCTGTAGACATAGTAGTACAGAGAAAGTGACACTGGGTAAGATTTAAAGAGCATGTTTAGGATGGCAGTACAAGGCAGTCAGATGAAGCAGGACAATTCAATGTCATTGATCTGAGATTAAGTTAAACCAAGCAGTGTTAAAGTCTTAATTCCGTGAGTTATCCATATTTCTGTATCAAATCCAGGTACCTTCATTTATTTCCATTCTTAATTTGGAATTTTAGGGGATTACATACTTGTATTGTCTGCACATTTCACAAAAGAATTGGGGAAGGTGAATATTTTTAAGGGACGATCAGTTCTCCAAATTTCATTTTACAAAATGATTTTATTGTTCTATATATAATTTAAGTTTTAATATATATTAAGTGCAGTAAAATATGCATTATTGTAGAAAAGATGCATTGGCAGTATTTAAACAGGAGTGATGTGGTAGTATGTATTATCTTTGGGCATGATCAGACTTATCACTCTAGATAAGACGTTTCTGCCCATTAAAAATCTAATAAGATGTAATCAAAGTATCAAAATCAAAGCAGATCAGGACATGATTATAACTGTCACACCAGACCAATTGCCAAAGGTGTATAAAATCAAGCACCTAGTCAGTGCTGTATCTTGACCTAGGCTGACAAGGCCCAGGTCTGACCTTGCAAGCTGAGACCCGAGAATATCACTACAGAAAAAACTGTAATGTGCCTTTTTTTCTCTCTTTTGTGCCCCCTGCCTGCTTCCTGTAATTGATGCTACCTTAATATAAGTACCAATTATTTTTAAATACCCCGGTGGTGACCCTGCTTTACACTATAGTGCTCCTTTTTATTTATTTATTCACTTGTTCCTGTATTGCTTGGTGGAACACTTGCATGTGAGCAGCTATTATTAGAATATTTTTTGTAATAATATATTATTTATATTATTTTTTGCCTCAGCTCTTTTGTTAGATTTGCATGGCCGAGCCACTGCATGCTAGCCTCACACCTCCAAGTACAATACTAAGCGTCGAACTGAGTAGTGTAACACACACGGCCACAAGGTCCATAAAGACATGGTTGACTGAGTTTGGTATGGAAGAACTTGACTGGCCCACAAAGAGGTCTGACCTCAACCCCAGTGAACACCTTTGGGATGAATTTGAACAGAGATTGAAGGCCAGGCCTTCTCATCAAACTTCAGATCCTGACCTCACAAATGCTATAATGTTTGAATGGTCAAAAATTCCTACAGATACACTCCATAATCTTGTGGAAAGCCTTCACAGAAGAGTGGAAGCTGTCATAACTGCAAAGGGGGAACCAACTACATATTAATGTCTATGTATTTAGAATGTGATGTCATAAAAGTCCCTGTTGGTGTAATGGTCAGGTTTCCACTATATGGACAAAAAGTTAGTCCATATAGTGTATATCCCAGGATCAATTGACAAATAGTCATTTTGGGGAATTTAGAAACGAAGAAAGGACTTGAAGCCAATTATTGAAGAAGGTGTAGTTCTTGACTCTTCTCCTCAATTCTAATTGTTGTTTCAATATAAATATGTCTCCAGCAAATGGCTTACTAAATAAGATAACAAATATAAGAGTTACCTGTGTCCATTATTTCATATGCACCACACAGGTGACTGGGTGTACCTGGAGTATACCAAAACCCTGCTGTAGTGGGACTTTTGTGTTGTTTAAATGTAAAACATATATAATGCAATGAATATATCATTGCATTATACATCTTCCCTGGTACAGCAACTCCAAGCTTATTGACTGAAAGAGATTTATACCAACATACAGCAGAGTTTCAGCATTTTTATGGTTTTACTGTACTATAGACTATCGGGACTGTATATCATCAGTGATCTATCCTGTCTATCATTACTAATTACTGATAAATAACTGGTTAGTGTCCTAGATCATCACTGGCTTGCTCCAAATATGAACCAGTCGGGCTGGTAAAGTACTATCAAAAATAATATCCTGTTATATTATCTTGTAATAAAAAAAATAAAATAAGGTAGGACCATGGAAAATATATACATGTTTTTTTTTGTTCTCAATAAATGTTGTATTTTATTTCATCCTTTTACTTTGGTGTATAATCTCTATTGTGTATTGATATTATCTTGTCAAATCCACACTATACATGTTCTGCTTGTCATTGGCTTGTGGCAAAACCCTTCATAAAATATGGTAAAAACTATGATTGGTATTAGTATGGACGAAATATCCACGACAAAGAGAAAATAACTGGCTTTTCTAGAACAGCAATACAATTGTTAGAATCCATTTACAGCAGGATGTTTCAGTCTCTTGTTCTCACATGAATTTTCAGTGAATAAATGATTTCCCAATAGGTTTCATTTATTGTGATCTTTGATACTTTCAATGGCCTTGGAAATATAGCTTTGCATGAAGCTACAATCCCACTCTGTGCTTGGATGTACTGTTAGCAGCTAGTCATGATATATTTTTATTTACATTTTCCACATTAAAAGCTACTGCAGTTGTCAGGTACCAACAGCTTAAAGCATTTCATTCACTTAACCAGCTTCTATTTTTACCCCTCTACTATTGAAAACATTCCCTTACACTGTGGCCAAAGTGTTTACAGGCATGCTATGAACAAATAAATGTTATCAATTCATGTGTAAATGGTTCTTTCTTATAACTACACAGACAATATGCTATTCATCTACTAATGCATCCAGGATGTGTACAAATGGCTGTTTTTCCTAACTTCAATATTGATGTGATGTTTACACTCAATTTAGTCTTTAACCACTGTTGTTGTTGGGTTTTTATTTTTGGTTTTGTTTTTACCTGAAATGGTATCAGTTAACCCCTTCAAGCCACAGAGAACTCAAAGAGGCATTATCTAACATGTCATCACAGGGCAGCAATGAGAGGATGTTTAAGGATCGACCTCCGTCTTCAAGGGATGGAATCCTGTGACCTTCCTGATATGTCCTTCATCTGGAGGGGGTTCATTTATGAATGTAAAAGTACAGAAGCATTAAAAGTGATGTAATTATGCTGTTTTTTCATTAAAAGGACTGGATCACCTAAACATGGTTTGTACGCTGATTGTAGAGAATAAAAAGTTATAGAAAATTATTGTGTTATCAAAACTGTAAGCAAAGGCATACATTAGAGAAAAATGTGTTTTAAATGTGCTGGTGCTGTCTACAGTTTATAATATCACCTGTGGCTTGATTCAGTGGAAATGTGTAATTTGCATATCAAGCCAGAAGCTGATGTTATGAGCAGAAGTCAACATAGACACATTTCAAAAATATGTATCTCTTATGTTGTGCATTTGCATGCAAGTAATAATACTACGTACAGATAATATTTCAGATTTTTTTTATTCTCTACATTTAAAGTATAAGCAATGTGTCAGTTGGCAAAGTGCCTTTAAGACACAATACAGTTTTATACCTCCCAAGATTTAAATGACCGTAGAAAGACGTTTTTGATTTTTGGGGGAGTGGTGATGATGTGGTTATGGGTTGTGGGAACATTTGGGGCAATTTTAGGGCCACGTAAGAGCTACTAACGGAATTTGGAAAGCCATTTAGAATAAGAATTTTTTAATTTTTTTTTTTTTTTTTAAACCCTAATATTTGTATAGATACACTTTTTTAAACTTTATTTTAAACACGCTATATGTTGAGTTGTATTGATTTGGAGCTCTCTGATACACTCATATACAACAGGTTTTCACTGCCCTACCTCACAGCACTGAAGGGGTGGATTTTTTTACAGGGTAATTTTTATCAGAATTCTCTCGCCCCCTTCCCCCCCCCCCTTACCTGGGCATGGTAGAGGTAGGGGTATGTGTGGAGGTTTAATTCATTTTTTAATCTCACTCCTATTCAATTTGGCATGCTTCACCTCATCTCGATCTTCGTGAATACATGTTTTCAAGGTTAAAATATGACATCGGTGGGGAGGAGGGCCAAAGTAGTCCAAGGCTGGTGTTATAAATGAGGGCTCATTTCAAACTCCAATCTTGGACTTTAGTGAAGAGACCAATTTGAGTCCCAAGAAAATAGGTACCAGAGGAGGAAAGAGGGACAGAGGGATTTGGGGCAAAAAATAGGGATTGTCCCACCTACATGGGAGCACCCGCGAGCCATACAGTATACATGACTGTATGTGTGTACGTGACTGTATTATAAGGAAGAAGAAGAAATGTGGGAAAATGCAAACTTACAGCCAGTGAGCAAAAATACCCTTTTATTGACCATTCAAATGACCTGGCTTATATATTTCATATATCTAGACAAAGTGGAAATAAATGTATGGATTGGATTTATTAGAGCATTTTTCTGTCCTGAAGAATAATCCCACCAGTTACAAATAGTTTATAACTGCACTTGAATAGCATAAATCAATTAATTGCAAGGATTTTTCTTAGCAGTTGTATTCGTTCAGCTATTAGTGTGTAGCTGTTTTGTAGCTGTGCAGATTTTATTACCCTTTCAGCCAGTTACTCTTATTTGACATGGTACTAAGGAATGATCAGGTTCTCCCTACCACTCAGACTGTGTAATAATCTTCTAGCTATTCACAAATGTGATGCATCAATAGAGGATATGTAAATGGGATCTGTTACTGTTTCGAAAATGAAATAGAAATGCTTTAATGAAACAATATAAATAAAGTACCTCATTAAGCCCTCTTTACTTGTATAGCTCTCTCAGAGATAGACGTGTTGTTTAGAATATTGGATCAGCTGACCCAAGATGTCAGCCTCCTGGCAGAGCTATTCAAAGCTCAGTAAATTACTTTATTTATACTCTTTCATTAAAGCTTTTCTACTGAAAATGCCTACTCTTGATATAATTTTTCAATGAAACATAAATTCATTTTTTGCCGATAATTATCCTATACCTGCATCTATCCTATAACATGCTGAATTTATACTAAACTGCTCTAAAGCATACATTTCAATGCAGAATATTATTCTTATTGGTGGTGTCCAACTATTACCAGATCATGAAAAGAGTGGTTACCATTACTGGCATCAAATTACCTACAACTACTGAAATATCAATCGGAAATAACAATACACTTATTCCATAAAATCAACATAATCATTCAAACTGTGTGTTCACATGTGATAGGATTTCCACTTACTGACTATGCTTTCGCCTCCATAGACTTAACATGGTTCATAAGCCAATTTTTTGGGGGGTGTGCCCTACCTGGTGTGCTGGGTGGCAAGCCCTACATGTGATACTTGTAAGTTTAATTCAAACACAAATATATTAACCCATTATAAGCCAGTATCAGGCATTGCATGGGAGCAGTTTTCCTCCTTGTATGTATAACCTTAAGCACATGAATAGATATTTATTGTAAGCTGGAAATCTCCCTGATCTAAATAACCCTTTAACCTGATTTTCTCAAGCACTGCTAGGAACATTATTATATATTATATGGTTTATTGTGTCTACCAAAGTCATATTAGACGTGGTATGGCTCCACAGAGCAGTCACTGGTAAATTTCATTTTTACAGCAAACTAATGTATTAGAAACAAATGAAACCTTATACTGAAATGATTCCTCTGTTGGATCTGAAACCCACTGTGACTGCCAGACGACTGTGACTTGCTATTCACGAGAAAGAGCCTTAAGCAGTAAAATAGCTTTATTACTTTTTATTCATTTTTTACATGTGAACAATATTAATCCAAGCTACGTTTTGATTTTTTTACCTTTTTTTTCCTTGCAATGTTAGTGTATAAAAAATACTTTAAAACCACAATATTACATAGAATTGAGTTAAACATCCCTTGGGTACACAAATGTTAAGGTCATGACATTTATTACAGCATGAGAGGGATCAACCTGAACTATGGTAAACTGCAAGTGAATTGTATAAATCAGTCATTAATAATCCAGTTTGAACAATTCTCCAACTTGACTATATTTTTATGGTTTTAATTAAATTAAATACTCAATTGTATGGTGCAATAGTAGCTATAAGTTGTGCCAGCTATAGCTTTTAAAGGGGAATAAGCACTGTGACAAATCAGCAGGGAATGTGAACAGGATATCAAGTTAGTATTAGAAGAGGGATTGTAGTATTAACATGACTTCACTGGTCAGTAACATGACATCATTTAAAATATTGTGTCTGGTTTTGGAGATCACTACCTTCTAAAGAAATGTACTCATTTAGAAGGAATTTTAATGGCGGGCCACTAAAATTATTATAGTAAGATACAGAATGGCACTGTGAGTATAAAGATAATGACTAATTATATAAGGCAAGGCTAAATATAGAGTGGTTCCTCAATCGCCAAATTAATCAATAAAAATAATAAAAAGTCTTGGAAAGTACAGATATATATACACGGACTTTATGCCACTCACTCATATTTCACAGACAAAGAACTTGGCTAATAAAATATATAACAACAATTTATTACAGATTTTATAAAAACGTTATGAGACCAAGAACAATGACAAATACACAACACTTGTAAAAGTTTTTTTAATCCCTTGAGAAACTGTTTTTGGAATGTTGTACAGTTTAGGAAACAGGCTGTTTTTAAAATTTTGTGCGGTGTTAATGTTTAGCTGTAATGTTACTCTTTATTTTACTGTTTCCACACATATAATATACCGTACTGTTTTTAGCACTGTAAAAAAAATCATAAAATATGATTAAAAAATTGAAAAAAATAACCTTTTCTAAATTTTTGCTAAACAAGTATCAGAGGTTTTAACAGAAATAAAACCCAACTTTTACAATTACAACTTTTAAACAATTTTATATGATTACAATTAATGTACACATTAACAAACCAGTCATATACCGGTAAGTGAGGCAAACATGGAAAAAAGGTTGAAAAAAAGTGAGAGAAAATAAGAGTATAAGAGGATGTATTTTATACACTTGATAATTCTATTCTCATTGACATGTTCTAAAGTTTGACAGCATATAGGGCAATAACTCAAATTAGTAGTATTTTTTATAACCTTTTTCTCCTACAGTGACCTTTTGACCCACCCCTAGTCACCCCAACAAGAGCGCTAACCCTAATCTGACTTTAACCCTACTTGTTAACCCTAACCCTAGATGCTAACCTAACCCTAGATGCTAACCTAACCCTAGATGCTAACCTAACCCTAGATTCTAACCCTTACCCTAGATTCTAACCATAAACCTAGATGATAACCCTAGTTTCCTTTTTTTTAAATGTTCACATTAATGTTGTTCACGGCCTAAAGAGGCAGTCTAGCAACAGCAAAGTGGAACAAGATCAGTTTACGATCATTTCCATTACTCTTGCCAGCTCCAGGGAAATGCCATATTGGAGGGCCATGCTGCCTTCCAATATGGCACCCGCTATCACACCGTGGAGCAATCACAGTGACCCAGGGGGACACATTTTATTGTTGGTTACTGCCTTGACATAGAGGCATTATAGAAGCACCCCCTGAGCTAATTTTAACAGAGGTCCTCAATGCAAAGAAAAATTGAACATCCTCGGGTTCTGAATGGGTTAAGCACAAAATGTAAAAGAATGGATAAAACCTCTGTGGTTAATCAATAAGCATTAAATGTTGTCTTACTGTAAAACGTAACATTTACACCTTAGAAAAGAGACATGATTAAAAGATTATAATAAATTAAGAGATTAAATAAAGCTGAAGAAAGAACTTTGAATTTTTGAAAATATTTAACCTAACCTATAAACCTTCATGATTTGGTCTTCCCATAAATAAACACCTTTGGCACATTTCTCTCTTTACTTTACACAACATGTTTCTGCCAGCAGGAATTTCTCTATATTGTATGGTTGAGCTTGTGTCTGAACATTTATAACACCCTTTATATTCTATAAGAAGCACGGAGTCATTAGTTGGTATTATCTAAATAATACCTTACTCTAATATAATATTAGTGTTTGCACAACAGAATACAAATAACTTCCCCTTTAGTAATAATTTTAAATCTTTTCCAAATCAGTATTCACTTTACAGCTACAGTAAAAAGCTCACCACTGGTCAACAAGGTTAACTCTATTGACTTTATTATAAAGGTTGCAATTAATTAAAGGTTTTCTCAGTAGCTTGATTAGCAAGAGGTCACATTAACCTTTGACCTTGAAAGATCGTGGAGAAATATGAAAGCAAACAAATGAGAAATTCTTACCAAATCCATCCTTCTTGGTCATTATGACTTCTCCTGAAAGCCATATGATTACACCATTGCAAAATATTCAAAAATGGGTCTGTTTACTCTGCTTTAATTGTAACTCAAAGCTGAACACTGGATCCAATATGACATAAGTTATGTGCCTTAGTGTCATCCTATTACACCTTTGACCTCAGTCTTCACATTTTGTATTTAAGCCCAATCATATCTTTCATTTTATAAGGCATGGAAATGACACTGATAGAGCTGGCTGATCAGCTGATTGTAATATATATTTGTCCCATAAACTAACATATCATTTCCTTTGCAGCACAATCCCATAGAATGTTGTGATGAAGTATAATTTACAGTTATTTTAATCCAATTGGTTGGTTATTGTTTTTTTCTGTGATCAACAAGGTCATGGCATCTTCATTTGCATTTCACTTTTGAAACCATATATGCTACCAGTCATAAATAATATTGATTTGAAAACTTGAAAAAACTTTGTGAAATATAGTGTTTTTTGGTGCAAGAACACTGCCCAGAGCAAGCCCTTTAATGGGGCAGCTGCCCCAGGCAGCACCCTTGCAGAGGTGGTACTTTGGTGCTCCATACTTTTTTTTTTCCTGTGTCCAGGGAGCTTGATAGAAAGACCTCTCAACTCTCCTGATTGGCTGAGACTTCAGAAGCCTCCCGTGATTGGCTCAGTACCTCCTTCACACGAGGAGCTCAAAGAGATGCCTGCAGCAGGTAAGTAAAAAACAGACAGTGTGTGTGTGTGTGTGTGTGTGTGTGTGAGTGTGTGTGTGTCAGAGTGAGTGAGAGTGTGTATAAAGGGGTTAACATCTCTGATTCTGCCTCTATCTGTCTAGCCACTCATGGGGTTAACTCCTGTGACACTGCCTAGATCTGTCAAGCCACCCATAGGGTTAACTCCTGTGACACTGCCTAGATCTGTCTAGCCACCCAAGGTATTAACTCCTCTGATACTGCCAATATCTGTCTAGCCATCCAGTGGTTGTCTCATCTGACACTGCCTATATATATATATGTCAAGAAATCCAGGGGTTAACTCCTCTGACACTGACTATATCTGTCTGGATTTTGTTATCAGTCACTGGTCACATTATGTTTTAGGGAATTGCACAGCCTATTATCATAATAATGATTTACCATTACTCTCTTTTCACCTTATGGGTGAGCTCTTTGAAAAAACAAAATTTGTATTACCGTATTTGCTTGAATATAAGATGACCCTGATTATTAGACGACCCCCCAAACTTTGGATATTCCTTTAGGAAAAAAACAAAAAGCCTGAATATAAGACTACCCTATAGGAAAAAAGTTCAACTTCTATATATTCACATGTAAATTGCTTTTTTAATAAAAAATTATGATATCACAAAATGCATTTCTTGTTTTTATTTCCTTTTATGTGCCAATGCTGCCTCTCTCTTTCCCTTGCCCCCAGCTTTGTCTCTCTCCCCCTCCCTTCGTCTCCCCCCTCGCTCCCCTTGTCTCTGTCTCTTCCCCCCTCTCTCCCCTTGTTTCTCTGTGCCCCCCTCCCCTTGTCTCTCTCTTCCCCCCTCCCCCTCCTTTCTCTGCCCCACCTTGTTATTCTGTCCCCCCCCCCCTCCCCTTGTCTTTCTACCCCTCCTCGTTTGTCTGTCCCCCCCTTCCTCCCTCCCCCTCACCTGTTTCTTGCTCCCTGGTGGCTAGTGGGGGCAGCCGGGGGATGTCTGCACGATACGTGCAAACATCCTCCATGCTGCCCAACACCGCAGTGTCGGGCAGCATGGAGGATGTCTGCACGTATCGTGCAGGCATCCCCCGGCTGCCCGATTCTCCTGGTGGCTAGTGAAGGCAGCGGACGATGTCTGCGCGATGAGCGCAGACATCCTCCGCTGCTGCCCGGCACTTCCGCCGGGACTTTTATAATGAAGCCGGAAGGACCCGTTTCATTTTAGTTTAAATTATCATGACTGTGGGCTTTTTTTGGAGGGTGGAGGGCTGCATTTTGTTTTTCGCCCCAGGCAGCACAATGTCTTGGGCTGGACCTGGCCACTCCCCAGTGACTTTACAGCAGCAGAATCTCACTTTGGGGCTGGGGACACAGAATGCATTCTATAAGTCAGAATTCTGAAATCAGGTAAAAAAAGGTTGTACACAGCCACCTAGTCCTGCCCACTATGATACACAGGAGCCAGTAGGGGTGTATCTTATGACAACACCATGCAGGCTTTGGCCACAGTTGTAAAGTGAGACTTGCTGGAAAATGTTGGAGACTGTTGCATCATGGTTAAAATTATCAAAATGGATGCTGGAGACAGACACCTCAATTTATTTTTACTTTTATATGCAATTAATTTAAACATATAGAAAAAAAACCAGTAGCAAATGTCTTACATTTGTGATTGTTTTAAATGCACAAGTAATCTGGTTCCATCTTATGTAAGTGGTAGTGTCCCTTTAAATGTGCAGTGGCTGCTTAATGCAGTCACTATTTGTACATTTTTACCCTTTCAGTGCTGTAGGGAACACTGATTTTAATTCAATATGGCTAGCAAGAGGTCGATAGCTCCAGTGGGGACACCAGGGCACCCCCAATGTCCCCCATCTCCCCACTGGGGTTAGTGACCTCCCGCTAACAACATTGAATAAAAAAGTGGCGCAATAATAAACAAAAGATATGGCCCCCTGATGCCGCTCATAAAGCCAGCCCAGAACTTGGGGCTGCCACTAAGCCCCAAATAAAAATAGTGGCCTCCTGAGTGCCTGGGGCTTGCTAAATTCACAATAAAACAAATTTAAATCCCTACCAAACCCCCCTTATACTATACCTTGCCCAGGTAGGGGGAGCTATCTAAAATGTCCCCAATACCCACAAACAAACACCCTTTGAGTGCCATGAGGGTAGGCAATGCAAAACACTGACTCTATCAGCCAATCAGAAGCCTCCCTGTTCCAACTTTACTATTGGATAATTTGAAAATTGCACCGGGCGCACACCTAGCACATATGGAGCATCCGCCACTGCAGCCGTCATGGGTCGAAATGTCAGGCTTATCATCATGTTACATTAAACTTTTTTCTGTTATTTACCTCCTCTTTTATGACTATGCCTGTGGTTGTTTTTTAAGGCCCATTCACTATGCAGGGGTCCAATGCAGAATCCTTCTGGCAGCTAATTCTACAATCAAGTTTTGTGTAAACCCTCCTCTCAATTCCTAGTTAACTGCTTAATATATATTGATGGGGCATTTTAAAAATATATGATGGTTAAATGAATTAGAGGAGCCCCCAAAATCTCTATTAACTATGGAATTTGGTGTATGAAACCCATATCTATGCTCAGTCCCTACATAGGTGTTTGGGGAGTTCAAAATGAGCCCAGGGGTAGTAGACGACAAGCAGCAGGCTAGTGTGTGTTCTTCCTTCTACTGAACATGGATTTTAGAAAGAAGGATAATAGAGGGGCTCTTACTGAGCACGTGTGCAGTGGGTTAGAGGGAGTGAACGTTCATTCTTCCCCTGGTCTGTGGGATATATAGCAAAAGGTTTATAATCACTTAAAATTGGGCTCCACAGCCACTAATGTGAAGGTCAACTTTCATGAACTAGCATAATATTCAACTCCCATCATGCTCAGCCAGCAAGCTATATTTAATGGAAACATACATTCAAATTTCTATCTATGTTATTAAATTTACATTAATTCTGATCATACTACTTTATCCCCACAGCCGTTCATTGATTGTTCTCGTATATTTGAAGATAATGTTTTTTTTTATTTTTATGGGGAAAGGAAGTTCTAAACTGCTAGTTCATTAGCCCTTTAGCTGCTGAGACAAAATAAAGAATTAGAGGATGTAGTAGACATGAATGTAGGAGAATGTTTGCTGAGATTCAACAAAATTAAAACATTTTTGCTGTTTATAATTTTTGCAATTAATTGATTTGCTAAGTTGTGAAATTGTATAAATTCCTTTAGCTGATACACAAGTCAAACATAACTATCAATTTCAACTACAGCAAAATGTTAGATAAAGTCCTTTATCTACTGATCACCTATAGTTCCCTATGAGGAAGACTAGAATCATTTCTAAGCTGGCCTACCTGCCATACTTCCCCTTCACTTGGAGATAGTTTAGTCTGTACCAATAGTGAGGTCAAAGAGTTAATGCATCAGACTCTTACAATAAACCACCTTCTCATAGATCTTTGTAGAATAGCAGATCTTTGTGAAGCTAGTTAACCCTTGCAAAGCTTTTCATTTTATTATGGCCATAACATGCAAGACTTCCGTTTGTGAAGTAGAACACATTCATGCTACACATACACATACTACAGTCATATTTTTTTCTTCACCAGATGTTTATTGCTCTGTTAAACCTAGATAAGAGATCAGAGGGGAAATGATTTTTACTAGTCCTGCTATCACATGCTCTGTTGCAGAGGTGGGCGTTCCATGAAATAAGACAGGAGGAGAAAGCACTGTACACACAGAGGTACACACAGTGCTCAGTTCCTCAAGACAGAAGGGATTGTCCTACAATGACATCAGTTAGTTCCAGCTCTGCACTGAAACCTACCAAGTCAACAAAAAGATATAAAAGTGTCAGGAGGAATGCCAGTATCTACAGAGTACCTCCTCACAGGTGAGGTCTATATTTACTTTTCTCAGTATAAATACGTTTTTATTTGACTTGTTTAAAAAGATACTGTATTAACTGTTTGTTTGCCTTTTTTGTATCCAGATTTTTCTGTGCACTGATTATATCCATACGATAATGACAGGTGGTTTATACATTTGATTATGAAGTTAACTTTACACCAAATTAGGAAGGTGCTTTGGACAAGTAATAGGCTGTGAAGTGCAGTATTATAATGATGATGAGATGTCAGGAGGACCAATAAATGACTAACATCAGATTGTATGCAGAATTCAGTTTCCTGGTCGCTTTAATTTACTAGTTCCGATTTGCTTCATATAAAGGTGACCAGGAAACTCCATGTTACACTTTCAGCACCATGGAGAGCGCCCGCTGTCCAGTGATCAGTTTTTCTGATGCATAGGTTGTATTATGAAGGGGCATGTGCTAAAAAAAATGCATTATATTTGATGTACAAACCATTTTTTGCACTTTTGCAATGTGCTAAACATTTAACACTGAAATAGCAAAAATAGTCATATTTATGAATAAAAACAGGCAAGTTTGCGAATATTTTTTCCACCTTTTTTATTAGCACTTGCTAAGAGCTGGTGTAATTTTCACACGCAAAATAAAAAACAAATTTCACAAAATATTCTCAAAAGTCTTTAGCAGGCGCAAATGTCATCATCATATACTAGCGCAAACAAAAAAATGCACACTACAAAAAATAAACAGAAGAGGCGCAAATCAGCGCAAAATGTTACAAATGTTGCAAATTGCTCCTTACTCATGTTTTACCTACTTTTTTCCCCACTGCACTTGTTTAGTTCATGACCCCCATGAAGTACTAATTTACTTGCAAATAAAGTTGGATGCAGTCTGTGAAAGGAAAGATTAAAAGAAATCCTGAGGAATCCAATTAATCTTCAGATAATATTTTATTATTCTACAGAGGGTGAATTAAAAGTGTTGTTTTTTTTTTTTCAAGAAAACACTTTTTGACGTGAAGTCTGACCTACCACACATGTACATTAATAATAGCTTTATTTGACTAAAATTGCTGTGTTGCCATAAAATACAAACACTTTGCAAAGTCTGGTCAGCTTGTTTTTGTTGGTGATTAATACAATTCTGAATTATTTCACTGGTAGAATTATCTATCAGGGAACACACATAAACCGCATCTAAACTTCTGCAAACATGTTGCTTTCGTCTCTATTCAGTAACTCAGAAGACGATGATGCTGATGGGAAAGAAGAGAATAATGACCCTGAGACTATCTTCCAAAATATCCAAATCCAGAAGGAGATTATGGCAAATATTCGGTGTAGACCATGGCCAATGAGACAGAAGCTGCGTTCACTCAGGTATACTGGATCTGAATTATTCAAAAGTCTTGGGGCAAAGGAGCCTTTTATATAGCAATTAACAAATGATTAGCCTGCTTAAGCAAGACGTCAATGTTTAACTTTATTGGTTATTAGAAAGATAGATTGATATTGATATGTTGATTCTTGTTTAGTGAAAAATACAGAATAGTGTCATTTTATAACATTTATTACTTAATTGACTTGCCTTCTGATTTATATCTCAGCTGTGGAGGAAGTAACAGAAGGATAATACATTATATCATGAATTAAATTATTAAATCAGCATCATGTAGCACATATGCTGTTTGGTAATGTTAACCTTGAATGTGCCAGAAGCTTTAGTAGTGTCGCTCATTCTTCTGGTGTTTAAAGGTGTAGTATATATTAACCATGCTACAGCATGCTACATACTATAATTTTTATTCAACAGACAAGCTAAAGAAATTGTGCTAAAATATGAAGGCAGACTCACCAGAACAAGGGGATATCAGGCAGCAGGTGCAGAGGTAGGTAATGTGTTGGCATGCTAATATATATATATATATATATATATATATATATATATATATATAATGAATAAAGTTTATTATGAGCATAATTATGTTAATTACACATGTATGACATTATCTAAACCAGTGTTTTTCAACTGGTGGGTCATGACCCAAATGTGGGTCAAGAGCTGATGTGAAATGGGTCATGAACGGGGGGGGGGGGGGGGGGTTACCATGACATAGCAATGCAATCTGCCAGCCAAGGAACACGTGGCATTTCAATATTGCAACTGATATCTCTTACAGCAGCCACTCTAGATTTAAGAAACAGACTTTACTTTTTACTTTAGGGATACAATTTCAAAATTCACCTGAGATGGGTCCAATGAAGTCTGGGCTTGATGCAGCAGATATACTACAATGAGTGTGTAATATACCTTTCCTTGTGACAGTGGCTTCTCTGCTCTGGTCCAGCTGAAGACACAAAATGGAAATTGAACACTACCTCAGAGTTGTTTTATCTACTTGCACACTAGACTTTGAAACACTGGTCAGGAGCAAAAAGCATCCCCAGCGTTCCATTAGTTCTAATTAGTCTCAAATGTTTCAATTGATTTTTTTATTGGGTTTTTAGCTCAATAGAACTTTCATTTTCACTTGCACTACAATCACTGCACTATTCAATTTACAAGCTATGTTTTTAGTTTGTTTTATGTTTTGAACAGTACATATATATATTGTGCAATACTGTACCAATTGTTTTGTGGAATAAATTATAATGTATCGTAAATTAAATTATTTTTGGGACGTGACTTAAAGAGACAGTCTAGTCCCCAAACTCACTTTGGTGCAATATGAAGATTACTGCTTGGATACTCAGCTAGTGTGGGCAGTCCAGGTTTCTTGCAAACTGCTGTTATTTCACAAATTCATCTAACTGTAAGTATTTTATATTTTAAGCAATGCAAAATGTAAAACATGCATTTTAAAGTACTTAGAAAACACATTAATATGCATTAATATTTGGAAGATGCATTTTGGGCACTAGACAGTCCCTTTAATGTCCAAGGACAAATGTGGATCCTGAGGTCAGATAGGTTGAGAACCACTGATCTAAACAATGGTACTTATGGTATCACAATCAGAAAGCATCTCAATGTTTAATACAAATACATTGGGTGCTAGATATATCAAAGACTGAAAAACTGTAAGTTTCTAATTATTTGTGTTTATAAATGTTTGTAATTTTGTGTGCTTAATGATTGCTTGAATGAGCTAAAGTGGTGTCAAATTGTAGAAAAAGATCTTAAATGACAACATTTCTGTAAACAATAACAATACCATCATCACAATTCTGGTAAACGTTTCTAGCAATATAAATTGTTCTATAAATGTCATACTTCTGTTATGTTTTTATCCATTGATTCCAACAACATAAATAAACTATATACATGCAGGAGAGCATTATACAATATAGATATATAGTTCCCACCCAGCCAGCAGTCCCTGTTCTTACCACATAATTACACTGTAAACAGTGTTGCAAGGGATTCTGGGTAAGGATGTGAAAATTGTGCGAACAATGGTTGCCTTTTTGTCTCAATGTCCATTTTATGTATGCAATACAACCTAGGGTCGTTGTTTTATTCATCAATGCTGATGAGTGCCTTAATGTATGATATGTGGTCCATGAGTTTACTCGATTGTCTGTGATGTGTAGTTATGTTAATAATGCTCTACTGATGATTCTGTGTTTACAGTAAAGGAGTCTGCTGTTGCCTTAACCCACCACAGCCGATCATGTGTTATTTTCCTTACAAGTCTGACTGAATAATACAAATAGCAGGTTAATACAATTGTCAGCTAATTACAGTGATAAATTAAACCTCACATTGTTTATCACGCTAACATGACCTTAAAGGCACATGCACTACAAAGGACTATTATTACATACTGTGGCACACAGCAAATCTTGTTTCAATAATGGGAAACTGATTATAACTTAAACGGAAATTGATCTTCAAACTGGATAAAACAGTTATCCCACTATTAAACATACATAATTATGCATTCATTTTGGTGATGATATTTTTTTACTTTTTACAATTAAACTAGAAGTGGTTGAAAGGTCTGTGGTACCTCTGGATCAGTTGAGAATTGACTCACACGGAGCCGGTTGTGCTCAACTGATCAGTGGACAAATGTTTTTGTTGTGTATTCTAATGTTTAAAAATACATTTGTTTGTGTATTTGCATAGTCTATGGCTGAGATAACATACGAATTGCATGTTTATTTAATAGCAATGCAGAAGGTTTTAATCAATTTTGGTAGACACGTTAAATAGAGGTCTTTAAACATTAATTGACATGTACAATAAATATATTTGAAAGTTTGAATACTGAATAAGCACATAAAGCTAATAAATTGCTTTAATGCCTTTCTGGCTCCACTGGCAGGGGTTATGTTTTAGTGAACACTCTGCTCATGAACTCAATCTCTAGATCTTTTACGGTAATGAATAATGTCTAATTGAATCTTTATATTGTTCAGAAATGGACTCTTAGAATTAGAGTTTTAGGTCTGATATTTTTCTCTGGCTGGGGAATATTAATGGAAAATAATACTGGTATATTATTGGGAAAATTGGCTGGGGAATATTAATGGCAAATAATACTGGAATTTTACTGGGCAAATTGTCAGGGGCATATTAAATGGCAAATAATACTTTCATATTATTGGGAAAATTGGCAGGGTCTTAATGGCAAATAATACTGGCATATTATTGGGCAAATTGGCTGGGGAGTATTAATGGCAAATAATACTGGTATATTATTAGGCAAATTGGCTGGGGAATATTAATGGTAAATAATACTGGCATATTATTGGGCAAATTGGCAGGGGCATATTAGATGGCAAATAATACTGGCATAATATTGGGCAAATTGGCAGGGGCATATTAAATGGCAAATACTGGAGTATTATTGGGCAAATTGGCTGGGGAATATTAATGGCAAATAATACTGGCAATGTGTATGTAATGGGGTGATGGGGGCATGTAAATGGGGAGATGGGGAATGTCCTTGGTGTGCAACGTGGGTTATGGGTCATATTGTGGGTGTGCATCGTGGGTAGGGGGGTATCCAAATAAAAGTAGACACCCATGACTCCTTATGGCAAGGGCTCAGCAGCCACTGATACATCACTAGATGATGTATCAGAAAGCTGACCAGGGTCAAAATCGAACCAGTGGCCTCAGAAATGTGCCTAAGTCGTGATCTACGGCAAAGAAGGGGTTAATAGCTTTTAGAAGAGCCTATGTAGTACTGTAATACATTGCAGTACAAATAAATCTATCCATACAAATGCATATAGCAAAAAAAGTGTTGCTGTCCAAGATTAGTGCTTATACAGTGGTCAATGGCAGGGAAGGGGTTACTACACAGGGAATTCATAAAACCTGACAATTTTATAAAATTTTATTTTAACACTTATACTGATATGTCTCTTTCCCTCACAAAAATGTAAGTGGGGAGAGGGAGGCAGATCCAAATTAATCAGATCAATATTTACAAATATTGATCTGACCAGGCGAATGGTGATGCTCATCTGAGCAACCACCAAACCATCTTTGACACTAATTCACTGTTACTGATTACTTTACAAGCGCTCAGACAGCTTTAAAAAAATCAAAAATATTCTTACTTTACACGTAACCCCCTAGCAGGTGTAAAAAAAAATGCATAAGCAGTGATCTACGGCAAGGAATGGGTTAATAGCTCTTAGAAGAGCCTTTATAATACTGTAATAAATTACAGTAAAAAAAATTAACCCCTAAAAAATGCACAAACAGCAAAAAATGCACTGATGTGCAAAGATCATTGCTTACGCATGATCAGTGGCAGGGAAGGGGTTAAACGCAGGGAATGGCTTTTATAAAAGCCATTGGGTCTTTTTTATATTTTTATTGTTTTATTACTTTATTTTAATTTTACTTATTTTTATTACATTGATCTCTCTCTCGCTCACTAAAAACAATGTGAGGAGAGGGAGGCATATCCAAAGTGGTCAGATCAATATTTTACAAATATTGATCTGACCAGGCAGTGCCCACTGCCTGACAGTCTGCCCTTCAGTCACTGATTGCCTCTGTGATGAGACAATCGTGTGACTGCTTGAAGAGCACAGGAAGCAGCTACTTGCAGACAGGCATGTTGTTTAGTATTGCACGATGCTTCCACATGGAAGCATTGTAGCAAATCTGTTTGAACACTGAACGCGGAAAAAAATCGCTTTCAGTGTTCGTTATGCTGCAGGACGGACTGTGTCGGTAAGGGGTTAAAAAATTACAGAACCTGCTAAAAACCTTTTTGCTTTCTATGGAGGTTTAGTGGAACCTGTAAAAAAACTTAAATTTTTTGCCCATCGGCATTATAAATAAAAGAAGCATGAATTAAACCTGCAGCGGCTGCTTAACTCGGGGGTTATTTGCACATTGTAACCCTTTCAGTACTGTAGGAAACACACTCAGTGCTCCCTTTAGCACTGAAAGTGTTAACCTTTTAATCAACTCCTTGGGCCACGGTCCAGCACAATGTCCTGTGACCCCAAATAAATATAATTAAATGGCCCCTGGGGCTTGGGTCATGCTATGCCCCAAGCAATCATTAAAATAAATAAAATGATGGCTTGGGGCATTGTATGACACGTTGGGGCGCACTAAGCGATGATTAAAATAAAATAGATCGCTTACCCCTGGGGCTTGGGGTGTGCTATGCCCCAAGCACCAATTAAATTTGAATAATTCACCCTTCCCCGGGGCTTAGGGCAGAAGGTATTCCCCCAGCCCTCATTAAATAAATGTTGTTCTCCCTATGCCAGGGACTGGCCATATACCACTGGCACAACAAATAAAACATGATCCCTACCTACCCCCAACATCACATGATCACCAGTAGCCCCCAATACTTGAAAAAAAAACACCTTTTGAGTGCCATGAGTGTCACAAAGGGTTACCTGTAAATAAAATATTATCCATGTGGTGATCAGTGATGCCCTGATGTGTCACCTTCTTGCCCAGGGAAAGGGGCCACCCATCCCTCTATTAATTCTTCCATCACTGGAGCGCAGACTGATAATGAACCTTGTAGTGCTGGTATTTCAGAAGACACTAAGAGGCTGTGATCAATTGACTCTATTGGCTGGTTTGAAAAACCCATCTGGCTGGTACATGGAGGCATCTGATTGGATGACAGAGTTAGCCAATCAGAGATTCCTAGTGTCTTTTGAAATACCAGCCCTCCTGGTAGAGTTGGGGGGGTAAAGAAGGATCATGTTTTATTTATTTATTTATTTGCAAGCCCCTGGTACAGGTGGCATGGGGTGAAACACAGATTAGGGGGTGTTAAGTTATTAATTTTTAAACAGAGCTTGGGGCGTTGAACTCCCCAAGCCCTGGGGTGGGGCATTTAATTTATGTTAATCAGATTTTGGGGCATAGCACGCCTCATGCTCTGGTGGGCATTTAGTTATATTTCTTTGGCACTACAGAGCACCCTCAGTCCCCTACAATAATTTTAATGAGCAAATAGTGAATAACAGTGTTTTATGCTAAATGCTGGTTAGAAGATTTGTGCCATTATGTATACATCATTTAAACTATTTCTGGTTATGTCACGTTCACTCCTAAATTGATAATATCCTCATCAGAATCTGACTCCCAACTGAGGAAATCATTGACATCAAAGGGCTCATACCAATATAAAAACTTTATTGACACATATGAAGTGAAAATGTGTAAAAAAAAAAAAAAAAACATGTCTCAAAAAAGATGTCTCAGTTGAATAATAATGTGTGTTAAGATGTAAAGTACATTTTACATTTTGTTTGCTTATCATACCCAGAAACAAATTTGAAGATTGGGTCATGACTGATAAAGAGGAACTCACCCCTCCACATAAACTTGTAATCAGAGGGAATGCTACCAGAGTTTGCTTCTATCATCAGATTAATAAAGTGACCAGAGGTTGCTACTTCTGTCCGACTAAAAAGGCTTGTGAAGATACATCTATGGAGCACAGTCCAGAAGCAATGCCCATTTGATTTAGAAGTCAGACAGATACTTCCAGGCTGCCATGTTGCAGAGCTGCTTCTCTGTGGCATTTTCTGGTGGGTGCTACAGAGTGCTTCTAGGATGTGGGTGCTTTAAATCAGTTGGGGTGTTGGTTAATACTATTGAATATGTGTCCTAGAATAATATAGAAGTGTATGCTATCCCAACTGTTAAAAGTGGCATAATTCAAGATATTTATACATTTGACGGAAAGTAAATTATGTTTCCCTGTTTATAGCTGTCCATATTGGAAGAACATTATGTTTTTTGCCTATACAGCTGGGAATGCTTACAAATAAAGCTGCAATTCATTTTGTTTTTCATGTGCGTTTTTACAAACCTGAAGAAGTTGCTTCCCATTACTTTTTGCATGTGATTATGAATCTAGAAAGATGGCTGCTACTGAAAGTCACGAGTGTTTTGAATACAAATGTAATCCATGACAGTCCATTGTTCTATAATTGGCATTTGCCCTCTATCATGCCATGAATGATATGCACACTCATGTGACTTCACTTATTAAGATTGTAAAAGGGGATTATCAATTATAGAAGAAAAATGCATAATAAAGCACCTTCTATTGTGATCGAAACAATACTACTGCCCTGAGACACAACATGGCTTAGTTCTTGCTCTCCCTTTCCGTGCAGTGTCTTGAACTGCCTTTACTGGTGCCAATATTCATTGGTTCAACTAGTATTAGTTTTCACACAGACTTATATCCTATGGAGTGACTTTTCCAATCTGATTTATCAGCACTGATGATGCTTTAGAAACATGTCACCATGTCCATGCTTGCAATCACTTGAAAATAAGACATAATAAAGTACTATAAGGATTTGCATTCTAGATATGTTTATGTATTCATACTAGAGTGTAGTTTGATCACAACCCAGAGATATGTCATTAAATTATATTTATATGGACCCTGACACTTGATTTTTTATACATAGGTTGTGCTGGTGCAATGAGCACCAACGCAACCTAATTATTTTGTGTAATCTGCATGTGCACATTGTTTATCCCCCAATGTGTACATTTATTATAATATAATATATATATACATACAGTATCTCACAAAAGTGAGTACACACCTCACATTTTTGTAAATATCTTTATTATAACTTTTCATGTGACAACACTGAAGAAATGACACTCTGCTACAATGTAAAGTCGTAAGTGTACAGCCTGTATAACAGTGTAAATTTTCTGTCCCCTCAAAATAACTCAACACACAGCCATTAATGTATAAACCGTTGGCATCAAAAGTAAGTACACCCCTAAGTGGAAATGTCCAAATTGGGCCCAAAGTGTCAATATTTTGTGTGGCCACCATTATTTTCCAGAACTGCCTTAACCCTCATGGGCATGGAGCTCCCCAGAGCTTCACAGGTTGCCACTGGAGTCCTCTACCACTCCTCCATGATGACATCACGGAGCTGGTGGATGTTAGAGACTTTGCGCTCCCTCACCTTCCATTTGAGGATGCCCCACAGATGCTCAATAGGGTTTAGGTATGAAAACATGCTTGGCCACCTTTACCCTCAGCTTCTTTAGCAAGTCATTGGTCGTCTTGGAATACTGCCCTGCGGCCCAGTCTTCGAAGGGAGGGGATCATGCTCTGATTTAGTATGTCACAGTACAAGTTGGCATTCATGGTCCCCTTAATGAACTATAGCTCCCCAGTGCCGGGAGCACTCATGCACGCCCAGACCATGACACTCCCACCAACATGCTTGACTGTAGGAAAGACACACTTGTCTTTGTACTCCTCACTAGACATGTGCATTCGTTTTCGGACGAATGCATTTTCGGACGAAAATAGCATTTTCGTCCATTCGTCCGAAAAACGAATAACGAAAATTTTAACTAACAAAATCCGAATGAACGAATGGTTAATAAACGAAAAACATTCGTTCATTCGTCCATTCGTCCATTCGTGCTATTGGCATTCTAAACCGAAATAGAGTCGGTTTACAATACCAATAGCATTGTACTACATTCCATAAACCGACATGAATGACTTTCGGTTTATGGAATGCATGTAATGCTATTAGCTTCCTATAAACCGAAATTGAGTTCCCATTCATACGAATAGGTCAATTGACCTATTCGTATGAATGGGGACTCTTTCGGTTTATAGAAAGCCAATAGCAGCATGTATTCTATAAGCCGAAAGTCTTTAAAACAAACGACGTTCGGTTTATAGAATACATGTAATGCTATTGCTGTTCTATAAGCCGAAAGACATTCGGCTTATAGAACAGCAATAGCATTACATGCATTCTATAAACCGAACGTCGTTCGTTTTAAAGACTTTCGGCTTATAGAATACTATTGGCATTCTATAAACCTAACTAGAGTCCCTCCTCATTCATAAGAATTTCTTATGAATGGGGACTCGACTCTAGTTCGGTTTATAGAAAGCCAATAGTATTCTATAAGCCGAAAGTCTTTAAAACGAACGACGTTCGGTTTATAGAATACATGTAATGCTATTGCTAAACTATAAACCGAACGAGTTTCGGTTTATAGAATAGCCATAGGATTACATGTAGTACATAAGCCGAAAGTCTATAAACCGAAAGTCGTTCGGTTTATAGGCTGTCGGCATTTAACTATACAGAGACAGAGTCTCCATTCATAAAATTATGAATGGAGACTTTGTCTCCGTGTAGTAAAATGCCGAAAGTCTATAAACCGAACTATCGGTTTATAGACTTTCGGCTTATGTAATACATGTAATCCTATGGCTATTCTATAAACCGAAAGTTCGGTTTATAGAATAGCAATAGGAATACATGTATTCCATAAGCCGACAGCCTATAAACCGAACGTTCGGTTTATAGGCTGTCGGCATTTTACTACACGGAGACAAAGTCTCCATTCATAATTTTATGAATGGAGACTCTGTCTCTGTATAGTTAAATGCCGGCTTTTAACTATACGGAGACAAAGTCTCCATTTATAATTTTATGAATGGAGACTCTGTCTCCGTATAGTTAAATGCCCACAGCCTATAAACCGAACGTTCGGTTTATAGGCTGTGGGCATTTAACTATACGGAGACAAAGTCTCCATTCATAATTTTATGAATGGAGACTCTGTCTCTGTATAGTTAAATGCCGGCTTTTAACTATACGGAGACAAAGTCTCCATTTAT
The DNA here is from genome assembly GCA_036172795.1 of Pelodytes ibericus. Lineage (NCBI taxonomy): Eukaryota > Metazoa > Chordata > Amphibia > Anura > Pelodytidae > Pelodytes > Pelodytes ibericus. The sequence goes on from CM069858.1 coordinate 168,922,479, forward strand.
AATTTTATGAATGGAGACTCTGTCTCCGTATAGTTAAATGCCCACAGCCTATAAACCGAACGTTCGGTTTATAGGCTGTGGGCATTTAACTATACGGAGACAAAGTCTCCATTCATAATTTTATGAATGGAGACTCTGTCTCCGTATAGTTAAATGCTATTGTATTCTATAAACCGACTCTATTTCGGCTTATAGAATGCAATAGTACTACGAATGGACGAATGAACGAATGATTTTCCTTTATTAACCATTCGTTCATCCGGCTTTAGTTAGCTTAGCATTTTCGTTCTTCGTTTTTCGGGCGAATGGACGAAAATGCAATTTTCGGACGAAAATGCATTCGTCCGAAAACGAATGCACATGTCTAGTATATATTCACATGTAAATTGCTTTTTAAATAAAAAATTATGATATAAAAAAATCTTGTTTTTATTTCCTTTTATGTGACAATGCTGCCTCTCTCTTTCCCTTGCCCCCAGATTTGTCGCTCTCCCCCCCTTAGTGTTGTCTCTCTCTCACCCTCCCTTTGGCTCCCCCCTCGCTCCCCTTGTGTCTGTCTCTTCCCCCCTTCCCTCCCCTTGTTTCTCTCTGCTTCCCCCCCCCCCTTGTTATTCTGTCCCCCCCTCACCTGTTTCTTGCTCCCTGGTGGCTAGTGGGGGCAGCCGGGGGATGTATGCACTATACATAATAGACGGAAGTGTCGGGCAGCATGGAGGTTGTCTGCACGATTCGTGCAGACATCCCCCAGCTGCCCGATTCTCCCTGGTGGCTAGCGAGGGAGCGGAGGATGTCTGCGCGATGAGCGAGACCTCTCCTGCTGCCGCCCGGCATGACCGCCGGGACTTCTATGATGAAGCTGGGTACTTCCGGCTTCCTCATAAAAGTCCTGGCTGTCGTTCCGGGCGGCAGCAGGGGAGGTCTCGCTCATCGCGCAGACATCCACCGCTGCCTCGCTAGCCACCAGGGAGAATCGGGCAGCTGGGGGATGTCTGCACGAATCGTGCAGACAACCTCCATGCTGCCCGACACTTCCGTCTATTATGTATAGTGCATACATCCCCCGGCTGCCCCCACTAGCCACCAGGGAGCAAGAAACAGGTGAGGGGGGGACAGAATAACAAGGGGGGGGGCAGAGAGAAACAAGGGGAGGGAAGGGGGGAAGAGACAGACACAAGGGGAGCGAGGGGGGAGCCAAAGGGAGGGTGAGAGAGAGACAACACTAAGGGGGGGAGAGCGACAAATCTGGGGGCAAGGGAAAGAGAGAGGCAGCTTTGTCACATAAAAGGAAATAAAAACAAGATTTTATTTATATCATAATTTTTTATTAAAAAAGCAATTTACATGTGAATATATACTAGACATGTGCATTCGTTTTCGGACGAATGCATTTTCGTCCGAAAATTGCATTTTTGTCCATTCGCCCGAAAAACGAAGAACGAAAATGCTAAGCTAACTAAATCGAATGAACGAATAGTTAATAAAGGAAAATCATTCGTTCATTCGTCCATTCGTAGTACTATTGCATTCTATAAGCCGAAATAGAGTCGGTTTATAGAATACAATAGCATTTAACTATACGGAGACAGAGTCTCCATTCATAAATTTATGAATGGAGACAAACGTATAGTTAAAAGCCGACAGCCTATAAACCGAACGTTCGGTTTATAGGCTGTGGGCATTTAACTATACGGAGACAGAGTCTCCATTCATAAAATTATAAATGGAGACTTTGTCTCCGTATAGTTAAAAGCCGGTGTTCTGACAAATTTCTGGAGCAAATTCTCCTGCGCAATCGCAGGAGAATTTGCTCACTGCGCATGCGCATAAAGTTACAGCTGATAACTCAGCTGTAACTTTGTGACCACCGTGCATGAGACAGCTGCGCAACCCACCTCCCGCCCCCTCACACCCGCCGCACACCCCTTCTTACCAGATCATCGACCACAGCGATACACAGCGCATGCGCACGCCTATCCAGCCGTTTGGGAATGCGCGCGTCCGTTGTTGTGTTCTTAAGGTGGTAAGTAACACGGGGCGTCGGGACATAAGGGGGCAAGCATCCTGGTGAGGGCTGCCTCATCTTGATGGGATTTGTGATCCTCCTGCTGTATTATTGATGCAGCAGGAGGATCACAAATCCCATCAAGATGAGGCAGCCCTCACCAGGATGCTTGCCCCCTTATGTCCCGACGCCCCATGTTACTTACCACCTTAAGAACACAACAACGGACGCGCACATTCCCAAACGGCTGGATAGGCGTGCGCATGCGCTGTGTATCGCTGTGGTCGATGATCTGGTAAGAAGGGGTGTGCAGGGGGTGTGAGGGGGCGGGAGGTGGGTTGCGCAGCTGGCGCATGCGCGGTGGTCACAAAGTTACAGCTGAGTTATCAGCTGTAACTTTATGCGCATGCGCAGTGAGCAAATTCTCCTGCGATTGCGCAGGAGAATTTGCTCCAGAAATTTGTCAGAACACCGGCATTTAACTATACGGAGACAGAGTCTCCATTCATAAAATTATAAATGGAGACTTTGTCTCCGTATAGTTAAAAGCCGGCATTTAACTATACGGAGACAGAGTCTCCATTCATAAAATTATGAATGGAGACTTTGTCTCCGTGTAGTAAAATGCCCACAGCCTATAAACCGAACGTTCGGTTTATAGGCTGTCGGCTTATGGAATACATGTATTCCTATTGCTATTCTATAAACCGAACGTTCGGTTTATAGAATAGCCATAGGATTACATGTATTATATAAGCCGAAAGTCTATAAACGGATCGTTCGGTTTATAGGCTTTCGGCATTTTACTACACGGAGACAAAGTCTCCATTCATAATTTTATTATTTATTATATACATTATAACATATTATTTATTATATACATGTATTCCATAAGCCGACAGCCTATAAACCGAACGTTCGGTTTATAGGCTGTCGGCATTTTACTACACGGAGACAAAGTCTCCATTCATAATTTTATGAATGGAGACTCTGTCTCCGTGTAGTAAAATGCCGACAGCCTATAAACCGAACGTTCGGTTTATAGGCTGTCGGCTTATGGAATACATGTATTCCTATTGCTATTCTATAAACCGAACGACTTTCGGTTTATAGAATAGCAATAGGAATACATGTATTCCATAAGCCGACAGCCTATAAACCGAACGTTCGGTTTATAGGCTGTCGGCATTTTACTACACGGAGACAGAGTCTCCATTCATAAAATTATGAATGGAGACTTTGTCTCCGTGTAGTAAAATGCCCACAGCCTATAAACCGAACGTTCGGTTTATAGGCTGTCGGCATTTTACTACACGGAGACAAAGTCTCCATTCATAATTTTATGAATGGAGACTCTGTCTCTGTATAGTTAAATGCCGACAGCCTATAAACCGAACGACTTTCGGTTTATAGACTTTCGGCTTATGTAATACATGTAAACCTATGGCTATTCTATAAACCGAAAGTCGTTCGGTTTATAGAATAGCAATAGGATTACATGTATTCCATAAGCCGAAAGTCTATAAACCGAAAGTCGTTCGGTTTATAGACTTTCGGCTTATAGAATACAAGTAATACTATTGCCTTTCTATGAACCGAACGAGAGCCCCATTCATAAGAATTTCTTATGAATGGGGCTCTCGTTCGGTTTATAGAAAGCCAATAGTATTACATTGTATTCTATAAAACGAACGAAAAAAATTAACGAAACGAAAATAATGAACGAATTTCGTCTGAAACGAATGCACTAATGAACGAAATTCGTTTTAGACGAAATAAATAACATTTTCGTCCGAATGGACGAAAACGAAACGAAAATTTTAGTTTTGCACATGTCTACTCCTCACCTGGTTCCCGCCACACACATTTGACACCATCTAAACCAAATAAGTTTATCTTGGTCTCATCGGACCACAGGACATGGTTCCAGTAATCCATTTCCTTAGTCTGCTTGTCTTTAGCAAACTGTTTGTGGGCTTTCTTGTTTATCATCTTAAGATGAGGTTTCCTTCTGGGAAGACAGCCATGCAGACCAATTTGATGCAGTGTGCGGCATATGGTCTGAGCACTGACAGGCTGACCCCCCACCCCTTCAACCTCTGCAGCAATGCTGGCAGCACTCATACGTCTATTTCCCAAAGACAACCTCTGGAAATGATGCTAAGCACGTGCACTCAACTTCTTTGGTAGATACTGTATATAGGTGTATAAAATCAAGCAGCTGGCCATGCAATTAGCCATACACTCTGCATTTGCCAAAAAAAATGGCTTGTTCTGAATCCCTGCTAGATATTCTACAATTGTAAGTGGTATTATTGAAAGTGGTATTGTTAAGGAACATCAGCAACTCAGCCACGAAGCAGAACATCATGTAAAGTGACAAATCGGGGTCACTGAGTGCAGAGGCGCAGGGTATGTAAAAGTTGCCAGTGCCACTGGCATTAATATTGGCAAAAAAACTGTGTGGTGGGAGCTTCAAGGAATGGGTTTCCATGGCTGAGCAGCTGCATGCAAGCCACAGATCACCAAGTACAAAGTGTCGGATCGAGTGGTGTAAGCAGGCTGTCACTGCACTCTGGTGTCTTCACTGTTTGGCAGTCTGATGGGCGGTTCTGGGTTTGGCAAATGCCAGGAGAATAATACCTGCCTGACTGTATTGTGCCAACTGTAAAGTTGGTGGAGAAAGGATAATGCTATGGGCAGTATTTGAAGGACTGGACTAGTCCCCTTCCCAATCTTAATTCTTTAGCATACCAAGGCAATACTATGCTTCCAAATTTGTGGGAGCAGTATGGGGAAGGCCCCTTTTAAACCCAACATGACTGTGTAGCAGTGCACAAAGCCAGGCCCATAAAGACATGGTTGGGTGAGTTTGGTGTGGAAGAACCTGAGGTGGACCTATGAAGTGCCACATCACTGTAGCCCATTAACCCTTAATTAAAAAGATTAGCCGATGCTCCATATATTAAAGATGAAAGACATGTCCAATCTCCCTGGCACTATTCCCCCTATAAGCAGAACCAGGGAATTACCTTTATAAAAAGATTAAGTGACATGGGGTTGTTTTTCCCACTGATCACAAAAAGTAAAGGAAAACAAATAATTTAAACCCTCACCTACTATAATCTTGTCTGAATGAAATGTGTGATGTCTTTCACAAGTATTTTCTTTTTTTTTTTTAAATAAAACTTTCTAAAGATATAAAATATAAGAGGTAGAACCTTGTTATCATGGGAAAATAGCCTGGGGGATTGTGCTCCACAGATACAGACATTTTTATTACCCTATCATAAATAAATTTATCCCACAATACCACTTATACACCATGCTAAGGTTAAGGGTAAAGGAAGGTCATGCTTCCACCATAATCCCACCATATTTTATTTCATGTTGTGAGAGGGAGTTTATTTTTCTTCCTTCTCTCTGCCCTTTAGTGTGACGAGAATACATAGTAGTGCTTTTAAATCTTTATAACTCAAAACCTACTGTATATGTGTGCTGATATTGTCATAATATCAAACTAGAGAACTGTGGCTCCAGACTGACCACTGTTTAAGTGAAATATACAAAAACGTGTTTTGCAATAAAGTTATTGCGCAACACGTTTTTGTATATTTCACTTTTAATATTGTGTGTGTGTGATGGTCCACCTCAGTGTCTGCTGCATATTACCTATTTATAGTCTGTCATATCTTTTTTTTTTTTTTATCTGTTCCCAATTAGTAGGTTTATATGTATATTTTTATTTGTATATTTATTTTCTGGCGCCCACTTTCTCACCTCTTTTTAAAACTGCCTTATCAGCAAGTTTACCAGTCCTAACATAGTCGACCCCTTTATCTCTTATACCCATTAAAAATGGAATTTACCATGCTGAATGATTCCCGTTATTTCAATGAAGCCAATATGATGAGAAAGCACAATTTTATCAGCGTGAGGCCAGGCCCTTAACAGTGACATCAAGGTCTAAATGATGTGCCATTAATTAAGACCACTGACTTGTCAGCTATAGAAATAAATAACAGCTATGAAATTAAAGAAACCAATCCAACAGATTCTGGCACAGCTCATTTTTTGGTTAATTAAAATACTTCAGTCAGGCAATAATGTCTGAAATAGCACTGTAAAAATTAATTAACTTCCCCAAGTCCGAGCTGATTTATGATGCAACTATTCATTCAAATCCCTAGCTTGCCTTTAATGTGGTTTATGGAAAATCCAGTCATTTAGGTGTTTACTAGATGCATTTCTAAACAGCAATTATGGGCAAATCCCTTCAGCATTTCTATAAAATACATTTGAATGTGTGCTTGATTAAACAGACCAAATTTACTTAAAGCAACAGTAATACTTGTTATGAAGTTAAGTTTTATAAAATACAAAACTAGTGAAGTTTTTTAATGCATAGTTAAGTTTAAAAAAAAGATCTATTCAATTCAGTTGTATATATTTATATTCAAAACATGTTTAATGTACTCACAAAATCATATAGGTAGCTAGAGTTTGTCTGGAGAATGGAAGAGAAAAAAAACAACATTTAAAGTGTTTTGAAAAATACAACAATCAAAGAATCTCAAATTAAACTTGCAATTTGTGTGTTCAGTAGTAACCATTTCATTAATCAATTAAGCTATTCAATAGGAACTACCTTGATTAATTAATTGACTGATCATACATTCTGCAGTGCAGCATGTAAAAATGATATGATAACAAAAATATTCAATCACACATATGTATGAGTGGATACAGATAGCAGTTTAGTTAAGGTAGTTTATTCAGATTAGAATAGCACGAAAATGGTTGTAATTCAGAAAGTGTGCTTGAGAATTACAAATATTATAATAAATTCCCATAATTTTAGCATACTAATTACACCAATAATTTAACCATTAGTGACTATTTAACTTCATATACCACACAAATATTTACATTTTTACATTTCTGCGGTGTGTGTGTTTTGCTGTAATTTATTTCTCTCTCATTTAGTGTAATCATACAAACTATATGTTGTTTTTATCAGTAGAAGAAGGACTTTCTTTTGATAGCATTATTTTGATAATAGCATATAATTTTATATTAAAAAATAATAAAATATGGGAGAAAAATGCAACAAAAATTAAATTTAAAAACAAATTCTGACTTTTATTGGAAAAATCTTATACTCATCTACAAAACACAACAAAAAACACTGCTAAATAGTTTCTAATATTTGTCCTGAGTTCAGAAATAGCCCATGTTTTAGTCCTTTTTTTTATTCAAGTTACAGTGCAAGAACTAGTAGTGCAAAGCTATTTCAAAATCCTTTTTTTTTTTCCACAATTAGTGATATTGACAATTACATTGATATCTGTACGAAATCCATAAATGACCCCCCATATGTAGATAGTTTTCAAAACTAGACAACTCAGGGTATTTTGACACTTTTCATGCAGCCATTTTAACGCCAAAGTTTGCACCCAAAAAAAAAAATGGTGATTTTTTTTTTTGCACAGATTGCAATTCAGGTAAACATATCCTGAAAATGTGTAGGGGTACTGCCAAATAACACCTCAATATGTGTTTGCAACATCTCCCGAGTACAGGGATACTACCCATGCATAGGTTGGTTAGGTTATTTGGGGGCTAAAAGGCCACATTTGAAATTTCAATTTTAATTAGCTTCCTATGCTCGTTTTTTAAAGACCGTCGTTTTAAAGGCACTGTACCTTTAAAACCGGCATTTCAACTGCTCTCCGGAGGGATCGAAATGCCGACAGGTGTTTTTTTTAGTATTACATGATGCCTCCATACAGAAGCATCGTAGCAATACCATTGGAGCACTGAATGGAACAAAAATCACTTTCAGTGCTCGTTTTACTGCAGGACAGTCTAGGTCCATCCTGTGTCCTTAACGCTTCGCCACACAGGACGGACCTAGTCCATCCTGTGTCAGCAAGGGGTTAAATTGCAAATATCCTACATTAATAGGAGATTGAGAAAGTGTTAGGCTTCATCTGAACTTTTCATGCCTAATTTTTGCTGTTCACTTGTTAGTTCACCACAATTCACTTTTTAGTGAATAGACACCACAAAGTGCATATTTTTACACCCTATTGACATTAATAACCTCTCTCAACTAGATTTTCAAAATGCATGAACCTTTTCATAGAGAACTGCAGATAATTAATATTGATTAGTCACTAGGGAATGCAATGATGTCTTCCGGCAAAAATAAATCACAGTTTTTTCTCAATCACCAGGACGGGTTTAATGCAGGTTTTCTGGACTAAGATCACAATGATTAGAATAAACGTTCTGTTCAAATAAACAGTGTTGGACTTTGTGATGACGTATTTTATTTTGGACGTCATAGCATTGTGGGCCTGTATGAGTGGTCAACATCAATTACATTTGATTTGACCTTGACCTTGATTTGACTTTCCAAGGTTTTATATTGTTACCTAATTATATAGTGAATTAGATTGAAAAAAACATAGTCCATCAAGTTCAACCCTTGTATGCAGACAATATCTAGAAAATCATCCGGTTTGGAGGCCATAAACTAGGAGACCCAATAATTTATCTTAATCTGTTGTCTACAAGCAACTTGTTTTCTTCGTTTTAATGCCAAGAGTCCAGTATGAGGAAAATAATATCTGTATTCCTGATTGACATACAGGTGATACTCGAAAAATTAGAATATTGTGCAAAAGTTTATTTATATCAGTAATGCAACGTAAAAGGGGAAACTAATATATGAGATAGACACATTACATGCAAAGCGAGATAGTTCAAGCAGTGATTTGTCATAAGTGCGATGATTATGGCTTACAGCTCATGAAAACCCCAAATCCACAATCTCCGTAAATTAGAATATTGTGAAAAGGTGCAATATTCTAGGTTCACAGTGTCCCACTCTAATCAGCTAAGTAAGCCATAACACCTGCAAAGGGTTTCTGAGCCTTTAAATGGTCTCTCAGTCTGGTTCAGTAGGAATCACAATCATGGGGAAGACTGCTGACCTGACAGTTGTGCAGAAAACCATCATTGACACCCTCCATAAGGAGGGAAAGCCTCAAAAGGTAATTGTGAAGGAAGTTGGATGTTCCCAAAGTGCTGTATCAAAGCACATTAATAGAAAGTTATGTGGAAGGGAAAAGTGTGGAAGAAAAAGGTGCACAAGCAGCAGGGATGACCGCAGCCTGCAGAGGATTGTCAGGAAAAGGCCATTCAAATGTGTTGGGGACTTTCACAAGGAGTGGACTGAGGCTGGAGTCAGTGTATCAAGAGCCACCACACACAGACAGATCCTGGGCATGGGCTTCAGGTGTAGTATTCCTCTTGTCAAGCCGCTCCTGAACAACAAATAATGTCAGAAGCGTCTTACCTGGGCTAAATAAGTGGTTGATCAGTGGTCCAAAGTCCTCTTTTCTGATGAGAGCAACGTTTACATCTCATTTGGAAACCAAGGACCCAGAGTCTGGAGGAAGAATGGAGAGGCACACACTGCAAGATGCTTGAAGTCCAGTGTGAAGTTTCCACAGTCGGTGTTGATTTAGGTAACCATGTCATCTGCTGGTGTTGGCACACTGTGCTTCATTAAGTCCAGGGTCACTGCAGCCGTCTACCAGGAGATTTTGGAGTACTTCATGCTTCCTTCCACAGATGAGCTTTATGGGGATGCTGAATTAATTTTCCAGCAGGACTTGGCACTTGCCAAAAGCACCAAAGCCTGGTTCAATGAAAATGGGATTACTGTGCTTGATTGACCAGTAAACTCGCCTGACCTGAACCCCAGAATCTATGGGGCATTGCCAAGAGAAAGATGAGAGACATGAGACCGAACAATGCAGAAGAGCTGAAGGCCGCTATTTAAGCATCCTGGTCTTCCATAACACCTCAGCAGTGCCACAGGCTGATAGCTTCCATGCAACGCCGCATTGAGGCAGTAATTGCTGCAAAAGGGGCCCAAATCAAGTACTGAGTCCATATGCATGGTTATACTTTTCAGAGGTCCAATATTGTTCTAGGTACACTCCTTGTTTTATTGATTGCATGTAATATTCGATTTACTGAGATTGTGGATTTGGGGTTTTCATGAGCTGTAAGCCATAATCATCGCACTTATGACAAATCACGGCTTGAACTATCTTGCTTTGCATGTAATTTGTCTATCTCATATATTAGTTTGCCCTTTTACGTTGCATTACTATAATAAATGAACTTTTGCACAATATTCTAATTTTTCGAGTATCACCTGTATGTTATTTGGTGCCTATAAATTTAAATGTTTACACTTGGTGTGAAAGTCTACCTAGATTGCAGTCCCCAGCGAGAACAGCTTTCCAGGTCCTCTGTCTCTCACCAATAAAATATAATGTAAATGTTTGTACATTTTATAGCACAACTTGTCCTTTCAGTACAATATTTTACATTTATGGCTGGCTTTGAAGAGAGGGAAATATTTAACTAAGGAGCAATCTGGTCCGTTTTGTCAAGCTTTACAAATGTAGTTCAAGAATGTTTCATAGCTAGTGTTTTGTTGACTGTGCTACACTGGTTCACAGAATACATGTAGAGGTGTTGGATGTTGTGTGATCTTTTAAGAAAATTAAGTTATAAATGAACAGATGAAATGTTATGTCATTTATATGATAATTGTCATTAAAACCAAAATTTTGAATTTTTCATGCAGCTCTGGAGAAAATTTGCTCGACTGTTATATAACTTTGTTGTCCTTTTTATTCCATGGGAAATGAGAATAAAGAAGATTGAAAGTAAGTAAACAAAAGTGGCTATATTTGTCACATTAGCATATTCATTAGAACAATATTAATATAAATTATAAGATTAAGGAACATTTAGGAATACTATAGTTTGCATCTGATTAACTGCTAATTATACTTTCTATAGGCATACCTGCAGAAACAAGAGGCCAACCCTCTTCTACCCTTTTCCAGGGTTTCTTCAAGAAGGGGTGCTGAGGGGCTAAAGATACTAGGCTCTATTTCATGTCATGTCTCATGCAATACAAAATGTTGAAGGATAAAACAGCAATAAGTTATAGGTCCCATTGGTGAATAAGATCCACTGTAATATCAAAAAAAGTTTGCCCAGTTAACATTGTCTTCATTTTCCTTCAAATGTACTTTGATAAATGTTGTTCATCACATGCATTTCCAACTCATAAGTCCAGATAATGAAGGTACTGAAAGGCTACAAAGTTTGGATTTTGTTTGTGTGCTCTATCTTAAAAGGAATATGCTTCTCTTTTGTGTCAGGCCATTTTGGATCTGGAGTGGCATCATATTTTATCTTCCTGAGATGGCTGTTTGGGATTAACATTGTCCTCACAATCTTGACTGGAGCCTTTGTAGTATTACCAGAGGTAAGCCCTATACCCTGTCATCTTTATGCATCCCTCAAAGAATAAATGCTGTTGTACATATGAAATCAGGTACTGTACAGAAAGTATCGGTAGACTGGTCCCATCATCAGTCTCCTCAGGTATCATACAGCTATATTTTCACAGAGCTACTTTACTTCGAACTGCAATGTCAACAATAGTTTACAGCTCCCTGGTCTCTGTGTTCGCAGTTGATTGATAGCCATTTTATCTGATGCAAATGGCAGCCTAATTTATTGTAGTCTTTTCTGACAAACACGTCTAACCATTATACAAATATGTATCATTTATCACCAGGAACAAATATGACACACTAAAAGCTTTGACAGATGTGACATTTGTTGTATATTCTTCTTAAATGGTTGGACCAGCTTCAGTTCTCACTCCCCATTGACCTTGAGGTGACAAGGCCTGCCACACTGTTTGATTTGTTGTTATTACAACTTACTCCACACCTTCAATCCATCTTTCTTCCCTTATCATTTGAAAAACACATAGCAGATCAAGGCTATATTTCCAGTTACACAATGTAACTGTAGGCTATCATCTGCCTTTGAGATGTTTTTTCATTTTTCTTTTACAAAAGAATACAACTCTTATTTCATTGACCTAATGACCCTACTGCTGGGTATTCCTTACTATAATATGATCCTAAATAATAATAGAACACACAGTGCAGTAAAATTCCTTTATCCTCACAAATACAAAGTAAAATGTAATACTGGTAAATAGTGTTTGTATTGGATTACCATACAAGCTATTCAAAAATGCCTTCCAAACTATTGTATCATACTACAGACATTGTTCATACTGCACTGTAGTTTGACTGCATTATAATTGATGGTCACTTTTGTTATGCAGTCTGGGCAAACATAAGTTGGTTATAATCTCTATACCGAGCAACCATTGACACTTTAGGTTTACAAAGAGTGGGGAGAGTACAGGAAAGGGAACATTTGCAGATGACGATAAATATAATACATAAGTGGTGAAAGTGATTGTATATGTATTTCCAACAAGGAAGACGTAACCCATTTGGTCTGAATATTGAAGGCATGGGATGGGAAGCTAGCTTTATACATAGCTTCTTTGGCTGCAAGACTTGTATTTGTTTTTATGTATTTATCTATTTATTGGCTTTCTTGCTTATGCTAGCTGATGTATTTCTTTGGAGTAAAGCAGTTATATGTGCCGTCCTTATCTGTGCTTTAACATCCCAATTGATCTTTGTGTTCATTTTCTTCTCATCAGATCCTAGCTGGGGCCCCGTTTGGAAGCACCGTCAATAAGAAAATCCCTGATAAGGAATTTTCATCGGCGCAGGACCTCAACACCATCTGGTCATTGGGGGCAAGACTCATAATTTATACCCTTTATACCTGAGCTATCTATGAACTTGTTAATTACTGCAAGGAAAGTGCAGATAACATACACAGTTATATTTCTAAGTAGATGTTCTACCTAATATTGATTGGAGCTATAGAAATAGCTATAGAAATAATTCCAGTTAAACAATATAACCTCTGGTTCTTGGACGTAAATAAGCTTGGTATGTGTACAGGGAGAATAAACAAAAAGATAAAGCTTATAAATACTAAGGCTCTGTTCTCTCTGTGCTAACAAGCTCATATCTGTTTTCTTCCAGGGGTACCTTCAGTATTCAGTTCTATTCTATGGTTACTATGGCCGCGAAAGAAAAATTGGACGAGCAGGTTACCGTCTTCCATTGGCGTATTTTCTGGTTGGAATGGCTGTCTTTGCCTACAGTTTCATCACACTGCTAAGAAAGTAATTATTATTGCATTAGTGACTGTGTATTAGTTATTGATTTCATGAGGGAATCTAAACATTATGAATAAGCTTAAATGTGTCTTTAGTAAGAAGTACACTATAAGGTCTACCCAAAATAAACCTGTACCGAGATGGATTTGGATTGGGCAAGTTAGACATATTTCAGAAATGTTTGAAATATGACTATTCAAAAACCTTGAATTCAGGTTCTGAATAGGCAGTTTGAAAAAACTGTCCAAAAAAACGTTTGAACTGGTAAAAATTTGCCATGAAAACCATAGATTTTCAGCTACCCAATATGTGCCAATCACCCCCAAACACTCTCTGAATTCGGGAAACATACACACAATTTACACATACCAATTCTCCACATTTTAGTTGGAGAATAGAATATAAAAGTGCAGAAGAATTAAAGTAAACATATTTTAAACACACAAATATTTGCAGACAAAAATTATAATAGTATATTTACATGACTATTTTTACTTTTTCATAAAAAAAAAATCATATTATGTTATATACATTTACTTTATTTTCATGTATCAAATTAATGTATTATTTTATTTTTATTTTTTTATGATTTTTATTTTATCAGACTTTGGCCCATTTTGGCAGGACTTTGGATATTTCATCTATAGCCATTGACTTCTATGGGAGTGATTCGTCTCTATTTGTAATAGCTGAGGTCTTCTCGAAATGGCCCAGAAAATTGCCAAAGTCCTCCGCATACATGTCTATATGGGGGAACGAGGTTACCACTTTTCAATGCATTTTGCCTGATTTCGTTGTCGGGAGAAATCGGTATGGAATCGGCTATGATGTTTGAGTTGTATTCGGAGACACATTGGTGCTAGCTCAGTAGTGTGAAATATGGTAGGGGTTTGTGCCATCATTTTGGAGCCGAGAATTGGCACATATTGAGTTGACCTTTATGTATACAGGTGTTTTTAATCAGTGCAGAGGTTCACAGTTGTGTGCTTTACCTTAAACATGTACATTAGGGCATTTTAGATGGTCATTAAGAGACATATCTCATAATATTGAAAGGGATTTTGTGGATTGGTTTTATTTTAGAATGGCAAGGAACTCACGTCTGAGCTTAGCCAGTGCATCAGATGAAAACTATACCTTTTGCTGGAGAGTCTTCTGTGCATGGGACTATCTCATTGGGAATCCAGAAGCTGCTGAAAGCAAGACAGCTGCCATTGTTAACAGTATCAGGGTCAGTCATATGTTTATTGCTTACTGATATTTATTTTGACCAGATGTGCTATCAAGTCAAGTGCTTTATACATCATTTTAAAAAGAGAGTGCGGGTGATGTACATTATCCCTAATACATATATTCCAAATGTGCTGCCCCTCTGTATGATAAATGTATTAGTAAGAGAATCTGTTTACACAATAGAATGTTGTCTGTATGAAATAACCACTTTCCACTTATCTACGCCTAGGAAGCCATTTTAGAAGAGCAAGAAAAAAGAAAAAGTAAGAATCTGTAAGTATGAAAAGTCATTTTTTTGTTGTTTTTTTTAAATTATATTTGTATTGGGTTTTGTTATTTTATTGGCATATATATAAAACACAGAGCAAAACAACATTTCCAGATCCAGATTACACTTGTGAGTAGAAAACGTCAGTGAGATTCTCACACACTATGAATGTGTGAGAATCATTTAAAGGGGTGAATACCATATATATAGATGTACTTCTTCAGTGCAGAATTTCTAAAACATAAATGTTATGGGACTGACAATGGCATATCACTGTTGTAGCATTGTTATTTAAAACACGATACATTTCAATATAGTCTTCCTATTAAAATATCTTTATATTCTTCATGAGTATTTGTTTATATTTTAGCCAGTGGAGCAGATTCACACGATGGACTCCAAATACAAAAAATACTATTGACTCATCAGTAGTGTTGAGCGAACCCGAACCGCACTGTTCGGGTTCGTACCGAACATTATGGTTTTTGGACCCCGGACCCGAACACGGACATTTCACTGTATGTTCGGGTTGGAGTTCGGGGTTTGGCGATTACATTGTATGTAATGCTATGGGCTTTCTATAAACCGAAATAGAGTCTCCATTCATAAGAATAGGGACTCTATTTCGGTTTATAGAACAGCAATAGCATTACATGTATTCCATAAACTGAAAGTCTATAAACCAAATGTCTTTCGGTTTATGGAATACATGTAATGCTATTGGCTTTCTATAAACCGAAATAGAGTCCCCATTCATAAGAATAGGTCAAAGCCCCTCCAGGACTTTTTTAGAGGCATTCTAGTGGCCAAAAGTTTGTGTCCCCATTGACTTCAATGGGGTTCGGGGTCAAGTTCGGGGTCAAGTTCGAGCACGGACCCGGACATTTTTTTGAAGTTCGGCCGAACCTGTCCACTCAACTCTAATTATTAGGCAATCCCATGAGGAAAATGTAAATTGATCGTTGTATCATATTTTCTAAAAAAATATTTTTGTGTGTTTTATAACTAGAGGTTTATTTAATGCAAATATCTATAAATATATCATGAATTTACATAGCACATAAAGAGGGCAAATACTGCTTCTGTGTAGTTAGGAGGGGAAGAGAAAGTTTAGAGTATAGTATCAGGCATGAATTGATAAATGGAAAATGACCTTTCAAGAAGTCAAGAATTTTACTTCTGTCCCAAAGTGTAATAGTCTTCTGTTGTCTAATAAATGGCAAACAGGTTTGTCCCACGCCATATGCCTCAAAGCAGCTGGGGTGGACCAGAGTTACCTCTCCAAGGGTTAAAGTTCAACATCTCATGTAAAAGCAATGGACAATTCTTGTATGGTGCCCTGTGTACCATCACAAGAGGTTTGAAAATGGCTCACTTCTTAACCAGTAACATACTTCCACAATAAAGCAGTTGATATTTCCCAGATTGTATTGATTGAATTGTTACCAGGTATGTATAATCACTCTTCATAAGTTACTGTCCTATTTCCTAGGGCAGTTACAATAAGCCTGCGGATCCTCGCAAACATTCTAGTTCTTCTCTCACTTGCTGGCAGCATTTACATTATATACTTTGTGGTGGACAGATCCCAAAAACTGGAACGCACAAAAATAGAGCTAACTCTTTGGGAAAAGAATGAGGTAACTGTATTTGCAAGTATATACTTTTAGAAGAGTATAGGAATAAAACATGCTACATATTGGTAAACATATATAAAAATAGACATTCAGTTGAGCTTAAGTGATTTTATGGCAGATATTAAACATAACTGATGTATTCTGTTTTTATAACATTGTTTATAAACTATTATATATTTAAGTAGTTTAGTATCAGATATATATTTAATTTTGACTCTGATTTGTGACCACTAAAACTGCCTTGTATAAGGTTTGTTGTAAACAAGACAGCTGCTGCCTCTACAGCTAGTAATGTAAAGCTATTTATATTTATCAGTGCACATTTGGTCATGGCGTCTTATGGTTTGAAGTGATTTGCCAACCACTTGTTTTTGTGTTAAATAGGGCTCTATAGGCCCAGTGCCAAACCTAGGGTCACTGATGCCTGGTTGTGGCTATATTGCTAACCCCTCCTTCACTAACATAGTACTTCCAACCACACCCACCTACTATGGCAACAACTCCACCTATTTGGGCACCCCCGACTTCACCTAGTCACTCACTTCTCATAATACCTTTGCCCCCCAAACAACTTCCCATTGTTATCCCCAAACAGCTTGTCAGTGCCATCTTTTTCCCCAACAACTTACCAGTGCCACCTTTGCCTCCAAACAGATCAGCAGTTTCAGCCTTATCCCCAAACAGATTTTCAGTGCCATCTTTGTCCCCAACAACTTACCAGTGCCATCTTTGCCTCCAAAAAGATTGTTGTGCTGTGCTCCTCACTCCATCCACCCATGATGATCAAGGAGTCTGAGTGTGGTGCACCCCATGCTACCGCATGGGGTCGGCTCTGTGTAAGCCACAGGGCTGAAAAGGAAATGCAAAATTACTTTTAATGTGACATCACTCTTCGGAATGATTATATAATTAATTTAGTAATAAAAACCATACTTGTTTAATTCTGTCCAAAATTCAGTCTGTTACAGCTGAACATGTAGAAGAGTAATTAACTAGTGTTAATTAGAGTCATCTAAGGTTCCTCATAGTAGCCATCAATAAATAAATCCTGTCTTGTACTGTGTCCTACTGAATTCTTCACACAAGTGTTTTTGGAGCCATGCTCGCCTATGATTATAAGCGGAATCGTTTAAGCAGAGTGTTGTTCGTCTGTATACAAAACACTGTTTATCTATTTTATAGGTAAGTGTTGTGGTCTCGCTAATTACCATGATTGCTCCATCAGCTTTTGAGCTTGTAGCTGCATTGGAAATGTATCACCCTAGAACTACGTTACGATTCCAGCTAGCAAGGTAGGGGGCAGTAAAATATATGGTCCTTGACCACCACTTTGATAGAATATTGACTTCATATAAACTCAATCAATCTTGTTTTCAGGGTTCTTGTATTGTACCTGGGAAATCTTTACAGTCTAATTATTGCTCTGCTGGACAAAGTCAATAGCATGAGTGTAAGTAACCCAATGAAATTATGTTATTTTAAACATTGTATATACAGCGTGCCAAGAAGTAAAAAAAAATAGTTGAAATAGTGAAATGTAGAAGAAATACTGTATGTGATAAAAAGTACAATGTAGATATTATACATTTTAGATCCTTTTGTACTTAAAGAGATACGGGCACCTAACCATTGTTTATACTGTTAACATGGAGAAATAAACAATCCATTTCCTGCTTTTATAAACCTATTTGCTGTTTCTTTAATGTCATATCCTTCCTCCTACTCTGCTTTTCCTCCACTATCCATTTCCTTCCTCTCCATCTTCTTCCCAAATATATTTGGTAATGCATGGAGATGTTTAACCAGTGACCATGCTCTCAACAGACAACAATAGCCAACAGCATTATCAAAAAGCATAATATGCATAAACCATTTTGACTCTCATAGAGACATATTAGGTCCAGTGTACAAGAGTACTAGTTTTTGGGTATCAGATTTGTCAAGATGGTTCCAAGAAACCTTTGGTGCCCTTGAGCAGAAATGATACCTTTAGGAAGGGAAGGTGATACCTTCATTGATAGAGAATGAAATTAAGTTGATGGCTGTACATGGATGGAAATAAAGGTTATGGCTGTGAAGGTTAGGAAGGGAAGATTATCATATAAGAAGGGAGGATCAAAATTGTCATAATCACTGTATAGGTTATGGAGGAATGACAGGGGGAGGAGGAGTAGCATGGACTTGCCACTGCCTGCAAATGTCAGCTTTAGTATATCAATGACAGCCAATCATATTCTCAATTTCTTTGTTCACTTCCATCACTTTAAAAAAAAAAATGATGTAAATTATAATATAGAACTAGCTCCTCCTTCAATTTACAAGAAAATAATCTAACTTAATCTTCTGATATAAAAAAATATAAATATGTTCCATCTAAATGAATTAAACACTTATTTAGCATTAGTAAATAAATTACCACTAGAAATAAAGTCCTATTTTGCTAGCATCCACATTTTAAATTAACTTCAAAACAACACTAAACTTTTTTTCACTCG
Source organism: Pelodytes ibericus (assembly GCA_036172795.1). Lineage (NCBI taxonomy): Eukaryota > Metazoa > Chordata > Amphibia > Anura > Pelodytidae > Pelodytes > Pelodytes ibericus. The sequence continues at coordinate 168,941,281 of CM069858.1, forward strand.
TGCTTCTAATATAAAAGCAGCCAGCTCAGTCTGGTCCCCTCTCTGACGAACTAATAACCTCTGATGATTCCCTTTGAAAATAAGTGTCTCTCTCTGCCATAGCAGATAGAGAACATCAGACTATACAGACCTCAATCAGAAGAGCTTGATGAGACCCAACTGAGACTGGCTGTGCGCTCACTGACTGTGCCAGCATGCTCCAACCTCCCAGCTGGCTCTGCCTCACCTCTGAGGCAGAGCGGACAGTAAACAAGCACTAGGAAACGTATGTAGTTCCTCAAAGACTGCTTGTGCGCAGGTGTGTGTAGGAGGTCTTAGGAAGAAAAATATTGGATGGTATCACCAAAGAATCCAGGAAGGTTACGTGTAATCCATAAGAAAGGAACAAAGGGGGAGAAGTAGAGATTGACAAACAAAATAAATGAAATACTTCTATGTTAGTCATAGACAACTGACAGGTTTTGCTTATGACTAAGAGCTGTTTTATGGCTCGAAATGCATAAGGTATTTAATTTATTTTGTTTGTCAGCCTCTGCTTCTCCCTATGTTCCTTTCTTGTGGATAACTTGTATAAAGCAATGTGGATTACAGTGATACAGTATTGATGGATTTATAACCCTTCTGGATCCTTTGGTGATACCATCATATTTTTCTTCTTACATTGGAGACAACTATCACTAGGATCAGACAGCAGTGTAAGCCCCTATGGTATCACACACACACACACTGCTATGATGTACTCTTAGTACTGTAGTTAGTACTGTGCAGTAGTCACCTAGTCGTCTGTTAAACTAACAAGGACGTTTTTTCACTGAGCTCTATTTATAAGGGTAAGCGTTTTAAGCCATATTGAAGATCAATTGTTACATGAAGCAAATCTCCTAGTTCTTAGTTTAGGTAATTTAAATAACTAAACAGATGAACAGGGTCACTTTATCATTATTATATTTTATTACGTTTTGGCTTTGTTCGCTCTTTAATATGTTCTGATTATAATTGAGTGATATTTTCATGTCCATCTTTTCAGAACAGCAGTAATGACACTTTGGTAGACTCCTCGCCCCTTTTTGCCACAACAGCATTAAACACATTATCTACAGTGACTCCCGATTTGGAAAAACATAGAAATTCTACTCTAATGATAGATCTGGAACGAAACATGACAAAACCCATGCCGCTAATTAACCAGACGTCTTCCTCTGTTGTCTCATATACACCAATTCAAAAAAACGAGTGTTGGGAGACCTACGTTGGACAGGTAAGAGATTTATTTTTGTAGTATTTTTTTTTAAATGTCTTATTAGAACACATCCTCAGAGCTGGTAAAATGAAAATTAATCTCATCCTTTCTATGTTACAGGAAATGTTAAAACTCTCTATCATCGATATGATTTTCACAGTGGCCAGTATCCTTCTCATTGACTTCTTCCGTGGCCTTTTTGTCCGTTATTTGAGTGATTGCTGTTGCTGGGATTTGGAAAGCAAATTTGTGAGTATGTCTGACTTTAATTTACTAAAACAAATACATTTATATCAATGGATAACCTTGCATGTTACACATTTGAAACACTACTGAAAATAAAATAATTTTACTGTACAACCAACATATACCAGACATTTGCTGGTATTCAGGCTTCTGTGATTATGCGTTCCTGATACAGATTTGATAGGACGATAGGACGATGCCTCTGCTTATAACCTGGGAAGCTCAGAGACAGTACACAGAGTGCACTACAAGTAATAGTGCACTCATTAGTGAGATAGCGGCTAGCAGACTTGTCAAACTATGGCACTCCAGCTGCTGGTGACCTACATTCTCCATAAAACTCTAAGTTAAGATGCTGATAGGGGAATATAGGAGATGTATTCCATGGCTATCTGGAGGCACCGTTTGCGTAGTGGCTGACTGAAGCTACAAGGTAATACTTTATATGCAACATCTGTATGAAACTCTTTCTGTTCACCATCTTTATCTCTCTGGCAATGTCCATGATGCCAATATATAAGTGTATAAGTGTACAAACAGAGTGAGTATATGGCATCCAGACATTCCGTCATCCTACATCACGTTTGTTTACATCATATAGTATGCAAACACATACATACAGCATATGGACATATTTTAAAAGCGCAAAGGCAAATGTTTTCTTAGCTATTATAATACTTTACGTGCTATAACCGGATGTGATCATGACTGATGTAGTTTATAAACGCCTGAAAAGCAAAAGGTTCCCTACATGTGATTTAATATTATGATAAATTGATGTAGGCAGAGTGAGTGGTGATTTGATTCTTTGTAATGTTTGCACGTATTACATTGCTGGTAGATGATTTCTTTATTGCTGTTTGAAAGGCTGATCAATCATCCCAGAATACTAATGGTGGTGTGGTTGTTTTATATTTGAAAACTTACCTAGCTGATGACAGATAATTAGATTTTCCTGTTGAATGTAATGTAATAAAAGCTGAATAATAGGAGCCTGCGATGTATCACTAACCCTGTTTACAGAAAGTATTACTACAGTTTACAGTTATGCCAAAACAGCATTTTAAACATGGAGACATAAAATTATACAACAAACATCTGATAATCCAACTATTATTTGTCACAGTCATAAATCACATGGTCTGGAGGAGTGTTTTCTGTGTGTTCACATTCTGCTAAAACATTCTGTACATATTAACACAAACAAGAAATAAATAAAATGGCAAATATATTCACAGAAATCGACACATAGGGACAGTAAGTTTCAGAAACAAGTTAAAGAACTGCCATCATATTCTTTTGATCTTTTATTTTATTTTTAGTGCAGTGTAGTAGTTTTTCCCAGGAAGTAATGTGTTTTAGCTGTTATTGTTCACTTACTGGACGGTTATGTATTGGTGTCTATATATCGATTACTTTTATTTATTTTTTGACACCAAATGAGTTAGTCAGCACTGTAACTATATATTCACTGTGTTGATAAATGACCAGCTAGGATCTACCAATTTTTTGTGTTTAGGTTTTATAGCATTCTCCCAATTACTGCAGCGTAAAACCTTCTACTACTGGTAATGAAAACTATTAACAAATAAGTGAACTCTGGTGAACTTACAAATAAACTGGAAAAATCAGGCATTAACAAGAGAGTTGAAAAGTCAGCAAGCTGGAGAACGTTTCTAATTCATCTATTACGGTCCATTTTTTGCTGTTTTAGTGAATATATATATTTTATATAAATGTCTGTAGTGCATGGTCACCTAGTTGATGATGTATTCTTCCCTAGTGCATAGTATTTCCCCTTCTTAGCTTATAGTGCATTTACCATAGTGGTCATTCCATAGTAGTTTTCTGTAGTGCAACCTTGCTTATCCTTTGCCACGGGTGCTATTGTGGGCAGCATTTCCCATGATCTGCCAATGGCTCCCTGACTCAGTGCATTATGCTTAGTGTCTTCTACAAAGTGGAATTCAATCCCATTAAGTATTTAATTGAAAATAATGATAGCATTTTTTTCCTGATTGTATCTGTTAACTGTAAGGGATGTTTTGGTTTTTAAAATATTTGTTTTCCTACATTTAGCCAGAGTATGGTGAATTTAAAATTGCTGAGAATGTTCTACACTTGGTCTACAATCAAGGGATGATTTGGTATGTGCTGCATTTCTCGACCGTATGCATTTGTTAATCCTGCTGCTGTGAACGCTTTGTATGATTTCATTTTTGTTATGTCATCAGCATTAAACAGACATGGTAATGGTCACAGTGCAGCCATATTTTTTTTTTTATAGAAAACATATCCTACAAAGGTGCAACTCCCAGCATGCTTAACCCAACTCCCAGAGCTTAATCCAAGAAGAAACTGGAGTGGTTCAGTATTTTATTTTATGCTACCAAATGTTATTTCATTATTGAATTATTTGATGACATTGTATTTCTTTATACATTATCTTTACACAAATTCATTGTCTGATTGACTTCGCATCCCAAAGAATTAATGCTATATTACATTTTATTTTTCTAATTTCCCAAGCATGAGCTATTTAAAAGCTCGATATCTTATTAGAAATGTGTTCTCTTGGCTAAGTTATAAATCTATATGTTCTCGTTGCAGGATGGGAGCATTTTTTTCTCCATGTCTACCAGCGTTCAATGTGTTTAAATTGATAGGGTTGATGTATTTAAGGAGCTGGGCTGTGCTGACTTGTAATGTTCCCCATCAGCAAGTTTTCAGAGCGTCAAGGTCAGTAACATTGAAATATGGACTGTGATCAAATATCCCTTTTAATATACTGGTACTACTACCCTTCTAGTTAAGTTCTATTTTCTCAATATCCAGGAACGGTGCAGATGTCAAAATAGAGAATCCCCTTTACCACTTTACACTAGCCACCATTATTGCCCATTACTAATATTTAGCCATTTAAAGAGCATTGTTTTACCCAAAAAAAGTAAATATCAACAAAACAGCAAAATCCATGAAGCATTATATGTAGAATGTGTTGAACCATCCAAGACACTGAATCAAGAAATCCATTGTATAGGCTAGGAACCAGTAATGTAATTTCACTGCAGCTTTGATGATTCCGCCTAGTATAGAACTGGAATACGTAATTTGATGATATAGTGGAATAGCTGGCGAATATAGGTGAGTAACAAAGAAAGAAGGATGTCTATTTAACAGTAATTCTAGTGAAGTGTTCATTTTATAAACTTTTTCTTACCTAACTGTGCAGGACATACATGCAGGGTTTCCCTTGAAGACATTCAGCCAGTTGACAAAGCATTTATAGGGGGCAACCCAGCAATGTCTTCTCTGTGCACTTTTCTCATTTGCTCCGCCCACATAGCGTTAATATTTATAAAGCGCTGGGAGGCGCTTGTAGTCATTCTGTCTGTCAAATTACTGATTAGTGGAAAATGGCAGAAATGTTTCTTTTTCTCTTTCTTACAGATCTAATAATTTTTACCTGGCCATGCTTCTATTCATGCTGTTCCTATGCATGCTTCCAACTGTCTTTTCCATAGTGAGATATAAGCCATCCATAAACTGCGGGCCTTTCAGGTAAGTTGCCATCAATGAAAATAATACAAATACTACTGTCACTCCGCTCTGCTTGTATGCTTTCTTCATATATCTGCAGCAAACGTGTAGAAAGAGCTCTCCAGGTATTCCCCCATCTCTTCAGATATTCATAAACTATAATTCAACAAATTCTAGTTAAAATAGTGTTGAGCTGCAGATGTCAAAACAAGAAAAGCAACTTTGGTACAACACCAGTAACCACCAATAGTGGAGAACAACTGAATATACTATGATGAAACCAATGATTATGTGAATTGATGATATGATTTCTGATTAAACCATCCTAATGAAATGCTTCATTCTGGGCCCCACATTCTATATTTCCCAGAATAATCCCTAATCTCAGAAGGCGAGGTCTGATCACTCTATAGTGTTGATAAAGACGCTGTTGTATGAAGTTTAGAAACGTGGCTCATGTTAAAAATCACATACACAAAGTCTTTAGAGAGACCCTAACCCTTTGTTGAATTCAATTACAGTTTCCTACAGTACATCTGTAGCTATTCAAGCTTTAATAAGTTTAACATTTTTTGGAGTATTTAGGGCCCTTCCAAAACATGCTTAAAAGTGACCCTGATCCACCTGTAGCATATTGAGAGATCTTGATGTCTGTTAAGGGAAAACAGTGTTAAGAAATGAGATATTTTCTTACAGTGACTCCTATTGTATTTTATTTCGACAGTGGGCAAGAGAAGATTTACGACATCATTTCTGAGACCATTGAAAATGATTTTCCTGCATGGTTTAATAAAGTAATGAGTTATGTAAGCAGTCCCGTGGTGGTAGTTCCAGCTTTGCTTCTTCTCTTGTAAGTATTGACATAGTAAATGTGTTGATTTGGCCATGGGAAACAATATATAGTCATTTTATGATCATGAAATAACTAGCAGATCATTCTAAAATAGTTGTAGGAAAACGTGTTGCTTAAAATAAACGATTATCTTTAAAAACAATAATATATTTTTGTGTATGCCGTTACCAACTAAGGCCTTGGCGACATTTTGGAATCCTTCAGCTCTTCCTGGACTACATCTTCCATAATTCTCTCCCAATGTGAAAGACGTGCTAGGAAATATGGGGGTCGTAGTCTGTCAGTAGGAGGCTGGCCATTGCTGGAAATCTATGTACTAGCAGTTTATTGAAAGATGATTAAGAACAATTGATTGATTTTTTTTTTAACTAGTCCATGTTAATAATGTTTCTTTTTCAGTATGCTGATTTATTATCTGCAGAGTATTGCAAGATCCCTAAAGTTTACCAATAATCAACTAAGAGCACAGATCCAAACTGTAAGTCCAAGGGGGGAAAAAACACTAAGTTGTAAAATAAAATGTTGCAAACCTAATCAGGTTTTTTTTTCTCACTCACTCTATTACAGGAAAGAGTTGAAGACAAGAAAAAAGTTATTAAAATGGCTGTGGGTAAGTTCACTGAATGAATAATCAATAACAAAGGGTTATTCATTTGATTAGTCACACTGGGGAAGTTCGAAAGAAATTAATCTCACAATAATGATTTACAGCAAATTTCCTGTGTAATGAGTGCAAAAGTTGAATTTATGGTAAATGTAATATTTTCCTTATTATTATTAATGACACATTGATTTAAAGATTCCATCATCTTTCATCACTGTAAATGTAATATTAAAGGGCAACACAATTCTTCTCTAATATGCTTACTGTATGTACAAAGATGTAGAATTGGGTTAAAAGATAATTAAGGGAGTTATATCTAGTGGTTAAACAAGGCAAAAACCAGACCCTGCTGAATCATTTACAGGAACCCTGCTGTATATTGTACTCTCAACAACCTCTGTTGCATAGAGGAAATATCGATCTAGGTTCAGAGGCAAGCAGTTTGATTTGCCTCCATTAGAAAATTATTTTTCTTTCATAACTAATGAAGCATGCTATTTAATCTGGGGGACAGAGCGGACGGCTGAGGAGACAAGGCATCCAGTTCACCCCACCACATCGCATGACCCATGTTCATGGTGCACTTTTCAGAAAGATATTTAATTAAAAAGCCTAAAAGAGGTAAATAGATTTCCTTACTTTCCCAAAGCATGGGTCTAAGAAATTCAGGTGTAATACATCTCACCTGAATTGAACATTGGTGAGGCCTACGCCAAGCTCTCAAGGCAGAGTTTCTTCGCACCGACTCTCAGTGGTTTTGGAGAGCTCAATCTGAGATGGTGCACCCAACTTACAGACTAATTCAAACCTGCATACCGTCTCAAGATGCAGACATGGCACCTGACACAGTACTAGCTCCTAGACAGTACCACACTCGGGTTGGTATGCTTAACAGTAAGTTACAGTGAGTGGGTAAATGAGTTGTAAATTTAAGGTTGAATTAACTGATTTGAGAAAATATCTGTAAACGAGTAGGGTTAAAATGATACCATTTATTGGCTAACAACAGGGGCGTCACTAGGGTTGGTGTCACCCGGTGCGGAAACTCATGGAGTCACCCCCCTGGATTTCCTCCATACCATACCTAACAGATTCCTTAGTAATGCCAGTTAGATGGCCTATTAACTAGGCCACACACAGGAGCCCATAACTATGCCACACACAGGAGCCCCATAACTTATGCTACACCAGAGCCCCATAAATTATGCAGCACCAGAGCCCCATAACTTATGCAGCACCAGAGCCCCATAAATTATGCCACACCAGAGCCCCATAAATTATGCCACACCAGAGCCCCACTATTTATGCCTCACCTCTGCCTAATTAATTATGCCACACACACAGGTGCCCCATAATTATGCCACACATACACAGGTGCCCCATTATTATGCCACACAAAAGAGTCCCTTAATTACGCCACACAAAAGAGTCCCTTAATTATGCCACACATGGGGCCCAATAAATATGCCACAAACAAGTGCCCCATAATTATGCACACATGAAATCGCCATTAATTATGCCCAGTAATATAGTGCCAGCCAGATGCCCAGTAATATAGTGCCAGCCAGATGCCCAGTAATATAGTGCCAGTCAGATGCCCAGTAATATAGTGCCAGCCAGAGCCCAGTAATATAGTGCCAGTCAGAGCCCAGTAATATAGTGCCAGCCAGATGCCCAGTAATATAGTGCCAGTCAGAGCCCAGTAATATAGTGCCAGTCAGAGCCCAGTAATATAGTGCCAGCCAGATGCCCAGTAATATAGTGAAAGTCAGAGCCCAGTAATATAGTGAAAGTCAGAGCCCAGTAAAATAGTGCCAGCCAGATGCCCAGTAATATAGTGCCAGCCAGAGCCCAGTAATATAGTGCCAGCCAGATGCCCAGTAATATTGTGCCAGTCAGATGCCTGTAATATTGTGCCAGCCAGAGCCCAGTAATATAGTGCCAGCCAGATGCCCAGTAATATTGTGCCAGTCAGATGCCTGTAATATTGGGCCAGCCAGAGCCCAGTAATATTGTGCCAGCCAGAGCCCAGTAATATAGTGCCAGCCAGATGCCCAGTAATATAGTGCCAGCCAGATGCCCAGTAATATAGTGCCAGTCAGATGCCTGTAATATTGTGCCAGCCAGAGCCCAGTAATATAGTGCCAGCCAGATGCCCAGTAATATAGTGCCAGCCAGATACCCAGTAATATAGTGCCAGCCAGACCCCAGTAATATAGTGCCAACCAGAGCCCAGTAATATAGTGCCAGCCTGATGCCCAGTAAAATAGTGCCAGTCAGAGCCCAGTAATATAGTGCCACCCAGAACCCAGTAATATAGTGCCAGCCAGATGCCCAGTAATATAGTGCCAGTCAGATGCCTGTAATAGTGTGCCAGCCAGAGCCCAGTAATATAGTGCCAGCCAGATGCCCAGTAATATAGTGCCAGCCAGATGCCTGTAATAGTGTGCCAGTCAGAGCCCAGTAATATAGTGCCAGCCAGAGCCCAGTAATATAGTGCCAGCCAGATGCCTGTAATATTGTGCCAGTCAGAGCCCAGTAATATAGTGCCAGCCAGAGCCCAGTAATATAGTGCCAGCCAGATGCCCAGTAATATAGTGCCAGCCAGATGCCTGTAATAGTGTGCCAGCCAGAGCCCAGTAATATAGTGACCGCCAGATGCCTGTAATATTGTGCCAGTCAGAGCCCAGTAATATAGTGCTAGCCAGAGCCCAGTAATATAGTGCCAGCCAGATGCCCAGTAATATAGTGCCAGCCAGATGCCTGTAATAGTGTGCCAGCCAGAGCCCAGTAATATAGTTCCAGCCAGAGCCCAGTAATATAGTGCCAGCCAGATGCCTGTAATATTGTGCCAGTCAGAGCCCAGTAATATAGTGCCAGTCAGAGCCCAGTAATATAGTGCCAGCCAGAGCCCAGTAATATAGTGCCAGCCAGATGCCTGTAATATTGTGCCAGCCAGAGCCCAGTAAAATAGTGCCAGTCAGAGCCCTGCTCGTTTTAAACCACCCTCCTCCTCCCCTTCCCCATCACTTACCTAAAGGCTGCTGTCTGCTCCCGGACGGACGCCTCCTCCGTGCAGTCTTCCCTCTTGCACGGAGGAGGGAAACACAGTCACCGGATGTGACGTAACGTCACATCCGGTTGCTGTGATTTTTTTTTTGATTTTTTTTTTCCGGCGGCCGTTAAAAGTTAAGCAGCGCGATGCAGGGGGGTGCCGGCTGGAGGTGTCACCCGCTGCGGTCCGCCCCCCCCCACCCCCCCTCGGGACGCCACTGGCTTACAATAATACCATTTATTGCAAACTTTCAAGGCCAAGTTGCTAGGTCTCTTCCTCAGGCATAAATGAGGCTAAAACCAAATTACTAATTACAAAACATAGTTAACATCTTTTAAAAAAAAGGCAAGAAAAACATACGGTATTGAAGAATATTATCAGCAATAAATCTGTCAGTTCTACTGAGAACCAACAGATAAAATCAGTTCGATCAAAGCATCTCTGATCCCTCCATTCCTTGGTTAGTGTGGCCATAAAATCATTAGACACATGCCAGATCCATGAAGGTGTCAAATGTTTGTAGTGTGAGATAAGTCCACTGCCTGCAATCCAGGGCTTGTAAAAAGATTATTAATTAGTAAGGTTATATCTGGAGATCAATTCACTGTTTCTATAAAGGCCAGTGATTAAGGCCTTAAGGTGCTGTTAACTATGTCTTGTAATTAGGAATTTGGTTTCATCCTCATTAATGCCTGCGGAAGGGACCTAGCAACTTGGTATTGAAAGCTTACACCCAAACTCTCAGTTAGCCAATAAATGGCATAATTTTAACCCTACTACCTACATTTTAACCCTTTACCTAAATAAAAATATCTGTAAATCCATTATTTGGTCTAATTTTACAGCTCTGTGTCAACGCACTAAAAGTCACTGTTAAGTGATTAAGCACCAATAAAAACAATAATAGTGAAACCTGTGGCTTATAGTCACTTGTGGTTTAGTCATAAGACATTCTCATCAGTACAGTTATTATGAAAATAAATATTATAGGGAGCTAATATTTTCATGCATCGTAAAATAAAACTTTATGCGGATATACTCATGAGATCTGGTGATGTAAAAGCTTTAATAACAAAATGAAAACAATACTAAATATTTTCTCTTCTCTCAGCCCGGTTTCAGAATAAAGATGGACATGACAAAAAGCAAGACCAAGACAGTGATATAATCAGCCAGGAGTCTTCTGTGCGATCATCAACCCCAAGGAAAAATGGTAGCGTAGTGAACTTTGAATCTCCAGGAAGCAAAAGTAGCAGGATCCAAACAATCTCACAATCTGTGCCCCGAGCAGGGATATCACAATCCCCAAATCTAAATCAAAGTCCTTCAGTGTCGGGGATACAGAAACAAAGATCTGTACATGTTCCAAACAGGTATAATTTGTGTGTGTGTGTGTGTGTGTGTATGTATGTATGTATGTATGTATGTATGTATGTATGTATATATATATATATATATATATATATATATATATATATATATATATATACGTATATATATAAATTTCAATAATAATCACTCGTACATTTTCTTCACTATTCAAATATTATTATTTATTCGTAGGAAAAATACCCACTCAACGTTTCAGTCTTTACTTAAGACTTTCCTGAGAAATGGGTATTTCCTGAGGAAAGTCTTAAGTGAAGACTGAAACGTCGATTGGGTATTTTTCCTACGAATAAATAATAATATTTGAATAGTCAAGAAATACTAAGAGTGATTATTATTGGCATTTTTGGAGTTTGGAGTCAGTGGAGTGCAGTGGATCCAAGTATTGTGTGTATGTATATATATATATATATATATATATATATATATATATATATACACACACATATACATACATACATACACACATATATATATATATATATATATATACACACACATATATATATATATATATATATTTTTTATTTTTTTATATATATACACACACACACACATGTACATACACACACACACAGTACTGTGCAAAACATTTCGGCAGGTGCTGTAAAGTAAGAATGTTTTAAAAAGAGGACATGCTAATAGTTTATTTTTATCAATTAACAAAATGCGAATTTAGAGAACAGAAACAAAATCTAGATCTTCTTCAAAACAGCCTAAATTCATTTAGTTGTTTGCAGTTAGTTTTCTGTTCAATTTTGTATTTTCCCCAAATATAAAAATACAACAAACAACATTCATAGTTAACGAAAATAATTATCAAATGAGGCTAGGCTTGGATACAGTTGTAGGGGATCTGCAGCCAGATTACATTATATCGGCACCTATTCATGTATTGTTCTTCCTATAAGAACATTTTCCAACTTATTTTAAAAAATCTACCTTCTTTTATAGTTCATTTTAGATGAATAAGGAAGTGTGAAACAAATGTTAAATGTTTAATCAAACAGCTTTGTGTATTAATTTTAATCTCAAAGACTGGGAAAAACTGTACACTGAGGCTCAATAGATAGTACACGTAACTAGAAAAAACATAGATTTCAAAAAAGACAAAACGATTGCGTACAGTGTAAGTTTAACCTATTTTTTATTTAAAAATTCTTGTTGTAAGGTATTCACTCTTCTGAAACTTGACTTCTATGGACAGATTTATCAAATTTAAAAAAAGATGCTATTTCAAAAAAATTTTACATTTGGAGCAAACTGCTATTGAATTCCATTGGTGTCCATGGTTATTACTACTATTTTAGCACTTTTTCCTGAAATAGCACCAGTTTTGTCTTGATAAATAAGACCCTTAATTAGGTAACTTATGCACCTGTCTGTGAAAAGCTAAATTGGTTTCCAATTATCTCTAATTTCCTCTTATAATTGCAGGCCTCCAAGTGTCAAACTGGGAAGTGTTACTGATTCCTGTCGAACAAAGAGCTACAATTCTGTACATCATAAAAAACATATTCAAGATTCCCAGTCTGAGCCTCTCTTTAGAAAAGGACTTAGGCAAACCACTCCAGACCATCGTGGAGCTGAGGCACCAAGCTTGCTGCCACATAAACCACACACAAGGTATTTTATTGTTAATGAGCATGAATCTCGCAAGAAGGTTCTCCGTTCAACGTCTCGGCTTCCAAGACATTTCCGAATGGAAGAGTCTGGTGACATAGTGGAATTATACCCAAGGAATGTCAGGAGGTACGTTGTTCAAACTCCACGGCGGTCTTACTCACCCCATTTGAGTGAGGAAGATGAAGATGAACTACAAAAGGATCTTATACGTCGATCTCAACGGCCCCGCTCTCTGTCAGATCTTCGTCACCCTCCTCGTTTTTTTATTGGAGACCGCACAGACAGTCAGATATTATCTGGAAGGGATCTGGTGAAAATGCATTACAAATCTTGGGAAGAAGGCTTTCAGCTTGGCTCAGACAAATCCCATCATCGTAAAAAGATAAATCTAAAGAACATAGACCTTGGTGAAAAGTTTGTGGAACGCCACCGAAAAGTAAAATCAAAACACAAGCATGAACCATGCCTTACAGAGTCGGACTCTGTATCAAATGCATCAAGTAGTGACCAACAAAACAGCAGCACTGACCAGTACATACAGGTCATTCATAATAAAGACAAGTACATTAAAGCCACTGGAAAGTTAACAAGAAAGAAATCAAAAGGCAATACCGACATTAAGGTTTCCCCACTTAGTGACTTAATATGCTCCAATGTTTAGAATGAAATTCATCTAGTATAAAATATATAGAAATGAACATTAAACAGCACAATATTATAGCTACTGTGTATATATTATGATGATGTGTGCAAAGCTAATAACTTATTAAAGTGCACTATTACTTTGCCAATTAAACTAGAGATAGTCAAGACAGTTGCCAAATGTTTCCATTAGTTAGAATATAAAAATGGCATTGACATGGTGAAGCAGTGACCATTTTTACAACTTGTGATAGAAAAAAGTTTTTATAGCACACATTTTGTGACTGGTTGGTAAATACTGTCCAACTCTAAATTATGTTTAGCTGAATTGAATTGGAATTTGATATTTGAAAAAGAGCAAGTTAAGTGGGAGACAAAAGATCCAATAATTATTACAGAATTAAAACGCATCGACTGTACCAATATACTTGTTTTTGTCTTACCTCGCACCTCGTATTAGGATGCCGGAGAAAGAATTAGGCAGTTTGACTTGAACCCCTGACACATGTTTACATATCCTTAGATATAAGACAGCTCAAATGGTCATAATACCATACCCTCCCCCTCTCCCCTGACTGGCAATTAAATAATTAGTTAAGAAGATGTAAAATCATGGGCGATTTTCACACGGAAGGGAAGAGGGAAAAGGGGAAAAAGGGAAAGGAGAAAGACAGAAAAGAGAAAGGAAAGAAAGGGAAAAAAAGAGTAAAGTAAAATAACTGGGCTGAGGAGATTCACGTTAGAAATAAATAGTACACTGCTAACTCTATTGGAATATAATTTAGGTTTTTATTTGACTTGACTTACACAAGCTTTCTAATCTACTTATTTATAATTATTATATACCCTAAGCCCTACCTTTCCCCTTCCCACTGTCTTATAGTGCCCGAGAATGGTTTTGTATTGTATTGTATTGTTTGTCAATTGTGTGACTGTTATGTATTGTCTTTTTACATTTGAAAAAAAAAAAAGTTAATACAAGGAAGAAAAATACACAAGGATGAATTGAAGGCACAGTGAAGTGAGAATAAATAAACTTAAATACAAGTGCCTCAATATCTGAGTGATAAGTAAAAAAATAAATATATTTAATATTACATTTCCTTTAGTACAGAAGAGATGGAGCTTACTAAACTTTAAATATCTGAGCTGATAACACAGTGTTAATACAGTCGCCAGGATTCAATCTTTGTCTACTCTGAGAATTAACATTACAATCAAGGGACTTGTTTTTTTGCGGTCAGAAGAATTGTCCCAACTAGACATCTGCATTTGTTTTCGGACTAAATTGCATTTTCGTCCATTCGTCCGAATAACAAAAACGAAAAAGTAACAAAAGCCGAATGGCTAAATGAACAAAATTAATTCATCCATTCGTTCATTCGGATGCTGACAGCCACTCTGATATGTCGAATTCGAATTTCGTCTCAATTTTGGCTTAAGTTACTCTGCGTGATGCTAATAGCATTACATAAGCCGAAATAGAGTTGAAATAGGGTCGAAAAGTGTCGAATTAAGCCGAATTGTCGAATTCCACATAACAGAGTATTCAGACATTTAGTATTCATATCGGATTCGTTTTTATTCTGCATAACATTATGCTATGCAGAAAAAAACTGATCCTAAATGAATAATGACGGTCTTATGACTCTCATCTGATCAGTGGAATTCGTCCATTTGGCAATTCAGCTTAATTTTAACACATTTCGAATTCAGTTGTTTATGTAACTAAAGTGGGTCTATTTCACTAAAATTTGAATTTGGAGGTTGACTTACAAATTCGAACTTTAGCCAATAAACACAATTAACTCAATTTCGACTAAAATTCGACTCAGTTTCAACTACAATTATTGTATTGTAATGCTATTAGCATTACATACAACAGCCTAAAGGCCAAATTGAATGAATGACCAATGGATGAATTCCACAGCACAGACAAACTACTAGTTTAAGGATGGGGAATTGCTTTCATTTTGAATAAAAAGCGTTGGGTAGCATCAGAGAGTGACTGTGAACATCGCGCAGACAACCACCAACTGCTCCCACTAGACACCAGGGAGTCTGGTGGGTCAGAGGGCAAGTGTGAGGATGCAATGGCAATTTGAGGAGTCAGAGGAGAAAGTATGTGGATGCACTGGCAAGTCTGGAAGATCAAGGGGGCAAGTATGTGGATGCATTGGCAAATCTGGGGGGTAGCGGGGGCAAATAAAAGAAAATAGCTGAAAAGACATTTTGGACAATGTTATGCTTCCAACTTTGTGGGACCAGTTTGGAGAAAGCCCTTTTTTATTCCAGTATGACTGTGCCCCAGTGCAAAAAGCAAGGTGTAACCATTCATGTGCAGGCTCATCCAGGCTGTATCTAGGCATTTCAGTATCATTCTTGCTTTGCGTTCTTATTTATTATCTTATGCTTATTCCTGCCCTGTTTCCATTGTTCTCTATTGATCCATTTCTGGTTTTCCATTGAATCTGTTATTACATTCCAGGTTTTCTCTGATACCTTATTATACCACACCCATTTCTGTTCAGTCCTGTGCAGAAGAAACAACCGGTAGAATGCCCGAGCTGCCAGCGGGGTAAAATGTTGAATCCTGCACCTGGTCTCTGTAGGTAGGTCCCAGTGATTGTAGGAGCTTCTATGCAACAAGAAAGGCTCAATAGCAAGATAATCCACAAACGAAAAGAAGTCTTTAAACTGACACTGGGGATCCTTTAAAACGTAATCCTTTAATGTTGTAGTAAAAAGCAGCACATCGAACAAATGAAGAGTTGTAACAAAAACGTAATAAGACAAAAAAGTTTGAATGGGCTGAGAGCCCTGGCTTTACGCGTTTCGTTTTAAAATTAGGTTATTCATTTGCTAATATTAGTTGATAGCATTAGGGTCTTGCCTAAATGTGGGTTACCTTGATGTGGTTGGCAAGCTAACATCTAATTGGCCAATAGGTGAACCAAAACCCCATAATTTTACCATCTTTAGTGTTAAGCTTGTTCCTGTATTTCTGTTTGTTCCTTTGTATGTTTCTCTTGTGTTCTTTAGCCCTGTCCCCCATATGTAGTCTGAGTTATATCTGTACCATGCATTGTTTCTATGTTATTACCTGGATGTTTGCAGGGTTTCTCCAGTCCACTTTATGTTATACTGGATCCAGCACCTGCATCCACATGGCCTCGGGATGTGGCTGCACAAAACCTGGAGCCCCAAGCTCCCAGATAAGTGCAGTAACCCAGCACCAGATCCTGTGTCTCCACCCCTGCAATGTAGCTCCTGGACTCGGGCACTCAGGGTCCCATGCCACCTAGACCCAGTGCGTTACACAAGGTCCATAAAGACATGGTTGGATGGGTTTGGTGTGGAACAACTTGACTGGCCCACACAAATCCCTGACCTCAACCACATTGAACACCTTTGGGATGGACGTGAACGGAGATTTTGAGCCAGGCCTTCTTGTCCAACATCAATGTCTGACTTCACAAATGTTCTAATGGATAATTGGGCAAAATATCCCACAGAAAGCCTTCCCAGTAGAGTGGAAGCTGTTATAGCTGAAAAGGGGGACAAACTACATTTTAATATCTATGTATTTAGAATGTGAGACAATAAAATTCCCTGTTTTTTTTTTTTTTTCTTTTTATTATGAAAATATCAAAATTTACGACAATTACAGATGAATTCAATAAATTCATAGAATACACTGTACTAACGCTACATACAAATAAACAGACCCCGGTCCAATTCCCTGTCCCTCCCTCAAAGCCCCCTTATTCTAAACCTCATTCCTGGGGGGTGGAACAGCTTGCATGGACCACATAAAACATACATACATAATACATTACTAATATCTATCCTTTCCCGTCTGCGGGGGGGGGGGGATAGTATGGGGGGCGGGGACCCCTGGGCGGGGACCCTCCCCCCATTCAGGGGTAATGGACTCTCCACTCACTATCCATCCTTGACTTCGGTCACCTCCTCTTCTACTGTTTCCGTTTCACCGTAAGCATGTAGTCCCCAGTTCCAACTCATTCGTCCACCTATTCCAGTACTGAGAATCTGCTAGGTTTCCCAAATTATTAGATCTGCTACTCTTCATCCTACATTGGTGGATTATTTGTATTTTTATTCTCTCCCACTCTGGGATCTTGGGGCCTTTCCAATTCCTCGCGATCTCTAATTTGCATGCATTTGAATGTGTATGATTATCTGATTATCCTGTGTTCCCTTGTATATTCTGGGAAATTCATATGTAGTAGAGCAATCTCTGGCTTTAGATCCCAGTTTTGTCCAAATTTAGAAATCAAATACTGGGAGATGCCTCGCCAAAATCCAGTAATGAGCGGGCATCGCCACCAAATATGGAGATAGTCCCCATCTTACTGAGAGTTGTTGGAACTAATGGACAGCCCTATAGCACCTTTCCAAAGCAAGGGACCATTGTTTTTCATCAAATTGGATCTGAAGGTCTTTTTGCCATTTTATACTGGCCGTAGTGGTCCCCCTGCTTTTTGCCCTTTTAAGTATTTCTAGGGATTTTGTTATGAGTTTTTTTATAATCTGGTTGACTAATTAGCTTATTTAATAAGTTTACTGATCCTAAGTTATTGGGGTCTGCAAAAATTAGATATTTCGTCAGAAAGCCCTTAACCCGAATATATTTAAATAAGTCTTGGGGTGGAAGATCGTATTGTTCCTGGAGAGAAGGGAAAGTTTTTAAGTTATTGTTTTTTATCAGGTCTTCGATCCGGGTAATGCCACTGGTAACCCAGTTCCGTAGATCTATGTTTTCCATCAAATAGTTTAATAAAGATTGAGACAGCGCAGGGATCAATCTGTCATTCAGACCCAACATATCCCTAACATAATTCCAGTTATCCAATATCTGATTTAAGCCCGGACAACTATCTTTATTATCTAGCCTATATGTAGCTTTATTAATTTTCCAGAACAGTACTTTTAGATTCGGGACCCTAGCTTTCCCAAGTTCCCATATATACCAATCTTCAGAAAGCGTGTTTTCTTTATGAGTTGTTATAGCCTGGGCTAATAGAGCAGCCTTTGCGTATTCCGCTACGATCGGGACCCCCAGTCCTCCATTTTTAGGTGTATTGGCTAGAGTCCGCAGACCTAGCCTTGGCTTCTTACCATTCCATATAAAACGGGAAAAGGAAGACTGTATCATTTGTGCCCATGCGCCTGGAATCTGGAATGGAAGCATACGGAAAATGTATAGAAATTTAGGGAGAATATAGGCCTTTATGGCATTAATTCTTCCCCACCAGGAAATATACAATGGCTTCCATGTCACTAAGCTTCTATTCATTTCCCTCATCATGGGGAGAACATTGATCTGCATCCAATTTTTTATGTTTGGAGATATATTTTTTCCCAAGTAGTGTATTACCTGATTATTCCAGGAGAAACCATATTTCTTGTCTATGCTCAGTATCTGCTCAGGTGACATATTTAATGGGATCGCTACAGTCTTGGCTATGTTCAATTTATAATTTGATACCTGACTATATTCCGTTAATATTGACATTAAACGGTCCACGGATAGAATAGGGTCCTCCAACGTTAAAAGGATATCGTCTGCATATAGTTTTATTTTTTGAGCAGACATTCCCGCGGGGCCTCTAATATCCTGACTATTTCAGATATCCCAAGGGCTCCAGAGTCAAAATATAAAGAAGGGGGGATAGGGGGCACCGCTGCCGGGTTCCATTTGCCAGATGGAACCAGGAGGAGTCAAGCCCTGACCCCATCACCCTGCCCGTAGGAGCCGAATACATTGCCATTATGGCCCTCTGGAAATTTTCAGATATCCCAAAAGCCTCTAGAACACCCCTCATGAAATCCCAGCTGACCCTGTGGAAGGCCTTCTCGGCATCTAAAGACAGGGCCAGCTGGGAAATCCGTGACTCTGTTGCATACTGAAAGCTATTTGCTAGGGATCTAATATGACATGCCGCCGTCCTCCCCGGAATAAATCCTACCTGATTGGGATGTACTAGATCCTTTATGATTAATCTCATTCTATCCGCCAAAATAGTAGCATAAATCTTTGCATCTATGTTCAACAATGAGATGGGCCTATAGCTTGTAATCTGGTTCGCTTTTTTCCCCCCTTTAAGTATTGGGACAATATTGCCCCGTAGGAAATCCTCTGGGAGGGTACTCATCGCATCATTAAAGACCTCTTTTAGTTGTGGGGCCAGCTCTCCACTTAGGAGTCTATTGAATAAGGCATCAAACCCATCCGGGCCTGGTGCCTTGCCCTTATTCTGAAGTAAGATTGCTGTCATTACCTCTCCGTTAGTAAAAGGTCTATTAAGTTCCCTAGTCATATCAACTGATGGCTTAGGGAATTGTCTTTCTCTAAAGTAGTCTGCTATCTTGGCCTTAGATGTTTGCGTAGGCAGATTATATAAGGTGGAGTAAAAATCATTAAAAGCTTCCCCAATCTTCTGTGGTGACAGGCATATCTCATTCCTGTAGTCAATCCTAGCGATCCTATTTTTGGCATATCTATTTTTTAATATATTTGTCAACAGTTTATCTGCCCTATTCCCTCTGTAGTACCATTGTGATTTAAGTTTTCTAAGCATTCCATTTGCTCTGTCAATAAGTTTTAAATTGATTTTGGCTTCTATCTCGGCAATCAGTTTGGATCTTTGGTCACCTGAATCTTATTTAATTTTGATTGTTGGTACAGCTGTATATAAAGTTCTGATAAAGTTAAGGCCGCTTTGTTTTTTTGCATGTGAGCCCAGTTTAATAAGATATCCACGCATGACCGTCTTATAGGCGCACCATACCGTGGAAGGAGATATCTCCGTAGACCTATTTTCTTGGAAGTAGTATTTTGTCATTGTGGTTATATAGTCTATATTCTCTCTGGATTTCAGTAGATTGGGGTTCAAGCGCCAATCTGCTCTAGGTTTAATATAAATGTCCTTAAGGTCCATAACCACTGCATTGTGATCGGACCATGTAATCTCCTGTATCCCGATATTGTTTACTTGTGAGACTGTACCTGCATCCCCCAGGATTAAATCAATCCTTGACCTGACCTTGAGAAACACGTATAATCGCGTTCCGTTGGGTGGGTGATTCGCCATATGTCATATAGTGTTGCTTTATCCAGAAGATCCTGCAATCTGCGGGCCTGAGAACTAACCCTTCTATCTCTTAGTCTGCCTCCTATTGTCTTTTTATCCATATTTGGGTCTAAGAGACAGTTGAAGTCCCCCAGAATCATGAGGGAACCCTGCCTCACCTTCTCTATTCTACCAAACAGTTTCTTAATAAACCGAATCGGGGCCTCGTTTGGTGCATATAGATTAACCAAAGTTATTAATTTATGGCCGACTTCCCCAACCACGATTATATATCTGCCCTCTGGGTCAAACTCTGTGTGTTTCAAGTTTAAAGTGAGCTCACTCGAGAACATTACTGCCACTCCACGTTTCTTTTTTGTTGGTAGAGATGCCGAAAGGATTGTTGGATATTTCTGTGATTTAATATTCTCTCCATCTTTAAGGTTCCAATGTGTCTCCTGGAGGCAACAGATCTTAATACGTTCTTTATAAAGGAAATTGAAAAGAATAGACCTCTTTTGAGGAGAGTTCAAGTCACGGACATTCAATGTGGCGATTCTAACCATTAGGTTTTCTTCTTTTCCCGTGCCCCATGCCCCTCACCCCCTCCCCGCCGACAAGATTACAATACATACAACATAATACAACATTAACATTCACATAAGGGCCTCTGTCCCAATCAGAGGGCCCTAAGAAGGCACTTTTGTTAAACCCTAACATGTGCGTAAGTTTCCACAATTCTGATTGTGGATGTCGAGCTGGTGTCTTTTGCCGGCAGCCTCCTCCGCTCCTCATGGGGAGTGATGATAAGACGGAGTCTCTCCGACAGGTCCCCACTAATTAGTTGCCATTCAATTCCTCCCAGACTTTCTTAATAATTTTCTCCTCTGTTCCTCCCCCCCTCACTCCCCCTCCCCCCTCACCTCCTCTCCCTTCAATACTACTTTATTCCTACAGGAGAAGGGCAAGGGACAGCACAAGGTACGAGGAGAAGCAAGAAGAGAAAGAGAAGAGAAAAGAAAAGGGAAGAGAGGGAGAGAGAAAGAAAAAAAAATGTATATATATATATAAGGAACAAAACATAGTCCCCATAATAAATAGAATACCATAAGAAAGTAAAACACGGAGTTTACATTTCAATATAGTAAATCCACAAATATTTACATTTTGGGGTTTGGTGTCTGATTACACTTTACTACCCAGTATACAAACTATTCAGTGTGTCACATAAATAAAAATAGAAAAGAGAGGCAGAGAGGGAGAGAAGGAATGAAAAAAAAGAAGAAACCCTTCCCTCCTCTCTTCATATACTTCCCTCTCTCCCCTTTCTCCCCAACCACTCGATGCTATACTTACGGTGTCTGTGTGACTATATCTAAGCCTACAAGTGCACTAATTAAGATTTAGTGTAGAGGAGTTAACTTAATAAATTAATGTGTACTCAATTCAGTGTGTCCCCTACATAGCAGAGGGGGAGAAGAGAAAGAAAAAATTCCCCTTCTCAGATGTCCCTCGTTTAACAACCCAGTGTCAATATGTCACAATACAATCCTTCCGGTGTCAAAATTATTATATAGTTTTGAGAAATTTAACATATATCTCTAAATTCCTAACAGCTTAGTGTGTAATTAGTTCTTTCCAAAAAAATATATATATATTTTTCCCTTCTTAGTTTTCCCTCATTTAACAACCCAGTGTCTGTATATCCCAATATAATCCTTCTAGTGTCATAATTATTATTTAGTTTAAGAAATTTACCCTAGATCCCTAAGTTCCAGACAACTTAATATATAATTAATTTGTTCCAAAATGGAAAAGAGAGGGAGAAAAAAAAAATTATTTTCTTTTCCCCTTCCCCCCTCTCTCTTCCCTCCTCCCTTTCAGTTTTCCCTCATTTAACAACAAAGTGTCTCCTTTGTGTCATAATTATTATTTAGTTTAAGAAATTTACGGTAGATCCCTAAGTTCCAGACAGCTTACTATAAAATTCATTTGTTCCAAAATGGAAAAGAGAAATAAAAAAAATACTCCCCTTCTTAGTTTCCCCTCTTTTAACAACCCAGTGTCTGTATGTCACAATATAATCCGTCCAGTGTCATAATTATTATTTAGTTTAAAAATTTACCGTAGATCCCTAAGTTGCAAACAACTTAATATGTAATTAATTTGTTAAAAAAAAAAAAGAACACACATATCTAAGAGGCGGGGAGGAGCGATGACGTAATACGTTGTTACGCTCGCGGTGTTGTCGAGCCGGCTGAATGGCGGCAGCTAGGTCCCGCTCCTAACTTACAGCCAGCCCGGAGATACTGGAGGACAAAGAGCCGAAGAAGGAATCTGGCGGACAGGTGCTGCAATTCCTGATCGGGGGTTCCCGTAGAGGACTCACCCCGAGCGGCTTCAGACGCGGTGAATGCTGGGCTCACTGACGGTGCCACGCGAGTGCCTTTGTACTGGTTCGGCGGAGAGCGACTCTGGGGAGGATGTGATACACTGAAAGACCGCCCGGCCGCAATTTTTGCCCTTACCAGTGGGTCCTGCTCCATCTGGAACCAGGAGAAGATATACACCAACTTCGGCTCGTATTCAAATAAGTCGTTTGTACTCTTGTTGCCTTGTTTTTCCCCCTTCATGACTTTGCAATATATGATACAGGAAGGGAGAGGGGTATACCTCAATTAAACCATCGCCAACTACTCCTGCAGAGCATTTATTAACAACGCTCACTTGTTACATGCATACTATAAGAATCCTTGGCAAAACGGAGGAAATAGGGCCATGAGATAAAACTTGAGAAGGTGTCAAATTAGGATCAGAAGAGACCACCTGCAAGTAATATTCAGCTGGAGTCAAATTTTACCTATGGTATGGGGGAATGAGCAGGCATGATATAATATCGGTGCATCCAGCCTCACTACAGAGAGCTAAAATAGTGTATCAGTGATAACCCCTCCTTGTTTGGAACTGTGACTCAAGATTTGATATTACTAAACAGCATCAGCTACTAGCTACAAATAATTTATTAGCTGAGGTTAATTTCAAACTGTACCATACTGCTGTCTGGCTAAAAAGGAAAGGAAGAGAAAGGGGGAAAAAAAATTTAAAAAAATATATGGGCTCCAGGGGTGAATCCCCTTAAGGCACCCAGCACACCGACGGCGGCTGTCATTATACTGTGGGGGGCCCTACGGAGAATTATATACGAAGATTAAACATAAATCTGCCTCCTAATAAATCTCAATCGGGCTCAAACTGTACTTGCCTGTGGTTCCATTTCCATATCTCAGCAGGATAACGGATTTAAATATGGCTGCTAGAAGAGGGGCAGAAGTAAAAAATGTATCGAAAAGGGAAAAAAAAGATCTTAAGGTGGACAAGAGACTATCCTTTTTCTCGCCTCAAACAGGGATAGCAGAACCAGATAAATCAGATTTGGAACCCCCAGAAGATACAACTCAGGTACATACGGATATTGTCAGAGGTATTGAAAAGTAATCTTGGGACTGGTCCATATGAATAAAGCAGAAGAAAAGGATAACAAGATGGATGCCAGCAGCCTCCATTTTGTGACAGTTTTTGGACATCCTTCTGTGTGTTAAAATCTTATTCTGTGTCCCTGAGGATAAAAGGAAAGTCTTCCACATTCCTAACTCTGTTATCTGTAACCAAATATTTTACTGATAAATTCATAGTATCACCGGAACAGATAAGGTGGCCATTGTTGTGCAAGGTTTATTACATCTCATTGTACTGATGCAGACTAGACATGTGCAAAACTAAAAATTTCGTTTCGTTTTCGTTCATTCGGACGAAAATTATATTTATTTCGTCTAAAACGAATTTCGTTCATAACTACATTCGTTTCGGACGAAATTCGTTTAACATTTTCGTTTCGTTACATTCGTTTCGTTTTAACTACTCCCCATTAATACGAATAGGTCAATTGACCTATTCGTATGAATGGGGACTCTAGTTCGGTTTATACAAAGCCAATAGCATTACTCCATAAGCAGAAAGTCTATAAACCGAAGATCGTTCGGTTTATAGACTTTCGGCTTATGGAGTAATGCTATTGGCTTTGTATAAACCGAACTAGAGTCCCCATTCATAAGAAATTCTTATGAATGGGCACTCTAGTTCGGTTTACAAAGCCAATAGTATTCCATGTACTGCATAAGCCGACGACGTTCGGCTTATAGAATACATGTAATGCTATTGCTGACTGTTCTATAAGCCGAAAGTCTATAAACCGAACGACCGTCGGTTTATAGACTTTCGACTTATAGAATAGCAATAGGATTACATGTATTCCATAAGCCGACAGCCTATAAACCGAACTTCGGTTTATAGACTTTCGGCATTTGTATTGTAATGATGAATCGTAGTACTACTATTGGCTTTCACTACACGGAGACAGAGTCTCCATTCATAAATTTATGAATGGAGACTCTGTCTCCGTGTAGTGAAAGCCAATAGTACTACAATTACATGCATTCTAAATGACGAAAGTCTATAAACCGAACGTTGTTCGGTTTATAGGTTTTCGGTTTATGTTTAAGTCAAACTCAATTCATTTATTACTAATAAATGAATTGAGTTTGACTTAAACATAAACCGAAAATCTATAAACCGAACAACGTTCGGTTTATAGACTTTCGTCATTTAGAATGCATGTAATTATTACTAATAAATGAATTGAGTTTGACTTAAACATAAACCGAAAATCTATAAACCGAACAACGTTCGGTTTATAGACTTTCGTCATTTAGAATGCATGTAATTGTAGTACTATTGGCTTTCACTACACGGAGACAGAGTCTCCATTCATAAATTTATGAATGGAGACTCTGTCTCCGTGTAGTGAAAGCCAATAGTAGTACTACGATTCATCATTACAATACAAATGCCGAAAGTCTATAAACCGAAGTTCGGTTTATAGGCTGTCGGCTTATGGATTACATGTAATCCTATTGCTATTCTATAAACCGAAAGTCTATAAACCGAAGGTCGTTCGGTTTATAGACTTTCGGCTTATAGAACAGTCAGCAATAGCATTACATGTATTCTATAAGCCGAACGTCGTCGGCTTATGCAGTACATGGAATACTATTGGCTTTGTAAACCGAACTAGAGTGCCCATTCATAAGAATTTCTTATGAATGGGGACTCTAGTTCGGTTTATACAAAGCCAATAGCATTACTCCATAAGCCGAAAGTCTATAAACCGAACGATCTTCAGTTTATAGATTTTCTGCTTAAAAAGTGCTTATGGAGTAATGCTATTGGCATTGTATAAACCGAACTAGAGTCCCCATTCATACGAATAGGTCAATTGACCTATTCGTATCAATGGGGACTCTATTTCAGTTTATAGAATAGCAATAGAATTATATTGTGCACTAGACATTAAGCCCGTTAAATTAACGGGCGCTAGAACATATTTGGACGGGGGGGGGGGGGGAGGACATAAGGGGGCAACATAGGGGCAAGCACCCTGTTGAGGGGGGGAGCCTTGAGGGCTGCCTCATCTTGATGGAGTTGTGATCCTCCTGCTGTATTATTGATGCAGCAGGGGGATCACAACTCCCATCAAGATGAGGCAGCCCTCAAGGCTGCCCCCTCGCCAGGGTGCTTGCCCCTATGTTGCCCCCTTATGTCCCGTCCCCCCGTGTTACTTACCACCTAAGCGTGGTGTGAAGGGGGCGGGAGGTGGGTAGCGTCGCTCCGCTCCCGCATGCGCAGTCTTTACAAAGTTACAGCTGAGTGATCAGCTGTAACTTTGTGCGCATGCGCAATGAGTAAATTCCCCTGCGATTGCGCAGGAGAATTTGCTTGAGAAATCTGTCAGCACGGCCGGCCTTAAGTGTTCCGGCGCCTCCCCCCCCCATGTATGTATCTCTCTGCCTTCCCATGTTTGTCCCTTTCCTCTTCATTGCCCTGTCTGTCTCTCTCTAACTCCCCCATACCTGTTCTCTCTCTCCCTCTATTCTATCTCCCTCCTCCCCCCCTGTACTGTCTGTCTCTCTCTCTCCCTCTTCCCCGTCTCTCTCCCCCCCTGTTCTGTCTCTCTCCCCCCCCCCGTTTTGTCTCTCCCCCCGTTCTGTTACTCTCTCCCTCCCTCTGTTCTTTCTCTCTACCCCCCTGTTCTGTATCTCTCTCTCCCCCCTCCAGCTGTTCTGTCGCTCCCCCTCCCCCTGTTCTGTCTCTCCCCCCTGCCTGCCCTTCCTCTGTTCTGTCTCTCTCCCCCCCCCCTGTTCTGTGTCTCTCCCCTCCTGTTCTGTCTCTCTCTCTCCTCTCCCTTCCTATTTTTATCTCACCTCTCCCTCGTGTATATCTCTCGCTTTCCTCTCCCCCCAAGTCTGCTGTCTCTTTCACTCCCCTCACATGTCTGTCTCATTACCTCCATTTTCCCATCCCTGGTGTCTTTTTCCATCCCCATGTCAGGTGTCTCTTTCCCTCCCTATGTCTGGTGGCTCTCTCACCCTTCCCCACATGATTGACTTTGGGCAGCAGCCCCGAAAAAATAAATGGATGTGTATATTGATGGCGATATATTGTAAAAAAAAAAAAAAATGTTGCCGGCAGCCTCCCCACAAAGCTCGTTCCCTAGGCGAACGCCTGGTTCACCTATCAGTAGCACTGGCCTTGATTAGACCTTTAAATTTAGACATGTCCATGTTAAACTAAAAAAAAAGAGCTCATTAATGAAGAACAACTGGTCATGGGATGTCAGCTCTATGTTGGCCTCACATCACTGGATATTAATCTTCACTAATAACTATTTATATATATATATATATATATAGGCCTCCCCCCGTGTAAGAGGTGTGGATAAAAAATAGACACACACAAACTAATACATTTAAATGTCAAAAATGTTTTTTATTTTTTTTTTGGCAAGTCCAGGGGGGCATGAGAGGGGGCAAAGAGTTTTTTGGCAGAGGGCTACAACTGGGAGTTAGGAATGGTAAGTAAACAGGGGCTCCATGGCTACTAACAATAGGCATCAGTGTGCTTTACTCATCATAATCTAATGAGCTGGAGGATGATGCGCTAGGCAACCGACTAGCTTTATTAGGATCATCTTCCTCCTCACTAGACTGACTTTCAGTCACCTGTGCTGATGGAGGGGGGTTAGAGATGCAAGATGCCTCAGGAGCAGCGGTACCATCAGTACATGGACGCATGTGGGCCAATTTTGCATCCATGTACCTTACCTTTCGGTTGCGGTATTCAGCTCGAGACTGATATTCCTGCTGGCACATCAATCTCATCTGCTCCTGATGCGCAGCTTGCACATCTAAGTGTCTAAGGACTTTGTCCTGCCACTCCATCGTGTGGGCATGGAACGTATCCTGATTACTCACCATCATGGTGAGTTGCTGGCGCATCCAACTGATGTCCTGCTGCATCCCAGCAACTGCACCATGGACAGCATCCAAGGATTCCATCATCGAAGGGGCAGGAGGTCGTGGCTGGGCTCCTGATGTGCCGTACTCACTGGGATCCACCACCGTGAGGAGTATTGTTTCCTCCTCCTCCTCGACAGATGTTGCTGCAGGAAAAGAAGGAAGATAATTAGAACATTACAATACAGATTATTCAATTCACCACATCTATATACACTTCAATGCAGGGTTATCAATATCTACATCCTGAAAGAATTATTATTATTTTTTTTAACCCTTGCTTACTCAAAGGATGACTGGGTTTGCCATGATTGTCTGATTGGGTTCTAATTGTCGTTGGGGTATCTCTCTGCTCAAGCAGAGAGACCATTATTTTTGAATGGATCAGCAGAAGGGACCTGGTTAAGGTTTCCTCTGCCTATCAAATTTAAAAATGAGGGTCTCTCTGAACAAGCAGAGAGAGACACTTGCCAACCAGACCAGGGTGCCTCCTTGGAAATACAGTAGCTGCTGGTAAAACTTGCATGTACTATCAATATTACATGTAATTTTCAATGCCAATGCATTCCCAGACTTCCCTTGCAAACGCATTCAACCAGTCCACCTGATTTTCAAATGAATCCTCAGACTTGCCAAACTGCCACCCATAGTTGCAAATGCATCTCAAGACTTGTCAATGGGCCTCCTATGAATGTCAGTGCGTCCTGACATTTCAATGGTGTCTAAAGGGGGCAGACAGAGGATGTCTGAGCTTTTAGGTACGCAATGACATTGTCTGATGCTGTCCTTCACTTCCACTGTGACTTCTGAGATGGAACGCCGGGAGGTCATCGTAGCCTGTGTTCTGTCTTTGAAGTCACAGTGATAGTGTCAAACAGTATCGGATGATGTCTGTGCACAGACATCCTCCGGCTGCATGCGTGGAGGATCCAGGTCCATTGCAGTTCTGTGGGGTACCTGGCTCCTAGTCTTATAGTCTGACCTCTATTTTAGGTCTGATTATAAGACAAAGCTAGGAAATAAGATTTTTTTCATAGAGTATTTGCTATGAAAAAAAATGTCTTTTATTCTAGCACAGGGGTGTCCAAGTTTAACTGGCAAAGGGCCACTTCGCTAGAAATGTATGCGTGTATACATGTGTGTGTATGTAAATATATATATATATATATTACACTAATGTGTAGTGGTCACATTAACTACAAACACACACACATGCATACACAGTCGCACTTACCCCCCCCCTTCCCACACACACACAGTCACAATTACCCCACACATACACATTTATAAACACACACTCACATACATACATACACATACCCCACACGCACTTAACATGCACTCACATAGATACACATTTATACACATACTCGCATACATACACTTACCCCACTCACACACATTCACATTTATACACACACACTCACATATATACATACAGTTACCCCACACACGTGGCTGTGGAGGTTGTGGGCTCCTGGTGGACTTCTTCCCTCCCTCTGACCCTTGCGCATGACCTCACGCGCAGGGTAGAGGAGGGCATTTGTGCACTGCACACCGCACGGGAAGCTGTATCGGGGAACGAATATGTATTCGTTCCCCGACACAGCTTTTCATGTGGTGTGCAGTTCGAGGTGCGGCTACCGGAGCAGAGCTCAGGCGGGCCGCACCTCGATGCCCGGCGGGCCGCACGTTGGACGCCTCTGTTCTAGCAAATAATATTAATATGATCTAACTGGTGGTGTAAATGTGTATAATATCTACCTTGGGTGGTGGATCCCAGTGCCTGCACATCAGGAGCATGAAGTTGGTGGGAATCCACGTGAGGTGGTGATGATGAAGATACCGCTGTTAGAGATGGAGAAGAATGAATTGTTAGTGCATGCATACAGATGTGTGCAGAACATACATATCACATCTGAGGCTATTAACAAAACAGGTGAGTTGCAGGTGATTTCATATCACCAATTAATCTAAACATTGTGGAGGGACAAACATTGGGATTTTTCCCCGATGAGCAAACTCACCTGATGAGATGAAATATGTATCTCACATCAACACAGTTTTTTGTACATAGCCCCTATCAACATTTGCATTAAGATTCATTCATGATAGAAGGAATTACATGAGATATGGATAGTCCTTGCAATTCCCTCGTTCATGAATGAAGCCCTGTTTGTTGTACATGTTTCTAGTCTGTTGGTGTATGATGTGTGTATGTTGGACTTACCGAAGGCAGGTGAAGAGGAAGCATCCACCAGGGCCTGCAGAGCCGCCTGACCCGGTGTAATCAGAGGAGGAGCTGCCAGATGTTGTGTGGCTACAGGGCATGGGGCCCTGTCATCACTTGCTGGGGGTTGAGGGCGCACAGCAGAAGATGCTAGGAGTAAAGTGAGAGAGAACAGTGTCAATCAGTATGAAATCACACATAATTACCATGAATGAATGTTCAATACTTACGACCAGCTGTTTCTGGCTCCGGCCTCTCAACCCCCATGATGTATTCAGTCCCCATGGCCTGCAATAGCTCCTCCTCAAATTTCAGCAGGTCAGCCGGCTCTGGAGAGCCGCCACCAGAGCTTCTGGTGGCGGCGGCTGCCCTGGTAAGCTTTCTCTTCACCTGCCTCTTGATATCATAGAATCTGAAAGACATGAGAACATTGCAATTGATTTACTATCAATGATCAGCTGTACATACATATAATCCTATTTACACATACATACATCTATTTCTCTGAGATTCCTCAGAATTGCACATAAAACACTCCCATAGGCTATAATGGGGATTTTAAAAAAAGCTTTAAACTACACAGTTAGGTGCATTTTGACTAAACAATGTTAGGGCCAGCTAGCACAGCAGTGCCTGCTTTCAATCTGAATACTTTAATCTATATACTGTATGTCTGTCTGTGTTTGTCAGTTTTGTATAATGTGTTAATAAGCATTTTGATAATTATGGATGGAAAGTGTAATACATATTAAAAAAAGATAACATTTCATATCCATAATTATCAAAATACTTAGTAATACAATCTATGTAATATGCTTATATCCACAGATTTTTCCTCAAATTCACTCCCTGCACTTCAGATACTGATTGTGAAGTACAGAGAGAGAATGGCGGCAAAATGACAGTGAAAGGAAAGAAACAAACTACCTTATTTGCTGGATTATAAGACGACCCTGATTATAAGACGACCCCCCAAACTTTGGATATTCCATTAGGAAAAAAAATAAAAGCCTGAATATAAGACTACCCTATAGGAAAAAAGTTCAACTTGTATATATTCACATGTAAATTGCTTTTTTAATAAAAAATTATGATATAAAAAAATGAATTTCTTGTTTTTATTTCCTTTTATGTGACTATGCTGCCTCTCTCTTTCCCTTGCCCCCAGATTTGTCGCTCTCCCCCCCTTAGTGTTGTCTCTCTCTCACCCTCCCTTTGTCTCCCCCCTCGCTCCCCTTGTGTCTGTCTCTTCCCCCCTTCCCTCCCCTTGTTTCTCTCTGCCCCCCTCCCCTTGTTTCTGTCTCTTCCCCCCTCCCTCCCCTTGTTTCTCTCCCCCCCCCCTCCCTCCCCTTGTTTCTCTCCCCCCCCCCCCTCGTTACTCTGCCCCCCCCCCTTGTTATTCTGTCCCCCCCTCACCTGTTTCTTGCTCCCTGGTGGCTAGTGGGGGCAGCCGGGGGATGTATGCACTATACATAATAGACGGAAGTGTCGGGCAGCATGGAGGATATCTGCACGTTTCGTGCAGACATCACCCAGCTGCCCGATTCTCCCTGGTGGCTAGCGAGGAAGCGGAGGATGTCTGCGCGATGAGCGAGACCTCCCCTGCTGCCGCCCGGAACGACAGCCAGGACTTTTATGAGGTAGCCGGAAGTACCCGGCTTCATCATAGAAGTCCCGGCGGTCATGCCGGGCGGCAGCAGGGGAGATCTGAGCTCATCGCGCAGACATCCCCTGCTGTTAGAGAGTGGGATCCAGGTCCCCTGCAGCTCTGCTGGGGACCTGGATCCCAGTCTTATAGTCTGACCTCAATTTGAGGTCAGATTATAAGACGACCTCAATTATAAAAGGGGTATTAACACTTCCCTTGCTGATCACAGTTTCTTTTTACTGTGATCCGTTTCCTTCCTAGTTTATGGACCTCATTTAGTTTTTTCAAAATAAATTTTATTTTGTACATTTTTACTATATTACTTATATTCTTTTCATGTATTAATGTAATTACAGTTAACTCCTACAAGCCTGTGCTGTGATTATGACCAGAGCAAACGTTAACCCATTCGTGACGTTGGGACGTTCTATGCCGTCCTGATTTTAAGTCCCTTCAAGTCGTTAGGACGGCATAGTACGTCCTGTGTTAAACAGCTCATATCGCGGCTCGGATCATGCTGCAGGCACTTGCAGCGGGATCCCACCTGTCAGATGAGGCCATTTTAAATGGCCTCAGTCTGACAGGGGAAATTTAGCTGGTGCTCAAAACGAGCACCAGCCACATTTCTCTAAATCGTGCGTGACGTCCGAAGGGCTTGCAATTTTTGGGCAGGGACCCACAGGGTCTATTAAGACCCTGATTAGGTCTCTGCCATAGTGTTCCTGGCTAACGATCACCTTGTGATCAGTGGCCAGGAACAAATCGTGACGTTTTGGTGCTTACGTCATTTGGGACGCAAGCACCATGCGTCACAAAGGGGTTAAAACTCTCCACTTTTTTCAATTTATTTTTTAATACTAAATTCAAATCATTTCATGCTATTGGCAATTCTATAAACCGAAATAGAGTCGGTTTATGGAATACCAATAGCAAAATAGCCATTACATAAACCGACATAATAAACGAATTTCGGTTTATGGAATTGGCAATGGCATTCTATAAACCGTCTATTTCGGTTTATAGTAATGGCATTGCAAATAGCATTACATTATACATGCCATAAACCGAAAGTCTATAAACCGAACGTCGTTCGGTTTATAGACTTTCGGCTTATAGAACAGCAATAGCATTACATGTATTCTATAAACCGAACGTCGTTCGTTTTAAAGACTTTCGGCTTATAGAATACTATTGGCTTTCTATAAACCGAACTAGAGTCGAGTCCCCATTCATAAGAAATTCTTATGAATGGGAACTCGACTCTAGTTAGGTTTATAGAATGCCAATAGTATTCTATAAGCCGAAAGTCTTTAAAACGAACGACGTTCGGTTTATAGAATACATGCAATGCTATTGCTGTTCTATAAGCCGAAAGTCTATAGACTTTCGGCTTATAGAACAGCAATAGCATTACATGTATTCTATAAACCGAACGTCGTTCGTTTTAAAGACTTTCGGCTTATAGAATACATGCAATGCTATTGGCTTTCTATAAACCGAAAGAGTCCCCATTCATACGAATAGGTCAATTGACCTATTCGTATGAATGGGAACTCAATTTCGGTTTATAGAAAGCCAATAGCATTACATGCATTCCATAAACCGAAAGTCATTCATGTCGGTTTATGGAATGTACATTTGTACAATGCTATTGGTATTGTATAAACCGACTCTATTTCGGTTTAGAATGCCAATAGCACGAATGGACGAATGGACGAATGAACGAATGATTTTCGTTTATTAACCATTCGTTCATTCGGATTTTGTTAGTTAATATTTTCGTTATTCGTTTTTCGGACAAATGGACGAAAATGCTATTTTCGTCCGAAAATGCATTCGTCCGAAAACGAATGCACATGTCTAATGCAGACACATATGTGTACATACTAGAGGAGAAGGGGGGCTTCTCTGCAACTTGCTAGCCCACCCAAACTGGCAGAAACTGACAGACACAGACACACTGAGATTATTGGGATTTTTGATTTGTAGAATCTAATAAGGGTTATTATAAATAGACCTAGTTGATTCAAATCACCCAATAAAATATATAATTATATCACACCTTCACTAATTAAAATGTAAAGTATAATTAATCCTACATATTGATTAGAATATTGTTTTTATTGTTTTATTAGTGTGGGATATATTTTATTATACATTTTTATTTAATGTGCAATGATAAGAATAAGAATATGATACATATTTACTCTAATTTCAAATTATATTAACACTTCTATATTTCAACATATATATTTTCTCACATTATACTCACAATCCAGGTATAGCTATAAATCATGACATCATCTCATTTAAATTAAACACACCCATCCATTCAATTGGCTAGAAGTTACAGAAACAGGGTGTGAATCTGAGATAAGGTTTGGTTGATAAGTTGATACTGGAGGTTGAGAGGGGACCTGAGATACCTGAAAAGACCAGGGGGAGACTGATTTGTGGAGATGGGAATGTTTTAGAAAAGGGCTGAGTCTCTCTCCTTCTGGGGAGAACTCAGGAATATGAGGCTTTTAATAGCACATGTTCACTATAACAATAGAAATCTCCATACCCATAGTATTGAGCTAAGTACCAGGAGTAACTCCCATCACCCAATTCTTCAATGGAAGGAGTCTCAACTGCAAAACAACCTCTGCCGGTAATGTATAAATGTGGTAATTTGTTTCTAGCATAATCTCATTTTTATGGATGTCATTAGCATATATATTTGGGTAAATTTAACTTAAATCCCACAATTTCTGGGATCTATATGTTTTAGCCTGGTGTTTATCTGTCATCCTTTCTGCAGAAGGAAGCCAGGGGAATATCCTAGAGATATTAACAAAAGAACCATAAATTCTTATAGTCTAGCTATTTACCCAAATATGTCATATCTAATCTCCAGAGATTATCTAAGATTCTCATTCTTAAAGTCTAAACTAGAATACATACATTATCATTTACCGAGCAGATTAAGAAATAGCCACCTTGAGTAGTGATATGATTTAGTAGTATTATCTTACCTAAGCAGAGTATATGTTGGTAATTTGTAGGTAATTATGGCGTACTATCATCAACCATTTTAAATACTAATCATAATCAATGTAGATTGTATCTAAATAAAATGCATGGCCATCTTATGATCAGAAAACGTACTGCATAGTAAATTATTCTACATGCATGTTGATATAGGCACAGAGCTTCATAATTCATGTTTTGTCCTACTTACTTATGGTATAAGTCCTACATGTGAATTATGATTAACATCTATTGATACTGTATTTTGTTGTTATGCTATTTTGCTTACCGTTTGATCTTTATTCTATGTTCAATAAATTCATTATTATTTTATTAATAATTGTTGCATTGTATTTACTTTTGTAAAAACGTCATCCAAAATCTCTCACATACATAACGAATTCTTGACATGGGTATTTTTAGTCGGACCCATATATATGAATCATCAATTTTCATATTTATTATGATTCATAATTAATAACTCATATTCATATTTTTATTTTATTAATAATCCGACAATATATTGGACTTATATATTGGACTTATATACTTATATATTGGATATATACTGGACTTACAGAAGACTATCCAACAACAGTTGGTTAACCCCTTGGCGACACAGGACGGACTAGGTCCGTCCTGTGTGCCGAGGCGTTAGTGACACAGGACGGACCTAGTCCGTCCTGTGTCAAAACGAGCACTGAAAGCGGAGTTTTTCCGCTTTCAGTGCTCTAAGGGTATTGTAACGATGCTTCCGTGTGGAAGCATCGTACAATACTAAAAAAAATGCCCGTCGGCATTTCGATCGCTCCGGAGAGCGATTGAAATGCCGGTTTTAAAGGCACAGAGCCTTTAAAACGCGGGCATTTCAAAAATGAGCATAGGAAGCGAATCTTTCGCTTCCTATGCTCAGAAAGTGTTCCTGATTGCCTCGCAAGTCGAGGCAATCAGAAACACAAAAAAAAATGCACGATCTTGGTCACTGAGTGACCAAGATGGCGCTGCCCTTCTAAGGGCAAGAGCACAGGAGGCAGGAAGTACCTGCTTCCTGTGCTCTCTGGCTGTCACACGATTGCCTCTTCACAGAGGCAATCAGTGACTGCCAGGCACACTGACAGGCAGTGGGGATGCTCTCCTGAACATCCCCACTGACTGGTCAGATCAATATTAACTCTATATTGATCTGACCAGTTATGATCTGCCTCCCTCTCCTCACATTTTTTTTAGTGAGGGAGAGAGACAGATCAAAGTAAGTAAAAGTAAAAAAAAACAATAAACACACAACACACAAATAATAAAACAATAAAAAAAAATGTATTAAAGCAATTCCCTGCGTTTAACCCCTTCCCTGCCACTGATCTTGCATAAGCAGTGATCGTGCACATCAGCGCATTTATTTTCGCTGTTTGTGCATTTTTTAGGGGTTAATTTTTTTTGTACTGTAATTTATTACAGTACTAAAAAGGCTCTTCTAAGAGTTATTAACCCCTTATTTGCCGTCGATCACTGCTTACGCAATGATATTGACGCCAAAGCAATTTTTATCTGTCTGCATATTTTTATTTTATTTTTTTTTTTTACACATACCCACTAGGGGATTACATGTAAAGTAAAAATATTTGAGATTTTTTTTTTTAAGCTGCCTGAGCGCATAGCGATCAGTAACAGCGAATTAGTGCCAAAGGCGGTTTGGTGATTTCTCAATTAAGCTCACCATTCGCCCTGGTCAGATCAAAATTAATCGGATCAATATTCACAAATATTGATCTGCCTCCCTCTCCTCACTTACATTTTTGTGACGGAAAGAGACAGATCAGTATTAGTGATATAAAATAACATTTTATAAAATTGGCAGGTTTTATGAAAGTCTTTCACTGTGTATTAACCCCTTCCCTGCCATTCATCACTGTGTAAGCAGTAATCTTGCACAGCAACAGTATGTTTTGCTGTCTGCACTGTTTTATGGATTAATTTATTTGTACTGTAATGTATTACAGTACTAGATAGGCTCTTCTAAGAGCTATTAACCCCTTCTTTGCTCAAGATCACTGCTTACGCATTGATTCTGAGGCCGCGGACTCAGGGTTCGATTTTGACCCTATTCAGCTTTCTGATACATCATCTAGCGATGTATCTGTGGCTGCTGAGCCCTTGCCACAAGTAGTGATGGGGGTCTACCGATTAAAAAATATATGGTTTGGTGGGGGTAAATTACATTGGCTGGCTTCAAAGATATATCCCATAAAGGACACGGACGCAGGTTGACTACATGTCAAAATTCCAAGTTGGAATTTTGAGATGCGCATCTCACAAATGTTGCCTTCTAGCCAAAAACAAACCAACAAACCTATGCATGGGTGCTATCCCTGTACTCGGGAGATGTTGCTGAACACATATTGGGTTGTTGTTTGGCAGTGACATATACCAGAATCTGTGAATTCATGCCTGAAGTACAATGCATGTGGAAAAAAAACTCCCAAAAAAGTACTACCACAAAGTTTTACAAAGGCTGGTGGTAGAATTAGTACCTATACAGTATTAAAATACCACCATTTGAAATACCTTAGGATGTCTATTTTCCAAAAATATATGGTTTGATGGGGTAAAATTCATTGGACGGCTTCAAAAATGTTCCAAATGGAACATGGGCGCAGGCTGACTACATGTCAAAATTCCAGGTTGGAATTGCGCACCCCCTAAATGTGGAATTTTAGACCCAATACAAACCAACAAACCTATGCATGGGGGGTATCCCTGTACTCAGGAGATGTTGCTGAACACATATTGAGGTGTTGGTTGGC
Organism: Pelodytes ibericus; assembly: GCA_036172795.1. NCBI lineage: Eukaryota > Metazoa > Chordata > Amphibia > Anura > Pelodytidae > Pelodytes > Pelodytes ibericus. The sequence continues at coordinate 168,978,673 of CM069858.1, forward strand.
AGTGGCAAACACCAGAATCTGAAAATTCCTGCCTGAACTACAATGTGTGTGGGGAAAAAATGACATCCCAACCCTTTGACATAGGTTGGTGGTAGAATTAGCACTTGGAAAGTGTTAAAATACCACAATTTTAAATACCCTAGGATGTCTAGTTTTCCAAAATATATGGTTTTATGGGGTAAAATACTTTGACAGGCTTCAAAAGTGTCCCAAATGGAACATGGGCGCAGGCTGACTACATGTCAAAATTCCAAGTTGGAAATGCACCCCCCCTAAACGTGGCCTTTTAGCCCCCAAATAATCTAACTAACCTACACATGGGTGGTATCCCTGTACTCAGGAGATGTTGCTGAACACATATTAAGGTGTTGTTTGGCACTGACACATAATAGGATCTGTGAATTCATGCCCGATGTACAATGAATGTGAAAAACAAATTACTATCCATAACATTGACATAGACTGGTGGTAGAATTAGTGCATGAAAAGTGTTAAAATACTACCATTTGAAATACCCTAGGGTGTCTAGTTTTCAAAAATATATGGTTTTGTGGGGTAGAATACACTTTTTGGCTTCAAAAATGTCCCAAATGGGACATGGGCGCAGGTTTTCTACACCTCAGAATTCCAAGTTGGAAAACCAAAAAGCGCACCTCTCAAATGTGGCCTTTTAACCCCCAAATAACCTAACCAACCTATACATGGGGGGTATCCCTGTACTCAGGAGATGTTGCTGAACACATATTGAGGTGTTGTTTGGCACTCACATATAACAGGATCAGTGAATTCATGCCCAAAGTACAATGTATGTGAAAAAAAATTACTACCCAAAACATTGACATAGGCTGGTAGTATAATTAGTGCATGGAAAGTGTTAAAATACTACCATTTGAAATACCCTAGGGTGTCTAGTTTAAGAAAATATATGGTTTTGTGGGGTAGAATACACTTTCTGGCTTCAAAAATGTCCCAAATGGGACATGGGCACAAGTTTTCTGCATGTCAGAATTCCAAGTTGGAAAACCAAAATGCGCACCCCCTAAATGTGGCCTTTTAGCCCCAAAACAAACCAACAAACCTATGCATGGGTGGTATCCCTGTACTCAGAAGATGTTGCTGAACACATATTGAGATGTTATTTGGAAATACCCCTTCACATTTTAAGGTAATGTTTACCTAAATTGCAATATATGTGAAAAATTAAAAAAAAAGATTTTTTGCTGCAAACTTTGGCATAGATTGGTGGTAAAATGGCTACATGAAATGTGTCAAAATACCCCAAGTTAAATGCCCTGAGTTGTCTAGTTTTCAAAAATATGTACATGTTGGGGGTCATTCATGGATTTAGTACAGAAATCAGTGTTACAATGTCACTATCGCTAATTTTGAAAGAAAGGATTTTAAAATAGCTTTGCACCACTTATAGTTCTGGCCCTGTAACATGAATAAAAAAGCACAAAAACATAAAAACATGGGCTATTTCTGAACTCAGGACATATATTAGAAACTTTTTAGCAGTGTTTTTTTGTTGTCTCTTGTACATGAGTATACGATTTTTCAAATAAAAGTCATAAAAAAATTATTTTTTCAATTTTTTTGCCATATTTTATTATTTTTTTTTACATCAAATTATATGCTATTATCAAAATAATGGTATCAAAAGAAAGCCCTTCTTATAACGATAAAAACGATATATAGTTTGTGCGGGTACACTAAATGAGACAGAAATAAATTACAGCAAAACACAAACACCTCAGAAATGTTAAAACAGCCCATGTCACCAAGCGTCGGACAAGCCAAAAAAGTCATGTCACTAAGGGGTTAATGCTTTAGACCTCCAGTTTGAGAAAATTAAGCAGGAAATAAAAACAAATATTGCAGATTTAAAATCAGATATTGGGACCTTGATAAAATTGACTCCCTAGAATCCCAATTCCTGCTGGGGAAAGAGGATAATATCCAAACTAAAAAAAATTGGAAAGCCTTGAGATGAAAATTGCCGATCTTGAAGAACCTGAGATTTAGGGGAATACCCGAATCCATTGCCCAAGCAGATCTGGAAGCATCTTTGCTGGAGTTTTTTAAGAGAGTGAATATTGAACCCGCATGTTGGCACAAGACTTTGGGGCCGATACCATAGGATTGGCAGATCCCCGGTGCTACTGGAAGACCCCCCAAGAGATGTCCTACTAAAATGTACATCTTCACATATCAAGGAAACAGCTCTGAAGGCGTCACGTGAACTTGTTTGGCAACAGCCATACGAGAAGTTGAACATCTTCCCTGATTTGTCATACTTTACCAGGTTTAAAAGACTGCAATTTGCCCCTATGACGGCCATCCTAAGGGATAATGACATCAGATATAAATGGGGCACGCCTGTCAGAATTTCCTTCCTGTTTGACTCCAAATTCTGTGTTTTTGATATGCCTGGGAAACTGAATACCTGGCTAGAATCTAATAATATAAAACTTAGGAGTAAAAATTAGAAGGACTGCCTCAATATCAGACCCTGTTTAGTCCCCTGGACACCTATGCGAAATATGTGATAAATAACCTATGCTAAATTGTTTATACACCCAGCGGGTGAGGTATTACTGTGAAATGTTAATATGTGCATAGACATATCTTCTGCGGGGTGAAGAATTGGGAGGGAGGTGGAAGTTTGGAAGGAGAGCGAGGGACGGGATAAAATGGGGGGGGGAGGCGGAAGATTGGAAGGGAGGGACGGGATAAAAATGATAAAAAACAAATTGGATGGAGATTTCCCTTCAGGAAGGGGGGGGGGAGAGGTACAGGGAAAATTCCCTGTTTAAATGGTCATGTGACCTAATACTTTTGTCCATATAATGTACATAGCATACAGCTGAAAACTGTTGTGCTGATTAAAGAACAAAAAACTATCCTTTGTTAGAATCTAAATAATTATTTCTAACCTTGTCAACGTCTTGACTGTATTTTGCAACTCATTTGATACATGTTTTCATGGAAATTGCTAAATGAGTGTATATGGCATACAAATGGAATACAAAGCTCCAAATAACATTAAGCTGGTAAACTCAACATTTACAAAATTAGTAATACAGTCACAGCTGACCTATCACAACATTTGTGGTCAGTGCCCTGTTCACAGTGCTCTGTCTTCAGTGATAACATAAGTCAAATAAATGCAGGAAAGGAGTTCAGACTTGCAGATGAAACACTAACTTGTACCCTAGTAACTCTTCAAGGTTACTACTATCAGTATTTCTTTGAAAAATCATAGACATTTGTACACAAGTATTTATAATAAAGTCCAAGAGGTACAAGCTAAATTTATTGGCATTGGTGGTCGTGGACATCTAGATCTGCTACACATTGCTACATCTGGCACACATTATTCCACTGACTGCTTAACAAGTACGCACAAAGAGTTGACACTAGAATCCTACACCATGTCATCAATGCCAAAGGAACAGATAAACTACTGGTATTTACGCAGAACACAGTGAAACACTAACCAAGACTTCTAGATCACAGTATTTGTGCCAATATCAGGTAAATCAATAGGAGTTTGAAAGATATTTGTATCACAGAGAGTACTCTAAGCATCTACATTGTCTGGATTTCATGATCTGTCAGGTTATGACTAGAGTTGAGCGGACACCTGGATGTTCAGGTTCGGCGGGTTCGGCCGAACTTGGGAAAAAAGTCCGGGTTCAGGCTCGAACTTGACCCCGAACTTGACCCCGAACCCGAACCCCATTGAAGTCAATAGGGACCCCAACTTTTGGCCACTAAAATGCCTCTAAAAAAGTCCTGGAAAGGGCTAGAGGGCTGCAAAATGAAGTAAAATGTGGGTGCGTGTCCGACTCATACGAATAGGTCAATTGACCTATTCGTATGAATGGGGACTCTATTTCGGTTTATAGAAAGCCAATAGCCATGTAATGCTATTGGCTTTCTATAAACCGAAATAGAGTCCCCATGTATTCCATAAGCCGAAAGTCTATAAACCGAACGACATTCGGTTTATAGACTTTCGGTTGATAGAATAGCAATAGCATTACATGTATTCTATAAACCGAAAGTCTATAAACCGAATGTCGTTCGGTTTGTAGACTTTTGGCTTATGGAATACATGTAATGCTATTGGCTTTCTATAAACCGAAATAGAGTCCCCATTCATAAGAAATTCTTATGAATGGTGACTCTATTTCGGTTTATAGAAAGCCAATGGCATTACATACAATGTAATCGCCGAACCCCGAACTCCAACAAGAACATACAGTGGAATGTCCGTGTTCAGGTCCGGGGTACAAAAACCGTAATGTTCGGTACGAACCCGAACAGTGCGGTTCGGGTTCGCTCAACACTACTCAGGAGTTTGTTTGAAAAGGGAAAGTTGTCCTATTGGAAAGCATTTATTTCAGCAAATGAAGAACCTCTTTCCTTAAAGAAGCATGGCACCAGTGACTCAGTACCTGATGATTTCATGAATCAGCTTGAAGCATATATATTCCAGATTTATCAGGCAGCTATCACAATAACATCACTTGCAGAATTCTGATGGTGGATGTTTATGGCCAAACAAGCCCTTGGAGATAAGTTGTCTCTTACTAGGGGTTCACTTATACCTACTCTTAGAACTGTCCTTAGGAGAACTTAGCTGTCACAAAGTGAATCATGACAGCCTGCATGACTGGGGTTCTTGGAGGGCCCTGAGGGCCAAACACCTGTACTATGGATCCTGTCTTTGGATGTGCTATGTTTGGGGTGCATACATTGGGGGCATCAGTGACACCCTGTTTCAATGCAGCTGGACTCACTCAGGATGTCAGCCAGGATGTGTACTTATCCAATCAATAAGTGTTTACTGTCCTGTGAGCCATCTATTGTTCCTTGTAGTCTGGATGTCTGGATCTAAAGATGGCATGTTTATTTTATGTAAAGTTCTGTAAAGTTATTTAATTACCTGTTTTAAGTTAGGTTTTTTATTGTTTGAGGCTTACATGTTATAATTAGTTCCCTGTGCCTCCCCCCAGTTGATGTCATATCTGTGTGTATATAAGTCTGTGCTGTATGACAAATAAATGTTATTCATTCTTGCTGTACCTTACTGCTAGTGGTCCTGTCTGCTATTTGGGTACAAAGAGCAAGGTGCCTGTGAAGACGTGCTGAGTGGATACTGAACTTGAATCGGGGGCTAAGGAGGTGATTTTCTTCAACGGGTAGAGGTGCTAGCGGTCTTGGGTAGCCATTCTGTTACACTAACTTTTAAGTTCTTGTATGGTCACAAGATAATGAAGCAAAGTCAATCATTTCAAATCCTGTTGAGAACAGAAGGAGTATGGACAACGGACTATTCATCCCTGTTATGCGTGTGTCGTTTCTGTTTTGTACCTGTCTCCCTGCTCGATGGTTTTATTATTCTTTTTTTGATTTAATAAAGTTACTTTTTACAAACCAACTATGGATTGATGCTGTCTACCTTCCAGATGACTTCAGCTGGCACTACCTCTGTTTGTTCCTGTTGTCTGCTTGGGGTGTGAGTAGTTCCCTTTTCTGTGCTACAGCACCTGGAAGCCAATCTTACTCACGCCACTGTTACTTGGGGCTTGAGCCGGTCAGAATCTGGAATTTTAAATGTTATTTTCTACCTGAAGGAGGGCTTGTTATCCTCACTTTATTACATGGTAGAACAATTTCATACATCCCAACATTTCCACAGACAGTTGGGGGGTCTGCAATTTAATGATTTACCTCTGAAAACTGTACTCAAAAAAGAAATTTGCAAAAAAACTGCATGGATATGAATTTAAAACTTAAAGGGACACTACCACTTACATAAGATGTCATTAGATAACCTGGTCATTTAAAACAAACACATATATAAATCATATGCCACTGTTTTTTGTTTATATATTTATATATATATATATATATATATATATATATATATATATATATATATATATAATTGGATTAAATGTCAAATAAAAGGAAAAATAAAATTAGGTGTTCATCTCCTGGCTCCATTTTGTGGATATTTCCCATGATGCAACTTCGTCCAAAATCTTCCAGCCAGTCTCATTTTACAACTGTGGCCAAAGCATGCATTATGTCATAAGATACTCATAAGATACTCCCCTGCTCTCTTACAGGCTCCTGTGTATCATAGTGGGCAGGACTAGGTGGCTGCGTACAACTTATTTTTACCTGCCTTGCAACACAAAAAGAGAGGATATTAACCTGATCAAACAGTATCATAACTCCTCCCCCTTATGATGTAATAGTTACATTACCCTCCCATTCAATGCAAGTCTACGATCAGAATTCTGACTTATAGATTGCATTCTGTGTTCCCAGCCCCAAAGTGAGAAATTTGTGCTGCAAAGTCACTAGGGGTGGCACCCAAAACACTATATGTCACAAAACGTTTCATTTTTTGGTGGGAGTGTCTCTTTAAGACCAAAGTAGCGGAGTTAGAACAATTATCCTATTTAGCAGCATTGGCTAATTTTTACAACTTGGCTACATTGGCCTACAATTTGAAATTCCCTCTTTATTGAGTAGACCCTATAGATTTATTTTTATAAATCTTTGCTTCAGGGCCATAATAACTAAAATGTAGATCAGTCTGCAGTCTTCCTTTTAGTTTATGTAGCCCTGATGAATGCATTTTTCATAAGCATGATTGGATAAACCAGCCATGTAATCACTATAATCTACTTAATTCATTTTACTAAAGCGTGTATTTTCATTAGTGTCCTGGAGTAAAATGCCTAATGTTCACACCATATCAAGCTGTTAAAAAGCATTCTGATAAGTACCGTGCTACATAATTAGGAATGATGGAGTACATGATGAATACCAGACTAGCCATTAATAACCGTAGAAACATGTGAAGACATAACTTACCAGTACTGGACGTAATATTTATTGAACAGATTCATTAAAATTATACACTATGACACGGGCGTCCAACATGCAGACCGCTAGCCAAATGCGGCCTGCCAGCTAGAGAGGTGCGGCCCACTTGAGATTGGCAGCGGTAGACGTACCTCTGAGCCACTGCGACAGAGTGCACCGAGATGTCACTGACATTCGGTGCTACAACAGGGTCAGAGTGCGAGGGGCCGGAGCTTTCTCCCCCTGGGGAGTGAATGCGGCACACTCAAATAGATTTACAGTGAAGTGGCCCACTCCAGAACAAAAACCCCATCACTACGAAATGTTCTAGACTTTTGCACCCAATCTTTTGCATACTACCCTTTTCTATATGTTTTTTCTGAGCAGCAAAGGAATCACGACAATGGACGTGCCTGGCATCAACGATCGCGAAAACCGCTTTAACGGTGCTGGTCTATTGCCTCGATGTTGAGGCAATAGCCAGCACCGAAATTTCTTTTCTGGGGCCCCCACGATCACCCCACGGAGCGATCGTGGGAGCCATATTGACGGAGCAGCATGCTCCGTCAATATGGCTATGCCCTCTGGCGGTCTGAGCATCGAAAGTGAAAGTAACTTCACTTCCGTCTCTCTGAATATGCTACTTGACTAGTGGTAGTTAAGTAGCATAGCAATGGAAAAAATTTAAAATAAATATTTAATTAACTAAAAACTGGTTATATAGTTAGATTAGCCTATAGGGTTAAAATTAAATAATTTTTAGCATAAGGGATAGGGTTAAAATTAAATTAAAATATATTAAGGGATAGCATAAGGGTTAGAGTTGGGGTTAAATTTAGTGTTAAGGTTAAATTTTGGGTTCGGGTTGGGGTCAAAAGGTCAATATAGGAAACAAAAAAAACCCCACTATTTTTGGTTTTTGCCCCATAACTCGCAAAAAAATACCGAAAAATATGGAAACGTGCATATTTCTGAACTCGGGACAACATTTAGAAACTATTTAGATGGGGTCTTTTTTAATGATTGTATTTGTCTAAATTATATTTTAGGTCAAAGTTAGAAAAAGTAGTTTTTTTTTTAATTTTCATCATATTTTAGGATTTTTTTTTGTAGTAAATTATAAGATATGATGAACATAATGGTATCTAATGAAAGCCCTTCTTATGACGATAAAAACAACATATAATTTGTGTGGGTACAGTCTGAGAAAGAAGAAAATTGCAGCTAAACACAAACACCCCAGAAATGTCAAAACAGCCATTGTCACCAAGGGAAAGTCAAGGTGAAAATGTCTTGTCACTAAGGGGTTGATAAAGTTCTGATCTGTTGAATATATGCTCGCTAGAGTAAATGTGACTATGTGTATGTGTGTGACTGTGTGTAAGAGTGACTGTGTATTTGTGTGTGTACGTGTCAATGTGTGCATTTAATGCGAGTAATATCCACACACAGATATGTGTGCATGTATGCATGTATATACGTACATACTTACATGAATGCAGCCCACCAGGCCAGATTCTGGCGCACAGGAGGAAAGGCGCTCCGATGAGGACCTTTCTCCCTCATCCTAGAGGTGCGCCCGCAGGTGAGCGCCTGTGGTCACCGCACCTCCTAATCTCATTGAGTATAGCATGACGGGTGCAAGCTCCACCCCGTTGCGCTGTCGGATTGCCGGATGTCATGTGACATCCGGCAGAAGAACTGAATGACGGTGTTCTGCCTCTGCAGACACCATCCGGAAACGTCCTCCTCCCTGCAGGGAGGGGGACCAATAGTATAACGTGTTTTTTTTTTGGTAAAAAAAGAAAAGAAGTGTGTGTGTTTCAATGTGAGTGTGTAAGTGTGTGTGTTTCAATGTGTGTCAGTGTGTGTGTTTCAAAGTGTGTGTGTGTGTGTCAATGAGTAAGTATGTTTCAATGTGTGTGTCAGTGCGTAAGTGTTTCAATATAAGTGTGTGTGTGTGAATGTGTGTTTCAATGTGTGTAAGTGTGTGTGCGTAAGTGTGTGTGTTTCAATGTGTGTGTGTGTGTGTGAATGTATGTAAGGGTGTGTGTTTCACTGTGTGTGTGTGTGTAAATGTATGTAAGTGTGTGTGTTTCAATGCTTGTGTGTGAATGGTTGTAAGCGTGTGTGTGTTTGTGTGTGTGTGTGTGTGTGTGTGAATGTGTGTTTCACTGTGTGTGTGTGTGTGTATATTTCTCTGTATGTGAGTCAATGTGTGTGTTACTGTCTGTGTAAGTGTGTGTACATAACTGTGACTGTGTGTATTTCTTTGTGTGTGTATGAGGGTGTCTATGTAAGTGTATGTATGGTGTGTAATGGTGACTAAGTGTGTCTGTGTAAGTGTGACTGTGTGTATTTATGCATGACACTGTGTGTAAGTGTGGCTGTGTATGTATGTAGGCAGGGCCACTTTAACCAATGCACAAAGTGGGCACTTCCCAGGACACACAGGTTAAAGAGACATCGCTGCACATGTGACTGTCTCACACAGAGACTGTCTCACACAGCAGGCAACAGTCCGCATCCAGTCGGCGGCTATTTCCCGCCTCCTGCACTTAGTGTGCATGGAGGGAAGACTGTGCGGAGGAGACACGAAAGAGCAGCGGCAAGGTGAGTACTGGGAAATGGGGGAGAAGGGGTAATGCTTTTATTGGGAAAACTGGTGGTGGCATATTAATGGACAAACTGACACTGGCATATTAGTGGGCAAACTGACACTGGCATATTAATGGGCAAACTAACTGTGCTATATTAATGGACAAACTAACTGTGCTATATTAATGGAAAAACTAACTGTGGTATGTTAATGGGCAAACTATCTGGCATGTTAATGGGCAAACTATCTGTGGCATATTAATGGGCAAACTATCTGTGGCATATTATTGGGCAAACTATCTGTGGTTTATTAATGGGCAAATTGGCTATGGCATATTTATGGGCAAACTAACAGTGGCATATTAATGGGCAAATTGGTTATGGCATATTAATGGGCAAACTAACAGTGGAATATTAATGGGCAAACTAACAGCGGCATACTAATAGGCAAACTGGCTGTGGCCTATTAATGTGGAAACTAACAGTGGTATATTAATGGGCAAACTGGCTGTGGCATATTAATAGGCAAATTCAAAAGGATTATGAGGAGAGAGAGACATGGGGGAGAGAGATACATGTGACTTATGAAGAAAAAGAGACAGACAGACATGGGTGTATAGGAGGAGAGACAGACATGCAGAAAAAAAGACCACCATAGGGAGCATGAGGAACAGAAAGATAGACATGGAAAAATATATGGAGTATTAAGGGAGAGATATACATGAGGGTATGAGTGGAGAGAGAGTTATACATTAGGGTATGAGTGGAGAGCGTTATACATGAGGGTATGAGTGGAGAGAGAGATATACATGAGGGTATGAGTGGAGAGAGAGATATACATGAGGGTATGAGTGGAGAGAGAGATATACATGAGTGGAGAGAGAGATACATGAGGGTATGAGTGGAGAGAGATATATACATGAGGGTATGAGTGGAGGGCGAGAAAGACATGAAGGTATGGGAAGAGAGACAAGTGAGTGACAAGGTGAGCATGGTGGAATATTATTTATCACTCCTTGTATACTTCTTTTCCAATGATGCTCAGCCAGACTAATGGGAGACTTTGGCTGGTTGGGCATCATGGGAATGGTAGTTAAAACTCACTCTATTAACCAGCAAAAAGTCTCCCATGTTGCTGGCTGTGCATCATAGACATAAATAAAACCACTACACTGTTTTACGGCCAAATAAATATCTTTATTTAAAAGAAAAGTTTGTGTTGGTCCTTCATCTAAAAATAAAGTTTGTGCTCTCCACAACAATTGCCCCCACCCTAAATGAAAAATTGGTATGCCTGGAACATACATGTGTAAAGGGGAGAAGTTTATCATATAGCCACGCCCACCTGGGGGCACCAAATAATTCCTGCACCCAGGGGCCAGTGACCCTAGGATCGGCCCTGGGAGAGAGACAGACATGGAAAAGAAGAGGATACAAAGACAGACATGGAAAGGAGGACGAGAGAGACAGGCGGACATGGGAAGGGGGGGAGAGAGACAGGCAGACATGGGAAGGAAGAGGAGAGCGACAGAAGGACATGGGGGAGAGGAAAAGACAGACGGAATTTGCAGCAGTCTCTTCTTCCACTCAGGAAAAACCAATGATGGCAAATACGGGACAAGTGACATCATCGCGCGACGTCACATGACTCGCGCAGGTCCGTATTAGCGGAACTCACATCAGCTTTGATTACCCAGCCCTGTCACATGCGTCCTGTCTGCTTCCAGCAGTCACGTGACCCGCGATGGCACTTAAATTAATACTGCGCTGCAGGCAGTGCATATTGCCTTGACTGTCCTGGGAGAGGGACTCTCCCTGCAAAAACGGGACAGTTGGCAACTATGAAACATGTCAGACCACTGATAGAGCTTTACAAACAAAGAAGGCTCAATATTTGTATTTTCATTAAAACATTTCTATTTTAAATCTGTACACTTGATGCAATCTTTCAAATTACTTGTTTGCTACAGTTGTCCTATTAAAAAGCAATTTGTAAAGAATTTACATGTATTTGCCACATTATGGTATTTTGATTTATTCAGGGACAACGATAACAAATACATATTTGCTTCTTCGGGTAGAATAAAGACCAGTCTGTATTTTACAGATTACAGGAAACAGTTTTCCAGCCCCAGCGATTTATGTCACAAATCTCACTGTATCGCTTCTGGTAAAGCACTTTATAAATAAATGTGTCAGGAAATTGGTTTCTTTGGGGGCCAAGCAACTTCCTACTTAACAATAATTATTTATTTATCCTAGTTTATCATGATGTAGATGTTTCACTTGATGTAACTAATCTGTGTAGTTTGTGTTTGAGCGCTGGACCCGCGTGCTGACAATCATAACGTGACGAGGAAAGTGCTAACGCTTGAGCTCTGCGCCTCACACGCGCTGACAGGACTCTGTGACGTGAATCTCTGTTGGCGCGAGAGGAGGAGCCAACGTCGGCCGCGTCATAATTGACTCTTGGCAACCACGCCCCCGGCTGCCGGTGACAGTCCTTACTCAGTACCGGGGAGGAGGAGGATTATGTCGCGTGCTCATGTCCTCCGCTGCTGCCAGCGGGTGGTAGGCTGGGTACCGGTGTTACGGTAAGTCTTAGAGCTGTGCATTAGTGAGTATAGATAGCCTGTCAGTAACCCGGGTTTCCCCTGCCAGAGGTGTGAGTGATGTGACCCCAGACTGATATCCGGATATTAGTGCCTGCTTGGGGTTTAGGGACACTTACTGCTTCTTGCATGCAGGGGTTAGACAGGGGATCACTGTGCAGCTTCACATGTGCCCGTGTTTACAGGCCAGCTAAAGGTTAAGGCTGGCTGAGCATCATAGGAAGCTGAGTCGAAACATTTTTGAATGATAAATAGTAGCCTGCAGTGCCCTAGGAACTCCCATGTTCTAGTTCATGTTTGTGTATACTTGGGTGTGTGCCTACATGGGTCTAATCTAGTCTTTGCATAAACCTGTTCTATTCCTAGCAGTGGTACATTCACCTTGTATTAAGTTTTGTAGCTTTAAAAAGCACATGTCAGTTTATCATCATTCTAGTGTAGAAACACTAGGGAAAAGAACGTTTAGTGACTTTAATCGTTATCCTTTTGTACATAGCATGGTGCTTCTGAGTGTAAAATATATTTTTGGAATTCTCTCATCATTTATTGGCAACTCTTAAAGGGCTACAGCCTAAACATACAAGTGGCTATTTGGCATTATGCCTTTTTCGAGTGTAATGTTCCCCATTTCATTTTTATTTGCACCAATACAGTTAATTATTGCCTTGTGGTTTTTGCAGTCGCACCAGATACGTATCCTTGTGGTTTTTGCAGTCGCAGCACATGCGTATCCTTGTGGTTTTTGCGGTCGCAGCACATGCGTATCCTTGTGGTTTTTTCGGTCGCAGCACATGCGTATTCTTATGGTTTTTGCAGTCTCAGCACATGCGTATCCTTGTGGTTTTTGCAGTCCCAGCACATGCGTATCCTTGTGGTTTTTGCAGTCGCAGCACATGCGTATCCTTGTGGTTTTTGCAGTAGCACCACATACGTATCCTTGTGTATTTATATAGAAAATAATAAGATTAAAACAAAAACCTTCTTTAAGAAGGTTGATGTAAATAGCTTCATTGGTCATGATAATGGACACTATGCTCCATGGCTGGACAATACCCCCAAAAACATGCTTTAAGATTAAAGAGGCACTGCATGGAGGATATAGTATGCAGAGAACAACCGCAGATCCTCAATGTGAGACTATTTGTTAGGGATTACCCTGAAGAGGGTATCAACAAGGCCATTGATCGTTATCCTTTTGTACATAGCATGGTGCTTCTGAGTGTAAAATATATTTTTGGAATTCTCTCATCATTTATTGGCAACTCTTAAAGGGCTACAGCCTAAACATACAAGTGGCTATTTGGCATTATGCCTTTTTCGAGTGTAATGTTCCCCATTTCATTTTTATTGGCACCATTACTGATAATTATTGCCTTGTGGTTTTTGCAGTCGCACCACATACGTATCCTTGTGGTTTTTGCAGTCGCAGCACATGCGTATCCTTGTGTTTTTTTGCAGTCGCCCCACATGCGTATCCTTGTGTTTTTAGCAGTTGCACCACATCCTTGTGTTTTTTTGCAGACCCACCACATGCGTATCCTTGTGTTTTTTTGCAGTCCCACCACATGCGTATCTTTGTGTCCTTTTGCAGACCCACAACATACGTATCCTTGTGTATTTATATAGAAAATAATAAGATTAAAACAAAAACCTTCTTTAAGAAGGTTGATGTAAATAGCTTCATTGGTCATGATAATGGACACTATGCTCCATGGCTGGACAATACCCCCAAAAACATGCTTTAAGATTAAAGAGGCACTGCATGGAGGATATAGTATGCAGAGAACAACCGCAGATCCTCAATGTGAGACTATTTGTTAGGGATTACCCTGAAGAGGGTATCAACAAGGCCATTGATCGTTATCCTTTTGTACATAGCATGGTGCTTCTGAGTGTAAAATATATTTTTGGAATTCTCTCATCATTTATTGGCAACTCTTAAAGGGCTACAGCCTAAACATACAAGTGGCTATTTGGCATTATGCCTTTTTCGAGTGTAATGTTCCCCATTTCATTTTTATTGGCACCATTACTGATAATTATTGCCTTGTGGTTTTTGCAGTCGCACCACATACGTATCCTTGTGGTTTTTGCAGTCGCAGCACATGCGTATCCTTGTGGTTTTTGCGGTCGCAGCACATGCGTATCCTTGTGGTTTTTTCAGTCGCAGCACATGCGTATCCTTGTGGTTTTTGCAGTCTCAGCACATGCGTATCCTTGTGGTTTTTGCAGTCCCAGCACATGCGTATCCTTGTGGTTTTTGCAGTCGCAGCACATGCGTATCCTTGTGGTTTTTGCAGTAGCACCACATGCGTATCCTTGTGTTTTTTGCAGTCGCACCACATGCGTATCCTTGTGGTTTTTTGCAGTCGCCCCACATGCGTATCCTTGTGTTTTTAGCAGTTGCACCACATCCTTGTGTTTTTTTGCAGACCCACCACATGCGTATCCTTGTGTTTTTTTGCAGTCCCACCACATGCGTATCTTTGTGTCCTTTTGCAGACCCACAACATACGTATCCTTGTGTATTTATATAGAAAATAATAAGATTAAAACAAAAACCTTCTTTAAGAAGGTTGATGTAAATAGCTTCATTGGTCATGATAATGGACACTATGCTCCATGGCTGGACAATACCCCCAAAAACATGCTTTAAGATTAAAGAGGCACTGCATGGAGGATATAGTATGCAGAGAACAACCGCAGATCCTCAATGTGAGACTATTTGTTAGGGATTACCCTGAAGAGGGTATCAACAAGGCCATTGATCGTTATCCTTTTGTACATAGCATGGTGCTTCTGAGTGTAAAATATATTTTTGGAATTCTCTCATCATTTATTGGCAACTCTTAAAGGGCTACAGCCTAAACATACAAGTGGCTATTTGGCATTATGCCTTTTTCGAGTGTAATGTTCCCCATTTCATTTTTATTGGCACCATTACTGATAATTATTGCCTTGTGGTTTTTGCAGTCGCACCACATACGTATCCTTGTGGTTTTTGCAGTCGCACCACATACGTATCCTTGTGGTTTTTGCAGTCGCAGCACATGCGTATCCTTGTGGTTTTTGTGGTCGCAGCACATGCGGATCCTTGTGGTTTTTTCAGTCGCAGCACATGCGTATCCTTGTGGTTTTTGCAGTCTCAGCACATGCGTATCCTTGTGGTTTTTGCAGTCCCAGCACATGCGTATCCTTGTGGTTTTTGCAGTCGCAGCACATGCGTATCCTTGTGGTTTTTGCAGTAGCACCACATGCGTATCCTTGTGTTTTTTTGCAGTCGCCCCACATGCGTATCCTTGTGTTTTTAGCAGTTGCACCACATCCTTGTGTTTTTTTGCAGACCCACCACATGCGTATCCTTGTGTTTTTTTGCAGTCCCACCACATGCGTATCTTTGTGTCCTTTTGCAGTCCCACAACATACGTATCCTTGTGTATTTATATAGAAAATAATAAGATTAAAACAAAAACCTTCTTTAAGAAGGTTGATGTAAATAGCTTCATTGGTCATGATAATGGACACTATGCTCCATGGCTGGACAATACCCCCAAAAACATGCTTTAAGATTAAAGAGGCACTGAATGGAGGATATAGTATGCAGAGAACAACCGCAGATCCTCAATGTGAGAGTATTTGTTAGTGATTACCCTGAAGAGGGTATCAACAAGGCCATTGATCGTTATCCTTTTGTACATAGCATGGTGCTTCTGAGTGTAAAATATATTTTTGGAATTCTCTCATCATTTATTGGCAACTCTTAAAGGGCTACAGCCTAAACATACAAGTGGCTATTTGGCATTATGCCTTTTTCGAGTGTAATGTTCCCCATTTCATTTTTATTTGCACCATTACAGATAATTATTGCCTTGTGGTTTTTGCAGTCGCACCACATACGTATCCTTGTGGTTTTTGCAGTCGCAGCACATGCGTATCCTTGTGGTTTTTGCGGTCGCAGCACATGCGTATCCTTGTGGTTTTTTCAGTCGCAGCACATGCGTATCCTTGTGGTTTTTGCAGTCTCAGCACATGCGTATCCTTGTGGTTTTTGCAGTCCCAGCACATGCGTATCCTTGTGGTTTTTGCAGTAGCACCACATGCGTATCCTTGTGTTTTTTGCAGTCGCACCACATGCGTATCCTTGTGTTTTTTTGCAGTCGCCCCACATGCGTATCCTTGTGTTTTTAGCAGTTGCACCACATCCTTGTGTTTTTTTGCAGACCCACCACATGCGTATCCTTGTGTTTTTTTGCAGTCCCACCACATGTGTATCTTTGTGTCCTTTTGCAGACCCACAACATACGTATCCTTGTGTATTTATATAGAAAATAATAAGATTAAAACAAAAACCTTCTTTAAGAAGGTTGATGTAAATAGCTTCATTGGTCATGAGAATGGACACTATGCTCCATGGCTGGACAATACCCCCAAAAACATGCTTTAAGATTAAAGAGGCACTGCATGGAGGATATGGTATGCAGAGAACAACCGCAGATCCTCAATGTGATACTATTTGTTAGGGATTACCCTGAAGAGGGTATCAACAAGGCCATTGATCGTTATCCTTTTGTACATAGCATGGTGCTTCGGAGTGTAAAATATATTTTTGGAATTCTCTCATCATTTATTGGCAACTCTTAAAGGGCTACAGCCTAAACATACAAGTGGCTATTTGGCATTATGCCTTTTTCGAGTGTAATGTTCCCCATTTCATTTTTATTTGCACCATTACAGTTAATTATTGCCTTGTGGTTTTTGCAGTCGCACCAGATACGTATCCTTGTGGTTTTTGCAGTCGCAGCACATGCGTATCCTTGTGGTTTTTGCGGACGCAGCACATGCGTATCCTTGTGGTTTTTTCAGTCGCAGCACATGCGTATCCTTGTGGTTTTTGCAGTCTCAGTACATGCGTATCCTTGTGGTTTTTGCAGTCCCAGCACATGCGTATCCTTGTGGTTTTTGCAGTCGCAGCACATGCGTATCCTTGTGGTTTTTGCAGTAGCACCACATGCGTATCCTTGTGTTTTTTGCAGTCGCACCACATGCGTATCCTTGTGTTTTTTTGCAGTCGCCCCACATGCGTATCCTTGTGTTTTTTGCAGTTGCACCACATCCTTGTGTTTTTTTGCAGACCCACCACATGCGTATCCTTGTGTTTTTTTGCAGTCCCACCACATGCGTATCTTTGTGTCCTTTTGCAGTCCCACAACATACGTATCCTTGTGTATTTATATAGAAAATAATAAGATTAAAACAAAAACCTTCTTTAAGAAGGTTGATGTAAATAGCTTCATTGGTCATGATAATGGACACTATGCTCCATGGCTGGACAATACCCCCAAAAACATGCTTTAGGATTAAAGAGGCACTGCATGGAGGATATAGTATGCAGAGAACAACCGCAGATCCCCAATGTGATACTATTTGTTAGGGATTACCCTGAAGAGGGTATCAACAAGGCCATTGATCGTTATCCTTTTGTACATAGCATGGTGCTTCTGAGTGTAAAATATATTTTTGGAATTCTCTCATCATTTATTGGCAACTCTTAAAGGGCTACAGCCTAAACATACAAGTGGCTATTTGGCATTATGCCTTTTTCGAGTGTAATGTTCCCCATTTCATTTTTATTTGCACCAATACAGTTAATTATTGCCTTGTGGTTTTTGCAGTCGCACCAGATACGTATCCTTGTGGTTTTTGCAGTCGCAGCACATGCGTATCCTTGTGGTTTTTGCGGTCGCAGCACATGCGTATCCTTGAGGTTTTTTCGGTCGCAGCACATGCGTATTCTTGTGGTTTTTGCAGTCTCAGCACATGCGTATCCTTGTGGTTTTTGCAGTCCCAGCACATGCGTATCCTTGTGGTTTTTGCAGTCGCAGCACATGCGTATCCTTGTGGTTTTTGCAGTAGCACCACATGCGTATCCTTGTGTTTTTTGCAGTCGCACCACATGCGTATCCTTGTGTTTTTTTGCAGTCGCCCCACATGCGTATCCTTGTGTTTTTAGCAGTTGCACCACATCCTTGTGTTTTTTTGCAGACCCACCACATGCGTATCCTTGTGTTTTTTTGCAGACCCACCACATGCGTATCCTTGTGTTTTTTTGCAGACCCACCACATGCGTATCTTTGTGTCCTTTTGCAGACCCACAACATACGTATCCTTGTGTATTTATATAGAAAATAATAAGATTAAAACAAAAACCTTCTTTAAGAAGGTTGATGTAAATAGCTTCATTGGTCATGATAATGGACACTATGCTCCATGGCTGGACAATACCCCCAAAACATGCTTTAAGATTAAAGAGGCACTGCATGGAGGATATAGTATGCAGAGAACAACCGCAGATCCTCAATGTGATACTATTTGTTAGTGATTACCCTGAAGAGGGTATCAACAAGGCCATTGATCGTTATCCTTTTGTACATAGCATGGTGCTTCTGAGTGTAAAATATATTTTTGGAATTCTCTCATCATTTATTGGCAACTCTTAAAGGGCTACAGCCTAAACATACAAGTGGCTATTTGGCATTATGCCTTTTTCGAGTGTAATGTTCCCCATTTCATTTTTATTTGCACCATTACAGTTAATTATTGCCTTGTGGTTTTTGCAGTCGCACCACATACGTATCCTTGTGGTTTTTGCAGTCGCAGCACATGCGTATCCTTGTGGTTTTTGCGGACGCAGCACATGCGTATCCTTGTGGTTTTTTCAGTCGCAGCACATGCGTATCCTTGTGGTTTTTGCAGTCTCAGTACATGCGTATCCTTGTGGTTTTTGCAGTCCCAGCACATGCGTATCCTTGTGGTTTTTGCAGTCGCAGCACATGCGTATCCTTGTGGTTTTTGCAGTAGCACCACATGCGTATCCTTGTGTTTTTTGCAGTCGCACCACATGCGTATCCTTGTGTTTTTTTGCAGTCGCCCCACATGCGTATCCTTGTGTTTTTTGCAGTTGCACCACATCCTTGTGTTTTTTTGCAGACCCACCACATGCGTATCCTTGTGTTTTTTTGCAGTCCCACCACATGCGTATCTTTGTGTCCTTTTGCAGTCCCACAACATACGTATCATTGTGTATTTATATAGAAAATAATAAGATTAAAACAAAAACCTTCTTTAAGAAGGTTGATGTAAATAGCTTCATTGGTCATGATAATGGACACTATGCTCCATGGCTGGACAATACCCCCAAAAACATGCTTTAGGATTAAAGAGGCACTGCATGGAGGATATAGTATGCAGAGAACAACCGCAGATCCTCAATGTGATACTATTTGTTAGGGATTACCCTGAAGAGGGTATCAACAAGGCCATTGATCGTTATCCTTTTGTACATAGCATGGTGCTTCTGAGTGTAAAATATATTTTTGGAATTCTCTCATCATTTATTGGCAACTCTTAAAGGGCTACAGCCTAAACATACAAGTGGCTATTTGGCATTATGCCTTTTTCGAGTGTAATGTTCCCCATTTCATTTTTATTTGCACCATTACAGATAATTATTGCCTTGTGGTTTTTGCAGTCGCACCACATACGTATCCTTGTGGTTTTTGCAGTCGCAGCACATGCGTATCCTTGTGGTTTTTGCGGTCGCAGCACATGCGTATCCTTGTGGTTTTTTCAGTCGCAGCACATGCGTATCCTTGTGGTTTTTGCAGTCTCAGCACATGCGTATCCTTGTGGTTTTTGCAGTCCCAGCACATGCGTATCCTTGTGGTTTTTGCAGTCGCAGCACATGCGTATCCTTGTGGTTTTTGCAGTAGCATCACATGCGTATCCTTGTGTTTTTTGCAGTCGCACCACATGCGTATCCTTGTGTTTTTTTGCAGTCGCCCCACATGCGTATCCTTGTGTTTTTAGCAGTTGCACCACATCCTTGTGTTTTTTTGCAGTCCCACCACATGCGTATCCTTGTGTTTTTTTGCAGTCCCACCACATGTGTATCTTTGTGTCCTTTTGCAGACCCACAACATACGTATCCTTGTGTATTTATATAGAAAATAATAAGATTAAAACAAAAACCTTCTTTAAGAAGGTTGATGTAAATAGCTTCATTGGTCATGATAATGGACACTATGCTCCATGGCTGGACAATACCCCCAAAAACATGCTTTAAGATTAAAGAGGCACTGCATGGAGGATATAGTATGCAGAGAACAACCGTAGATCCTCAATGTGATACTATTTGTTAGGGATTACCCTGAAGAGGGTATCAACAAGGCCATTGATCGTTATCCTTTTGTACATAGCATGGTGCTTCTGAGTGTAAAATATATTTTTGGAATTCTCTCATCATTTATTGGCAACTCTTAAAGGGCTACAGCCTAAACATACAAGTGGCTATTTGGCATTATGCCTTTTTCGAGTGTAATGTTCCCCATTTCATTTTTATTTGCACCATTACAGTTAATTATTGCCTTGTGGTTTTTGCAGTCGCACCACATACGTATCCTTGTGGTTTTTGCAGTCGCAGCACATGCGTATCCTTGTGGTTTTTGCAGTCGCAGCACATGCGTATCCTTGTGGTTTTTGCGGACGCAGCACATGCGTATCCTTGTGTTTTTTTCAGTCGCAGCACATGCGTATCCTTGTGGTTTTTGCAGTCTCAGTACATGCTTATCCTTGTGGTTTTTGCAGTCCCAGCACATGCGTATCCTTGTGGTTTTTGCAGTCGCAGCACATGCGTATCCTTGTGGTTTTTGCAGTAGCACCACATGCGTATCCTTGTGTTTTTTGCAGTCGCACCACATGCGTATCCTTGTGTTTTTTTGCAGTCGCCCCACATGCGTATCCTTGTGTTTTTTGCAGTTGCACCACATCCTTGTGTTTTTTTGCAGACCCACCACATGCGTATCTTTGTGTTTTTTTGCAGTCCCACCACATGCGTATCTTTGTGTCCTTTTGCAGTCCCACAACATACGTATCCTTGTGTATTTATATAGAAAATAATAAGATTAAAACAAAAACCTTCTTTAAGAAGGTTGATGTAAATAGCTTCATTGGTCATGATAATGGACACTATACTCCATGGCTGGACAATACCCCCAAAAACATGCTTTAAGATTAAAGAGGCACTGCATGGAGGATATAGTATGCAGAGAACAACCGCAGATCCTCAATGTGATACTATTTGTTAGGGATTACCCTGAAGAGGGTATCAACAAGGCCATTGATCGTTATCCTTTTGTACATAGCATGGTGCTTCTGAGTGTAAAATATATTTTTGGAATTCTCTCATCATTTATTGGCAACTCTTAAAGGGCTACAGCCTAAACATACAAGTGGCTATTTGGCATTATGCCTTTTTCGAGTGTAATGTTCCCCATTTCATTTTTATTTGCACCAATACAGTTAATTATTGCCTTGTGGTTTTTGCAGTCGCACCAGATACGTATCCTTGTGGTTTTTGCAGTCGCAGCACATGCGTATCCTTGTGGTTTTTGCGGTCGCAGCCCATGCGTATCCTTGTGGTTTTTGCGGTCGCAGCACATGCGTATTCTTGTGGTTTTTGCAGTCCCAGCACATGCGTATCCTTGTGGTTTTTGCAGTCGCAGCACATGCGTATCCTTGTGGTTTTTGCAGTCGCAGCACATGCGTATCCTTGTGGTTTTTGCAGTAGCACCACATACGTATCCTTGTGTATTTATATAGAAAATAATAAGATTAAAACAAAAACCTTCTTTAAGAAGGTTGATGTAAATAGCTTCATTGGTCATGATAATGGACACTATGCTCCATGGCTGGACAATACCCCCAAAAACATGCTTTAAGATTAAAGAGGCACTGCATGGAGGATATAGTATGCAGAGAACAAACGCAGATCCTCAATGTGAGACTATTTGTTAGGGATTACCCTGAAGAGGGTATCAACAAGGCCATTGATCGTTATCCTTTTGTACATAGCATGGTGCTTCTGAGTGTAAAATATATTTTTGGAATTCTCTCATCATTTATTGGCAACTCTTAAAGGGCTACAGCCTAAACATACAAGTGGCTATTTGGCATTATGCCTTTTTCGAGTGTAATGTTCCCCATTTCATTTTTATTTGCACCATTACAGATAATTATTGCCTTGTGGTTTTTGCAGTCGCACCACATACGTATCCTTGTGGTTTTTGCAGTCGCAGCACATGCGTATCCTTGTGGTTTTTGCGGTCGCAGCACATGCGTATCCTTGTGGTTTTTTCAGTCGCAGCACATGCGTATCCTTGTGGTTTTTGCAGTCTCAGCACATGCGTATCCTTGTGGTTTTTGCAGTCCCAGCACATGCGGATCCTTGTGGTTTTTGCAGTCGCAGCACATGCGTATCCTTGTGGTTTTTGCGGTCGCAGCACATGCGTATCCTTGTGGTTTTTTCAGTCGCAGCACATGCGTATCCTTGTGGTTTTTGCAGTCTCAGCACATGCGTATCCTTGTGGTTTTTGCAGTCCCAGCACATGCGTATCCTTGTGGTTTTTGCAGTCGCAGCACATGCGTATCCTTGTGGTTTTTGCAGTAGCACCACATGTGTATCCTTGTGTTTTTTGCAGTCGCACCACATGCGTATCCTTGTGTTTTTTTGCAGTCGCCCCACATGCGTTTCCTTGTGTTTTTAGCAGTTGCACCACATCCTTGTGTTTTTTTGCAGACCCACCACATGCGTATCCTTGTGTTTTTTTGCAGTCCCACCACATGTGTATCTTTGTGTCCTTTTGCAGACCCACAACATACGTATCCTTGTGTATTTATATAGAAAATAATAAGATTAAAACAAAAACCTTCTTTAAGAAGGTTGATGTAAATAGCTTCATTGGTCATGATAATGGACACTATGCTCCATGGCTGGACAATACCCCCAAAAACATGCTTTAAGATTAAAGAGGCACTGCATGGAGGATATAGTATGCAGAGAACAACCGCAGATCCTCAATGTGAGACTATTTGTTAGTGATTACCATGAAGAAGGTATCAACAAGGCCATTGATCGTTATCCTTTTGTACATAGCATGGTGCTTCTGAGTGTAAAATATATTTTTGGAATTCTCTCATCATTTATTGGCAACTCTTAAAGGGCTACAGCCTAAACATACAAGTGGCTATTTGGCATTATGCCTTTTTCGAGTGTAATGTTCCCCATTTCATTTTTATTTGCACCATTACAGATAATTATTGCCTTGTGGTTTTTGCAGTCGCACCACATATGTATCCTTGTGGTTTTTGCAGTCGCAGCACATGCGTATCCTTGTGGTTTTTGCGGTCGCAGCACATGCGTATCCTTGTGGTTTTTTCAGTCGCAGCACATGCGTATCCTTGTGGTTTTTGCAGTCTCAGCACATGCGTATCCTTGTGGTTTTTGCAGTAGCACCACATGCGTATCCTTGTGTTTTTTGCAGTCGCACCACATGCGTATCCTTGTGTTTTTTTGCAGTCGCCCCACATGCGTATCCTTGTGTTTTTAGCAGTTGCACCACATCCTTGTGTTTTTTTGCAGACCCACCACATGCGTATCCTTGTGTTTTTTTGCAGTCCCACCACATGTGTATCTTTGTGTCCTTTTGCAGACCCACAACATACGTATCCTTGTGTATTTATATAGAAAATAATAAGATTAAAACAAAAACCTTCTTTAAGAAGGTTGATGTAAATAGCTTCATTGGTCATGATAATGGACACTATGCTCCATGGCTGGACAATACCCCCAAAAACATGCTTTAGGATTAAAGAGGCACTGCATGGAGGATATAGTATGCAGAGAACAACCGTAGATCCTCAATGTGATACTATTTGTTAGGGATTACCCTGAAGAGGGTATCAACAAGGCCATTGATCGTTATCCTTTTGTACATAGCATGGTGCTTCTGAGTGTAAAATATATTTTTGGAATTCTCTCATCATTTATTGGCAACTCTTAAAGGGCTACAGCCTAAACATACAAGTGGCTATTTGGCATTATGCCTTTTTCGAGTGTAATGTTCCCCATTTCATTTTTATTTGCACCATTACAGATAATTATTGCCTTGTGGTTTTTGCAGTCGCACCACATACGTATCCTTGTGGTTTTTGCAGTCGCAGCACATGCGTATCCTTGTGGTTTTTGCGGTCGCAGCACATGCGTATCCTTGTGGTTTTTTCAGTCGCAGCACATGCGTATCCTTGTGGTTTTTGCAGTCTCAGCACATGCGTATCCTTGTGGTTTTTGCAGTCCCAGCACATGCATATCCTTGTGGTTTTTGCAGTCGCAGCACATGCGTATCCTTGTGGTTTTTGCAGTAGCACCACATGCGTATCCTTGTGTTTTTTGCAGTCGCACCACATGCGTATCCTTGTGTTTTTTTGCAGTCGCCCCACATGCGTATCCTTGTGTTTTTAGCAGTTGCACCACATCCTTGTGTTTTTTTGCAGACCCACCACATGCGTATCCTTGTGTTTTTTTGCAGTCCCACCACATGTGTATCTTTGTGTCCTTTTGCAGACCCACAACATACGTATCCTTGTGTATTTATATAGAAAATAATAAGATTAAAACAAAAACCTTCTTTAAGAAGGTTGATGTAAATAGCTTCATTGGTCATGATAATGGACACTATGCTCCATGCCTGGACAATACCCCCAAAAACATGCTTTAGGATTAAAGAGGCACTGCATGGAGGATATAGTATGCAGAGAACAACCGCAGATCCTCAATGTGAGACTATTTGTTAGGGATTACCCTGAAGAGGGTATCAACAAGGCCATTGATCGTTATCCTTTTGTACATAGCATGGTGCTTCTGAGTGTAAAATATATTTTTGGAATTCTCTCATCATTTATTGGCAACTCTTAAAGGGCTACAGCCTAAACATACAAGTGGCTATTTGGCATTATGCCTTTTTCGAGTGTAATGTTCCCCATTTCATTTTTATTTGCACCATTACAGTTAATTATTGCCTTGTGGTTTTTGCAGTCGCACCACATACGTATCCTTGTGGTTTTTGCAGTCGCAGCACATGCGTATCTTTGTGGTTTTTGCAGTCTCAGCACATGCGTATCCTTGTGGTTTTTGCAGTCCCAGCACATGCATATCCTTGTGGTTTTTGCAGTCGCAGCACATGCGTATCCTTGTGATTTTTGCAGTAGCACCACATGCGTATCCTTGTGGTTTTTGCAGTTGCACTACATGCGTATCCTTGTGTTTTTTTGCAGACCCACCACATGCGTATCCTTGTGTTTTTTTGCAGTCCCACCACATGCGTATCTTTGTGTCCTTTTGCAGACCAACAACATACATATCCTTGTGTATTTATATAGAAAATAATAAGATTAAAACAAAAACCTTCTTTAAGAAGGTTGATGTAAATAGCTTCATTGATCATGATAATGGACACTATGCTCCATGGCTGGACAATACCCCCAAAAACATGCTTTAAGATTAAAGAGGCACTGCATGGAGGATATAGTATGCAGAGAACAACCGCAGATCCTCAATGTGAGACTATTTGTTAGGGATTACCCTGAAGAGGGTATCAACAAGGCCATTGAGGAGGTTAAATAAATTTCTGCTGTATGAGGAAAAACGGGGTTCTAGATTACAACACAATAAAAATCGTCACCTTTGACCAATCTTGAAGAAAGATGAACTCTTGAGGGACATTTTACCAGTAAAGCCTAAGATTATTTTTTGGGGGCCCAGAGTATCCGTAGATGTGTGACGAAAAGAAACAGAAGAAAAGTAACTAAAGATGTTAGCACTTTTTTTTAACTCAGAATCCCTGTTTCTATAGGTGTAATAATTGCAACACATGCAAACAAACTAAAACACAACCTAGAGAAATTTGTCTCAAAAGTGACAGGGAAAGAATATGAAATTAAGGATTTTATGAATTGTGAAACCTGTAATGTAATTTATTCCATGTGGGCTGCAGTATGTTGGCTGCACCACAAGAAAAATTAGAACACGGGTAGGAGAACACTGCAATAATATAAGAAAAAACATCCTGAAACATAAAAGTAACCCCAGATAATTAAGCTTTATGGCTACTGCAAAATATAAAAAAACATTGGAAAGTAGGGGATTTCTGGAAGGAGTTGGGAAAACTTGAAATTAAATGGGAATGTGAGTTACAGACTCTAAATCCTAATGGTCTGAATGCAGAATTTGACCTTTTTAATTTTCTGTAAAATGTCCCAACATGCTGCAGCTCACAGTTGTGCATTATTTAGTTTTATATATGTATATTTTCTAATTTCTATATAAATTATATTGATGTTATATATTCAAGTGCAGGATCTGTAGAATACCATACTGATACTGTGATTATTTTCATTTATCCCCCATTGCCGTGACACTTTTTGTTTCTGTATGCCTGAGTCTCTGACATGGCAACAGAAGCTGTAGAGCAGGGAGGAGTTAGCAGGATTACCATGAATGGAGAGGGAGGAGTTCTTTCCGAAGCCAGAGACGTTTTTGATGAAGAGCATCGGATGCGACCAGCGAGTGACTGAAAGACAAGGGGACACTTGAGAATGCCTCAGCGGAGGAGGCGAAACGCATTGTGAGCGGAGGGAGGACACATGCAGACACAGTGCACTTTTCAAACCTGGGCTTCAAGCATTTTGTTGGATACTGTTTTTTTTTAAGTTACGTTTTTATTTACTTGTTTGTTGCACAATAAATGTGTTTATACTTAAGTTTTGCTCCTTCTCCCTTTGTCTTGTGTGCCACATCTATATTTGAGGATATTCTGAAGGTGTATCATTGGCTAAGAGCCCACAAGGGGCTCCCGGATGTCTATTATAGGTTACTGCTCAGTAATATGTGAGTGTACTAGCTTACGTGTTTTTTAAAAGTTAGATTGTTTTCTAAAATACTACATTACATTATCTTTATCTGTTTTTTATTCCCTTTGTACAACACTGAGAGGATTGCCTCATTGAAAAGGGTTATTTAACATACCGTATTTATCGGCGTATAACACGCGCCGGCATATAACACGCACCTCATTTTAAGAAGGAAATATGCCATTTTAATATGCCAGGATATTGCCCCCAATATGCCATTTAATATGCCAGGATATTGGCCCCAATATGCCAGGATATTGGCCCCAATATGCCAGGATATTGCCCCCAATATGCCATTTTAATATGCCAGGATATTTCCCCCAATATGCCATTTTAATATGCCAGGATATTGCCCCCAATATGCCATTTTAATATGCCAGGATATTGCCCCCAATATGCCATTTAATATGCCAGGATATTGCCCCCAATATGCCATTTAATATGCCATGATATTGCCCCCAATATGCCATTTAATATGCCATGATATTGCCCCCAATATGCCAGGATATTGCCCCCAATATGCCAGGATATTGCCCCCAATATGCCATGTAATATGCCAGGATATTGCCCCTTAGTATGCCACCCCCCTTCCCCAGACCCCAGTACTTACCTTGTTCCTGCTCTGTCTCCCGGTGCTTTAAAGGTGCGTGGCTGTGAGGGGAGCTTCCCTCCAGCCGCGCAGAACAATAAAGTTTGTTTAAAAAAAACACACTTTATTGGCCGCGCGGCTGGAGGGGAGCTCACAACGCTTCCCTCACAGCCACGCACCTTCAGAGGACCGGGGGACAGAGCAGGAACGAGGTAAGTTTTAGATTTTTTTTTTTCCCCCCAGCCACCGATCGGCGTATAACACGCACCCATCATTTGCTCCCTATTTTCAGGGAGAAAAAGTGCGTGTTATACGACGATAAATACGGTATTTATGGTCAGGGCTGGGATCAAATGTCACTGTAGGAGAAAATGATAAGGAAACAAAAAACATTACTTTTGGTCATGGCCTTATAACTTGCAAAAAAACTATAGAAAAACATAGAAACATGGCATATTTTCTAAACTCAGGACACATTTTAGAAACTATTTAGACAGTCATTTTATTTTTTACTGTTTGGCAATTGTGTAAATGATTTTTCAGGTCAAAGTTAGAAAAAGTGGGAGGGGGTCATCATATTTTATGATATTTGTAATAGTAAATTATGTGATATCTAAAGAACCTTTTTTATGGCAATAAAAACTTTATATTATGGGTGGTTACATTAAAGGAGAGAGGAATATTACAGCTAATCACAGAAAAAACGTGTGAACACCGCAGAAATGTAAACCCCTTAGTGACATGACTTTTTTTGGCTTGTCTGTCACTTGGTGACATTGGCTGTTTAAACATTTCTGCGGTGTTTGTGTTTTACTGTAATTTATTTATTTTTTATTTAGTGTGAAAGAAAACTTTATATCGGCATAAGAAGAGCTTTCTTTTGATACCACTCTTTTGATAATGGGATACAATTTTATATGGAAAAAAATGGCAAAAGATTGACAATATTTTTTTCAGACTTTTATTTAAAAATCGTATCCTCCTCTACAAAAGAAAACAACAAAACACTGCTAAATAGTTTCTAATATTTGTCCTGAGTTCAAAAATAGCCCATGTTTTATGTTTTTGTGCTTTTATTTATTCAAGTTACAAGGCAAGAACAGGGCATTTTTGTTTTCAAAATTAGCGATGGTGACATTGTAACACTGATATCTGTACTAAATCCATGAATGACCCATCACATGTACATATTTTTAAAAACTAGACCACTCAGGGCATTTAACTTGGGGTATTTTGACACTTTTCATGTAGCCATTTTTTGCCATTTTTCATGTAGCCACCAACCTTGGCCAAAGTTTTCAGTATAAAAAAATGGGGATTTTTCACACAGATTGCAATTCAGGTAAACATTTCCTGAAAATGTGAAGGGATACTGCAAAATAACACCTCCAATAGGGAATTTTGACATGTTCTCAACCTGGGCCGATGTCCCATTTGGGACATATTTGAAGCTGGCCAATGTATTTTACCCCACAAAACCATATATTTTTGAAAGCTAGACACCCTAGGGTATTTCAAATGGTGGTATTTTAATACTTTCCATGCACTAATTCTACCACCAGCCTTTGTTAAACATTTTGGTAGTAATTTTATTGTGGGTTTCCCCCCCACATATATTGTAATTCAGGAATGAATTCACATATCCTGTTAGGTGTCACTGTCAAAAAAAACACCTCAATATGTGTTTAGCAACATCTCCTGAGTACAGGAGTACATGCATAGGTTGGTCAGGTTATTTGGGGGCCAAAAGGCCACATTTGGGAGGTGCACATATCAGACTTTGATTTTTGACATGCACTCAACCTGGGTCCATGTCCCATTTGGGAAATTTTTGAAGCCGTCCAGTGCATTTTTACCCCATCAAACCGTATATTTTTGGAAACTAGACACACTAAGGTATTTCAAATGGTGGTATTTTAACACTTTTTATGCACTAATTCTACCACCAGCAAATTAGTGGGTAGTCATTTTTTTCGACCATGAGGCCCTCACTGACACTCATAATTAAATGAAATATATGCAGGCGATAAATAAAAATGAACTGTATACATAAGACCAGCAATTAGGAATTCACCACTCCTTGAATTTTGTCTCATAATTATACTGCAAATCAGTGTCGTCCTGTGCCGGGTGTGGGCGGTGCGGACCGCACCGGGTGACACCTCCGTTGGGGGTGACACCCGTGCTGCTGGAATCCCCTCGCAGCGCATCGCGCTGCTGAACTTTTTAAAAAAAATAATTCAATACGACGATATGTGATGTCCGGTGGCTGTGTTTCCCTCCTCTGTGCAGGAGGGAAGACTGCATGGAGAAGTCCTGGAGACAGAGCAACGAGTAAGGTAAGTACTGGGAAAGGGGGGAGGAGGGTGGTATAAAACGAGCAAATACTGGCATACTGAGTGGCAAATTTATGGCATACTGAGTGGCAAAATTATGGCAACCTGAGTGGCTAAATGCTGGCATATTGAGGGGTTGAATGCTGCAATATTGAATGGCAAAATTCTGGCATATTTAGGGGTTAAATACTGGCATATTGAACTGCAAAATAATACCGGCATATTGAGGGGTTAAATTCTGGCATATTGAGTGGCAAAATAATACTGGCATATTGAATGGCAAAATTCTGGCATATTGGGTTAAATGCTGGAATATTGAATGGCAAAATTCTGGCATATTGAGGGGTTAAATGCTGGCATATTGAATGGCAAAATAATACTGGCATATTGAGGGGTTAAATGCTGGCCTATTGATAGGTTAAATGCTGGCATATTGAGTGGCAAAATAATACTGGCATATTGAGTGGCAAAATAATACTGGCATATTGAATGGCAAAATTCTGGCATATTGAGGGGTTAAATGGTGGGATATTGAATGGCAAAATCTTGGCATATTGGGGGGTTAAATGCTGGAATATTGAATGGCAAAATTCTGGCATACTGAGGGGTTAAATGGTGGGAGCCTATGAATAAGCGTGGAGACACGTGAAACGCGTAAGGCATCTGTTTTATCTGTTTGTTATCCCTGATGTTCGTGATGTTTCCTTGATTTAATACAATCCTTTATCATTCAACCTACTCCGGAGTGCATGTCCTTTTGTTGCTCATTTTCATTGGATTACTTAGTGCTGCGGCTACAGCACGGACGGAGCACCCAGTGATTTATACTCGCTGAATGAAAGAAATTTATCAGCATTTCAGTGGAGCCGGCTTGTTTTTTTTTATTTATTTTTTTTCTCTAAAATTAAATGGTGGGATATTGAATGGCAAAATACTGGCATATTTAATGGCAACTGAATGGCATATTTAATGGCAAAATACTGGCATATTTAATGGCAAAATACTGGCATATTTAATGGCATATTATTGGGCAATATTATTATTGGGTGTGGCTTTCTAATGGCAAAATAATACTGGCATAATATTGGGCAAATTGTGGTTTATGAATGACAAACTAATACTGCCATATTATTGGGCAAATTAGCTGTGCCATATTTATGGGCAAACACTGGCATATAAAAGGGAAAACTGGTTTATTTTAATTGGCAAAGTGATGCTGTGGCATGGTCTGTGGGGCAAAATAACATGTACTATGAGGAAAGTTAAATTGGCTAGTTCTGTGGGGCAAAGTGACACAAATCGTGTAGGTGCAATATGAGTTCAAGCCAAGTGCTGTGGGTGCAATATGTGTGTCGCATAATAAATGTAGGTACCATGTGTAGCATATTTATTGGGCCCCATGTGTGGCATAATTAAGGGGTTCTTTTGTGTGGCATAATTATGGGGCGCTTGTGTGTGGCATAATTAAGGGGCGCCTGTGTGTGGCATAATTATTGGGCTCCTGTGTGTGTGGCATAATTATTGGGCTCCTGTGTGTGTGGCATAATTAATTGGGCTCCAAGGTGAGGCATAAATAATGGGGCTCTGGTGTGGCATAATTTTTGGGGCACTGGTGTGGCATCATTTATGGGGCTCTTGTGTGTGTCATAGTTATGGGGCTCCTGTGTGTGGCATAGTTAATGGGCCATCTGACTGGCATTACTAAGGAATCTGTAAAAGAAAGAGACAGCACTAAAATAAACCCCAAAAGAACAAGACATATATTATGAAAATAGTTTATTATACATTACAGAATAAAATATAGATACATATAAGGTAAAAAGGACCACTCAAGTCCAGTACCACAATAAGATAAAATACAAAAAATGGTCACATGGAAAAAATAAAAATGACAAGCAAAATAATACAATATGATATATACAAAGATGGGAAAGAAAATTACATAAAGCTTATTAAGCAGGAAAGGAAGTGTGTATAAGTGTGTGTGTCAATGTGTGTGTTACTGTCTGTGCAAGTTTGTGTACATGAGTGTCTGTGTAAGTGTATCCTGTGTAAGTCTGTAATGGTGGCTGTGTGTGTTATTTATGTGTGTGTGTGACAATGTACAAGGGTGTCTGTAAATGTATGTGTGTAAGGGTGACTGTGTGTATTTATGTGTGACTGTGAGTAAATGTGCTCTTTCCAGGGGCAGACTGACCATTCCGGCACTGCTCGAGGGCCCGGGCCAGAAGGGGGGGGGGGGGGGGGCTGCCATATTTAAAAAAAAAAAAAAAGAAGTGCTGTTGCGCAGATTAGCTTAAAGAAAAAAAAAACGTTGATTGGGTTCTCCCTCCAGTGCCGGCACAACTCAATAGATTTCCTGGGGCCCAGTCAGCACTGTTGCGCTTTAAGAGCGCGAACGGGCCCCGGTGATGATATCAGAGCTGGGAGGAAGCCATCACTTCCTCCCAGCTAACAGAGCGCCATGCGGGAGGAGACCACCGTGGAGGCAACCACTAGACCCCAGGGAAGTCACCCTCCTGCACCTAATAGGTAGGAGGGGGACAATTTTTTAAAACATTTTGTGTGTGTGTGTGTGTATGCGTGTGTGGTATGACTGTGTGTGTGTGTCTGCATGTGTACCTGAACGTTTGTCATTAACATCTCTTTGTCTGCATGGGTATTTGTTTGTATGTGTATCTGAATGTTTGTCATGTGTATCTTAATGATAAACATTCAGACACACATACAAACAGATACCCATGCAGACAAAGAGATACACATGTTAATGACAAACATTCAGATACATACAAACAGATACCCATGTATCTGCATGAGTGTCTGTATGTGTACCTGTTTGTCTGCATGTGTGCCCCTATGTAATTGTATGTGTGTCACTGTTTATATCTGTATGAGTGGATTCGGCCGCCGGGAAAAAAAATCACGCGACCGGATGTGAGGTTACGTCACATCCGGTGACCTGTGTTTCCCTCCTCCGTGCAGGAGGGAACACTGCACGGAGACGTCCAGCCGGGGACACAGAGCAGCAGCCAGGTGGTAAGTACTGAGGGAGGAGGGAAGAATGGGCAAATTGTCTGGGGCATCTGAATGGCACAATATTACTGGACTCTGAATGGTTCAATATTACTGGGCTCTGAATGGCACAATATTACTGGGCTCTGAATGGCACAATATTACTGGCATTTGAATGGCACAATATTACTGGCATTTGAATGGCACAATATTACTGGCATTTGAATGGCACAATATTACGAGAGAGAGAGAAAAAATAGGGAACTACACAGTGTTATGGCCAAATATATATATTTATTTAAAATAAAAGTTTGTGTTGGTCATTTACATCAATATAAAGTTTGTGCTCTCTCCCCCCAATAATGAAATGTGTGTGTCTGCAACAGACATGTCTAAAGGGGAGGAGTTCATAATATAACCACTAAGAAAACTTGCACCCAGGCGCCCTTGACTCTAGGATCAGCCCTGCAGCCCACTCACAAATAGATTTAGTTAAGTGACCCACTGCAGAACAAACCTCTGCACTACGAAATGTTCTATCCTTTTGCACCCAATCTTTTGTAAACTACCCTTTTCTATAGGTTTTTCTGAGTAGCAAAGGAATCACACTCCCTAATCTAGTTAGCACATTGTAAAGTGCTACTGTAGAGAGTAAATGTCGACCAGCACGTGACTGAATAAAGTTCCGATCTGTTGAATATACGCTCGCTAGAGTTGCCGGGAATTGTAGTTCTGTGTTCCTCCATGTGAATTTTGGCATGGTAAATTATTCCTTCAGGCTGCAAGAAGTAATTCGCGTCACTCAGGTGGGTTCATAATGAAGTGCATAGATTTTGTGGCCCGTATGTCTTCTGTTAGTCTCAAGCGGCTATATGCCGCCCAACGAGCAAATATTGCTAACTTTTATCACGCTGTTAAATCCGGCTTCCGACACTGCTTCTCGCCGTCCCAAAGCACGTGGCTGGCAGTGAAACAGTTAACACTTCTGTAGTTCCTCCTCCTCCACTCTGAATACGGAAGTGCTTGAAGCTAATGGGGCTTCTGTGTGTATTCCATATTATATACAACTAATCCTTTAGTAGTCTAGTTGTGCCTGTCCCCATATTACATTACATTTAACATACACATTTGTAATAATGTGGCATTAAAAATTACCTGAAATGTTCCATCAGTAATACATGCACATACCCGGTTTGTGTGGTTCTAGTGGTGGTGGCAGCAGACCCTCCATATATATTATGTAAGTTGTGCTATGGTGTTTAATCATTTGCATATCTAGCAGACACAGCAGTGTATCTGTTTAACGCTGTATAGGATTGATTTTGAAGTCTCTGGTGTTATAGTGTAGTATATCTCATGATGATTCATATGATGACCCTGCTTACCATCTGTTTTATTTTGTGCAGTCTTTCTTGTGTTTAGTGCTTAACCCTTTAAGGACCAGGGATTTTCCTGGGCCAAGGGCCAGAGCATTTTTCAATTTTTAATACGCGGTTTTTTAAACATAATTTTCCTCTCTCTCATTTAACGTACCCATACAAGTTATATGTTGTTTTTTAAAGGACAGTTAGAGCTTTCTTTTGATACCCTATACATAAAAATTATTTACATTTTAGTATTAAAAAATACATATAAAAGAGGAAATTTTTGAGGAAAAAAAGTTTTTCCCCATTATTTTCCCAATAATAAGCTACATAACTAGTGCAACACTAACCCACTTATCCCCCCTAATTAACTAACTAATAAAAAAGAAAAATATTGGTTCCCAAACCCCCCATAACAAAAAAGACAGAAAAAAAACTCTGAAGAGTGCAATGTCAGATCAGTAAAAATCATGCAACAGGCATGCAGGGGTTAAATTTTATTAAATAAATATATTAAAATTACCTTTATTTATTAAAAAAAACTTTATAAATTGTAAAAATTAAAAAATCTGTTAAAAAAAAAAACTAAATGAGGGCCATAAAGTGGAAGGAAACTGATCAGTTAAAAACTGTGATCAGCAATGAAAGGGTAAATTATTATTATTATTATTTTTTTAACCTCTCTGTTTGTTATTTATTTATTTTTACTTACAGGTCACTCTCTGTGCTTCACTATAAGAATGTAAAGCAGAGAGTGAATTAGAGGCAAAGTCAGTGTCAGTGTCACGTTATCACCAAGATCACATACCCGGAAATGCACCGATCGGGTCCATGAGCTTTGCCTCGGGTGCGAGGCTTAGTCCTGGACCTGTTGCAGACTAGCTGGCGGTGCCCACGGAGTTCACCGCCGGCTAGACTGCATGATGAGTTAACTCGTCATAAGGTCGCTAATGGTGCGGCTCTTATGACGAGTTAACTCGTCATAAGGTCGGGAAGGGGTTAAGTTAATAAACTTTACTGTATGGTGCTAAGTGTTTATAGGGTTGCCACTTTTTTTCTCAAAAATGTACCGGTCATATGTGTGGATGGATCCACAAAAGGGTGGGGCCACGATGGGTTGAGCCACAAAGATCCACTCAATGTTCCAATCAGATTGAGCTTCAAGCTCCTTAGGACAGGTGCCTTGAGCTCAATTCTTATTCTCTTTATGCATATACTTCTCGCTGACATGATGTATATTATTTGTATATAATGCCAATGAGAAGTGTGTGTGTGTATGTATGTATATATATATATATATATATATATATATATGAGTATTTAATGCTAGTGTGAAATGTAAACATCATATTTGTGTACAAAACAATAGAGGCTGAACACCATTTATATAGTTTCTCACACACTCAGACACAAGCTGTCCCTTTTTAGTATCCCTCTTCCTCCCTTTAGTGTTTCACTCTTTCTCCTCTTTAGTGTCTCTCCCCCTGGAGTCTCTGACACCCCCCCCCCCCCCCCCCCCACACCGAATTAGAGTTCAAGCTTTATTGCCAAAATTAATCACATTAGAATATAAGCTTTATTTATTGTGGTATAGAGAGTACTGTGAGTATGTGCCTGTATGTGCGACTGTAGGTGTGTCTGTATGGGAATTGCTCACTATGTTCGCAAAAAGAAGACAAATAAAACTAAAAAAAAACTTATTTGAGCATTTTCTAATTCTGCTTTCTATTGGGGAAAAAACATAAACATTCAGTGGGTGAAATTCTCAACGCATACGGAATGGTGAATCGGTTGCCTCACCTAGACGAGCTCAAATTATTTTTTTTCTCCATGACATCCTTATGTCATGAATAACAGGTAGAGGATTTACCACACTACCATATTCTCTACCTGTTGAGTCTTTCCAGATATAGAATATATCAAGTATATGAGGGTTGAAGCGTAACATGAAGATAACACAGGTAAAACAAATATATAGATCATGTTCCATCATCTCTTTCAACTTCATAGATCAGTGTGATCCCCAATACTTACTACCCACTAGCTAAGCTAGTTTAGGATCTTCCTTTTGAAGTACTTTTGCCACTTTCAAAATTAGCCAGTAAATATTGTTGAAGCAATAAATGGTGATGTTTGTATGTTTTTCTCATTTTTACAGAGCAGGAAATGAGGCGTATTTCAATGATACATATTCTCTCGAAGATTAGATACCAATCCTCACTAAGTCAGACATCTGGTATTCCATGTCCTGTGAGTAATGTACCGGGTTATGTAATTTGAAAATGGATGGTTTTATACAAAGATAGTATACTGTAGTGTCCTTAAAGGACAACTATAGCAAAACATTTACTTATGTTTAATTGAAAGATTGTATCAAGTGTAGATGATAGATAAATACATAATTTAATGAAAGAATATAAATAAAGTGCTTTACCGAGCCTGCTTTACTCCAAATAGTCATCTCAGGGTGCAGACATGTTGCTTAGAATCTTGGATCAGATCTTCACTCATCTTGGTTCAGATGAAGAAAGATCTGACCAAAAATTCTAAACAAAATGTCTGCCTCCTGGTAGATCTATTTGGAGCAAAGGTACTTAATCTGTATTGTTCCATTAAAGCATTTCCATATAAAATGCCTACACTTGATACAATCTTTCAAATAAGTACAACTTAATTTTTTTAATTTAAAGTTGATAGCTTTAAAGTGATACTGCATGGCCTTTGCTACCTACATACAAGGGTAGGCACCAGCATTGTTCATAGTGAACATTTGCTGACTTTGTGATGGGCAATTCAATGGTGTTCTGTAGACCTTGCCATGGACACTGGGATCCCTGCCTACAAATATCATGCTCTGTCCATTAAGAAATTATAATATTGATATATTATTGTTAATCACTGTGGGCAACATTTTGTTATGTGTCATAATAAAAACTGTGGACACTGATGTGGTAATGGTCTACGGGTGCAAGAGGAGTAAACATAGAAACATAGAAACATAGAATGTGTCGGCAGATAAGAACCATTCGGTCCATCTAGTCTGCCCAATTTTTTTATTTTTTTTTTGAGTACTTTTATTAGTCCCCCGTTCCCGGTCTTATAGCTAGGATAGCCTTGTGTCTATCCCACGCATGCTTAAAATCCTTGACTGTGTTTACCTCTACCACTTCTGCTGGCAGGCTATTCCATACATCCACTACCCTCTCAGTAAAGTAATACTTCCTGATATTACTTTTAAATCGTTGCCCCTCTAATTTAAGACTATGTCCTCTAGTTGTGGTAGTTTTTCTTCTTTTAAATATACTCTCTTCCTTTACTGTGTTGATTCCCTTTATGTATTTAAATGTTTCTATCATATCCCCCCTGTTACGTCTTTCCTCCAAGCTATACATGTTAAGATGCTTTAACCTTTCCTGGTAAGTTTTATCCTTTAACCCATGAACCAGTTTAGTAGCCCTTCTCTGAACTCTCTCCAAAGTATCAATATCCTTCTGGAGATAAGGTCTCCAGTACTGCGTACAATACTCCAAGTGAGGTCTCACCAGTGCTCTGTACAATGGCATGAGCACTTCCCTCTTCCTACTGCTAATACCTCTCCCTATGCAACCAAGCATTCTGCTAGCATTTCCTGCTGCTCTATTGCATTGCCTACCTACCTTCAAGTCCTCTGAAATTATTACTCCTAAATCCCTTTCCTCAGATGTTGAGGTTAGGACTGTACCAAATAGTCTATATTCTGCTTTTGGGTTTTTACGCCCAAGGTGCATAATCTTGCACTTGTCCACATTAAATGCCAGTTGCCACTGCTCTGACCATAGAGTTGCCATAGTGCTAATTCAGTCTGAGGTAAGCCCTGTGACCATTCCCACAATTACTACTCAGTTATATGTTTCCATTTATATTAGATAGCTATCTTTTCTTATTCATTCCAAGGTGTTTAATGCACATTTCTTCTTGTTAGAGTGGGACAGAAATGGATGAAGAGTCGTCTCTGGAACCCAGTTGTAATAAGGAAATGACTCATGACGTTTTAGAGAAGTCTAATAGCAACCATCCAATTCCAAGAAAGAAATTTGCTCTATTGATGGCATATTCTGGCAGTGGGTATTATGGCATGCAGGCAAGTGTGACAAAAATATATTCATGAATAAACACCAGATTTATGATGTTTTATGATTTTTTTTTTTTTAGTATTTTTATTTATAAAACTTAGTATAATTATATGACATAGCTGTCAGTAGATGGTATTGCTCAAACCTATCTTCGCAAAAAGAATTGTAAGTTTTACAGTTTGTTCACTTTTGTTCTCAACCTATAGTGAAGACACTGACATTTTTTTAAGAACTTGGGATATTTGAACGTTGCCAACATGTGGTGCTTCTTCTGCGCAGGTGAATCACAGTACACCACATTTCCCAACGATTGAATCAACACTTCTGTCGGCTCTATTTAAGGCCAACTGTATTCCTGAGAATTACTCATCACATATGTATCGACTGCAGTTCCAACGCTGTGCTCGTACTGACAAGGTAAGATTGAATAATAAATGGTTTCCTAAAGTGTACTCAGTTCAACACAAAGTACTGGAAAGCAAATACAGGTAAGAATAAATTAATCTACCCATTGGCCAAATATAGTTTAAATGTTATTACCTGTTTTTATTTATTTATGTTTGATTCTATTATGGAAGCAAAGGTTAAAAGGGCATTTACCCTAGCTTAGAGATTATATTGCACATACTTTTTAAGATCCATGCCATGTATTCCATTCACAGGAGCATCCATGCTTCCCAGGTCGCTTCCTGTCACCCTCTGCAATTGGTTTAGGGGATCCCAATAAGACTATATTTAAGAGTGAGGGTCTTTCTCTACGCTAGACCGAGATTCTCAGAACCAGATGCATGCAACAGATGCAGTTAACAAGAGGCTAGTCGGATTTGCAGACCATAACACTGATCCTGTGAGAACCAGCCCACAGATAGACTAACGCTGCCTCTGCCGAGAGGCATGGCTAAGTGCCAACTCACAAGTATCTATCTGAAAACTTACTTGCACGGTTTACAGAGAACAAGGACTTTTGCTTCTAGTAAAGAAGCAAAATTCCTAAAAATACTCTAGCTCTACATTTATCCAGGAGAACAGAGTATTGAAGAAAATGTGTCTGAGCACCATAAGATAGGTGCAATTTCAGTAATTAGGAGTTGGCAAAACGGTTTCCTTTTTAAAATTAAGTTTTTAAGAATTAAATAAGCCACCTGCTAGGCAAGTGATATCAGTTACAAAGCAGTGTCCAACATAATACATTGATGTGTATTTTTATTTATGACTCTTTAATTCTTCATTTTAGGGTGTCTCAGCTGTTGGTCAACTAGTGTCTACCAGACTACTAACATCCTGCTCAAACCCAGTTGTTGAAATCAACTCTCATCTTCCACCTGAAATCCGCATAATCGGTACTGGACAATTACCTGATTAGTTGAGGAATGAAACTGATTGCTTGTTGATTGTAATTTATTTTTTATTTTTTTTATACAGATATGAAACGAGTGACTAAAGGGTTTAATTCTAGAGACTTGTGTGATGGTCGGACATATTCTTACATGCTGCCTACTTATGCACTCTCAGCCTGTGATAACCCTACTCCTGACCCTAATTTCCGTCTGCCCCGGGAAGATTTTCACAACATTAACAGATTTCTTTCTTTCTATAAAGGAACGCATAACTACCATAACTTTACCACCAAGAAGACAGCTGAGGATCGCAGTGCCTACAGACATATGTTTTCTGTGTCCTGCTCTGAACCCTTTGTTCTCCAGGGCATTGAGTTTGCTTCTATACTTTTTACAGGACAGAGCTTCATGATGTACCAGATCCGAAAAATGGTCGGTATGATCATAGCCATAGCAAGAGGCATTGTCTCTGCTGATTTCCTGCCAAGCTTTGTGCAAATGGACAAGTACAGTATACCTACAGCTCCTGGACTAGGCTTAGTATTGGAGCATGCTCACTTTGAGAGATACAATAAACAATATGCTGACGATGGGTTACATGAAACACTTAGATGGGAAGAGTCTTTGCCTGTTATAGATGCATTCCGGGAGGAGAATATAATTCCAGTTATAGTCCAAGGAGAGTTAGAAGACTTTTCCATGTGTTTGTGGCTTGACAAACTTAACCAACACAATTTTCTGCCATTTCTAATAAATTATTGATGCAAGTGTATGTACATATTGTGGCAGTGTGAGTGAACATCACTATATTAGCCCCAGAATGGCACTTTCAGTTGATTTTATACACCTGTGGCAATGGGTCTGATTGAATTCCCTAATTAAGGTGTGTCCCAATTCTTTTGTCCATATAGTGTATAGTGCCTTGGGCAAGCACCGGGTATTAGAAATGGTGTGGGTGGTTATTATCTATTCTTATTCTGCAGGCCTTGGACAAATATTTATTTTCAGTGTATGGGGGGTTAATTAAACCACCATATGGCAGGCTCCCATCCTTGATCTCAATAATGGGGAGGCAGGGAGCTAATAAGCAGACTCCCAGCCCTGTTAATAATAGCAGGGAGCCAGGAC
This sequence comes from Pelodytes ibericus, assembly GCA_036172795.1. Lineage (NCBI taxonomy): Eukaryota > Metazoa > Chordata > Amphibia > Anura > Pelodytidae > Pelodytes > Pelodytes ibericus. The sequence continues at coordinate 169,019,454 of CM069858.1, forward strand.
CACTTGCGCTGCCCCCACATATTTATGATTGGTGCAGCTCCTGGCACTATTTTAATTATAGGGGAACAGGGCTACTTGGCCTGTCCCCCATATTTGTTAGGGTTCCAGGGGTCCTTTACAGAGCACCCGGGAACTGTTTTTGACAGTGGTAGTATTTGTTTTTTAACTTGACCTCTGATCTTTGAGGTTGAGTTTGACTTGTTCTCAGAGGTTCGAGTTTGACCACCTCTCATCTCGTCTTGCAAAAATTGTTAGCAAATAGCATTTTGCGAGGTCGAGATGGGGGTGAGTGTGTTTGAGCTTAGAGGGCGAGATTAGTGCTAATTTCGACCTCCTCTATTTAGTGAATAGACCCAAACGTATGTGCTGACAGTCAGAGTTTACAGAGTGTGTCTGTTGATGTCTAATGGCTGCTGACTGTCTCTCTGCTCATGCATGTAATCCCTGGAGTGGACCAAGTTAGGATGCCCATTATTGATTATGTAAACGAATGAGGGTCTCTTACTGCAACAGTCAGTAACCGGATCAGACTCCATGTTTCACAGTAAAGCAAACAGACTGCTGGTGAATGCATACAATTGCATTACATATATAACAGGTGGGTGAGAGTGTACACTAAGGACTTTGATACTATTTCATCCAACATACAGGGTTTTCTTTATGATATTACCACCATAGCACTGGGCGTAATTATAAAGGTTATTCTTAACGTAAGGGTGTTAATAATGGCTTGTTTTGCAGTATTTCCTACCTTAAATCCTAAATAATTAAAAAAAACTTTGGCACATTTCTAATGGAATTCTCTGCTCTAAAAAATCAAAATGGATCAAGAATTTGTGCCCTGCAAATTCCATGAAGCGCAATGATCTTCAATATTAAATTTGTTGAAGTCAGCGGTTTATTGGGGAAATTAAAAGTTGGTCGAATATGGTTTTTTTCTGCTTAGCAAATGATGAGTGACCACAAAACATGGGCGCTAAAGAATGAGATTTAGTGAATACATTGATAGGTATCTACTGCAAACTTCTCATTCCCTTCAATACAAACACATTATCTCTGCATCAAGCAACCAATACTGTGATCTAGTAGTGGCATTGTTTGCGGCAGTTCTCCTTAACCTTATTGCGGGGACCACCATAGGCTCTTTCCCTCCCCCCACCTCATTTCACCAGCATGTGAAGGTGGCTGGGCTTCACATAGACATGCAGTTGGATGGTCTACCTAGCCAGTGCCTCTGCCAGCAACTTTTTTTTATTTTTTTTTTACATTTATATATTTTTTGGAGGGATCCTGGCTGGGACCCCCAGGCCACTTACAGGGTAAGGTTTGTACTCCCCCTGATGGTGACCCTGCTTTAATAGAACACTATACATGAAAGTAACTTACATCTGATAACATACATGATACACCTGGTAGCATTTAACTAGTGCATTGTACAGGGTTTTTTTGCAAATAAATGCATCTAGATAATCTTTTGGAATGTCAAGGTTTCCTGTTCAGACCTCATTTGTTTTTATTGCAAGAGGATCTTCCACTTATTTTTACTGGTCACTTGACCTTCAGTGTAAAGGAGTGGATGGGTGACACTACTGCAGCTTCATGCAGTCTTCACACACCTTCATGCAATGTTTACATCCACGCCTTATTATGATCTTGCTGTGGATTGCTCACGGACAAATTACATGTAGCTACTGATGGCAGTAGCTCAGAAAAGAAAATAGTAATACAAAAAACAGCCAGTCTACATGTATTTTTTCTGTGTTTAAGTTCTATGCCATTTATGTGTCTTAGATTCTATTTATGCTCTGCTAATATTATATATTAGTTAGGGACTTGCCTAATGTGGGGTTCCTTGACGTGGTTGGCAAGCTAACATCTAAATTCGCCAATTTGTTGAACCAATCCCCCCCCCCAACTTGGGGTCCCAAACCTTCAAGGGAGTGCAGTTACCCAGCACCAGGTCCCTTACCCCGTGAGTTATAATCAGAGCTTCGGAAGTGAAAAAAAATTCACTTCCGATGCTCTGAATATGTTGCTTGACCCTAGAGGCAGTCAGCAACATTGCAATAGAAAGAGAAAAAAAACCCAATAATCTTAAAACTAGGAATAGGGTAAGATTAGCTGTTAGGGTTAAAATTAGGTTAAATTAGGGTTGGCATAAGGGATAGGGTTAAAATTTAAATATATTAAGGGATAGCATAAGGGTTAGAGTTGAAGTTAAATTTAGGGTTGGGGTCAAAAGGTCAATAAAGGAAAAAAACACTTTTTGGTTTTTGCCCCATAACTCGCAAAAAAAATGCAGAAAAACATGGAAACATGCATATTTATGAAGTCGGGACAACATTTAGAAACTTTTTAGATGTTTTTTTTTTTAAATGATTGTATTTATGTAAATTACAGTTTAGGTCAAAGTTAGAAAAAGTGTTTTTTTTTATTTCTTCATCATATTTTATGATTTTTCTGTAGTAAATTATAAAATATGATGAACATAATGGTATCTAATGAAAGCCCTTCTTATGACGATAAAAACAACATATAATTTGTGTGGGTACGTTATGTGAGAGAGAAGAAAATAACAGCTAAACACAAACACCCCAGAAGTCACCAAGGAAAAGTCAAGGTCAAAATGACTTATCACTAAGGGGTTAATGAATGCAATTTGAAGGCAGAATCTGTCACATGTAGACCTTCTACTTTGAGTTTTCATCACCTTTGATATTATTTGTGTAATTCAACTTTCCCCATTCCTAAATTATGTTATTTCTTACAGTTCCTGTATTAACTCTTCTTTTTACATAAAAGTGTAAAGAAATAACAAGTTACGTTTACTATCACCTGGTACTATGTATGTACTGTATGGGAAGTGCATTGTACTGTCATTTGTAAGTGGAAGGCGGGGAGAAAGAATGGTCTACATGAGGTGAGGGGTGGAACAAACCTTAAATACCGCCCATCTACAACTGAACACTTGTCAACCTCTTACAGCAGAAATTACACCCGGGCTGCCAATATACTGAATCCTTTATCAATGGAGTACACAGAGTTAGCCAGATCGGCAGCTGATAAACTACTATCCTACAGCAAGGACCCGGGTGGCTGGAAATGCTGCAAGAAAACTGTGAGCAATAGATGTGTGTCACGGTGTATGTGTGCTTCTCCTGCAGTGTTGTGTGTAATTGTGGGTTATGGCTGCCAAGTCACTATATAAAACTTGTTTGCATGTATTGCTGTAATACAACGTTCCATGTAATCTATTGTAATGGAGATTGTTTGCATTACATTTCCTTGTGGATTTTAAACGATTGTTAGATGGAGGCCATGCAGCTATTTCTGGGCTACTCCCCAAAGCATCATCGGCAGCCAACCGGCTGAGGATGTTATGAGTTGTAATTTAGGAGCAGTTTATTCAGAGCCCTGGTTACAGCCTTTTTCTGCCCGGCACAGTATGATTTGTTGCATGGTTTGTATGATCCTATTGTTAATGTAAGGCACAGTGTTGTAGGCAATAATTGTGCAATATTACTTTTATAGTCATGTCAGATCCTAGAGTCCTGTAATTGGTTACTGTAGTCAGTGACGTATGGTCATGCAGTAACTCTAAAATGAGGTGTGATGTTTGCACATATTTTAACATACACTATTCTTTTATAACATCAGTCATTAAGCAGTGTGTATTGCATTTCAGTATGCTATAAACACGTTATCAAGTAATTAAAAGAAATAAAACAGTTTTATATTGTTTTGAAAAATAAATATTTTTTATACAGTCCTGAGGGACGGTAAATAAATAAATAGTAACTCTATAAATATATATACACACACATTTTTTAATATTTGTTTTTCATTAAACATTTAAGTCATTTAATAGAACAGGTCCACATATATGTTTTGTATTGTTAGTAAATGTAAAGCCATCTGAAGAAAACAAAATAAACTTCACAAAATCTGACAATAGCAAATACAAATAGTTTTGTAAATATGTTCACATTTTTTTAACTGTATAAAGGGTTGAAGTATGTGTGATGTAATATATATATGTGTGTGTGTGTGATATATATATATATATATATATATATATATATTTGTGTTTTGTGAAAATACATTTTCTGCATTAATTTCACATATTTTAGCAATCTTTAAAAAAAAATAAAAAGTACAACATGAGTATAGAAGACTATCAGAGGGAAAAGTTAATTTGAAGGCTGAAATGTGTGTCTTTTATCTCCCTTGTACAATAGTTATACAAGATTAAGGTTTGGTTGTTGTTATTACTGGAAAATTTGAGTCTATTCACAAATCAAGTCACGTGAATGTCAAAAATCAGGAATTAATGACTCCCAAAACAATTCTCCAACTTGTCCATGTTGAAAGGTCAGATATTAAAATTGCAGATATTTTCTGTATGTTTTACATGTTTCTAATATATTTCTAATGAACTTATTTTTCCTTTAATATCATTTTTAGTACTCCTGTAGTTTTACATTAAAAATAATTTCACATCGGCCTCTAAATTTAGAAACATCCAATAAGAGGAGAGAGACATAACGTTTGCTATGGCAGTATCAACAACTCTATTACACTATGGGGGTCATGTACTAAACCAGTGCAGTGGATATATATATATATAGGAGCAATTTCTGAATATTTGTAACATTTTAGGACCTACTCAGGTAGCTCCGATTTTGGAAACAAAAATGAAAATAAATAAATAAATATATTTGGGCCACTCTGAGACCACTGATCTGATCTCGAATCAGAACAAAAGAATTGGCCAATGGAGTAGCCTCGATCCTCCCATAGAAGTCATTGGGAAGACTTCAGCTATAGCCAAAGTATTCCTGAAATGGGCCAAAATTTAATAAAATTAAAAATAATATAATACATTAATGAGTTAATGTTAAAAATGCATATATTAATATAATATATATATATATATATATATATATATATAACTATATATAATAAATAATATGTAACATTAATATATTATATGTGTATTATAATTATTTTATTTTGTGATGCATTATTTAATTTAACTGTTTAATTTTAAGTTCAATCCTCAAGCTAAAATATTCACAAACATGCAGTACTTCCCATCAATATTTTTCTCTGCCACTGTAGGTAGAACTGGCGGATTTTTGCTGTTCCTTGTCAATTCACCGCAGTTCACTTTTTTGTGAATAGACCCCATTATGGGAGTAGTCCTGGTGTAACATGTGTGGGGAGTTTTCCTGGTCTAACATGCATACAGCCCTTAGGAATACACAATAATTAACTGCATTTTGTTTTCTGTGGACAACTCCCTTTCATTTAACTTTGAAAACATTTGTTTTTGGTTTACAGGAAGCAGTTTCTGTGTACTGGAGACCCTCATCTGAATTTGCTGGAAACCTGTAAGTAATTGATATTGGTATTTTTTAATTTTGTGAAAAATAATTCTACTTTAGGAATCCCGGGACAGAAAACACTGCTATTGATTCATACAGTAAATGCTCAAACATAAAGTCATCTTGTATTCAAGATCGCTTTGTAATCAGTCCTCAAGAGAGAAGTCCCATTTGAAGAGGTCCCCCTCTGAATTGCATGTAACTGGAGCTCACCGAGCAAGGAGAGTGTGGGCAGAGCAATGTCTGTGTACTCAGACGACGTTCAGATATACACTGTGGCACTGCCACTAGATACCAAGGAAAGTTCTCATGGATGAGCAGCAAGTCCATATGGATGTTTTATGGGTGCAGGGAGTCTGTATAGTAGTATGTAGTGAGTCTGTAAAGGTGCTGTATGGACCCATATGTGACAGTTCAGCGCCCGCTTCATTGTGAGGCCTATTTCGAAGCATTCAGTGCACAGCCTTTCAGCAAGATGACTGTTCAGCACGGCACTTATTACAGCCGGTGGCACCTTCACCACATTAGTGTTTTAAGGGTTCATTTAGGATTGGCTTAAGGTTAGTATTAGAGATCAGTTTTAGGGTTAGGGGTAAGTATTAGGGCTTGGGGTTAGTTTTAGGGTTAGTATTTGGGTTGGGGATTAGTATTAGGGCTCTGGGTTAGGGGGGGTTAGAGGGGTTAATTTATATGGGGGGCTACTACTTTCTATTTATTGGTGTTGACAGTTAAGCGCTGAAACGGCCACACTGTACTATGACAGACCCAGTATGGATGCAGTGGCAAGTTCATATGGGTACAGTGGCAAGTTCTTATGAGTGTTGTATGGGTTTATGCAGTAGCAAGTCCATATGGGTGCAGTGGCAAGTCACGTGGATTCAGTGTGGGTGCAGTAGCAAGTCCATGTGGATGCAATATGGGTGCATTGGCTGCCCATGTAGGTGGAATATGGGTGCAGTGGCAGTACATGTGGGAGCAAAATATTTGACCTGTGAGTGCTGCAATGTGGTGCTTTGGTTGCAATCTAGTGTTGTGGGTACAATGGCAAGCGATGTAGGGGACAATGAACAGTTATAAAAACAATAAATGCTTTTTTATTTAGAATGAAAAAGGTTTACATGTGAAGTAATGTTTAATAGCAAAACGTTTCCCCCCCTATATTTAGCCGCCTTTTCTATTTTTCACTCATTAAGATACAAAGTTGGGAGGTCCCCTTTATAATTATGGTCGCCTTATATTCTAGCAAATACTGTAATATAACAGTATTTATTGGGGTGACATATATGAAGTATAAAATAAATGATATTATGTGCAGGCTATTTTGGCAATGCAAGGGTTAACAGGGGAGACATAGCGTGATTCTGAGCATCTCATGCTCATTGGGATGTGTGTGAGATATACTCCGGTATGGCTTCCACTCTTCTGAGGGTAATAGGTAGCAATAAATGTAAATGGAACTTCCAAAGAGGAGAAATACACACCACGAAATTAACAAGGCAAGTATTTAATATAGAAAAAATCCACTCTAACTTTGAGGTACAAAAAGGTTGCGTGTAAATATTAAAACAGAGTTTTTGAACCCCACTAGTGCTGCCAGTACTACCGCGAATTGGACTCCTCCCCCCCACCCCCATTTCCGTAGCACGATGTCATCACTGGTACTGCGCGTTTCGCTGAGAAGCTTCGTCGGGTACATGACTACCTCCTCCTCTTTCCGTTCTTTTAAACTGCTTAATTACACAGCTGATGTTTATTGCAATAGACGCAAATCTTATTTAACCCTATTGTATCTCTGTGTATCTAGGTTCATAATGTCAATACATTCAACAAGTATAAAACTTTTGTCAGACAAAAAACACTCCTCACTAAAAGATTATTCTTACATCATTGGTGCAGAATAAAAACTACAAAAATGCATCTAATTAATCCTTCAAAAAGCTTTGCTCACATATGCAAAAAGACTTCTATAAAAAAAACATGTTTACAAAAATTTTTTTTAAAAATACCGTAGACAAAATTCCCAACTTCAATTTATGGGCCTCAAATTCATAAGAAAACCCTGGCGCAAGGGGGAGGGAGATTTTATTAAACTATTGGGTCAGGGGGAAATGAGGATGATATATAATTTAAAATCTACAACCCCAGGGTCTTAACAGTGATTTTGAGCTGTATAATTTCTTAAAGAACCTTCTGTGATTTAATCTTAGGATTTATTATAATGTGTCTTTTTTTTCCTCTCTTTTAGATCCACACACTCCAATCAAATGTATATTTCTTAAATATATCATATCTGGTTAAATGTATTTTGTTTTTATCTTGTGCGTGCAATAATTAATTAATCATGTACTATTTGTTTAACGTCTATTTTTAATGAAACTTTTTGTAAACATGTTTTTTTTTATAGAAGCCTTTTTAATGTACGGTAATTAAAGAACATTTTGGGAGAGAATGTGATGTATCTTAATGTAACTAAATCCATCAAAGGCAATGGGAAATGACAATTGGGATATTAAACATCTGTCAGCTCTGATGAAACCTTTCTATCTGCACTTGCAGAAATAGAACAAGAGACCTTCCCTTTTAAATACAAGTAGAGGCAAGGGAGGGTTGGCAGATTTTGTCCCTGGGGAAAAAAACAATTTGGTGGATTATGCTACAACTACTTCAGCCCACCTGTTATCATCAGAGAGACGTTGTTGATAGAGAAAGTAGAGCAATTGGTAGAAAAGTAGTGAAGCCGCAGCCTATTGAGTCAATTTAGAGTGCAACCCAGGCAGCAGTTGCCCATCTACCCCCCTTTGCCAGCCTTCCCCCCGGTAGAGGGCATATAGCTAGGGTTTCCAATACTTTAACTTCTTCTGGTATGGTGCAAACCATTTTTGACACCAAGTCTTTACATTTAATACTGTCTAATATGACGTTTCTGGCCAAATGTGGGAGATTCCTTCCATAATTCTAGATAGAATTATATTTCATTTACTCCATTGCAATCCTCCAATATATATTAGCTGCGTGTCCTTGCACTTACAAGCATTTTGATAACATTGCCTGTAGAAATGTATAAAATCAGTTCACAGTGTAAATAAGAATGTATAGCTACTCCAGTAATCTTCGCTAAAGTCAACAAACAGTTGATACATTTTTTTTTTTTTATTTCAGATACAAAGGGGAAGCTATAATCCCAGCAAAACCCGAGCATGTTTGGGAATGTTTGAAACCAGAGCCTGGTGGATTGAGAGTCAAATGGGATAAAAATGTAGAAGACTTTCAACTTATAGAAGCAGTTGCAGATGTGAGTACAAAAGGGTGACCCATCACGGTGTTAAGTGACCCTAAAAAGGTCTGCAGAAATGTTGAACACTGCTGATGGAGGCTATCTAACCAACAGTGACAATACCCAGTACAGTGACAGGTGACATGAGACTTTATTTACAGTTGGAAAGGAACATGATCTCAAGAGGCGCTGAATCCCTTTTTTAAATATGTCTGTGGTTTCACATGTGTTTTACATCACCTGTGATCTCATATGCAAATTAACTACTTTTCAATGGGAAATGTGTAATTTGCAAATCAAGCTACAGAGGATGTCATAAGCAGGAATCACATTTAACTCCTTCATGTCGTTAGGACGTACTATGCCGTCCTGACTTTAAGTGCCATAAAGTCGTTAGGACGGCATAGTACGTCCTTTGTTAAACAGCTCATCGCGGCTCCCCGCGATGAGCTGTTTTCGGATCCCGCTGCAGGCACTTGCAGCGGGATCCCACCTGTCATCTGAGGCCACTTTGAGTGGCCTCAGTCCGACAGGGAAAATGTAGCCGGTGCTCAAAGCGAGCACCGGCTACATTTTTCTAAATCGCGCCATGCCCGAACTTCCGGGTTCGGGCACGCCTCCGTGACGTCACACGTGACGCCCGGAGGTCTCGCAATATTTTGGCAGGGACCCACAGGGTCTATTAAGACCCTGATCGGGTCTCTGCCAGAGTGTTCCTGGCTACCGATCACCTTGTGATCGGTGGCCAGGAACAATTTGTGACGTTTTGGTGCTTGCGTCGTTTGGGACGCAAGCACCTAGCGTCATGAAGGGGTTAAAATACATGTTTCTCTTAATTTATGCATTTCTTTGTAATTCTGCAAACACAGTGGGGTCTATTGAATGAATTAACTTATCTCGTGTCATTGAATCCCATAGACTGCAATAGAAAAACTTGAGTAAAAAAAAATAATTTGTGATGTTTTGTGTTATTATTGAATCAAACCCAGAGGTTGCGGTGAAGTGAAGAACCGTCCCATCCCTGCCTGAATGGCCCAATTAAAATGGACATTCGGATCATTGAAATTATCTGAATTAGGGTGAGATTTGCAAACGGAGCCCTTCTTTGTATGTCCTAGTATTTTTGAGTCTTTATATGACTTCTGTACTTTACCAGCTCCTGGCCTATTTTTGTGCCTCTCACCTGACCATCAACCCCGTGTGCATCAGTATTTAAATTCCAGTGTTAGAAATGCAGCTAAAATGCGGATAATTCAGCAATATTGTGTAGTAGGTAAAAAGGCTAACTTATATAATTAAAAACACACCTTTACTGCATTTCAATGAAATTAAAACAAAAATTGTTTAAAAAATGTTAACTGCTTCATCAAATTCATCAAATGTACTGCCTAGTACTGCCTAGATTCCGAGGATTCCGAGGATCACAAAATGGAATATGTTTATTTTGCGTAAGGATCACAATATTATCCAATATCAGCTCTGAAAATGCAGGAGATCTAACCCATAGCTTTTTCTTCTTTAGGACATTTCTGTATGTCGGACTGTAACACCTTCCGCTGCTATGGGTATTATTGCACCACGGGATTTTGTAGATGTAGTGCTAATTAAACGCTATGAGGATGGCTCAATTACATCTAATGGTAAGTAGGGACCCAAATAGGAACATATTTTTATTCTAATGATGAATTATTTTTGCTAAGCATGATTCATTCAAGTCTACATGGCAACTTTTCTGTTGGCATTGACCTGTATGCACGAGGATAGGTAGGGCAGTTTGGGCAGTATCTGTGATTCCTCCATTCATGTTCCATTCAACTCAGCTTTGTGCTGAGACACAATTAGGACATCATCATCCATTCTATTGTGTCTAGTACAACTGGGTTATTAAGAGTCTTCTCTGGACTGAAGAAGAACCATATTGTCAGGATTGGGTTAGGCCTGCCACCACGCACTGGCAAAAAAACAGGAGACTGAATAAGCCTTGGGAAGCGGGGACTCCTTGGGTAAAACAAATTGACCAATTCAATGGTTAGTAAAGTGGACTAGGGGAAGAGGCCTGATCTCTGAGATGGGATTGTGTTACTGGTGTATTAATGAGCACCCAAATTACTAAACTGAGCAAAAACAGGAATGAAAAAACACACGACTTCTTCATATGCTGCTGTCGACAAGCGAATGAAGAAAGCCGGAAGCCAATTTCCTTTATTTCTACATGCTGGTTTATGAACCACAGCGGAGCTACAGCACTCTATGGTCACAGTTTTTACATGGAATCAGGTAGGATGTCCAAATTGCGGACGTATTTTGAGGAACATAAATTCGGAGGCAAATTGAGTAGACCCTTTAGTGTTATATAATATACTGTTAAGTCATTATCTCAATTAATATTCAATGAAGTTGAAACTATATCTATTCTCTGACCCTTCCTCTCTGCATGTTAATTAGTGAAGAAGTCTCGTACTTTGTCATTGATTTTTTGCGCACTGAAAAAGAACCATGGCGGGGATGTATAAACGTGGCACACAGATATTGGGCCTAATAGTGGTGAATCTCAGAATGCACCAATATATAGCGCTAACTCCCAACAAAGTTGTGGTTCGCTCTGGCACTATTGGCTAACAAGCATTTTTAATTTCTAATAAAAATGTTCACCTGAAATTACACTAAAAATCTCACCTGGGTGGCAGAGTTGTATTTTACTGTTCTGATAAATGCGTGGCTCCCGTTTATAAATCCCCCCCTCATGTATGTAAACCAACACACTTGCAATCAGTGTTCACTCTAAGCACTTCCTTTGGGAGCATCCTGTAAGGAAAGCAATTCATAAAGGTATCTTTATAACAACCAAACATTTCACGTTTCCAAAGAACAAAGGTTCTCAAAAAGTGCTTCATGTGGACACTGCTCACAGTATTCAAATAATTTCATTATATAAGCTAATCATTTGTAATTTGTTTATTAACCTCAGTGGTGGCATGTTGCTTTGTACTGTGGTAACTACCGTATTTGCTCTTATAAGACACCCCTGATTATAAGACGACCCCTCAAACTTTGCATATTCCTTTAGAAAAAAACTAAAAGCCTGAATATAAGACTAACCTATAGGAAAAAAGTTCAACTTGTATATATTCACATGTAAATTGCTTTTTTAATAAAAAATTGTGATATCAAAAAATGCATTTCTTATTTTTATTTCCTTTTTATGTGCCAATGCTGCCTCTCTCTTTCCCTTGCCCCCAGCTTTGTCTCTCCCCCCCCCCCCCCACTTAGTGTTGCCTCTCTCTCCCCGTCCCTTTGTCTCCCCCCTCGCTCCCCTTGTCTGTCTCTGGCCCCCCCCTCCCCTTGTTTCTCTCTGCCCCCCCCCCTCCCCTTGTTACTCACTGTGCCCCCCCTCCCCTTGTCTCTCTCTTCCCCCCTCCCTCCCCTGGTTTCTCTCTGCCCCCCCCCCCTCCCCTTGTTACTGTCTGTCGTCCGTCTCCCCCCCCCCCTTGTCTTTCCACTCCCCCTCACCTATTTCTTGCTCCCTGGTGGCTAGTGGGGGCATCCAGGGGATGTCATCCTCTATGCTGCCTGACACTTCCGTCTATTATGACGGACAGCCGGCTGCCCGATTCTCCTGGTGGCTAGCGGGGCAGCGGAGGATGTCCGCTGACCGCCGGGACTTTTATGATGAAGCCGGAAGTACCCGGGCGGCAGCAGGGGGAGTCTGCGCTCATTGCGCAGACATCCACCTGCTGTTAGAGAGGGGGATCCAGGTCCCCTGCAGCTCTGTGGGGGACCTGGATCCCAGGCCTATAATCGAGCAAATACGGTATGATATAAAGTATTCTGATATCTTCCAGCGTGATATGTTAGATGTAACGATCTAAACCATCATTTCCTTTTAGCAACAAATGTAGAACATCCGGAGTGCCCACCTCAGCGAAGCTTTGTCAGGGGATTTAATCATCCATGTGGCTGCTTCTGTGTTCCCATTCCCGGGTAAGAACATTGGATTGTTTTTTTACATACTGACATCAATATCAAAGAATCTGCACATCAAATAAACAGTTCAAGTAAAAGGCCATATTTACAGTTCAAGTGTCATTATGCCCCATTTTCCATGTTATTTATTTAGCTATTTGTTGTATGTTTTTTTCATGCGTGTACATTCGCAATATTCAGTTTTTCTAGTATTTTTTATATTGTATTGTTGGTTGGTTTGATCAGTAGATGATAAGTCTGTAGCTGTTTTACCACAGAACTTGATTGCAGGTGAATTGTGCAGATTAGAAAATCACCAGTTTCACTGTCATTCCCTTGGCAATCTGGTCTCAGTGATAATGAGGGATGTGAGTAGCGAGTGAGCTGATATCGTTTAGCTATACATTGTGCAAGGACAATCCCGCTGAGTTCACTTACCAGGAAAAACACACCTTTTAGTGAATAGCCCCTGTTCAGTTGCTACTAAGTTTGTCTTCACAGTCTAAAACATGTAACAGTTTTACATTAACACAGTCATTTTGTGCACTACAAATCTCCTCCAGCCCATGGGTGTTAGAGTTGCAATTTACACACATGCTATAGAGCAGGAGTCCTCAAACTTTTTAAACAGGGGGCCAGTTCACTGTCCCTCAGACCGTTGGAGGGCCGGACTATAGTAAAAACAAAAACTATGAACAAATTCCTATGCACACTGCATATATCTTATTTTGAAGTGAAGAAACAAAAGGGAACAAATACAATATTTAAAATGAAGTAAAGTTAAATCAACAAACTTACCAGTATTTCAATGGGAATAGTGTGCCAGTCAGAGCCCAGTAATATTGTGCCAGTCAGATGCCCAGGAATATTATTCCAGTCAGAGCCCAGGAATATTATGCCAGTCAGATGCCCAGGAATATTATGCCAGTCAGATGCCCAGGAATATTATGCCAGTCAGATGCCCAGGAATATTATGCCAGTCAGAGCCCAAGAATATTATGCCAGTCAGAGCCCAAGAATATTATGCCAGTCAGAGCCCAGTTATATTATGCCAGTCAGATGCCTGTAATATTGTACCAGTCAGATGCCTGTAATATTGTACCAGTCAGATGCCTGTAATATTGTACCAGTGAGATGCCCAGGAATATTATGCCAGTCAGATGCTCGTTATACCTCCCCCGCTTCCCCATCACTTACCTCCAGCTGCTGTGTCCCCGGCCGGACGTCTTGCGCAGTGTTCCCCTCCTGCACGGAGGAGGGAAACACTGTTACCGGATCCGGATGTGACGTTTCGGTCGCAGTGATTTTTTTAAAAACATTTTTTCCTTTTCCTGCAGCCGCATCCGCTGCGGCTGCAAGAAAGAAAAAAAAAAGGTAAACAGCGGGGAGCGAGGGGTGCCGGCAGCACCCCCCGCGGGCCGGATAAATGTGCTCGGCGGGCCGCATGTGGCGCGCGGGCCGTAGTTTGAGGACCCCTGCTATAGAGCATTGCAAGCTAGCTGCTGTTTGTGTAGGAAACAGACTGTTGTGTACCCCTTCAAACGGAAAAGGTGTCTGTTTCCACCAGAATTGCAAAAGGAGCAAGGAGCAAACTGGCATGCTCCTTTTACAGAAGCTTCATGTTAACCTTGTAAGTGCCTGTTGACAATCTCAGGTGCTGCTGCTGCCTTGTATGAAATAACACAGTTATCATAGTGTGCAGTTATGCTTAGTATTATGCAAAAACAGAATGAAGGTTAATGTTTATAGAATTAGTCAGAAAACAAAAGAATGGTCTACCTTGAAGCTGTCAGAAAATCAATTAACACAATTAAAAAACGTATTTATTAATGAAATTCTAGGCCTAGTTAAGTTTTTTTTCTACCTCCTTTGCAATGGGCTGTGCAAATGCACACTCGCCTGTAATTGTTATACATATGGTAATGGGCTAATTTGGGATAACTGATGCATTGTGGGTATAGGTGCAGTACACTCAGCAGAATGCTAATAGTTAGTATCTTGGCGCCAAAGGCTGAAATATAAAATGGAGGCCTACAACTTTGTCTTGCTCAATACACCAGTAATGTACATTTTTTTCTTTACCCTCACATTTAAATATGGGTAAACTAAATGGTGTAGAAAAAATATAACACACAACCTATAGGATGAAAATATAAATTTCATAAACATATAAAATAATCTGTACATTCGTTGGCATTTATTGTATTACTCTGAAATGTTAACAAAGCCTTGTTAACATGGTGAAAGGTTATAACAAGTAATCTACAATTAAGAGGAGTGTAAAGATTTGCAGGAGCTGGAAGGAAGGAAAAGAGGGATAGTCCCATGGAATTCTCCAGCAGCCATTTGTAGTTTGCTCTGTGCAAGATTCATGATATGTATGATTTAAAAATGTAATGTACATAGATAAATCAAAACTGTGGTGTGCATGTTCTTTCCCAGCTACGGTGATAATATCCAGGGGAGGGTTAGCAAGGAGGACAATTGCCCCATGAGCTGTTCAATGCATGCGTCAGGACTGCATACTCTAAAATGAAGATCTGCATTTTGCTAAGTTCAATAAACATTTAACAAAAAAACGGTGATGATGTCATCCCAACGCTAGCAAGTCGACTCCTTCTATATTAGTCATGGCTGATTTTATGAAGTACAACTAGGTCATTTTCTCATGAATTTCAAGGTTTGTTCTTGCGGGAAGTGGGATAATAATAACATTCATGGAAGTGTTCCTTTAATTGGCCATGTTGAGTTGTGCATCTCATATTTATATACATAGTCAGCGCAGATCTGATTGCATCATTTATTTAATCAACAATGCAATCATGGTTTCAGTTGCAGACTGTTTGGGGCTACAAACCATCACATGCTTAGTCAGTGTTTAGAGCATACTAACCTGAGGCTTAGTAAGTCATTTAATGGACCTGATCAATGAGAGGGAAAGGTATTTCAGGCAATTAATACAAAGAGGTAAAAATGCTATACCAGTGCATTTTAAAATAATAAACCGTATGGATTGTGTGTCACTCGCTATTTATTGCTTACCATTTTATTGCTGCCTGTCACCACAATTTGATTTAGAGTAACAATAAGTAATCATAATTATACTCCTGGTGCACAATTGGGTTTTATGGCAGGGAGGTTTAATGTGTGTCTGTTTATGCACAGATTTGGGCTTATATTTACTAAGCAGTGCTTACATAGAATATAAAAGCATGTCACTGCAAGGAATCCTTCTGCAAAACATGGACATTTTCAGTATATAAGATCTACCAGGCTCACCTGGTCATTCATTGAGTTCAGTTATCTTAAACCATCTTCCATTATTTATTAACATGACCAAAGTAAGAGTGACCACTGTGCCAGTATATTCAAGGCTGCTTATTATAAACTCTAGAGCTGTGATCTGTGTGCAGTCTTCATTTTAGCCTATGAGACCCTAACACATGGATCTTTCTTTCATGGTCATCCCCGAATAAAACAACACTGTGGTCAGTCACCTTAGCCATAATAAACATGATCGCCTTCCATGGCTGTGTATCGTTAAATCATGTATCTAAACTGCCTAACGATATTGGGATTTATTTACTAAATAGGCAACCATCGATAGCCGATTTAAAAAGATAGGCAAGTTACACAGGCTATTGTATCTGATTTTTGTAGTTCAGTAGACTTTGTACGAAACGGATTGTGGTATTTTTGTTTCTTGATATATTTAATTACTGTTTTTCTCTGTCCTGAAGGGAGGAGCTCCTTCTCCAAAATCCAATAATTATATGGCAAAATTGATAATATGGCAGTTTTTATAGGCAAACAAATCAGTCCAATTGATATTTTAATTAGTAAATAATACCATTCCTCCATTATAAGTATACCGTATGTATAAAATCTGGGATTCAGGAATTGCTGTATCCTGTTCAGGCATTGTTGTATTTGCACTTTTTGTTTTTAAACAATTAATTTAATGAAACCTGTTATTGTTTTCATTTGTTTCTTTGACAGAGAGCCAGAGAAAACACAGCTCCTAAGCTTCTTTCAGACAGATCTCAGTGGGTATCTTCCCCGATCTGTGGTGGAATCATTTTTTCCTCACAGCATGAGTAATTTTTACAGCAATCTTACAAAAGCTGTTACAGAGCTGAAAGTATGATTTTAACAGAGCCAAAGAGACATTCCACGAGGTTCCGGAATCATCGGCTAGAAAATCTACTGCAGGAATGATTTATACCTCATTGTAACTATTCATGTGGTAATCTGCATGCTGGCACGACTGATACTGTAAATTACATGCATATTTATATTTTCATTTGCAAGCTGGAGAACAGTTACAATTAGGCTTGCCACCCAGCCAGGATTTTACTGGCATGCCCATAAAAAATTGACTAGTGGATAATGTTAATTCTAGGGAGGCTACAACATGGCCGTTTTTTTGAAGCAAACGTGGCAACACTATTTACCATATATGTACTTATTTGCTTCTATATTTTAACTTTTATAATCAGAAAATGATTTGGGGTTTTCTTCATGAAAGAAAGAATTGAGATGGGAATTTCAAACTTAAAGCCAAAGCAGCCTTGTTGGAAACATGCTCCCATTCAGCCGAGTGATTTTTACTTTAAAAGGGGTTTTCATTTGTTCTTTTATAAGATGGATGTCTAACTGGATGCCTGCAAGATAGATGTGGGTCACAAGGTTGTTTTAGGTGGCTCCTATCTGGTTGAAGAGCCCAACGGTTCTGTGGCAGGGATGTCGAAGTATATTATGAAGTGCAAAAACAGAAAAGCAGTCACACACCCAGAATATACAAAACCGTGCAACACACAAAGAATTGATTAGTGCACCTGTGCAAAACCACACTCCGGGCATAGAGCAAACAATCCAGTTCCTCTTCTTTTGGACTTGTGCCATTGGACTCCTTCCTGGGCTGCTGCCACTTGTGTTAGTGTAGGAATTTGGATTGTTTAATAAACTTGTTAATTGCTACACTGCCACTTATAGTCCTCCCTTGTTTTACCTGCTTTATGGGATAATGTGCCTGCAGTGGAACAAAATTAATAAAGACCTTGAAACCGTAGGGTCCATGTTAGTGCCCACTAGCCTTATTATTAACAATATTACACTTTATATTGTTTCCTTTCCAAATATTGCTTGTTCTTTAATATATATCCAGGTTGTTACCGCTGTATGCTTAGCGTGTGATTTTTTGCACAGGCACACTAATCGATTCTCTGTGTGTTCCACTGTGTTGCATATTCTGAAGTGGGCCACATGTGAACTGGGCCGTATTAATTTTATATGTTTACAGTAATGGCTGTTTAAATCAAATATATATATATATATTATTTTTTTTAAACTACACACTGAAAGGGATAAAGGGAATATAGATAATGAAGTCAGATGGGCCACACCTTGCTGCCAATTGGACTGCATTTGGCCCACAGGCTGTACTTTGGACATTGGTGTTTTATGGTATTACCTCATGAAATTGATATATCCAGTCCTCCAACATATGTTGTTTTATAACATACCCAATATTTACATCTAGTATTTTATCACGGCTTTCAACCTTTTCTTTAAAAAATACTAGCCACGCTCCATAGACGTAACATATGGCCTAAAGTACCGTTGGCATGGCAACTCTAATTTCATCATAAGGCTGCTCCACTCTAGTCAAATAGAAGAGGGACTGGCATCCTGTTTCCTTTCTGGTGTTGTTGAACGGCAAATCCCACTAACCTTTAGGGTTTTGTTTGAACGCAGCTTATAAGAATTGTAATTGAACAACACACGATCACTGTTTACTTAGAAATACCCACAGCCATTTTGATCAGCAGTCATAGACACTTACCGTATTGACCCGATTGTAGGCCATAATTTAACTCAATAAATTAGGGGTTTATCTTTTCAAGATGGCTGATTGAGAGAAAAAAAATATTCTCCAAGTGCTTAGCACAGTCTGCAACAGTTTAGTTCCTGGGGGGACCACATTATAAGACGGACCATATCAAGTGCTCTCACATTGTCTGTTGTGGACATTTACTAGACAATGTTGGTGCCTACCCCTGCTTGTATCTCCAGAAAGTGGATTGTCCTGTGACCCAAAAAGCATGTCTTGAGATATATATTGTTACATAACATGTTTAAAGTATATATTATAGATGATTTAAATATGTAAAGGAAAAACCATAAATAAATAATGTTTGTTTTACTTTTTGTGTTCAAATCTCCAGTTTTTTTAAAGCTCAAGAGTGATGGTTCTGGTGCTGCAAAACCAGCCTGATCTTTGCTTATTATCGTTAACATACATAGACACGTCTTGCCTCTTGCGTAATATTCTCATACTGCATTTTTAGAAGCGTAACAAACAAACACGGATGGAAAAAACACATTTCAAAATCACTGAATCAGAATACAGCTAGAAAAGGAGTCATGTTTCCTAATTAGAACCACAGACACTTTCAAATATGTATAATCAGAGTTTAAAAAATATGTAAAAAAATAAAAAGAATTGGGCGGACTGGATGGGTCAAGTGGTTCTTATCTGCTAAACACACTCTTAGCAGGAGAAGACGTTTTGAAGGAGAGAGCCTGAAAAAGGTAAGTATTGCAAAATTGATGGAGAAAAGTTTTTTTAAGTTTACTTGTTATTTTTTTGGAGCATTCATTTAAGTCATTTTACACCAAAACAAGGACTACATGCTGATTTTACTATTTTATGCAAAGATGTCTTAAAATTAGAATTGAATATGTTTACTGTTTAGAGACTGATAATTTAGAATTCAAAGAATGAGATTATTCAACAACTGGCCATGAGAAAATTAATTTTTATTAGCATTTTTAAATGATACCGTATGTACAAATATAGCTTACACACAACTTGAATATTTACAAAAAAAGAGATGGAAAGGCATAGTCTTGGAATATATTTCCATTCAGTTTTAAACATTAGTAATTTGTGGCATTGGCTGTTTTGCAGCTGAATTGTCCCTCTACAAATTGATGTAGCAATAGCTCTCATGCTGGGGCCCAACCAGTTGTTTTTTTTTTTTTTACATGGTGCCCTGCAGTCTTATGTTACCAGAAGGAAATCAATTAATTAATCATTGTAGATATTAGGGATCCCCACTTTGATCAATTGATCTCCTTTTGGACGCATATGACTTCTGACTACAAAAAATGGCCAATCTGGCAACCTTGGGCTGACATTAACAGACAGGTTGTTAGTTTTCAAAAGGTTCTGGGACTTCTAGAAGTTGACTAGGTGACCACATCACTGTTTTATTCAGGGGTACTTTTTAAACATGTATATTTCATGCAGACAGGCTGCACATTTCAGTTTACCCAATTCTGGCCTTAAGTATGCACTTGTATTCATGTCCCTGAATAATATGGCATTGTGTCACCCTAGAATCGACTAGTGTCTAAAGAAATCCCCGAATTTTGGCGTATTAGGAAAACAAAGAATTGAAAGTATTTTATTTTAACATTAAACTACTGTATATAGGGTGCACTTAATACCTGTTGGGTCAATGTTGCAAATATCTTTCTTTACAATGAAAATGGGTGAGACAGACATTAGCTTTTTTTCTAAATCTCCACCTGCACAATTTGGAAAGTTCCTTATTATATGTTTTGTTAGACTAATGTTCTGAAAAATTCATTTTTAACTTCTGGTTTAAAAAACATGTATCTACAGATCAATGTATAGTACAGCAATTTATAACAGGTCTCTTATGTGCAATCTGCTGCTGTGTAATCCAACTGCATAAACATGATACCCTTTAACTAAATTTTATGGCACTATTACCTTAGTAATTGGAACATTCATACAGCTCAATAGATTGCGACAGCTGGTAATGAATATTGGTACACTGATTTTCATCCTAAATTTGCATCCATTTTATGCTATTCCATTGTCTTAAAATGATATGATTAATGCTTTCCAGTTACATGCTTTACCATTTTCCTATGTTTTCTAATAGTTCTAAAAGCACATTGTAATGAATTCATGAACAGAACTTCCAGTGTCTACCATCCTACAGGAAAAATAGTGGCCCTTGGACGCTCAATCACCTTTAGATTTATCAAGGGAATTGTAATCCACAACAATTGAAGTGATAGATGATTATTTTTCTTTGCTAAAGATAAAAATAAATAACTAGTGTAAAATGAAATGTATTGCTTATGCTATGTTTTGTATATCCTGTTAATTATTGCAGCCCACATGTTATTTAAAGATACTAGTGTAGGGGTGGTAGGCATCCTGTCTGTAAAAGGTACATTTTAAAAAGGTAAATTTTACTTCTACAGTTGAATCCATTTCCTGTGTTGGCCAGAACCAGCAAATTTCAGGTAGCCAATGAAAATAACAGAAGTTACTGTGGAGAGCTGCTAATTGCTATCAGCAGGCCATCATCTGAACATTACCAAGTCATCCTCTTGATCAGGGATAGGCAGTACACAGATACCAGTGTCGACAGGACATTGTTTGTCTGTCATAAAATCCAGTAAATATAATGTTTGTGCCGACCCCTCATCATGATAACTGGCATGATATCACACTTCGGTTCCAATGTTAGAAAATGGAGGCAATGCTTTTTGTGCAGCATGTGAAGCACTTCTGAAAATGGAAGTCTGCACATGTATACAACTGCATTAAAATGTCATGTCAGATAGGATAATAGTAAAATAAACCTACATTACTAAGTACAGTTTGCACTGTTAAGTCAGCAAGATGGGCTCACTCGCTCTGTGAACTTTGACCTGGTTATCAGCATGTAGGGTATAATTTTGGCAAACCCATGAGAGGAGATCACATAGAGGGTAATTAGTCAGACCAGGGTCCCAAAAGCAGATCTACCTATGCAAGCAAGCAGCATTATGAAATGTGTCATGCAGGAACAGAGTTGTGCATAGTGCTAAGCGGCATTGGGTCATATTTCTCTTCTCATTGGTTGGTAGTACAATCAGTACTATTTCTCCTAATGACAGCCTGCACAGGACCACTGGGTAAAGACTTGATGGCAGTCCAGGCTTCAAACCGGGTCAGGCCTTGCAAAGTGATGTTTCCTAACTGCAGTAATTCATCTCCAGACTGAACAGCATTGTTCTTTTCAGACACACCTACAGACACAAATATACATTGAACTTTACTGTAAATAAAACAAATTCTAACATGAAAATACGGTGCTCACTATATTGTGAGCATTTACCTCACCAACATTACTGAAGCAGTTTAAATGTAAAAATAGACCAATAGTTGGGATTAAGATCTAGTGTTAATGCTAATTAGGGTTAGGGTTAAGTTGATCACTGGGTTTGGGGGGTCAAAAGTTCACTGTATGTGACGATTATTAGGGGGGGGAAAATACTACTTTTCATAATATGTTGGAAACTATTTATGCCGGGTTCTTTTTTATCATTTGTAGACGTGTATTAACTTCTTTAGGTAAAAAAAATGTTTTTCATCTTATTTTAGTATTTGTTTATATTAAATTATATGACCTGATGAACAAAAAGGTATCATAAGAAACCCCTTCTTGTGGCGATAAAAACAGTACATAATATATGTGGTACATTGAATGATAAAGAGGAAAACGACAACTATACACAAACACCACAGCAATATAAAAACAGCCTCAGTCACTAAGTGGCAAAGATAATGTCACACACCTTTAAAGATTCTATTGATGACTATTGGTCTGTCTCCAAGAACAGAGCCCTTTCCTCCATCCAGGCTGAATCCGAGACCGGCCAGGGACTTTTCAAGGGTAACTGTTATGATGTTGCCTGTATCATCTGAATCTATCAATAACATGATAAAAACAAAACCATGAAAGAGATTTTTTTTACAAAACAGATTTACAGCTTTACTGATGAAGTGAAGATTTGCTGTCACTGACAAATTAATATCTTGTTCACTAATGTGTCATCCATAGGGTTAAATGCTGGGTGAAGTATGCACAGAAACATTATTTCAGAGGGGCTGGCTACCCACTTTGTTCAATTTGTAGGTCATGTAAAAAAGCTACGACGTTTTTCAAAAAGTTGTGGACAATGTCTCCCTCTAGTGGCAATGTAAATAGTTATGCTCACTTACAATGTTGTAAATTGTTATAACTGTGGGCCTTTCAATCAAAGTAATTTTGTTGTATTAACATTTTTAAAATAGTTCATTAGTTTTAAATTATTAGTGTAACCCATAGCCTATCATATCGTACTTGAAAATGAGAGAAATCTCAATGTATCCTTACTGGTAAAATATTTTATAAAAAAATAAATATGTGCTTAGAAAAAAATATTTCCCAGCCTGCACAGTACTCATCCTGTCTGCTTACTTGAAAAGAACTGCCAATCTCTGCCATCCTACAGGACTAGGCTTTATATAAACCGAAATAGAGTCCCCATTCATAAGAATAGGGACTCTATTTCGGTTTCTAGAAAGCTAATAGCATTACATGTATTCCATAAACCGAAAGTCTATAAGCCGAATGTCTTTCGGTTTATAGACTTTCAGTTTATGGAATACATGTAATGCTATTGCTATTCTATAAACCGAAATAGAGTCCCCATTCATACAAATAGGTCAACTGACCTATTCGTATGAATGGGGACACTCTTATCCACATTTTACTTCATTGCAGCCCTCTAGCCCTTTCCAGGACTTTTTTAGAGGCATTTTAGTGGCAAAAAGTTCGTGTCCCCATTGACTTCAATGGGGTTCGGGTTCAGGGTCAAGTTTGAGCATGGACCCAGACATTTTTTTTTTTTCAAATTCTTTATTTATTGGTTTTTCAGATTTTATACACAAGTATTTGTATAACAAGAATATTGAGTAGCATATACATGTGAGAACATCAGATTATCAGGCTGTCGTAATCTTGTTGAATGAAACGATACATTCAATTATCTTAACTGATATTATCATACATAACTTGTAATTAGGAACCAACATGTGTCCATTATTTTAACCTTAGCCATAATAATATCTCAAAGACGTTGTTTCGTTGGTGAATACAAAATAATATAACATTCTTCTCGAGAGTTACTCGGTTTGCATTGTTCGCATCGGCAATTTGTTATTTATTCATGAAGAAAAAAAAACATCAAACAGCAAATAATAAAATAAAAATGGAAAAGAAGAAAAGAAAAAAAAAAAAGGGAGGGAGAATGAAGAGAAGAGAAAAGAAGACTAGAAGAAGAGACAGCAGGAGGGGGGAGGGGGAACACGGGTGCCTTAGTGTAGGATTGTGGGGCCTGCTCTATTTGATTTATAGGGGTCAATTGGGGAAATTGGTGCTAATGTGTGCTTAGCTTATATTGTTGGGGAGCCCCTTGAGGACTCTCAATTCGGGAATAAAGATTTCCAGGGGAGCCAAAGCTTTTCATATTTGGAGGGAGTTTCGTGTAGATATGCCGTGAGTTGGTCCATGTCTCTAGCTTCCTCTATCAGGGCAATGACTTTGGGTAAGGAGGGAATGTTAGATTGTTTCCAGACTTGGGCCAGGGCTCGTCTTGCTCCCAATGCAATTTTACTCAGTAATTGATTTTCTAGTTTGGTGAACACGGGTGAACACGGGACGTGCCAGGGAGAGAAGAAATATACTTGGATCCCGCGGAACGGGTTTTTGTAGTACTTGGGTTGCAAGGTGTTGGATCTGTGTCCAGAATTTTTGGAGCTGTGGACATGTCCACCAAACATGAAAATAGGAGCCCTGAGCACCACATTCCTTCCAGCAGAGGGAGTTGGGGGTGATCTGCATTTTCGCTAATTTAGAGGGGGTGACATACCACCTCATGAGGGTTTTATATGCCTGTTCTTTGTGGGTGGTGCATATGGATATTTTTGAAGTTGCTTCCCAAATGTCTACCCATTCTTCCCTGTCCAAGGGTGCTCCCAAATCCTTTTCCCATGCCGCTATGTATGTTGGGGGGGGTTGGTCGGAAGATGTGGATATTTCAGTGTACAATAGTGAGATAAGGCGTTTTTGACGTGGGGAATTCATACACAGTACCTCAAACCAGTTGGGTTTGGTGGTGGCGGCTAATGTTACAGTGGGTTTGGTGGCGAATTCCCGTAGCTGAATGTATCGGAAGAAATCAAAAGTGGTAAGGTTTATGGACTGGGCTATAGCATGAAAGGACTTCACTTTCCCCCCCTGGAACAAGTCACACACTCTAGAGATGTCTCCTTGATCAAATGTTTTGAAGAGTGTGGGAGTCATGCCTGGTGGAAAACTTTTATTCCTATAGATCGGTGTAAGTGGGGAGTGGTCTGTGGTCAAAGTACATTTAATGGCGTGTCTGTCCCAAATGTTCAGAGAATTGAGAATTGTGGGGCATAAAGTCTTTGTCATAGGTCTGTCCCGTTTTGGGGTCCATATATATTGGGGAAGGACGTCAGGTCTGAATAGGTCATTTTCCAAGTCTACCCATCGAATTTGGGCTATTGGGGCATGCCATGCTGCAATCTGAGCCATTTGAGCTGCAATGTAGTATTTGGTGAGGTTCGGTAGACCAAGTCCTCCCGCTCTTTTTGGTAGGTACATGGTATTTCTGCTTAGTCTTGCTCTTTTCCCTTGCCAAATGAAAGTATCGATAGATTGTTGTAGTATTTTGAGATCCGAGTGTTGTAGTGGGATGGGCAGGGCTTGGAAAAGGTATCCAATTCTGGGGAGGATGTTCATGTTTATGGTGGTGAGACGTCCCAGCCATGATATGTTCAAGGATTGCCAGCGTTTTAGGTCAGTCTTGAGACATTGAAGCAGCGGCGAATAGTTCAGGGCGTATAGGTCTGTATATGTAGCTGTCAATCTGAGGCCTAGATATGTCAGGGGTTTGTTTTGTATGAGAAAGTCAAAGTTAAGCTGTAGGAGTTTAATCGTGTGTGATGGGATCTTGATTGGCAAGGCTTCAGATTTATTTGTATTGATTTTGAATCCTGCTAGATTAGCAAAAATTTGCAGTTCTTCAGACATTTTTTTGAAGTTCTGCCGAACCCGAACATCCAGGTGTCCGCTCAACTCTACTCATTTTGTTTCAACAGCTGAATCCATTTCTTGTGTTGCTCAGGTTGGGGAAAATGCACCTAATTTCCCTCAAGTACCCAACGAAAATAACAGAAGTTCTATTGTGAAGAGCTGCTTGTTGTAATGTATTCTAACAGGTGCAGCACTAGTTCTGTAATGCCCAGCATAACACTCTGATGCCTTTTAGCTGCAGACAGCTCTCCAGTAGAATGCTCTTATACTGTGCTTTTGCTCCGAGTTCTGCAGAGCAATAGATTACTGTGGACTTCTCAGCTGCCAAATACCACTATGGAACTATGTGAATGCCCAGCAGGATTGTTGCTTTACACTGTTGAGCTCTTAGTTATAGCATTGTTTTGAAACACTCTGTCTTATTAGACAAATAGAAGACATATTACTCACTTGATGCCATGGATTCATCAGTCACTGCACCAAAGACAGATTCTGATGATTCCAGACTCTGCACTCCTTCTTTTTCTTTCTTTATAACTATAACAGCTTGTTTGGGGTGACGCGCCTGTCGTAATATCCCCAGCGCGTCGTTGTGTGTCACACCCTTCAGGGATTTCCCATTGATGGACAGGACCTTGTCACTTTTCTGAATTGTTCCTTCCTGTGAAGTCAGACCATTTGGAAATACCCTGTGCACCTAAAAAAATATTTTACATATTACTAGAAATTGAATTAAAATGAATAATAAAAGCATACCTTATTATCAAAGAAAAAAACACTAGTCATTCAAAAGGGGTCTGGACATTTGTATTGTAGAAAATCAGGACATACAGGGCTATTAATAATAGAGCATTAATAATTGAGCTTCTTGATCCAAGAAGAAATCTGATTGCCTTTTGGAGACACGAAGGATTTTTTCTCCGTAAGTGTCAAAATTCAAAATAGCTTAATTATGGGGGGTTTTTTTTACCTTCTTTTGGTTCAAAAGCTGGAATGACCGGCAAGAAGGGTTGAACTCGATGGACATTTTGAAATCTTTTTTCAATCTAAATTACTGTTACTTTTCAATTTGTTTTTGAAAAAATGTAGTAGAAATTGCTATATATGGTAAATTACCAACGGATGTGCCTTAAAGTCCTACAATATAAATGATTTACATAATAATCCTGATGGAACTTTATTGAGAGTTTAAAAAAATTTCATTTTATTTCGTAAAGATAATTGTGATGGTAATGGTTAGGATTAAATTAGCAATTGTAGCTTTAGGGTTCAGCTGTAACTATTCTGCATTTTACTAACAATATTGCTTTATCTCTTTGATCTACAGTACTACAGATTTTGCTTAATATGTATAACAATTCCTATTCTGTTTCTATGACTGTTCCTACATTAACCTATTTTGAAAGGATGCCTATGTTTATATAAACCATACATGGATAAAAACATATAGATTGTGCATTGTTTTACAATTTAATATCGTTCATGTGTGTGATCTCTGAAATGGAAATACAGACATGAAACAATGAAAGATAGATAGGCTTATTCCAGGAAGAATATAAATACAGATCCCACTGTGTAGACGTTGTACTAGGAAGGGTTATAGTATTAGGTATGGTATAAAACTTCAATAAGACTAGAGTCCTATTCAATATACAAACTAATCAGATACAGCTCAGTACTTACAGAAATAGCTTTATTTTCCAGGTCGAGCCCTCCAGCAAGGCTAAATCCCAGGCCAGTACCTTCTTCTTTATGAAGAACCACAACATGAATGTCATCAAATTGCTGAACAAGAGAAAGGGCTTTTGTTAGTTGGTCCAGTAGAACACGAATATCATCACCTGGGCCAACACACTTATAAGTGATAAACAGAGAAAAGAAAAGCTAACTACTTGATACCGCACTTCAATAGGTAATAATAGCAGCCAAGGGCAGACTGAGCACATTTTGCTTTGGTGGGAAAGGAACAGAAGGGCTTTATAACACATTCACCAAAATAAATGCAAATTTAACAGTCCAAAATCTGTGCAACTCACCAAAAGTGACTGCATACAAAGTCCATTGAAAACGTGAATAGATTCAGTCATTGCTATTCAATTGTGGTTTCCTTATTGTTAAAGTGACTATACTGTGAATGTAAAGATAAACAAATTAACTATACATTGTATTAGCAGAATTGCCAGCAAATGCATAAATTAGGGGATAAAAATGTTTTAAATGTCGTGGTGTCTCCGGTTTATGACATCACATGTGGCTTGATATGCAAATTACAAATTTCCCATTGAAAAAGGTGTTTATTTGCAAATGAAGCCACAAGGGATGAACAGGAGACGCCACAAACATGTAAACGCGTATTTCTGTTCTAATTAAAGGATTTGCTTGGAATTCTGCTAACACAATATGTATAGTTTTTGATCATTTTTATACTCTACATTCACAGTATGAATAATATTTTATGATACAGAGTATCTTTAAGAGATCAGTTCAAAACAGTATTACTAGTCATTTATACCACTAGTACAACTAATCTGATATTCTAAGTATCTGCTTTGTCACTAACCTATTAGCATGCATGGGAAGGTTGGCGTGAGAGTGGCCCAAGGACCTCAGAAAGGTGACGGTCCTAAATGGTAGTGCAGGACCCAAAATGTGTGGGTCTGACACCATAAGGAGGAAGGGATTCTGCAAAGATTGCATTTATTTGGTGAAACCAAGTCAGACATGGTTTGGGGAGAGCCAACACTCCCCATTTGGAGAGTAGGAAATACACAGTAGCCCAGCAAGCAGTGCAAAATTTCTGATTAAAACCACCTGGCAACTTCCATAGTTGCCAACATTGGCCATGTTTCCAGGGACACACATTCGTTCCACATGCTACAGACAGAGCATGAAAAGTGCAACCTAGCTGTTACTGTTACCACTGTAAACACTGTTACCCAGGACAAAATCAAATTAATTAATCGTGGTAGGTCCTTTGAGATCTCTATCCTGATTAATTAATTGGATTCTGTCTATGGGCATATCTATTCTGCATATTGCCGGGCTGCATTTTGCAGGCTCTTTCTGCAGCATGTGGAACAAATATGTGTCCCTGGAAACATGGCCCATGTTGGCAACTATGCAGCTTCCCATGCATGCCAACTGATTTGAAAGAGAGCTGGAATATAAAAATGATTAGTGATATTACAAACAGGCTGGATTCCCAATTAGGCAAACTAGATCAGAGCATTTCTGACCAAATTCCACCCATTTTTGATGATATCCTCCTGTCTGCTTTTGGACTGCTAGACCTCAGTTTGATCGCAGCTTTTCTAGGGCATGAGGTTGCTAGGGGCATATTGAAAATAAATCCAGCCCTGCCTAGGCTGCAGAAGTAAGTTTTCACTATTTTTGTTAGCTGTAATAAAACCAATGCGCCTCTTGTTCAACCTTAAGAGTTTCTTCATCCAGCTCTTTGACTTCCTCTACAAGCCGTGCTAGCTCTTCTGCAGGAAGTAATGATTTGACAGACTGACCATTGTGGCCAGAAGATTTTGCTACTGAAGAGATGGAGAGAAGCTGATTTGAGACATCTTCCTCCTGCCTCTCTGCTTGTTCAGTGCCATATCCCCTTAGTTCTGAGAGGCTTTAAGGAAGAAAAACATTGTGGAGTTAACAAAGTTTCAACAGAAGGAAAAAAAACAACACATTTTTACTATAGGGGTCTACTCAATAAAGAGAGAATTGAGATAGGAATTTCAAACTTTAGGCCAATGTAGCTGAGTTAGACATATTCTCTAATGCAGTTTAATGGGAGAAATGTTTAAACTTAGCTAATATGGCCTTATGTTTGAATTTTACATCTCAATTCACTGAAATACTATATTTCTGGAGTAGACCCTTATGTCATGTAGCACTTCGAGAGTTAAAATAATGTTGTTTTGCCTGTATTCTCAATTTCCATAACAACACCTCTATCCAGGCACAGGCCAAGTCAGGATGGTGATTATTTATTTTATTTTTAATGTACAACAGTATGGGGAAAAGGTATAGAGAGAACAGGTATTACATTACATTAACATTTATTTGTACAGCGCCAACAATTCTCATAGCGCTTGGTACAGAGCATAGAAGGGAACTACATACTAAGTTAGACAAACTAGAACAGACTGGCAAGCTTCCAATCTAGAGGTATTAAAATCACATACTTTAGAACAATGACTCCATGTTGAGGTTACGTGAAATTAGCATCATAGTGTACTTTAACATACATGATTCAGTCATGGTAGGGCCTAATTGGGGAATGACTGCTGAATAAAGAAATGGCAGTAGTACAGTGGGATTATAAATAGTGATGATATAAAGGGACAGAAAAAAAGTGGTCAGGAACGATGCAGTGCAGCAAAAGACATAAAAACCAGGACAATACACAGCATGGTGGGACACACCTGACGCGTTTCATGTGGAGAAACGCACTTAATTGTAGGTATAAAAAGTAACAGGCATTCCCATTCTCTAAATACTGCGTCAGGCCGATTACAAAGAAATGACAGCTGTGGAGGTGGGGAGGGCGAAAGAAAAAAAAAAACGATGCAGTACAAAACAAAAATTAAATAGTACTCATCACAATAGAGCCAACAAAAAGCCAAACTGCACACATTTACCATCAAGCTCTCTAACAGATAACCAATGGCCTCTAGTTATTTAAAGTTCTCTTTAGAATAATGCATTGGGTGATATGCATTATTCAATAGCTTAATTTGCAAATGAAGAAAACCCCAAAAATCATAATAAATCATCAAATCAGAATACTCCAAAAAAGTTAATCTATTCTTTCCCTGCAATATATCAAATGTTTGGCACTCCAGAGGAGTCAGTGTACAAAGGCTGTAACATACATTTCTTAGAGATTCTGTAACCAGCATCCATACATTGTCTCAAAAAACTAGGCAACCATGAATTATAAAGCAAGGCACCTCAAATTTTAATAGACCTTGCCCTTCTGAGAAAAGAAAAAACTTTTTACATTTTTAAGAGATACCAACTAAGGTGGTGTAATAGATTTTAAGTGATTGTAAATGTTGCTCCATTCCATAAAATGTAAACAAGCCTGCCTAAACCTGTTTTAATAGTTTCTAAATATGTATAGTAATTTATGTTATTAAAATTCTATAGTTATCTATAGAATCTTAATATTATTCTATTCTATAAATTACGGTATTTAACAAACCTGTTGTTCATGCCATTTTAACTTATGTACCTTTGAACATCTGCATTATCAGGCAGTTGTGACATTTACCTTCCTTCCCCTACACAGAGCAATATTTGAGTTAATTCACTTATTTCTGACAATTCCAATTTAAGATTGGCTGCCAGTATTACAGCCTGATGTGGTGCAATTCTAAAATGGCCACCTCTACACTGAAAGAAGTCTGTGAGCATCTTCACAAATTTCCCCTAACTACATGCCTGTAAACATTGTTGGCAGAGAGAGATCTCAGTTGCCAAGAGGTGGTACAAGTTCTGAAGGCCAAAACCTGGAAAATGGTAGTGCCTTCCAAAAACTGGCAATCACAATCCCAACAGTAGGTAGAGCAAAGAAGGAAGTTTACAAAGCTAAACTCTGGTGCTCCCACCTGAAGCAGAAAGGTTGGACCCAGAGATTAAGCTCAGAAATAATGCAGGCACTTTTCTATTAAAATGGAAAAATGGAATGCTAATACTATGTCACATGTCCACTTACTTTACAGAGAACCCTGAGTCCAGGTGGTGGCTTTCAGTCGATGAGTTACATAGGCTCTCATCTGTCATGGGTTTATCATTTTGCCATGGATCAATACCCTGAAACTGCGGTGACTGAGGAAAGCATAGCAAGGACTTCATCAAAGCAGAAGACACTTGGTTGCTGATGGAATATATCTTACTGCAATTTTCACTCATCTTAGAATCAGGAGATGTGGAGTTCATCAGTGGGAAACTCTTTGACCGCTGACTGGGAGACTTGTATGGAATAGGCTCAGTCAGTTCAGTGCAGGAAGAGAAGTACTGTGGTTCATTACTTGTACTGCTGCTTCTCCTTGTACTCAGCAAACTTATTTTAGGTGGGGACTGAGGCAGTACTGGCTCATTTTTCTCCACAGATTTTGGAATATCTGCTTGAGGTTCACTGATTTCTTGCATTTGATTTTCCACATTGCTCACATTAATCTTTTTGAAGCAAACAGTAACACATTCTACTTCATTTTTGTTTGTGTTATTTCCAGTTGGTACTTGGGATTTGATGTTAGGCTTGTCGTTCCCTTTTCCAAAGGTTTGTGGTGTGCTGAATGTTTCGAAAGAACTGATTTTTTGTTTTATTGATGATGTCCTACTTGAATTATTTGATACCGTGACACTATTATTCAGATCTTTAGACCTACCCAAATATGGGTTATCAAATGTTCTCTTTTCTGAACTTTTAGATCCTTTTAAACTCTGGCGGAACCATGCTGGCTTTGGAGCCACCGGAGGGCCTTTTTTAATGTTGCTTGTATCCTCTGGTCTGCCCATCTGAGAATTGGTTTCTTCACATTCAGAAAATTGTCTGACTTGCTCTGCGGGGGAGGGTGCTCCCATGCTGACATCAACTTCGACATCCATTAGAGTGCGATCCTCCTTAATAATGGGACTGAACAAATTTTTAATGCAATCAGAAATTCTGACCCACGGATCTTCAACTGTTGGATCAAAACTGTAGTCCACATGCGGTTGTCTTCTAAGCAATGGCCTGTGTGGTGATGTAATAGGATTTCCTATGGAACAAAAATAACAATAGCTTCATTAAAATTACTGACTACATGGGGGCACAAAACACATGCTTTCCAGAGCCATGAGGATTTTCAATGAGGATAGTTCAACTATAAAGCCATATTAAATAACCATGCTATATTGATTTAGTAACTATATTTTGTGTTGATAATTAAAATGCCAAGACTTTATATCTCTATGTGATCCACAATGCCTAGAATCGTTTAATTAAAAAACTCAGAATAGAACAGAATAAAACAGTAATGTACTTGCACTACAGGTTCCTAAGGAATCAAATGATTATAAGAAATACAAAGTATATTTTTCCACAGCTCAAGAGCAC
Source organism: Pelodytes ibericus (assembly GCA_036172795.1). Lineage (NCBI taxonomy): Eukaryota > Metazoa > Chordata > Amphibia > Anura > Pelodytidae > Pelodytes > Pelodytes ibericus. The sequence goes on from CM069858.1 coordinate 169,052,163, forward strand.
AAGGCTATACATTCTAGTTACTAGGTGAAAGTGAAAATATATATTATAATATTATATTTAAGACCTACGAAAGCTAAAAAAGGCAACTTTAGTATGGGACTTCCCCAATGTATGGAAGAGGTATAAAAAAGAAACCAAGAGAAAGTACTTTTAGCAATAAGTCAGGCAGCATTGAGTAACAACATAAATCAAAATCATTAGTGTATAATTGAACTTTATTACGAGCATGCAAATATTTATGTTTATAGGTATATAAAATCACAATCACTTTAAAGACAACAGATAACTGAAAGGAATGCAAAATTAAAACTACAAGAAAGGCAGCCTAAAAATCCTTCGTTTTTGCTGAATGGAAATAATTGGACACAAGGACTCAACAGGTTTCCTGTTTTGCACACACTTGGACATACATTCCCTAACACCCTATTGTTATTGATTTAAATTCCCATAATTCCCTGCCAGCTTTAGCTTGTAATAGCTGCATATGGTGCTATTCAGCAATTTAGCATAATGGTAAATATTGCCTGTATGTGGGCAAACTAGAAAGTGACATATCTCAAATGGCGTCTGAGTGACATACCTGCATGCAAGTGCTTGTTTTGTTCGGCACTAGTTGTTAGTGAGGTCTCGCTGGTGGAAGAAGATGTGTCTAATGAGTTGCTCGTTATAATATGTTGGTTTCCCTTTAGCTGCAAGTTTCCTGCTTCCTGTGAAACAATGCAGACATGACAAAAAACAACAGTATGTAAAACCACAAAGCATTCACAGGATACTCTTCTACTATTTAATCTTCCTGCAAGAATTGTTTTATTGGGGGGCAGGCTGCTGCCAGCAAATGACACAGTTTTATTTTTCCCACAAGTAAAAGCAAATGATAAAAACATATTTGCTGTAGCCACTGTGTGCAAAAATAAAATATATTATTTTATCATTCAGAAATCCTACGTAGTAATGATCTACGGCACAAGACATTTTAAAATGACCAACATCTGCAATGTAGTAATAAAAAAAACATTGCAGTAACACTGTCACAAGGGTGATTATTTATAAAACCCAATTCTGTGGCAACATTCTAAAAGTGGCCTAATCTGCCTGAACATTCTGTTGGTTTCCATAGTGACTGCTCTTATAGAACTTTTGCTCAAGTTTGCCATTTAGGGATCTCAGCACCCTTGACAAACTATGATTTAGGCAGCCCTTCCAACATCCTTCATTAAACTCAATTGTTATATGGCCTTGCATGACTCAGCCTTTGGGTTGCCACTGATAGGCCAGTAAAAAAAATTGTCCTGTGGTCAATATTAAGTCTATGGAGGCAAATCATGGGCAGTATTTGTGTTGAAGAAAAGGTGGCAACCATACTCATGGGCCTTTAACTTTGTTCATATGGATGAACCTTCAATGCTAATTCAGGGGGAAAATTGAAATTGAAATACAGGTGGGTGAAAGATCCATGTACACAATAAACTACAATCTGCTGTTGGCTCATAAACATACTTCCAGCTCCGATAGTATGGAGGGAAGGAATGAAATGAACAGAAATATGGCTTTTAACTCTTCACTTCTATATATATAATAAATGGCTAGCTCAGTGTTGTCTGACTTTTTCCATGTGGTGGGCCACATACCATGCAGAATTTTAGGTTCAGGGGGGTGGACCATTGGGATCCTCTAGGCCAAAGGCTGGTTGTGGCCCATATTCTAACTGAAAAGCCCATAGGTTCTTTCATTCTGTTGCTGGAACTCATGTTCAGTGTTTGTGTATCGAAGTTCCAAAATGTCTTGCAAAGCAGATAGATAATTAGATGACAGAATTCTTTATATCACCCTCACATATACATATTTGTATATGTTTTAATACTCATTGCAAGTAAGCAACAACCTACTGCGTCTGAAGTAATAGTGCACATCGCACAGTGTACTTTGTGTAAACAATTATGTAATGTCTTAAAAAATAAACAGTGTACAAACAGTGTACCTGGCCTGTTTTAACAAAACTGCCTGGCAGATGTGCCGAATTTAAGTATTAGTGTTAGGGCAAACTCAAACTTCCTCTCATAAACCACATCCTGTGTTTCTTTATTTTCGCACAGAGAAGCCTTTTTAGGCAAGTTCTGTATGGGAGTTTATGAGAGTGAAGTCTGCTCATGTGTATTTTATTTGTAGCTTATACAATAAACAAATGAAGATTGCTTGTTAACCATTTGCATTCTGTGGTGAACTGGAAATGTATGACAACGCAGGTTCCCCACCAAAGAAGTGAAACTCAGGCCCTAAACATTTAAAATTAAAGACGCCAGGTAAAAAAAACATTAATCTTTTACTTGCAGGGTTTAAACAAATGTAAGGAGTCCTTTAGTGTTTCAGTTGGACATCTCAGAGCACTGATGGCTATCCATGGCAAAGTACATGCTTGGGAACGACAAATCCCCTGGTGCTCATTAAATTTTACAACTGAGTGAGCATCAGTGATATGTAGTTTCCAAACATCTCAGTGCTAAGGTTAGCAATCACTGCCTTAGAAGAAGCAGTGTTCATGACCATAGATGCCAAAATGTGTACATTCACATGTGTTAATACAATTTGGGTGATTGCCCAGGGACTATTGCCCGCAATGGGACTATTCACAAAGGAGTGAAAGTTTTAGCAGCCAGCACCAGGTAAGTAACCTGATGCTGGCTGCTGTATGTATGACTCTTTGTGTGAATGTGTGTATGGGACTGTATGCGTGTGTGTGTGTGTGTGTGTAATGGTCTGTATTGGACTATATGAGTGTTTGTCTGTGTGTGTATGTGTTTTATCTTGTGACAGTGTGTGCTTTACTTTTTACAGACACACTGATTCACATATGCACACACAGTCACATAAGGTACATGACTTTTATTACATAAGTTATTGGAAAGCACTGGGATCCAAATATGTATTTTTTAAGTGTCTGTGTGTCTGTGTATATATGTATATATATATATATATATATTTAGAAATTGTTTACCATACCCTACACTTCACCAAAAAACCGAAAGCTTTTACCCAGGTACTTCAGCTTAGTATGCAAACAGTGTAGAAAGTAAGCACTCACTGGATTTGGTGAAAAAGGTGAAAATGGTGAAATGGTGAAAATGGTGATGCCCCTCCTGGGTAGGTTACATCCTTTGGAGCTGGCTACTTTAGCACTCATTTGTTTTTTAAAGTATGTGTGTGTGTGTGTATATATATATATATATATATATATATATATATATATATATATATATATATATATAAAATCAGAAATCTATATGGCTCCAAAAGTTCCCTAATCATTTATACAATATAAATAATATGAATGTATGTGATGTATGTGGATATGTGTATCCATGTGTAGATGACATTATATATATGAGGATGAGATTACAAACACAAAGATGTTTAGTCTCATCTGTGACATACTGTGTTCCTCAAGGGCAAAACTAAAATGTGGTTCGCCTATTTACAATTTGCATTACATTAATAATATCACCCCTATGGCCCACTTAGCTGCCATATTCCTATCATAGATACAACAGACCTTTTCGAAGGGGAATGTATTGGTCAGGAAAGAATGCTAACGTAGTTTGTAATACACTATGCAGATAAACGTATTAGGACACCCACCATTACACCAAAAGGGCGTTTTATGACATTGCATTCAAAATACAAAGATATTAATATGTAGTTGTTCCCCCCTTTCCAGCTATAACAGCTTCCACTCTTCTGTAAAGACTTTTGCAGTGTTTCTGTGAAAATCATTCATACAGTAGAGCATTTGTGAGGCCAAACACTAGTGCTGGGGGAGAAGGCCTAGCTCGCAGTCTCAGTCCAGTTCATCCCAGGGTTTTGGATGGTGTTGAATTCAGGGCTGTGTCAAATCTTCATGGACCTTACTTTGTGCACTGGGACACAGTCATGATGGAATAGAAAAGGGCCTTCCTCAAACTGTTGTCACAAAGTTGGAAGCATAGCATTGTCCAAAATGTCTTGGTATGCTGGAACATGAAGTTTTCCCTTCAGTGGAAGTAAGGGGCCCAGCCCACCCTCTGAAAAGAGGCCCCATACCATTGTCCCAAACATTACAGATGGCACAAGGCAGTTAGGCAGGTATCGTTCTGCTGGCATCCGCAAAACCCAGACTCGCCCATCATACTGACAAACACAGAATACACTTCTACTGCTCCAGAGTCCAGTGGTGGTGCACTTTATATCACTCGATCCAATGCCTGAAATTATACTTGATGATGTGAGGCTTGCAGCATGCAGCTGCTGGGCCATGGAAACCCATTCCATAAAGCTCCCGTTGAACAGTTTTTGTGCTGATGTTAATCCCAGTGGAAATTTGTAACTCTTCAGCTATCAAATCAGCAGAGCATTGGTAACTATTAAGCACCATGCGCCTCAGCACACAGTGACCTCCGCTCTGTGACTTTATGTGGTGCTCTACTTGAGTTGCTGCTGTTCCTTGACACATCCACTTTCCAATAATACCACTTGCAGTTGACCATGGGATATCTAGCAGGTATGACATTTTCTGTACTGACTTATTGCAGAGTTGTCATCCTATCATGTACCACGTCAGTGAGTTCTTCAGAATGACCCATTTTTTTCACAATTGTTTGTAAGTGCCAACTGCATGGCTAGGTGCTTGATTTTATACACCTGTGGCAATGGGTCTGAAACACCTGAATTCATTAAGTGGGGTGTCCCAATACTTTTATCCATATAATATAGATTATAGATACTCTCCGGTTCCTGTATAGTACTAATTCTAACATCATGGAAATGTGAAGAAACAGACTCCTAGACTCTGTCTTTCAGCACAGAGATTCAAAATTAATCACTTAGTTTTCCATTGCAAGACTTTAACGTATATAAAAATATTTGCCTTTTTCCAAAAAAGACACAAATGTACCATTTACTTTCACAGTTAATCCCTTACCCAATCATGCCACTTACACAGAACAGTTACACTACTCGGATCCAACCCAACCTGATGTAAGAAAACAGAAGAGCATAGTTCACTATTTTATTGTGTCCCTTCTTGAATAGGATAATCCTCTTCTAGTTTGCATTACACAAACTACACTCACTACGATCACAGTTGCAAAAATGTTTAGACCACTGTGTTGGACACGTATTCTTGGTGTTGCTGAATTTTAAATACAGTGCTGCTAAAAGATTTACAATCATTAGCACATAATCTCCATAGAATGTTTTATAACATCTCCATTTGTTAATGTGTTTTATGAGTGTACTAATTAGTGCAACATTAGCCGTTTGAACATTGGCACTTACATCCTCCTTTAAATCTTCCTTATAATATTTCCTGGGAGGTGGGGTGGGTTTCGAGGTCCTTAGTTTTTTTACCAGAATCTCTCCGGAATGTCTGCTGGTTTTCTTACAGGGACCGTGTGATGTGATCTGGGATTCATTTCCAAGAGGGGAATTGTTTTCCCTCTTTACTGGTGCAGAATAATGCAGCAAAGTGGGTTCTGTTCTGCTAGGAACATCCATACTGTGCACCTTTAAATCATGCAGCTGGTGGGAGTCCATATTAGCACTCGGTGACCTCGGGTTATAATTGCTGTCACTGCTAGAGCGAACCATTTGCTTCTGCTCCCTACGGCTGTAATAGAGGTATGCAGCATGCTTCTCAATGCAGCTCTCACAGTGGTATTTCCCATGGCAGCAGAAAGCCATCTTTTTATCACCTGCAATTTAGACATATTTAAAGTTATCTGATATGAATGCACTTAAAATATTACTTTTATAACATTTTCAGTCCATGTTTAAAGCGCAGTTTATCAGGTTATACTCTTTGTAGGTAGGACCCTCCTCGACTTTTGTTGTAGCATTTGTTACATAACATATTATTTGTTTTGTTTTAATCATCACACAGTGCCACAGAATATGATGTTGATTTTAAAATATAACATTAGTAAATTAGACTTACATTGTACTTGAAGAATTTCAAGCAAATGTATAGATCAACAAAAAGGAATTAAAAAAAAAATTGTTGTTACCAGATTAATATTATCAACATCAAACTATAAATGCCATGTGAAGATATGACTAGTAATTTACATACTTTTGTGCATCAATAAAGCATATTTAAATATTTTAAAATGTGTCACATTGTGCTCATTATTTAATGAGCAGGTCCAGATTTAGCAGTTAAAATAGTCATGGGGCTGCATTGTGATGTCACAAATGAGGTAGGAATGATATTATCCCTCTGGACCAATATATGGTCTTGCTATTCCATTCACACTAAAGATAATTGGTGACTTGTTATTTAGGTAACAGTGTCCCTGTGGGTCTGTGTGGTTTACGCCACCACAGTCTGGAGTTTTTCAACTTACCTTCTACATTCCACTGAGGATACTCTTTCTCTACAGCTAGAGTGACAGCTTTTTTAAGCTGCTGTTCTGAGATCTGTAACAGTTTTGAACAGCACAGTAAAAATGTGTTAAAAACATTCTGTTTCAATGGATAAAACAGCAAATAAACATGGAAAAATATCTATTTGTTTTGTAATCTAGTCATGTCAATAATTTCCGGACTTCTTAAAGGCATGTGATTACATTCTGAGCAGATCGTGGCATGGGCATGGCTACCAGTTAGAATCTGGACAATTGAAATTTCCAAAACTTGGCTATTATATTTTGGGGCTTTTGGTCCTTTATAAGTTGGGGATTCCATATGATTCCCCAAGTTATTTCCCCCGAACCAAATATGGGCAAAGATTGGCGCAAAATTACAGGACAAAATGGGACTTATTGAGCAACCGAATTGTGGAAAATCCGTCATTTGGCTATAGGGCCATATCGGAGCTTCCCGAGTAGATCCTTAGATATTAGCTTTCAATTTGCCTACATTTTCTTCAGTTATCGAATTCTGTTTTTCTCCTTGACTCATTCAGACATCATATTATTAAAACTACTAGGCAACTTGTGGATTAGGTCACAATTTCACATCTTTGAGTACCACCTTTCAGGCACAGGTTTGATTTGTGCCTAGCTGCCACCTTTGTCAAGCCCACCTAGTTTCAACCATCTTCGTCCCACTCCATCGAAAGGACCTAAGATATAAACTCGCCTCTGGTTACTGAAGCATTCTGAACTCCAAAAATGTTAATTTGGTTACTTTACCTGTGGGTCGGGATGCCTACTGATCAGGATAGTAACAGGTCCGGGGTGGCAGTGGCTCAGTAGTGCGTACACTTCGTTAAGAGACTTATTGCTGACAGTAGTCTCATTTATTTCCACAATCTCATCACCTCCTCTAAACATTCAGAAAATAGAAGATGTCATGTTGTACAATCTTGTTTCTAATTTATAAACCAATGTACTTAGCGAAAACACTTAATATAGGGAAGCATGGAGAAGCTAAAGGGGAAACGAAGCAAAACGTCTAATATATAAAGTAGTAGTTATGTATTAAAGTATTGTTTAAGATGTTTAAGATGACATCATGATCCAAAGTTGTGGGTACAGCTCACAAAAATAATGTAAAGTCATTCCTGAGTGGCTGGTGAATGGTCGGACAAGAGGCAAATACACTAAAATAATTTAAACTTTTGGTATTAAAACCAATCTTCAGGTTAAATTGAAGATCAGGAGCATTAAACTGGTAATAGACATTTGCTGACAACCCTTAAGAGGACTTTTAATAATATGAGCACTTAATAATAATGACTGAGTTCATTAGACATACACTGTAATGCATAAAAGTATTGGGACCCCTGACCATTAGGGGAACAGGGACATTTATGACATCACATTCTTAATACATATACATTTAAATCAAATAAAGTGCTTTATTGAAGCCTTTGTATAGTTCTATCAGGGACTGACATGTTTCTAATCTTGAGTCTTCCTTCACATGTCCACTGCCTGATAGAGCTATACACAGCTTAGAGCAATTAAGGTAGTTTACTTGTACTTTTTAGTTAAAGAATTTCTATTTAAAATGTCTACACTTAATGCAATCTATTAATAAAACATACATTGTTTTAAATATGTCAGTAGTGTTTCCTATTCCTGTTATCAGTTTCTGATGATTTACAAATTTTTGTTAACACAAGATTGATTTCTAAAAGGATGAGTAACAATAGTGCATACCACTGTATTTGTAGCAGAAGTGTTGATTAATGTGTTAGTGCTTTATATGCTACAATAACTTCCATCCATCTATGAAGTAATAATTGTACCTGAGTCGTCCATCCATGTGAGCCATGGAGCCTGGAGACAATGTGTGGATAAATATTCCAGATATGCCACCACACTGCGGTACACTGCACAATCCTATCCCCAAACCAACTCCTGACTCTGAAAGACAAAATATCCACAAAAGGAGTCATGTGTCTGTACTATAGGTGGGAAACATGTGATCTTCTCTTTATGATGAATATAGTAGTGATAATATTTTAACTACTACATGTATTTTGGACCAAGGCAGGTATTGTAATTAATTCTAGACAGGTCGTACATTTGGTGACCTGAGGGTCGGTCAGTACCTTTGTGTAAAGACACCTCCATTAGCACTCGGTCATTTGGGTTATGTGAGCTGACTATAAACGCAGAGCTTTCCGACTGAGGAGGACAATGTTCTCTCACCGCACACGTGCTCGAGCTTTTGGAGCGGAACATTTGGGAAGTGAAGTGGCAAGACTTGACATCTGGGGCACTGAGTCCTGTCCGAACTGTCAGGGTGAGAACACCTTTCTTCACTTGCTGAGGAATACAAATAGCTCAGAATAAGATCTAAAACAATCACTCATGTGACATATAATACCTATAGCTTATTGGGGAATGCATTCATAATTCACAAAATAACCCCTTGAGCAGGGGCGTATCGTGCCCCTCAGGGAAAGGTGTGCTGCCAGCCTGTCACTCGGAGGCACAACATCTCTTGTGTATTTCCGGGGCACACAAACCCTGGGAAATACCCGAGAGACGTCGTTACATCACTCACTGCGTTGAATTTGGCAACAGAGTCACTCACTCTGTTGCCAATTCAACAAGCACGAAAAGTATAGGAAAATTTGAGTACTTTTCGTGCTTGTTGAATTGTCAACAGAGTGAGTGACTCTGCTGCCAAATTCAACGCAGTGTCGTCTTTCGGATGTATTTCTCCGAGCAGAGAGCACACAAACCCCCAGAAATACATAGCGCGGGTGCTCCGTGTTAGGTGTGCGGCGCACACCTAGCACATATGGAGCATCCACCACTGCTCTTGAGCTTCCCTTGTAGAATTTTCTAAAACTGACAAATATATGTAATGCACTGACTGAGCGACTTGTAGACTTCCATACACAACCCCCTAATGACCCACATTGTCTCAGCCAAGCAAAAAAAAACAAGGTAACTGATTTATAATCCACTTTCATGTACGCACATTTCTGTGTGTAGGTTTACTGAGAATGGGAGAAAAACCATGAAAAATTGTTTATAGACACACACCCTGAAAGGGCTGAGAGCCAAAATTGCATACTCTTTAAGCAAAAAAGTGTGTATGGTGTCTGTTATAAATAATTGCTTAGCTACACAAAGCCAAAAGGATACTTTATTTGTTTTATTTAATTAAAGCATTTATATTTAAAACATGGATCCTTTATAGAATCTTTCCATTAAAAAAAAACTAAATTAAGTTCAGCAAGTATTCTGAAGCTCATGAATATACAGATGTTTATGTTTTGAATATAAGTTTAACATTTATTTACTTAAGAGTATTTAGCATATTGTATAAATTGTTTTAATGGATCCTTCTGGGGCTAGATTTTGCTTTTTTGGAATAATAGATTCAGGGTGTTTTAAAGTAGATACATGTTATGCTATGTTTTTACATGTAGGTGGACTTTTAGTAAAAAAAAAAAAATATTTCAGCATAGTCCTGTAATATCCAAGAAGTTTTAGGAGTATTACTTTAAAAAAAAAAAAAACTAAAATTATGCAAATTGATCAAAAATTAAGACAAGATTAATCCTTTCAAATATAAATCTCATAGCAAAACACACCTTAAATTTTTGCAGCGCATCATTGTGGGTTAATCCATACATTGACTCTCCATTCAGTTCCAGAATTTCATCCCCTGTGATAAAACACTTTGAAAAGTTAATTATGTGAAAAGCTATCAACTAAATTATTATGTGAGTCTTATATTCCAGAATCATTTAGGTGTAACAAGCGTAACGGGTAAGTGCATTTCTATGGATATCTATATTTATGTTGATTCAAATCTAATTTTATTGAACCAAATCAGTGCTGAATAAGTTGCCTGGTTTATTTCCATATGTGATTTATGAATCAATAATACATTTCCGTCATTTTAAACACACTGATCACATGCTACACATTTTACAGTCAATGCAATAGAGAACCACTATCAACTTTCTTAGCTAAACAACCACTACTTACAAGTGTTATGGTATCACCTCTAATTTTAAAAAGTGCCTACTTAAAATAGACTTTTTCTAGGCTACGCCAACCAGCCCTTCACTACTCCCAACCATTTTCAGCTGAATATTTGAGATTACTAGAGTGATTTTGCTTAATTTCTAAGATGTGCACTGTCTTGCATTACACCCCTGCTTTGGGTTATTACTATATATTTCCCTCTTCATAATGTCTACCTATTGTATTTCTAATTTTAAGGGTGGAGATTACACTGCTCTACCTACCTAGCTTGTGTTATCAGTGCCACAAAACTAGTACCAACCTGGTTCTTCTCCTTCAATCTATAGATAATGTCTGCCTATGTGACTTGTCTCTTTAAACCACCACACCCTATTTGGACATTCTTCCAGCTCTAAGTACAACTCATTCAGCTCTTCAAGCCTATTTTGACGCAGCTCAATTTTAGGATTTGGCAACAGATATCTGAAGTTACAAATATGTAAACCTGTGAATACATTTTCACAATTTGATCTTAAATGCTCTCCAGGAATTGAAAATAAATAAGTGATAGGTGCTAAATAATAATAAGTGACAAACAAATAGAACAATGCAGCAAAACACTAGTGAAAATCTCCAAAAATATCATATAAAAAGAATAGTAATAAGTGAAGTGATGAGCAAAAAATATTAATTATACTTACTGCTTGACCAAGTTGGATATATATTCAGTTTACATGAAAAACAGAAACAAACACAAAAACATCTGTGAACCTGAAAAAAGCTATAATGTAAATACCGTATTTTCCGGCGTATAAGACGACTTTTTAACCCCTGAAAATCTTCTCAAAAGTTGGGGGGTCGTCTTATACGCCGGGTACTGGGATTTACTCACCTATTTTCTGCTCTGTCTCCGCTCACGCTGTTAAGCCGGTCCGTGGCTGTGAGGGAAGCGTTGTGAGCTCCCGTCAGGCCGCGCGGCTTCAATAAAGTCTGTTTAAACTTTTTTTTTAAACAAAACTTTATTGACCGCGCGGCTGGAGGGGAGCTCACAACGCTTCCCTCACAGCCACAGACCGGCTTAACAGCGGGAGACAGAGCAGAAAATAGGTAAGTAATGGGGATTGGGGAAAGGGGGAGGAGGGTGGAAAACTCTATATTTTAACCTAAAAGGTTAAAATATAGATGCGATTTTTCCGGCTTATAAGATGACTTAGTTGGGGGGTCGTCTTATACGCCCAGTCGTCTTATACGCCGGAAAATACGGTATGTCAAATATCCCTAAAGGAGGGAAACTCACATTTACCAGAGCCTAAAAATACTCTGTGGGAATAAAATCCCTCTTTGCTTTGATATTTGATAGGAGCCAGACAACAACAACAATGAAGTGAATCTTATAACGGATCAATCAGGTGCATAATGTTAAAGGGAGGATTCCTATAACGTATCAGTCAGGTGCCCACCATATCCACCATTGTTATTGTTCTCTGGCTCCTAACAAATTCCAAAGCTAAGAAGACCCACGTAGGGATTTTATTCAAACAGAGAGCTACACACAGAGCCAGGTATACTAGGCTCTGGTAAATGTGAGTTTCCCTCCTCTAGGGGATATTTCACATATTTACATTCTAGTTTCTTTCAGGTTCACACATGTTTTTGTGTTTGTTTCTGTTTTTCATATAAACTGAATATATATCCAACTTGGTCAAGCACTCCTGATAAGTATCATTATTATATTTTGCTCATCACTTCACTTATTGCTCTCCAGGAATCGCTTGAAAATGTGTCGTGCAGTACATTAGTCATGACTTGAATCAGGCACAGCACTGGCCTTTGTTTTATCATGGTCACCGCTGTAGTTACATTACTGGCAATATCTGCCAGAGGGAAGGAAAGCGCCAGTTTAAAAACAGCCATAATATATCGCAAGCAGACTAGTCAGAAAGCCCTGATATTTCTTTCCTGGTGCATTTAATTGATTATCACCAGTAAGTCTGTTATCTACCGTATAAGGACCCAAAATGAGCAACGCATTTCACGTTTTACATTGACTAAACGATGAAAATATTCACAGGTTTTTCTTGAATGGCCTAGCTTTGGAAAAACAAGACAGAATTGGGGCGCATGTACCGGGAAGAAAAACAGAAAACAACAATAGTGCATGAAGCCTTTTTAAGGCGCTTTTCTAGCTACAAACTTTCAGCACTTTATTGCAATTTTGCACAAAGCACCAATCTCCTGAGGAAGCCGACAGCAGAGCCGGCGAAACGCGTTGAGAAGTGGATCCAGCTGTTATTTCTTCAAAGAGAAGTGCCTGAGTTTCTCATCCTGGTGGCAGCAGGAAAGAAGTTTACCTCTCAGGACTTTTTCACGCAAGTTGCACTTTCAGTGCTATATATTTTGTACGTGTATTCATTGTTTTTATTGCCTGGTTTGTGTTAGCCACTGCGCAATGGTTTTTTAATGTTTTTTAGATGGAATGATTAAAACCGACTGACTACAATATTCTGATGAGCCTGATTTCATTATCCGTTTGTGAGTGTACCCCTGCAGAATTTTACAATACATCCAATTACATTTAAACTGTGTTGCACTATTGTTGTTTTCTGTTTTTCTTCCCGGTACATGCGCCCCAATTCTGTCTTGTTTTTCTATTGCCAAGTGCCCGAGGAGCACTTTAACGGGTGCTGCAGTGCCAGAGGAGGAGTATAATTTAATTACTTTTTCACTTTATTCACTGACTTTTAAATTTGTTCACTGTTTATATTGCACTGTATGTAATTTGGGTTAGTGTCACACTTTCTTTCTTTATATGGCCTAGCTTTGGGCTACTGCGTCGACTAAAAGAAAAACCTGGGGGAGACAGATACCTTCTTGTAACCTTCCATCAGCAGCAGCTGCTCCTCCTGGAAATATGGTCTTCACATAAATGCCCACAGGTCCATAAATACTGTCCTTTCCTCCAACAATGCTGAATCCTAAGCCCTGATCAAGAATCAGTCCAATTGTTAAGATACATGGTTTGATATTTAAAAAATATACAGCCGTTTAGAAGGGATATTTACACCAAAAAGATGGATGAAGGTGACTAGGGAGAGAGCTATTAATGAAATCTGATAATCCATTTAGAATAAGAATGATGCAGTTTATTTACAAAAACAAATATATATAAAACCATGTACAGAATCTTAAACAAACAACAATAGAGGTTTAATTGCTGTGGAGCTCTACGATACACTCACATTTCTGAGCTCCTGGAAAAGAGAGACAAAGGAATTTGGGCAAATATAAGTCTCTCCCAAATAGTGGCACTTAGTAGGGATGCTGGCTGTCAAAAGGACATAGACATTCTTATGTCCATTTGGTGCTATGCCCTTTAAGCTGAGAGAAATATATTTCAAATATTTTAATAACCTTTTCAAAATTAATTAGGTCTTTATGTCAGCATTTTTCTGATTAAAATATCATGTCAGCACCTACTAAATAATGTTATGAAGACAGACTAATGTGAACTTTATACGTTTACAGATCAGAGAAGATTCCATGTTGGTAATGAAGATTTTACAAAGAATCAGTTCAAGAACGACGTCAATATAAATCTTACCTTGCCCTGGCCTTTCATTAAAATGATATTGGAAATTACAGAGGCCTGGGAAGGACTCCGCATGTTTGTAAGGTGCGCTGAACTTAGGGACCTTGAGGATCGAGTTACACCCTGCAGTACAAAACGCCCAGTAAGATAACAGCAATATTTTAGTATACATTTTGTTTATATCTCTCTAGAATGAAGATGGTGCATGAATGGAAATTAAAAAAACAACCTGACTTTCCCAGGATCACCATGACCAGTATCTCCAATGAACAGCTAGAAATCGATGATAAACATCAGGTTACAGCAGCATTCATCAACTTATTTATTATAACAATGATTGACTAGAAAAGGGAAAGTAATTGTAATATGATGTACAAAGGTGTAAATACAAGTCTGATGATAGGTTCACTTTAAATGGACTGTATTACATGAACATTGTATTTTACTTTGCATGTAGAGCATAACAAATATTTTAAATGATCTATACATTGTTTTAGCAAAATTGCAAGCACATGTCTAAATGTGTTTTCAATGTGTCTGTGGAGTCTTCTGCTCATGACATCACCTGTGGCACGATATGCAAATGAACTACTTTTCAATGGGAAATGTGTAATTTGCATACCGTGCCATGGGTGATGTCATAAGCAGGAGACTCCAGAGACACATTTTTTTCTAAGTTTTCTCCTAATTTAGGCATTTGCTTACAATTTTGCTAATACAATGTATAGATAATGTTCAATCATTTCTTATGCACAGTAAAAACAATGTTCAGGTCATACAGTCCCTTTATTTTACATAGCTGGCAATTCCCTTTGCCTGACAGTGAGATTCTGGGCTTTACCACCCAATAGCCACATACTGGATTGAAACAACCAAATTGTGTGCTTTATGAAGCTCATGCATGACACTTGCCACTGGACCATATGGTATAAAAAATAGTGTACGTTCCAGAAGGTGAAGCCTTCCAGTTATAATTATTTGTTTTCCAGATCATGGGATCATCATTGTAGTGCAACCTTTCACCAATGCATGTGAATGTGAAATGCTGTGTTGACAGCAGCCCACTGATACATTGCCTGGTGTAACCAAATGCCAGTCCAGGCCTGGTCATCTACAAACCAGGACTTGCTATAGAGTTTGTGCTTCCCAGCTAGAACCAGCATAGAGTTCTAATGTAGAAGCACAAGTGTAAACATGAGTGGCACTAGTAGAAGCACAAGTGTAAACATGAGTGGCACTAGTAGAAGCACAAGTGTAAACATGAGTGGCACTAGTAGAAGCACAAGTGTAAACATGAGTGGCACTAGTAGAAGCACAAGTGTAAACATGAGTGGCACTAGTAGAAGCACAAGTGTAAACATGAGTGGCACTAGTAGAAGCACAAGTGAAAACATGAGTGGCACTAGTGGCACTTTTCAATATACATGCTAGTTTATTCTCTTACTGGCAGCCATGATTCTTCCTAAGGAAGTATCAGGGCTCGGCTGTCGCCAACAGTCTCTCACTGCTAGCAGAGCTAGAGAATTTCCTTTTTGACTGCCACCAACAGAGGGGACCTTAACTAGGTCCCTTCTATTGGTGGCTTTCTCCCTGCATCTAGCAGAGTCTTAGAGCCCTGACAAACCTAATCAGATATCGAGCCCCCACATTGGATTGGCTGAACGCAAGTTGACACTGTCTAAGGGAACAAGGGGTGACAAAAAGTTATAAAAGCAATAGCACAGCCATTTATTTTTAAATAAAAGGTGGCAACCCTAGACGGGGTGATATGTGATATTACATGCCCAACTATATTGAGCGGCAGATTCCCCAATACATGTAGATGCCTGGAGCTAATTTATTGCCAGTATTAACTATGTATGTTTAAAGACTTGCATAAACATATATAGTTTAAACACAATACAATCATTATGAGCAAACACCATCTTGATCACACATCTGGCAGAGGATTCATATATTATGTCCGTCCAATGGAGTGATAGAGTATGCTATATTTCTTTCCAGCTCAGGTATGCGTGGTATTTGCATGCTCTGCCCTCTGAACCAACTTTTAACATTCTGAGTACATGAGGAAGCACTGGGCATACACAACATCATGTGAGATATGTGCATATTCACAGTGCATCCTCTCCACAATTAAGTAGCTGTTTTAGTGGCTTCTTTGCTACATCCTCTGCTGCAATGTTAAATACTCAACAAGTTCCAAATCAACCCCCACACACTCATCTCCACAAAAACTATGGTGTTTAAACACATTATAGTCACACAAGAAGCCAGCACTTCTCTTTTAGCTAAAGTGTTGCTTCAGCTCCTGAGCTTAGATCCTCTTTTTACAACAAAACAGTTATTCTTAAACCCTGACCTTAAGTTTTGTTGTTACTGAAAGGATATTCCCATGTTTAATGACTTGTACAATAAGAGCGTGCACATTCTAGACAGGGAGCTGTGTCATGAGAAGATCATCTTGTGTGCAGACGTTTTAGTCCACCACACTATTTTAATGGCGGCCTGTTGCTTTATGAAGGACTGCTACATTCGGTAATACCTGCACGCCGCCAGTAGCACAGTCTAGCTGTTGAGAAAGTGATTTGCGATTGTCGCACAGGTTTGCAGGCTGTCTTTCTGTGAAGAGAGCTGCCTTCTTTGTTAAAGGAGGGTCTATCTCACCAATCCAATAGGGATTGACACCTAAAACAAAAAGCAGATGCACACAGAGACAAATTAGTTCATGTCCACATGAACAGTAGGAATTTAGACAAATGAAATAAATGGCTAGTTGTTGATTAATACATATACAAAAGCAAGCTGTAGTTTAAATCTGAAATTGATTTAATTGCCCTGAACCTAAAAGAAAGATTTTAACTATTAAGAGATGTGTTCATACATTTCTCAGCAATTATTAAATGTACCTGAATAGTATTACAGAGGAAATGTGGATCATTGCTATGGTCCATGTTTCCACCCTTTAAACTATTTAGGCTCCTTTCAAAATACATTGCTATTCCAGCTTTGAATGCAAGTGCATAGAGTATGAACATGTGCTTTTAAATGTGTTTATGGTGGCTTGTTTATGACATCACTCTGTGGCACTTCATGTTCACATGAGGTCTATTCACTAAACACTGAGCTGAATTTAAGCCAAAACAGCAAAGGTGGAAATAAAGGAGAACAATTGGGCCAATTAGATATTGTTTCCAACTTAAACATTTTGGCCTGTGTTTTGCAACTGAGTTTTCAATTCACTGCTTACTAAATAGACTCCTTAAGGTGCCACAAGATGATGCTACCAGGAGAAGACAGCACACACACACACACATTTAAAACAAACATGATGGACCTGTCATCAGAAATTGCAGCATCAAATAGCACTTTAACTGGTTTGGACCATTTTAAAATCTTTTGAGCAGTTATTTTAATAAAATTGAGTTACATTTTAAAATATACCTATATTTCCTGTCATTTTTCTCTGTGCACAGGGATCACATTGCTTCATGTCCTTCCTTTTACACAGGTTTCATTGGCTGCTGGAAACGGCTATAATTCATGGCAATATGACGCAGTTCTAAGGGGGGGGCGGGGGCTAACATATTCTGCTATAGTTACATTAGCTTAGTTACATACAAATAATATTAACCTGTTGGTGATATCATTATACTGTGATGTAAATAACTGCATTCTCAAGTGCACTTTAATCCATGTATTTGTTCCAATGCTGCAAACGCAATTTATAGATTTGTTTTTTTCCTCTAAATCAGTGTGTAACTTTTTCATGTGGAGGGCCACATAACATACAGACTAGTTTGGGGGTGACCATTATTTTCATTTTATGAGCTAATAGCAGAACCTATGGGCTTTTAGCCAGAATATGGGCTGCACATAAACCTGTAAGGTACACGTCTGGCCAATGGGCTACACTGTTTGTGCAAATACTATTATCTTGATAGCGTCCCTTTAAGACATGTTTAGGTGGCACATGCCTTATAATTACCTCACTGACCGTGTCCTAGCTTTTGTAGTATATATTATATGTTTACTATAGTTAGTACTGCCACCTTTTTTTATTTTTATTTCAAGAAGTCCCTACGCCATTGCGCTCCCTGACTCCACAGATTTAACACTGGCCGGCTGATAAAACATAAACTGAGTGGCAACCTAAGTACATCTTTTGTTATCAACCTAGGGTTGTCAGCTTTCCAGTTCTGATCTACACAGTCCAATATTTGGGTTCTCTATTAAGGAAAAATTAAAGGCATTGCTGGACGTTTGCATTGCCTTCTACTGGAGAATGCAATTATGTTTTTGTGGTGTCAAATATTTTAGTCAGAACCATCTGAACACTAACTGAACGTATTTTATGATATTTGATTATTTCTGGTTTATTATTTGTCAATTAAATGTATATTTGTAAGGTGCTAATAATGGCTGCCTCCATTTAAACCCTCAATCTAACAGTAAAACAAATAGTAAAACAGTTAACAATTTTTTTCAGCAATCATCTGGAAGAACATACTTGTTGAATTACTTCTCAGTCTAATACAAGGAGCCTTCATTGGTAGCAAGCAATGATTTTCCAGTGTTCTTTGATTTTCTAAAAAAGAATCCAAAACGGGTTCCTGTAAAATAATAATAATTATTATAATAAGTATAACAGCATCTACTTATAAGAAACATTTTTTTTGCCTGGTGTAACTGTAGTCATAGCCTCCAGGGGGCAGTAAGGAGCAAGGCATTCATGCATGGCTTGCTATGAAGAATAGCTAAGACTAGTGAGCCATCTACTGTGGTAAAGTTGTCTAGATTAATTATGTAGACAAAAGTCATTGAAATCCAAAGTGGGTTTTGGAAGGGAGCATTTTTTGCCAAATGTGGTGAATACTTGGCAGCTAAAACATATGTGGTTTGAGAACACGAACCCTTCGCTTGAAAAGATATCTGACACTCCACAGCAACAAAGTTTAGTACGTTCAATAAACATTGACTTTTGTAATAAGCAATAAATATATGCACCATTGTACATTCATAGTGAAAGGGGAAATTGGTATGAGAGGATGGTAGCCACGTAAGAAAAATAATAATTCAGTTAATTTGCACTACAATATAAAATCATAACATTTTATTAATAAATAGTATTATTAACCCCTTAGTGACAGAGTTATATGTTGCATTTACCTTGAACCATAATTCCATTATTTTTGTCATGTTTGCTGAACTGTGAATTTCTTTCTTTGTGTTCAGTCCACCCACACAAATTATATATCATTTTTTAACGAACAGATGGGCTTTCATTTGATACCATTATTTTCATCATATGATATAATTTACTGTTAAAAAAATATATAAAATGTGATGAAAATATGCCATAAAAAACACTTTTTCTAACTTTGACCTGATTTTTTTTTTAAACAATTACAAATGGTAAAAAAGACCCCATCTATATATTTCTTATATTTGTCCTGAGTTTAGAAATACCAATGTTTCCATGTTTTTCTATGTTTTATATCGAGGGATCATTGCAACACCTTTCACACATAGGCAGTGAAAGCTGATCACTGCCTATGTGTGTTTAAAACGCATACGATCACATTCGCAGTGATCGTATGCGGGGGGGGGGGGGGGGGGGGGGGCGACGAAGGCACTCTCAGAGTGAGAGTGGATCCACAGCAGCCTCTGAGAGTAACTGCAGGCATGTAGTGTTGCACTAAGGAGCACAACGCTAAATAAAAACTCAGGACGTATATACGTCCAGGACCATGCTTTGCAGGACGTATATATACATCCATATGTTGAGACTTTCCCTTTAATTCCCAAACAGATACGTTACGCTTTTAATAAGCTCCAGACCACAGTTAGTTGCATCATAGATCTTTCCTGAAATGTAATTACAGACCCTGTAATAAGTGGCTTACATTTAATAATCTAATTATATGATTTTAGTCATAGACTTTGTTTAAGCCAACATTTTTACTCTTAATTTATGTCCATAAGAGTGCATTCTTTTGCTGTTTGTGTGTATAATAAAAGGGCAAAAACAGGCCAAACAGCAGCAATATTTTTTATCATAAAAGAATATATATTTTGGTTTGCAGATTTATAGTGACATTTATTTGAGGGTGCTTCCATGGAATATTTCCAATGCCAACAGTTTTAAGCTGTACCACACTCATGGTGATGTTTGTCTGGGGTTTATTTTCATGTCAGTCCGACAAATGAGCAAACAGACTTGCTTGGTAGCATGTTATCTTCATATAATGTTCTAACCTTTAAAATTGTGCTGTAATGTATCTCTAAGCCACTTTCTTAACCCTAGATTACTAAGAGGAAACAAGGATTCAAAAATCATGTCCCTTTAGAGATACGCACATGTATTTTCTTTTGGCTCTGGTTCAACTGTGAGGCAGAGCCATTGAGGAGGATGGCACGCACTGACATTGTCAGTTTGAGCATAACCAATCAGATCTGAATATAGTGGATTGCTTCTTCTTAACCACTTTCTCATACAGTGATTTTTTAAATCAAACACTATCCCAGGCACTTATCCTAACCCTAGCATAACCCTGCGACTAGTTCTAAGTCTAACTTAGGCTATTTGTTTTACTGTGCTGTAGCTAACTAGTCAAGCAACATCCCCAGAGCGATGAAAGCACCATCGGACATCACCATCTTTGAAAGGCATTCTGACTTTCAATATGGCAAAGTGATCGCTCCAGGTTTGAATGTCGAGTTTCGGAATGCCTCAACATCGAGTCATTGGGGCAACACCGGCTAAGTGGTGGACGCGATCGTTGATTGATTCCATAGCTCATTTAGACATAGGACGTATGTATAAACATCCATTTGCGTGAAGGGAACCTCTCCTCACAGGTTGTCAAAGGCAGACAAGGCTCCATAACAGCTCCCCTTTGTGTCCTCTGTTTTGCAACCCTGAACATGCTGAACATCTATTTGTAGATAAATGTACTTGCCCAACAGGCCGTTGAGCAATGACTTGCCACGGGTATCATAAACATTGAATATGGCTGTGCTTCATAAGATGCTTAAATAAGTAGTTTGGGTTGTTTTAAGTTATACTTTTTCCCTAAGTTATCAAAATTCTTTAGAGCATTCAGGATTCCACATTGTCTGGACAGCATGGTCTATTCAAGTCAGAGGGAGAACAGACTAACAAACAGAAACTTTTTTCATAAAAAAATAGTTGAGTTGTCACAGTGCTCTGAGCCAAGTTTTGGTTTCCTAACTATTGTGGCGTACATCTGTTTATGCCAATTCTCCTTAACCTCAAATAGAAATTAGATGCTGATGTCATTCTCCTTCCTTAAACGTTCCCGCTCAATAGTTTTGGACTTTATCAAAATTCGTTCGTTAACACTACCATAGATTTGGATTATTTTCTTCTTCTTTTTTATTCCTAAAACTGGAGAGACCTTTGCTTATTATTTTATGGGATAAGATGCTCAGTTGAAGCCTTTTTCAAGCTTTAGAGGAAAGGATAGAGCAGGGATTCTGTGAAAAAAGTGTCAAAGACATGAGACAGCTCAAGAGATTGGGAGTATGAGAGATAAAAGGGGACAGGACGAGACCATAGACGAACAATATAAAGGCGGCATAGGAAACTATTTCATGATGAGGGCTCATATGAGCTTCCAGTAATGTCTTAAAGGAAAATTAAACGTTGTTTAACCCTTGCTTCCTTAAAGGAAGCAAGGGTTCAACAATACATGTACCGGTAGAATTTAGTAAACCCGATGTGTATATTAATAGATACATGCGGGTTTACCTTCTGCTGTGTCTCACATGCGAGACACAGCAGTTCCCAGTTGTTGCTTGCTGAGAAAAGTCAGACAGGAACACCAGCAATTAGTTAAAGCAGGAATTAACATTTATTGCAGGACACACAAGACATTTATACATTCGAAGATCGGATAAAATGCAGTTCAACAAAAGAACTTAAACACATTAGTGTAACTCAATGATTTCATTTGATTTCAATGGATTTGTTTGATTTCCAAATTTAATTTGGATCCTAAAACGTATGGCATTAATCAGAATACAACCTACAAAGCTTTGGCATTTAACTCAGGGATAAACCTCCTTCCAAGCAACCGAAAGGGAAGGTGCTTAACTGCCGACTCCTGTAACCGGAGAGAGAACAAAGCGGCAGGGCTTAACCTTTATTCTCAGAATTGGGTAGGTGGGAAGACAACACACTGGTAACGTGATTAACTGGTGAAAGGTCTCAGTGATGACAGCGACCAAACAGCAGGTAAGCAGCCTTGGCGCTGTAAACAGGCGCCCAATAGAGAAACAAGCAACGACTGGCTGGGTGGCGGCTATTTTGAATGGACCAATGGCTAGGGAGTCTACCCAGCATTATAAACGAGGCAGGAAAAATAGCTCCTTGGGTTACAGTTCGGGAGGTGAGGTTTGAATCAACCAATGGTAAGAGTGCCTACCCTGTTGTGAAGAACTGTGGATTACAACCTCTTTTGTGACTTCTTTTGTCCAGCCTCAGAGTGCTCAATAGCCTTATATTGAATGTTAAATTAATCCCGTTATGTCCCAACTGTGTTTCCCACTGTATGTAAAATGAATCTGGTTACTGTTCCATTTCCTAATCTCTGTTATCAGATGCTTGACTGTATATATTTCCCATGTTATGCTTTAATAAATGTTCTTAGTTTTCTGCTGTACCTAAAACCTGTGTCAATGGTATTATTGGGAAAAAGAGCAGAGGGAACAGTGACTTTTATTTGGGACTTGCTGGCTTTCATTACGGGCTAAAGGAGGTGACTACCCATCCTAGAATACGTCTCCTTACACTTGTGCTTATCTATAGAGTCCAGAAACGGCTCCACTTTCTCCCCAAAAGTAGATAGTCCCAAAACAATTATATCCCTGGATGGCTCACACAATTGCCGACATCCTCCCAAATTAGGGATGCCCAAAAGAGCTCAAGTCCAGGATAACAGCCCTCTGTAGTTCCAGTGGACCGTGACAGACTAGCTGTCCACTCAAGAGTTCCAGGGATTTCCCGGAACAGGTCAGGTGGCTAGAGAAGAATTAATGCACAGGGAGGTTGGAATGTCTGGCCCCCAAGACCCTCCAGGAGCCCCACTCATGGAGGGTCTCAGGATTCACATTGTGACATGGGTGTGAGCAGGTACTCTAATTGTATGACTAATCTAATACCTGTTTTGGAAAAACTGGGCCAGGCAGTGAGCAAGTAAATTTCTAAAATGATAGGCCAAGATGTCAAAACTTAAAAGATAACACAAAGTAAAAGTGCTGAGCTGTGCTCACAGGACAAGGTGACCGGACACAGGAAAGAAAACTCAGGCTGACAAATCCTGACACAGTATGTATGATTCCTACCACAATACACAGAGCATGAACAAAAAAAACAGGATAGTTGGATCAAGCCAGAGTACTAAGAACAAGATATACACAATTATCTCAGTGACAAAGCAGGAACTGTGCTAAAGTTAGGGCCAAGCCACATTGAAATGGCAACAGGAAGAAGGAAGTGTTGGGTTTTTATATTGAACTAATTAGCCATAATTGCATGAGGATGACTGGTTAATTGCAGAGTAAACAAAAAGGTTAAGGAATATTTATTAGAAATTGCGTTTGTGTTATATCAAGGTTGAATAAAACACACAGACCAACTTTGACTCCTGGCATGTAGTGTGCTTCTTATTTAAAAGGACAACTGCTTTCCATTCCTAACAATGTAATGTGTACTTGTTAGACATGTGCATTCGTTTTCGGACGAATGCATTTTCGGACGAAAATAGCATTTTCGTCCATTCGTCCGAAAAACGAATAACGAAAATTTTAACTAACAAAATCCGAATGAACGAATGGTTAATAAACGAAAAACATTCGTTCATTCGTCCATTCGTCCATTCGTGCTATTGGCATTCTAAACCGAAATAGAGTCGGTTTACAATACCAATAGCATTGTACTACATTCCATAAACCGACATGAATGACTTTCGGTTTATGGAATGCATGTAATGCTATTAGCTTCCTATAAACCGAAATTGAGTTCCCATTCATACGAATAGGTCAATTGACCTATTCGTATGAATGGGGACTCTTTCGGTTTATAGAAAGCCAATAGCAGCATGTATTCTATAAGCCGAAAGTCTTTAAAACAAACGACGTTCGGTTTATAGAATACATGTAATGCTATTGCTGTTCTATAAGCCGAAAGACATTCGGCTTATAGAACAGCAATAGCATTACATGCATTCTATAAACCGAACGTCGTTCGTTTTAAAGACTTTCGGCTTATAGAATACTATTGGCATTCTATAAACCTAACTAGAGTCCCTCCTCATTCATAAGAATTTCTTATGAATGGGGACTCGACTCTAGTTCGGTTTATAGAAAGCCAATAGTATTCTATAAGCCGAAAGTCTTTAAAACGAACGACGTTCGGTTTATAGAATACATGTAATGCTATTGCTAAACTATAAACCGAACGACTTTCGGTTTATAGAATAGCCATAGGATTACATGTAGTACATAAGCCGAAAGTCTATAAACCGAAAGTCGTTCGGTTTATAGGCTGTCGGCATTTAACTATACAGAGACAGAGTCTCCATTCATAAAATTATGAATGGAGACTTTGTCTCCGTGTAGTAAAATGCCGAAAGTCTATAAACCGAACGATCGGTTTATAGACTTTCGGCTTATGTAATACATGTAATCCTATGGCTATTCTATAAACCGAAAGTTCGGTTTATAGAATAGCAATAGGAATACATGTATTCCATAAGCCGACAGCCTATAAACCGAACGTTCGGTTTATAGGCTGTGGGCATTTTACTACACGGAGACAAAGTCTCCATTCATGATTTTATGAATGGAGACTCTGTCTCTGTATAGTTAAATGCCGGCTTTTAACTATACGGAGACAAAGTCTCCATTTATAATTTTATGAATGGAGACTCTGTCTCCGTATAGTTAAATGCCCACAGCCTATAAACCGAACGTTCGGTTTATAGGCTGTGGGCATTTAACTATACGGAGACAAAGTCTCCATTCATAATTTTATGAATGGAGACTCTGTCTCTGTATAGTTAAATGCCGGCTTTTAACTATACGGAGACAAAGTCTCCATTTATAATTTTATGAATGGAGACTCTGTCTCCGTATAGTTAAATGCCCACAGCCTATAAACCGAACGTTCGGTTTATAGGCTGTGGGCATTTAACTATACGGAGACAAAGTCTCCATTCATAATTTTATGAATGGAGACTCTGTCTCCGTATAGTTAAATGCTATTGTATTCTATAAACCGACTCTATTTCGGCTTATAGAATGCAATAGTACTACGAATGGACGAATGAACGAATGATTTTCCTTTATTAACCATTCGTTCATCCGGCTTTAGTTAGCTTAGCATTTTCGTTCTTCGTTTTTCGGGCGAATGGACGAAAATGCAATTTTCGGACGAAAATGCATTCGTCCGAAAACGAATGCACATGTCTAGTATATATTCACATGTAAATTGCTTTTTAAATAAAAAATTATGATATAAAAAAATCTTGTTTTTATTTCCTTTTATGTGACAATGCTGCCTCTCTCTTTCCCTTGCCCCCAGATTTGTCGCTCTCCCCCCCTTAGTGTTGTCTCTCTCTCACCCTCCCTTTGGCTCCCCCCTCGCTCCCCTTGTGTCTGTCTCTTCCCCCCTTCCCTCCCCTTGTTTCTCTCTGCCCCCCCCCCCCCTTGTTATTCTGTCCCCCCCTCACCTGTTTCTTGCTCCCTGGTGGCTAGTGGGGGCAGCCGGGGGATGTATGCACTATACATAATAGACGGAAGTGTCGGGCAGCATGGAGGTTGTCTGCACGATTCGTGCAGACATCCCCCAGCTGCCCGATTCTCCCTGGTGGCTAGCGAGGGAGCGGAGGATGTCTGCGCGATGAGCGAGACCTCTCCTGCTGCCGCCCGGCATGACCGCCGGGACTTCTATGATGAAGCTGGGTACTTCCGGCTTCCTCATAAAAGTCCTGGCTGTCGTTCCGGGCGGCAGCAGGGGAGGTCTCGCTCATCGCGCAGACATCCACCGCTGCCTCGCTAGCCACCAGGGAGAATCGGGCAGCTGGGGGATGTCTGCACGAATCGTGCAGACAACCTCCATGCTGCCCGACACTTCCGTCTATTATGTATAGTGCATACATCCCCCGGCTGCCCCCACTAGCCACCAGGGAGCAAGAAACAGGTGAGGGGGGGACAGAATAACAAGGGGGGGGGGCAGAGAGAAACAAGGGGAGGGAAGGGGGGAAGAGACAGACACAAGGGGAGCGAGGGGGGAGCCAAAGGGAGGGTGAGAGAGAGACAACACTAAGGGGGGGAGAGCGACAAATCTGGGGGCAAGGGAAAGAGAGAGGCAGCTTTGTCACATAAAAGGAAATAAAAACAAGATTTTATTTATATCATAATTTTTTATTAAAAAAGCAATTTACATGTGAATATATACTAGACATGTGCATTCGTTTTCGGACGAATGCATTTTCGTCCGAAAATTGCATTTTCGTCCATTCGCCCGAAAAACGAAGAACGAAAATGCTAAGCTAACTAAATCGAATGAACGAATAGTTAATAAAGGAAAATCATTCGTTCATTCGTCCATTCGTAGTACTATTGCATTCTATAAGCCGAAATAGAGTCGGTTTATAGAATACAATAGCATTTAACTATACGGAGACAGAGTCTCCATTCATAAATTTATGAATGGAGACAAACGTATAGTTAAAAGCCGACAGCCTATAAACCGAACGTTCGGTTTATAGGCTGTGGGCATTTAACTATACGGAGACAGAGTCTCCATTCATAAAATTATAAATGGAGACTTTGTCTCCGTATAGTTAAAAGCCGGTGTTCTGACAAATTTCTGGAGCAAATTCTCCTGCGCAATCGCAGGAGAATTTGCTCACTGCGCATGCGCATAAAGTTACAGCTGATAACTCAGCTGTAACTTTGTGACCACCGTGCATGAGACAGCTGCGCAACCCACCTCCCGCCCCCTCACACCCGCCGCACACCCCTTCTTACCAGATCATCGACCACAGCGATACACAGCGCATGCGCACGCCTATCCAGCCGTTTGGGAATGCGCGCGTCCGTTGTTGTGTTCTTAAGGTGGTAAGTAACACGGGGCGTCGGGACATAAGGGGGCAAGCATCCTGGTGAGGGCTGCCTCATCTTGATGGGATTTGTGATCCTCCTGCTGTATTATTGATGCAGCAGGAGGATCACAAATCCCATCAAGATGAGGCAGCCCTCACCAGGATGCTTGCCCCCTTATGTCCCGACGCCCCATGTTACTTACCACCTTAAGAACACAACAACGGACGCGCACATTCCCAAACGGCTGGATAGGCGTGCGCATGCGCTGTGTATCGCTGTGGTCGATGATCTGGTAAGAAGGGGTGTGCAGGGGGTGTGAGGGGGCGGGAGGTGGGTTGCGCAGCTGGCGCATGCGCGGTGGTCACAAAGTTACAGCTGAGTTATCAGCTGTAACTTTATGCGCATGCGCAGTGAGCAAATTCTCCTGCGATTGCGCAGGAGAATTTGCTCCAGAAATTTGTCAGAACACCGGCATTTAACTATACGGAGACAGAGTCTCCATTCATAAAATTATAAATGGAGACTTTGTCTCCGTATAGTTAAAAGCCGGCATTTAACTATACGGAGACAGAGTCTCCATTCATAAAATTATGAATGGAGACTTTGTCTCCGTGTAGTAAAATGCCCACAGCCTATAAACCGAACGTTCGGTTTATAGGCTGTCGGCTTATGGAATACATGTATTCCTATTGCTATTCTATAAACCGAACGTTCGGTTTATAGAATAGCCATAGGATTACATGTATTATATAAGCCGAAAGTCTATAAACGGATCGTTCGGTTTATAGGCTTTCGGCATTTTACTACACGGAGACAAAGTCTCCATTCATAATTTTATTATTTATTATATACATTATAACATATTATTTATTATATACATGTATTCCATAAGCCGACAGCCTATAAACCGAACGTTCGGTTTATAGGCTGTCGGCATTTTACTACACGGAGACAAAGTCTCCATTCATAATTTTATGAATGGAGACTCTGTCTCCGTGTAGTAAAATGCCGACAGCCTATAAACCGAACGTTCGGTTTATAGGCTGTCGGCTTATGGAATACATGTATTCCTATTGCTATTCTATAAACCGAACGACTTTCGGTTTATAGAATAGCAATAGGAATACATGTATTCCATAAGCCGACAGCCTATAAACCGAACGTTCGGTTTATAGGCTGTCGGCATTTTACTACACGGAGACAGAGTCTCCATTCATAAAATTATGAATGGAGACTTTGTCTCCGTGTAGTAAAATGCCCACAGCCTATAAACCGAACGTTCGGTTTATAGGCTGTCGGCATTTTACTACACGGAGACAGAGTCTCCATTCATAAAATTATGAATGGAGACTTTGTCTCCGTGTAGTAAAATGCCCACAGCCTATAAACCGAACGTTCGGTTTATAGGCTGTCGGCATTTTACTACACGGAGACAAAGTCTCCATTCATAATTTTATGAATGGAGACTCTGTCTCTGTATAGTTAAATGCCGACAGCCTATAAACCGAACGACTTTCGGTTTATAGACTTTCGGCTTATGTAATACATGTAAACCTATGGCTATTCTATAAACCGAAAGTCGTTCGGTTTATAGAATAGCAATAGGATTACATGTATTCCATAAGCCGAAAGTCTATAAACCGAAAGTCGTTCGGTTTATAGACTTTCGGCTTATAGAATACAAGTAATACTATTGCCTTTCTATGAACCGAACGAGAGCCCCATTCATAAGAATTTCTTATGAATGGGGCTCTCGTTCGGTTTATAGAAAGCCAATAGTATTACATTGTATTCTATAAAACGAACGAAAAAAATTAACGAAACGAAAATAATGAACGAATTTCGTCTGAAACGAATGCACTAATGAACGAAATTCGTTTTAGACGAAATAAATAACATTTTCGTCCGAATGGACGAAAACGAAACGAAAATTTTAGTTTTGCACATGTCTAGTACTTGTACTTGATTCTCACATATATTTGTGTAACATGCCTGAGGAAGACACCTAAGAGATCTTGAAATCTTGATCCCTGAACCTACTCAGTTAGCCAATACAAGTGTCAACTTGATTTAAAAAAAATGCTTTCCTGTCTATCCATGGCACCATTACATACAGGGCTGTCTTTTGAAATGTGTGGGCCCCTGGGCAAAACAAGCCAATGGGGCCCCCATGGCCCCTCCCCTTGACCCGCCCATAACAACATGACCCCGCCCATAACAACATGACCCCGCCCACAATGGATGTGCATCACCGAAAAATCACCCAAAACTATGTAGTTTAATTGTTAAATTATAATTAATTATATATAACAATGAATCATCAGAAAGTTGGTTTAGGAACAAACATTTCAAATATATATGGCAATGACAACTGCTGGCCTATAATGAAGTTCTGTTACATTGAAAGATTGCATAAAGCAAAGACATTTAACATAGAATGTTGTAATGAAAGAATATAAAGACAGCACCAAGACCTCTTTGCTCCATTTAGTGCCATTAGGGAGCAGGCATGTTAGGGCAACTAGAAATCTGTCTCCAAATATTCTAACATGCCTGTTCCCTAATGGCACTAAATGGAGCAAAGAGGTCTTGGTGCAGTCTTTATATTCTTTCATTACAACATTCTATGTTAAATGTCTTTGCTTTATGCAATCTTTCAATGTAACAGAACTTCATTATAGGCCAGCAGTTGTCATTACCATATATATGTTGAAATGTGTGTGCTTTTCAAGCCTTGTAATGTTTAAAACTTTGTGAAGAATAATCCTGGTCACCTAATGTTTCTCATCAAGAACTACATGATTTTTGCAGAGAAATGTGAGCCTCTCCCTCGCTGCATTGTACATCCACTACCCTCTCAGTAATGTAATCCTTACATTAGTCCCTGGCCTTATCTTATTTCTAGGATAGCCGTATACCTATCCCATGCATGCTTAAACTCCTTCACTGTATTAACCTCTACCACTTCTACTGAAAGACTATTCCATGCATCCACTACCCTCTCAGTAAAGTAATACTTTCATTGGTCCCTGGCCTTATCTTATATCTAGGATAGCCTTATACCTATCCCATGCATGCTTAAATTCCTTCACTGTATTAACCTATACCACTTCTACTGAAAGACTATTCCATACATCCACTACCCTCTCAGTAATGTAATACTTTCATTAGTCCCTGGCCTTATCTTATATCTAGGATAGCTGTATACCTATCCCAAGCATGCTTAAATTCCTTCACTGTATTAACCTATACCACTTCTACTGAAAGACTATTCCATACATCCACTACCTTCTCAGTAATGTAATACTTTCATTAGTCCCTGGCCTTATCTTATATCTAGGATAGCCTTATACCTATCCCATGCATGCTTAAACTCCTTCACTGTATTAACCTCTACCACTTCTACTGGAAGGCTATTCCATACATCCACTACCCTCTCAGTAAAGTAATACTTTCATTAGTCCTTGGCCTTATCTTATATCTAGGATAGCCTTGTGTCTATCCCTCGCATGCTTAAACTCCTTCACTGTATTAACCTCTACCACTTCTATTGAAAGACTATTCCATGCATCCACTACCCTCTCAGTAACACACAGGGCCATTAAATATGCCACAGACCAGAGCTCTTTAATTATGCCACACATGGGAGCCCAATAAATATGCCATACACAGGAGCCCCGTGAGTTGACTGCAGGCCACATTCATCTATAGTACAATTATAAAACAACGAAAATATATATTTACACAAATATCACAAGCCTATCTATACACACAGACATCTCTCTCTCTCTATATATGATATCTATTAATACAATTAGTTGCATTTATACTTATTTGATTATGAGTTTTTTAATATTGAACTATTTTCATATGTAATAAAAAGGTTATTGAAAAATTGCATTTCTTGTTTTTTTTCCATTCCTCTGCACCCACATTGAACCTAAAGGACTTAACAGGGCTTGACAAACTTAACAGAGTTTAAGGAAACAGCAAAAAAATCTAGACTACACTAAATCACACGTAGTCACACTCACTCAGGTAGTCAGTCACATGCATGCATACATACATACATACATACATACATACACACTCACACACTAACAGAAACACCCAGCCAGGAGGAAAGGTGCTCAATGTTGAAAGTGGTCTCACAGACCACGTTGTGCTGGAGGCATGGCACTTTGTTCTTCCTTACAGCACCGGATGCACTGTGATTTAGCCATTCAGTATGCCAGAATTTTGCCACTCAATATACCAGGAGTTAGCCACATAATATGCCAGGAGTTAGCCACATAATATGCCAGGAGTTAGCCACATAATAAGTTTGGAGTTAGCCACATAATATACCAGGAGTTAGCCACATAATATGTCAGGAGTTAGCCACATAATATACCAGGAGTTAGCCACATAATATGCCAGGAGTTAGCCACATAATATGCCAGGAGTTAGCCACATAATAAGTTAGGAGTTAGCCACATAATATGCCAGGCGTTAGCCACATAATATACCAGGAGTTAGCCACATAATATGCCAGGAGTTAGCCACATAATATGCCAGGAGTTAGCCACATAATATGTCAGGAGTTAGCCACATAATATACCAGGAGTTAGCCACATAATATACCAGGAGTTAGCCACATAATATGCCAGGAGTTAGCCACATAATATGTCAGGAGTTAGCCACATAATATACCAGGAGTTAGCCACATAATATACCAGGAGTTAGCCACATAATATGCCAGGGTTTTGCCAAATAATATGCCAGGAGTTAGCCACATAATATACCAGGAGTTAGCCACATAATATGCCAGGAGTTAGCCACATAATATACCAGGAGTTAGCCACATAATATGCCAGGAGTTAGCCACATAATATGCCAGGAGTTAGCCACATAATATGCCAGGAGTTAGCCACATAATATACCAGGAGTTAGCCACATAATATGCCAGGGTTTTGCCAAATAATATGCCAGGAGTTAGCCACATAATATACCAGGAGTTAGTCACATAATAAACCAGGAGTTAGCCACATAATATACCAGGAGTTAGCCACATAATATACCAGGAGTTAGCCACATAATATGCCAGGGTTTTGCCACATAATATGCCAGGAGTTAGCCACATAATATGCCAGGGTCTTGCCACTCAATTTGCCAGGCGTTAGCCACATGATATGCCAGGGTTTTGCCACTCAATATGCCAGGAGTTAGCCACATAATATGCCAGGAGTTAGCCACATAATATGATAGGATTTTGCCACTTTATGCCAGGAGTTAGCCACATAATATACCAGGAGTTAGCCACATAATAAAAAAGGAGTTAGCCACATAATATGCAAGGGTTTTGCCACTCAATTTTCCAGGAGTTAGCCACATAATATGCCAGGGTTTTGCCACTCAATATGCCAGGAGTTAGGCACATAATATTACAGGATTTTGCCACTTTATGCCAGGAGTTAGCCACATAATATGATAGGATTTTGCCCCTTTTATGCCAGGAGTTAGCCACATAATATGATAGGATTTTGCCACTTTATGCCAGGAGTTAGCCACATAATATTACAGGATCTTGCCACTTTATGCCAGGAGTAAGCCACATAATATGATAGGATTTTGCCACGTTATGCCAGGAGTTAACCACATAATATTACAGGATTTTGCCACTTTATGCCAGGAGTTAGCCACATAATATTACTGGATTTTGCCACTTTATGCCATTAGTTAGCCACTTAATATGATAGGATTTTGCCCCTTTTATGCCAGGAGTTAGCCACATAATATTACAGGATTTTGCCACTTTATGCCAGGAGTTAGCCACATAATATTACAGGATCTTGCCACTTTATGCCAGGAGTAAGCCACATAATATGATAGGATTTTGCCACTTTATGCCAGGAGTTAGCCACATAATATGATAGGATTTTGCCACTTTATGCCAGGAGTTAGCCACATAATATTACAGGATCTTGCCACTTTATGCCAGGAGTAAGCCACATAATATGATAGGATTTTGCCACTTTATGCCAGGAGTTAGCCACATAATATTACAGGATTTTGCCACTTTATCCCAGGAGTTAGCCACATAATATTACAGGATTTTGACACTTTATGCCATTAGTTAGCCACTTAATATGATAGGATTTTGCCACTTTATGCCATTAGTTAGCCACTCATTATGCCAGGCTTTGCTCGTTCTATACCACCCTCCTCCCCCCTTCCCTTGCACTTACCTCCATGCTGCTCTCCGTTGCTTCCTCCGTGCAGTCTAACCTCCTGCACGGAGGAAGGAAGATCCGGTCTCTTTTTTTTTTTTCCTTCTTAACTTTATTGAAGTCACACAACGTCAATAGAGTTAAGAAGGGAAAAAAAAGAGACCGGATCTTCCTTCCTCCGTGCAGGAGGTAAGACTGCATGGAGGAAGCAACGGAGAGCAGCATGGAGGTAAGTATGCACATACATTCGCTCCATAAGACGCACAGAAGAAAAAAGTGCCTCTTATGGAGCGAAAAATACGAAAAAAAAAAAAAAGATTTTTTTTTTCTTTAAAAATTCGGACGGGGCCCCCTAGAACTCGGGGGCCCCTGGGTAATCGCCAAACAGCCCTTTCACAGCTCCTCCCTTTCAGCTGTTAGGACAATTAACAAACTCACACATTATATAAATAGGCCCCTAATCACCATCAGTCTTTTTTCCTGTCCTCTCAGACTGACACATATAGATCTAACGGCAACCAAGACGAACTGCCCTTCCCAACTCCTGTAAGTTGCAGTCTGGGTTACGTTTTTCCTCCAGTCCCTTTGCTCCTAGCCAGGCTTGGAAAATTTGCAAGGATCAGGTGGAGGTGATCATTCCATTCTGGCCCAGATGCTACTGAAGAGATTGGCAATGGGACCACCTTCAGAACATCCTCTGTCAGCTACCCTGCTATTCCTAGGACTGGTGTAGCATCATGCTCTGGAATCCCTACCCTTCATGGCTTGGAGACTGAGAAGATTATCCTGCTATAACAGGATCTGATCTGTCTTCTGTACATGGGCATCTAATAAAACCCTTAGATTTTTTTTCCTCGAAAGGTCTGAGCCTTTATTCCTTAAGGGTCCAGGTTTCAGATATTTCAGCTCTGACTGAGGTTCGATGGGCATTGGATCAAGATGTTTCCTGATTCTATAATGCAGTTCTCAAGTTTGGACATCCTCTCCAGTATTCTGCACCTCCATGGGATCTTCTTTTGTTCTTTGCACCTTGTGACCATCTAGAGAAAGCTTCTGTGTCTTCTTCTGATGCTGAAGACTATTCTCCTGGTGGCAATTAGCTTGGCTGGAAGGATATCTGATATCTGATATCCAATCTTTCTCGTGGCTGGAGCCTTGACTTGTTTTCCAGCAAACCAGAGTGGTTTTTCAGGCCTTATCATTTCTGGCCTAAGGTGGTTTCTGATTTTCATTTGAACCAGGAAGTAATTCTACCTTCCCTGTATCTGGACTCATCAAATAAGTAGGAACCAATACTTCATTCTCTGGATCAAGTCAGAAGCCTCAAGTCATATATTCAGAGAATGTCAGACTGGAGAAAGTCTGACTGGCTCTTTGTTCTTCCTTCAGGATTCCGTAAGGGGCATGTGGCCTCCTCCTCTTATCCGGTAGTTGGTGTAGAAAATTTCTAAATCCTAGGACTCTCCAGGAGTTCAAGGTTCTTTCTGGTTTGCATGCACATTTAACAGGGGCAGGGCCGGCGCTACCGTAAGGCAGCACAGGCGGCTGCCTTAGGGCGCACCAATGGGGGGGCGGGAAAATCGCCCGCTCCCCCAGGCCCGTTTACTTACCTCCATGCCGCTGTTCATGTCCGTGGCTGAGAGGGAAGCGCTGTGCGGTCCCCTCAAGCCGTGCGCATTCAATAAAGTGTGTTGAAACTTTTTTTTTCAACACACTTTATTGAATGCGCACGGCCTGAGGAGAGCTCACAACGCTTCCCTCTCAGCCACGGACATGAACAGCGGCATGGAGGTAAGTACTGGGGTCTGGGTAAGGGGGGAGGAGGGAGGTATAACGAGCAATTCCTGGGCATCTGACTGGCATAATGTTCCTGGGCATCTTAATGGCATAATATTCCTGGGCATCTGACTGGCATAATATTCCTGGGCATCTGAATGGCATAATATTCCTGGGCATCTTAATGGCATAATATTCCTGGGCATCTGACTGGCATAATATTCCTGGGCATCTGAATGGCATAATATTCCTGGGCATCTGACTGGCATAATATTCCTGGGCATCTGAATGGCATAATATTCCTGGGCTATGACTGGCATAATATTCCTGGGCTCTGACTGGCATAATATTCCTGGGCTATGACTGGCATAATATTCCTGGGCATCTTAATGGCATAATATTCCTGGGCATCTTAATGGCATAATATTCCTGGGCATCTGACTGGCATAATATTCCTGGGCATCTGAATGGCATAATATTCCTGGGCATCTGACTGGCATAATATTCCTGGGCTCTGACTGGCATAATATTCCTGGGCTCTGACTGGCATAATATTACTGGGCTCTGACTGGCATAATATTCCTGGGTATCTGAATGGCATAATATTCCTGGGTATCTGAATGGCATAATATTCCTGGGCATCTGACTGGCACAATATTCCTGGGCATCTGACTGGCATAATATTACTGGGCATCTGACTGGCATAATGTTCCTGGGCTCTGACTGGCATAATATTACTGGGCTCTGACTGGCATAATATTCCTGGGTATCTGAATGGCATAATATTCCTGGGTATCTGAATGGCATAATATTCCTGGGCATCTGACTGGCACAATATTCCTGGGCATCTGACTGGCATAATATTACTGGGCATCTGACTGGCATAATGTTCCTGGGCATCTGAATGGCATAATATTCCTGGGCATCTTAATGGCATAATATTCCTGGGCATCTGACTGGCATAATATTCCTGGGCATCTGAATGGCATAATATTCCTGGGCATCTGACTGGCATAATATTCCTGGGCATCTGAATGGCATAATATTCCTGGGCTATGACTGGCATAATATTCCTGGGCTCTGACTGGCATAATATTCCTGGGCTATGACTGGCATAATATTCCTGGGCATCTTAATGGCATAATATTCCTGGGCATCTTAATGGCATAATATTCCTGGGCATCTGACTGGCATAATATTCCTGGGCATCTGAATGGCATAATATTCCTGGGCATCTGACTGGCATAATATTCCTGGGCTCTGACTGGCATAATATTCCTGGGCTCTGACTGGCATAATATTACTGGGCTCTGACTGGCATAATATTCCTGGGTATCTGAATGGCATAATATTCCTGGGCATCTGACTGGCACAATATTCCTGGGCATCTGACTGGCATAATATTACTGGGCATCTGACTGGCATAATGTTCCTGGGCTCTGACTGGCATAATATTACTGGGCTCTGACTGGCATAATATTCCTGGGTATCTGAATGGCATAATATTCCTGGGTATCTGAATGGCATAATATTCCTGGGCATCTGACTGGCACAATATTCCTGGGCATCTGACTGGCATAATATTACTGGGCATCTGACTGGCATAATGTTCCTGGGCTCTGACTGGCATAATATTACTGGGCTCTGACTGGCATAATATTCCTGGGCTATGACTGGCATAATATTCCTGGGCATCTGAATGGCATAATATTCCTGGGCATCTGACTGGCACAATATTCCTGGGCTATGACTGGCACAATATTCCTGGGCATCTGAATGGCATAATATTCCTGGGTATCTGAATGGCATAATATTCCTGGGCATCTGACTGGCACAATATTCCTGGGCATCTGACTGGCATAATATTACTGGGCATCTGACTGGCATAATGTTCCTGGGCATCTTAATGGCATAATATTCCTGGGCTATGACTGGCATAATATTCCTGGGCATCTGAATGGCATAATATTCCTGGGCATCTGACTGGCACAATATTCCTGGGCTATGACTGGCACAATATTCCTGGGCATCTGACTGGCATAATATTCCTGGGCATCTGACTGGCATAATATTCCTGGGCTATGACTGGCATAATATTCCTGGGCATCTGACTGGCATAATATTCCTGGGCATCTGACTGGCATAATGTTCCTGGGCATCTTAATGGCATAATATTCCTGGGCTATGACTGGCATAATATTCCTGGGCATCTGACTGGCATAATGTTCCTGGGCATCTTAATGGCATAATATTCCTGGGCTATGACTGGCATAATATTCCTGGGCATCTGACTGGCATAATATTCCTGGGCTATGACTGGCATAATATTCCTGGGCATCTGACTGGCATAATATTCCTGGGCATCTTAATGGCATAATATTCCTGGGCATCTGACTGGCATAATATTCCTGGGCATCTTAATGGCATAATATTCCTGGGCTATGACTGGCATAATATTCCTGGGCATCTGACTGGCATAATATTCCTGGGCATCTGACTTGCATAATATTCCTGGGCATCTGACTGGCATAATATTCCTGGGCTATGACTGGCATAATATTCCTGGGCATCTGACTGGCATAATATTCCTGGGCTATGACTGGCATAATATTCCTGGGCATCTGACTGGCATAATATTCCTGGGCATCTGACTGGCATAATATTCCTGGGCATCTGACTGGCATAATATTACTGGGCTATGACTGGCATAATATTCCTGGGCATCTAACTGGCATAATATTCCTGGGCATCTGACTGGCATAATATTACTGGGCTATGACTGGCATAATATTCCTGGGCATCTAACTGGCATAATATTCCTGGGCATCTGACTGGCATAATATTCCTGGGCATCTGACTGGCATAATATTACTAGGCTATGACTGGCATAATATTCCTGGGCATCTGACTGGCATAATATTCCTGGGCTCTGAGTGGCATAATATTCCTGGGCATCTGACTGGCATAATATTCCTGGGCATCTGACTGGCATAATATTACTGGGCTATGACTGGCATAATATTCCTGGGCATCTAACTGGCATAATATTCCTGGGCATCTGACTGGCATAATATTCCTGGGCATCTGACTGGCATAATATTCCTGGGCTCTGAGTGGCATAATATTCCTGGGCATCTGAATGGCATAATATTCCTGGGCATCTGACTGGCATAATATTCCGTTGCATCTGAATGGCATAATATTCCTGGGCATCTGAATGGCATAATGTTCCTGGGCATCTGACTGGCATAATATTACTGGGCTCTGACTGGCATAATATTCCCATTGAAATACTGGTAAGTTTGTTGATTTAACTTTACTTCATTTTAAATATTGTATTTGTTCCCATTTTGTTTCTTCACTTCAAAATAAGATATATGCAGTGTGCATAGGAATTTGTTCATAGTTTTTGTTTTTACTATAGTCTGGCCCTCCAACGGTCTGAGGGACAGTGAACTGGCCCCCTGTTTAAAAAGTTTGAGGACCCCTGGGCTAAATACTGGCATATTGAGTGGCAAAATAGTGTGTCTCAGGTTATGTGTGAATTGGTGTAACTGTGTGTGTGTAAGTGGTAAGGGTGTCTGTGTGTGTGACTGCAAGGGTGTCTTTGTGTTTAAGGGTTTCAATGTGTGACACATTTAGAGCATGCGAGTTGAATATTTAGATTTTTTTTTCTACACTATACATTATTCATATATATATGCTGGATGCTTGACAAAGGGCTTAACAGCCTGAAACGTCGCTACCAGTGATGCTGACGGTTACCTGAATTAAAAACCTTATTGACTGTCTTCAGAAGTCCTGTGAGTGCATTCTTTACCTATTTTGGATTCTATATGTATTGATGCGGATTGCACCCAGGCATGTTATATTCTTATGACTAAAGTTGTGCAGAGTGCTGGTACTTTGGATCGATATATATATATGCAGAGGAGCATCCATGCAGCTTCTGACGCTCAATTCGGGAATCAAGTTCTGCAAGTGGCTTTTTAATGTCTCTGTCTTAATAAAAATGTTTTTAATGTTTTCCATTATTGATGTTCTCTTTGTGATTTCTTTTTTTTTTTTGGTGCCCACCCTTTGGTTTATATTGCTTGGGTATTACCCATATGTAATGCTACCATGGATAGCCAGGATAGGGGAAAATTATTTTTATACTTACCGTAATTTTTTACCGTAATTACAGTAAGTATGAAATTTTTTTTCCCTTTAATGAAGGTATATAAATAAAATACCTTAGTAGTACCTTATGTAGGGAACAAAGTGGCTAAATAAGGTAATTTTTTTTGATACAATCTTTCTATTACATAAACCTTGATTTTTTGTGTGTGGACAGTTGTCATTTAAAGGGACTGTTACCTAATCATTGTTTATTTGATCAATTTTGAGAATAATAATTGTTGACAATAATCTGTACATTGGAAGAATTTCAAGCAAATAGTTGATGTCATAAACAGGAGACACGTAAAGAAAAAAACCTTTTC
Source organism: Pelodytes ibericus (assembly GCA_036172795.1). Lineage (NCBI taxonomy): Eukaryota > Metazoa > Chordata > Amphibia > Anura > Pelodytidae > Pelodytes > Pelodytes ibericus. The sequence goes on from CM069858.1 coordinate 169,091,764, forward strand.
TCTTATTTTATGTGTTCGCTTGCAATTGTGCTAACACAGTGTTCATTTTTCATTTTCTACATAACCAGTATAAGCAATATACGACTATTGCTTATACTTTAAGTTTATGAATGCCATTCGAAATCTCACAGTGTTAAGTATCATAAGAATCCCTCTAGATAAACTTGAAACTGCATTTTTTTTTCCCTTGTACCTCTTCAGATAGAGTTATTGTTCTTTGTGATTTCAAAACTTTAAGTTTCTCAAAACTGTAAACTCTTGAAGCATGTTGGAGAATTTTAAATGAGTTTAAACGCAAAAGCTCTGAAGATGCAAGCCCATCAAATTATACTGAGTTGTAGTTTTTACAGATGAATGAGATCTAAATTCCATGCTTAAATTATAGGCAAGAAATAATGGAAAAAAGCAAAACACACTACTAGTGAAAAATATTCACAAAATATATACTCATATAGATTCACAAGGAGCTTCTATCAATTTATGGGTAAGGTGCAAACATAATTATTACTTCTGAGGAAGGCGGTCATCCACTGAGACTCAGTGAGGATTTCTGCGTCAGGACAGTTGACTTGTTCCTGCACTTTATTGCATGGTGTACCATAAGTTGTTGTAAGTGCAATACTTCATCCATACCACTTAATTTCACAATCCTGTGCCACTGGTTTGTTATGTAAAAACTTTGTTTTTAGATAAGAAGAAAATAAACTTTATATGATGGGCCTGTTTCTATCTGTGAAGATGTGAGTGCATTAATTACCTGCACCTTTTTCATGGTTATACAGTATTAGACTATATCCTGCATTTTTTCCACTCTTACATATATGTGGGTCCCATCGAGAAGATGATACATTTATAAACAAATGAATTTCTTTGGATAGAAATAAGAATCATAACAAAGCTTATTGCTCATTCATCCATAATACTATACTGTATGTAAAAAAAAAAAAAAATACACAGATGGGTATAGGGTCTAGCCCTGAATACTGCTACTAGAGAGAATGCAAGCTCTGCATACTATTGTATTATTTAGTGAATGCATGGCATCAGATGAAGCAATAATGAGTGGGCTTTACTGCCCTTGTAACAACACTAAGTTAATACAATACATAAAATCGAATGCCACAAACAAAACTCATCTGTGTTTGTTGTGCACAATTGTGTCCCTATATAGTGTACCTAAATTACGTGCTATCATTTTATAGAAACTCAAAAAAAAGTCTGTATGTTGTTATTAGGAAAAGCCTAAGATAAGGGGAGTTTCTAAGCTTTATCACACAGAATATGTCAAAGGCATAGCTATAAAAAGCTACAAAGATGGTTGCTGGAGTGGATGTGCACATAAAGCTGCCCCTTGATGCTGACATTGGTAGTCAAGGCACATGCCTATCGGCGCATGCACCTATGTATAGAGCAGGCTTCAGACAAATTTTAGGCATCTGCACTATATACGCCAGATAAGTACTTTCTGGTTGTGCCGTCCATATTTATGCTGGCGCAGCCAATGTATAAAATATCAGGCGCTGAAAAACTGTTTGGTGGAAGTCCTTCTACCACACTGGCAAGTGTCGAGATTTATAAAAAGGTGCAATTGCCATTATCCATAACCAACAGCAATTGTCACTTTTTATACCTTTCCTGACACTTGTCAGTGCGGGAGTTTTTATACATGACCCCACTATCTCCCACAAGGTTAAGCAGGTCGCGGGCATTGATGAACCCCACACATCGATTTAGGTGGCAATTTTGGTATCAAGGTGGCAATTTTGGTGGTGGTGAAAGACAATGTCAGTATTTCTTTTAATTTAAATATTTGGTACCAACTTTGTGGGTGAAAGGTTAAGAAAAATATACCTGCATATATATGCATCTATAGGCAGGCTTTGTGTTAGGTGGGGATGTCAATGTATAGCATGATCTGTAATCTGTATGCATGCATGTATTTCATCTCAGTAAGGATCAGTCTTTCATATAACCACACCAATTATTACCTACCTAATGATAATTTTAGTGCAATCCCATACCTCCCAAGTGTCCCTATTTAGGAGGGACAGTCCCCATTTTGCATCCACAACCCTCTTTTCTATTCTATTATTCCTCTTTTCCAGGAGCTCAAAGGTTCTGGTTTGTATCAGAGAATCACAGAGATCCAAAGCAATAAAGCCCCCCCCAAAAAAGTGCATTTAAATTGCAGTAAATGAGTTTATATATTAATTAGGTGTAAGTAAAATACTTTATTCATAACATAAACGAGTTATCAAATGTCATACATAGTTATCAAATGGCCATAAAGTGGGAGGGAAGTATGCAATCCAGACTAAAATGAGAATATTCTCAGTATCTGCAGGTTACCCCTATTTTGGTACACATGGTCATTTTTATAACATATAGTGAAGAAAAGGGTTAATTTGAAACGAGAACCATTGTGTCCTTGTCCGTAGGTTGTGTGTAATGCCAGTGTAAGCATGATACTGTATTGATTTATAGGTAATTAAGTCATGCATCCATAACAAGTCATTGTTTTAATATTTCGTTTCCTGGTATCTATAGCGAGTTGGGGTTAGGGCTCCCACTGGGGTTTTGCTTCTGTGCCCTGAGCCTTTTCACGTCCAGTTATACCGTGATGAAATACTTCTTGTCAGTTCATGAATATGTCTATTGAGCACAGTCATACGGTCTCTGAAGAATTTTACAGTTATTAGGAAAAAAATATCAACAACAGTATAAAAGTATACTTTCCATGAACTGAATTACCACACACTTTGCACTTATGAAAAAGTTGCATTGACTGAAACCTACAAGCCGATGCAGAACCTACATACCTTAAGAGATGATTTGCTGGGAGTATTGTCACTTGAAGCAGATTTTGATAGAATGATTTTCCTGATCATAGGATCTTGAATTGAGTTAGCAGACTGTATCGTATCAGCTGCCAGCGTCTCAGATTCTCGGGCACTGGAATGTGAAAGCTCAGTTATTTCTGTGTATTTCTCCTCCAGACTTGACCCATCATCGCTGTTCTTAGCATTGCAGAGCATTAAGGACTTAGAGATAGAGCGGAAGTTTTTTGCCTTCTTATTTTTCTTTCTGGTACTGCTTTGTCTGTCCATCCTAAGGGAGGAGGTGAAGATGCTTCCTCTCTCGTGATCATATTTAATAGGCATTTTCAAAATGTTCCTGGTTTTATAATGTTCTCAACAGGGTATCATAATTGCTGAAAATAAAAATGTTTTGTTTTAATATACAGATTTATTTTATATGATTTGAGCATAGTGGTATACACAGCACAAGCAATAAACTGTTTTTAGTTTAGAATTGTGGACTTTACTCTGAGACTGTTGAGATAAAGTATGTTGCAAAAGAGTGGGAAATACAAGCAGGATATTAAGTTCTATAGGAGGTAGCAGAGGTATTATTAAACACAAATCTTCAGAAATCCTAAATCTGCAGTGCTACCACCACCGCAAGGGATTCTGGGAAGGCATATGCAAATACGGTTAACAATGATAACCTTTTTGTCTCTATATCCAGTGCTGTATTTACCGCGAGGCATCCTAGGCGGATGCCTATGGCGGCAAATTTTGGGGGGCGGCAGCGCCCCCCAGCACTGGAAAAAGAAAAAATTTAAAAAAAAAAAAATCCGGCCCTTTAAAAAAAAAACAAAAAAAACCCACCGCGCTTGCAGGCAGAGACAGAGGTGAGAGGGGATCGGAAGATCCCCCCTCACCATTGCTCTGCCTGCCAGGCTGCATGGGGAGCCGAACAGGCAGCACAGAGAAACCTCCGTGCTGCCTGTTCGGCTCCCCGTGCAGTGTGCCGACACGGAAGTGCCGACAGTCACGTGACGGGCGCGCTGACGTCATACGCGCGCCCGGTCACGTGACCTGTCGGCACAATCGCCGGGAAGCCGAACAGGCAGCATGGAGGGACCATGCTGCCTGCCTGCCAGGGAAAGGTAAGTGCTGATGGGAGAGTGTGTGTGTGTGTGTGTGTGTGAGACTGAGTGTGATGGGAGACAGTGTGTGTGACTGAGTGTTATGGGAGTCAGAGTGTGTGATGGGAGACTGTGTGTGACTGAGTGTGATGGGAGTCAGAGTGTGTGTGATGGGAGACTGTGTGTGACTGAGTGTGATGGGAGTCATAGTGTGTGTGATGGGAGACAGTGTGTGTGACTGAGTGTGATGGGAGTCAGAGTGTGTGTGATGGGAGACAGTGTGTGTGACTGAGTGTGATGGGAGTCAGAGTGTGTGTGATGGGAGACTGTGTGTGACTGAGTGTGATGGGAGTCAGAGTGTGTGATGGGAGACTGTGTGTGACTGAGTGTGATGGGAGTCAGAGTGTGTGTGATGGGAGACTGTGTGTGACTGAGTGTGATGGGAGTCAGAGTGTGTGTGATGGGAGACAGTGTGTGTGACTGAGTGTGATGGGAGTCAGAGTGTGTGTGATGGGAGACAGTGTGTGTGACTGAGTGTGATGGGAGTCAGAGTGTGTGTGATGGGAGACAGTGTGTGTGACTGAGTGTGATGGGAGTCAGAGTGTGTGTGATAGGAGACAGTGTGTGTGACTGAGTGTGATGGGAGTCAGAGTGTGCGTGATGGGAGTAGGAGTGTGTGACTGAGTGTGATGGGAGTATGAGCTTGATGTGAGTCTGAATGATGGGGCATGTCTTAGGTGTGTAACGTGGGTGTGCAGCTTGAGTAGGGGGGTGCCCGGATTTTGTCTGCCTAGGGCAGCACAAAATCAAGATACACCACTGTCTATATCCACTTTATACATTGACCCCTTGGAGCAAATACCTGCTGTGCTAGACAGCCTTTAAATATAGCCCAGAACAGCAGTACAGAGCTAGATACACACTGTTGAGGGTTTCAGACCACTTCGATGATGAGCAGCCCCAGGCCATTCAGCGAGATTACAGAGCAGCCTGGGGTGCAAATGCCCTTCAGACACTCTTGCCAGCTCTGCACTGTACACCACCAAGCTCTGCCAGCTGCTACTCATTCCCTATTGAAGCACCAATGAAATACAATACTTTATATAATGCTTACATTGGGATTTGCTAACAGCATTGTAGATGTCTGCCAAGACACTGGCTGCTGATTATCCAGATCAAAATATTCATCCTGGCAAAAGGAAATAGAAAACCAATGTTACTTAATTAAACAAAAAAAAAAATTACTCTGTAATCAGATCATAAATACATTAGTGATTACATTGTACCCTGAAACTTATGTTTGATATGTCAAACATGTTATAATACACCTTTTAACACAATATACAGCCGTATAATGTAGCAGTTTGACTACTATTTATGTACTATTGAGGAGTCGTATTTATGTTAGAGCACTAGCTTTAAAGGGTCATTAAAGCTTGAATATAAATGGCTTGTATGTGAAAACGCAGAGAAGTTCACATATGTATATATATATAACCTTATGGATCTTGCATGCTATTTATTTAAATTTGCAAAAAAGTGTCAAAGCAGCACGGAAGAAAAACAAACTTACCTACACAGTTAAATTCAAATTTGAATTAAGATTAACTTCTTGGTGTTTTTGGAATAAAGCTTTCATTTAAATCATGGTCAGTGACCATAAAGTATAGATGCCAAGAAGCAATAAAAGTAAAAATAGTTATGGATAAGAACATGTCTAAACGGGCTCTAGCAAATAAACTGTACATTAAAGCCTTGTTGTATCTTTAAATTCTATTAAGACGGGAACACACACATAGCAGAAATGATCAATATATGCTGTGTACCAGGCAGACTGGATGGATCATGCATAACATTCAAACAGTATGGCTCATCTCTTGTTATGATAGGCTTGTATAGCTCTATCAGTGGCCTGACATCTTCGGTAAGATGAAGAAACATCTGACCTAACATGTATGCCCCCTGATAGAGCTATGCAGACCAAAGAGGGCTAAATAATGTAATTTGTATTCTTTTTAATAAAGCATTTCTATCTAAAATGGCTGCATGTCATGCAACCTTTACAGGATAAAAACTGCAAAAAATTAAGTTATGTTTAATTGAAATATTGCATGAAGTATAGGAATGGGATTGTAACATTAATCACATATTACACACTATAACCATGTCCCTGGCAAGAAATTAAGTTATATTCAATTAAAAGATTACATTAAGAGGAGGTTTTTTAAATAGAAATGATTTGTTTAAAAATAATACAAATAAAGTACCTTATTGAGCCCTCTTTGACCCAAGATTCTAAACAACATACCCGCCCCTGATTAAGCTAAATGGAGTTTATTTTTATTCTTTTATCAAGCAAGAGCCTTTTGTGGGGGGGGGGTTTAGGCGTGTAAGTGTAACATCTATGTTCCTCGTTCAGTGTTCTCACATTGTTTCTTATTATGGAAACATATGACTTTCTTTTGATATCATATCTATTCTTCTAAACCAGAATTTAATATTACTTTTTTTAATTTGTCGTGCGCCATGTTTAAATTCCTGACGTGCCAGGACTGTCACCTGTCTTTTATTGCCATTTAATTAAAATGCATTTTTTTGCATGGAACACAATTTAATTGGCTCAGAAATAGTTAGCATGTCCAAGTGGCCTTGCTGATTATATTCCTGTCAATATTACTCTATACACATTAACATCTTATTCAGTGGATTCCATTCTCTGTTATTTTTGTCTTTTATGATGTGTGCATATTTATTTTTTTCCTACTGGAAATGTACTACACCCAGCTACCAAAACCTGTGCCAGTTATGGCAAAACAGACTACTGGGGTCTATTATTATAAATGAAATGTTGGATACATCTCATTTGTGTAGTCATTTGGCTGTATCCTACGTGAGAATAATGGTAATATTAAACAGTGAAGCTAATTGGTTTGAAAGTGTTTATTTTTACATTCGTGTAGGCGTGGGGTTGTAACATGAATCATATGTTCCACACCATAAACATGTTCCTGGCAATGATTTTTAGTGGCACGGTAACATAGATCTCTGGTCACGTTGGCGTCTGTGAATGGTGTCTAACGTCTTCCCTGTAAAACCAAGGGAGGGAACACCATGGACACATAGGCTTCTAAATGAATGTAAAACAAATACATTTTACTGTAATAAACATACAACTGTGACAGCTTAAAACATGGTTAAGTATTATAGCTGAAAGATTTCCATCCCTGATTTTTTATACACTCTCCTCAAAACACTTATACAGATTTTTCCTTTTTTTCTGTCACATTTTAACAATCTTGGTCCCCGGGACCTAGAAAATTATAGAAAGAGTTATAGAAAGCTCATTGTATTTTTCCTGGTAAAAAACAGATTTTAAATAAGCAAAAAAAGAGCAGAACCAAGAATAATCACCAAGATTAAATTACCGGATTTGCTTGAATATAAGAACGCAAATGCTCTGAAAAGAACCCCTCGTTTTAAACTTGGGGTCCTTGTGCTGCTCATAATTTTGACCTGACCAGGCTCCACCACCCCACCCACCCTCAGTTGGTCCATATGTTGTGTCCGGTCAGAGTTTTATAAATTGCATTGGAGGCTAGATTAGTTGAGAAACTGAATTCCATGCAAGCAATATTTTTATATTAGGGCCCAGCGAAGTTTGGAGTACTTTGATGTGCACTGACATCCTCCAGTGCTGCCCGGCACTTCTGTCTGGCTTCTATGGTAGAACCGCAGGATCACGTGACCTTCCAGCATCCTGTCATAGAAGTCCTGGCGGAAGTGTCTTATAATCAGGGTTGTCTTATGTTCAAGCAAATCCGGTAGTAGGAGATGAAGGTACGAATGTGAGGATAAGATCCATGAAGAAAGTAAGCCATAATGAATTACCATTACAGTGTAAAAAGAAATAACACTAATTCCTCCTTCTAAGAAAGAAAAAGTATATGACAGCTAGAAAAAAAACTATAGGATACAAAAGCTAAAAAAATAACTATCAGAGTGGATTTGAATAGGTCAGGTAAATAAACCTATAGAGTCGCCTCTATATGCCGTGATCTGGCACATAATCGGCTGGATCAGGGCGCAAAGTTGCAAGAGATTCATTACCCAGTATGGTCAATTTTGGCGGGTGGGGGATTATGAGTAAGCGCTATAAGCGCGAAACGCGTCAAGCTTTTTGATTACTGGTTTTGCCACTGTGTTTTTTCCATTTTTTGCTGTGCTTCACTCGCCTTGATTGGATACAAATAAAACCACTTTTTCATATTTGGATCTCTGGCTCCTGGAGTGCCGTTTTCTACCTTGCTTTCATTGATTACCCTGTGTAAGGTGCAAACCAGGCACCTGTAGAGGCACCGGAAACGAAGAGTGGGGGAGTTTCACCTACCTTGGACTCCAGCGTTGTGAGCCTGGCAGTTAAGAGTTTTCCGCTTGGATATGAATAGGTCAGGTAAATAAACCTATAGAGTCGCCTCTATATGCCGTGATCTGGCACATAATCGGCTGGATCAGGGCTCAAAGTTGCAAGAGATTCATTACCCAGTATGGTCAATTTTGGCGTGTGGGGCTCAGATTCTTAAAGGGCTAGAATCCCACAAGTTTAGCCCAAAAACGTCAGACAATTGCCGTATTTACGTACATAATAAAAGCATTACTAATCATTGTCATTGTCAGAGTAATAGTTGTAATATGCTATAATAGCATATTTATTACTAAAAAAAATGTATGATTATTAAAATATGCAATTACAGCATACATCCTACCACATCAATGAACACATCATGCAATATAAAATACACTTATCACATACAACACTTAACTTAATTAAAAGTTACCCAATAAAAGTTACATTATCAAATACCATTTTATACATCCCCATAATAGCTCTTGTGGTATAACAATACAGGTGATGTCATGCCAGCTTACTATTTCATGTCCACAGGGTGGATGGCCCCATTGCTTAGCAATGCACCACTGTCCTATGGCTGGCATGTTATCATCTGTATTGTTATACCACAAGGATTGTTATGACGATGTATAAAATAATATATGATATGTGTATTTTATATTACATGATGTGTTAATTGATGTGGTAAATGCACCATTTATGTCATAATAGCATATTGTAATAAGAAATTATAATCATTACATTTCTCTAGTAATAAATATTCTAGAAACATTGATTACTAATGTTTTTATTATATTATAATTTATATATTACCATAATTTTTTTTATTATTATTAATTTATATTATTGTGTTTTTTATATTGATCTTATTTATATGTGGAAAAAACAGTTCTCTTAAGAAAGGCCAGCTATCATTAGTGCTCCCCACGCTAACACTGCTGGAGGGAAATAGGTGCAGGATACGCCTTCTAGTGACATCCGGCATCAAGATTGTCCCGCATCAGCCACTCGGGGGCGCAAGAATGCAGAGGGGTCCAAATCTGTACTGACTGAAGCTCAGATTTCTGCTCAGTTGCGACTGAATTTCACAGCGGCACCATCAAGATGAGTAGCACCGGGACGGACCATCCTCCCACCCCAAGTAGGCCACTGATCCAGTTTGAAAGAAAATGATAATTATACACTTTATTTCATTTCAATCATTAACAACTATGAAAAGAAGTTGTCTATTTCTGCTCTTCGATCCCTTACATAATACATTTTATATGAATGGGATGTGCTCAGATACATTTCTTACATAAAACCAAATAGTCCAAAAACTTCTCTGAATGGAAAATAAACTCGGCCTCCTCAAGACGTCTAAACTTTCTTTAATATCACACTGGTTGTCATATGGTCAAAAAGCACAGGATCCCATGATTAACAAAGACAGTTCTTTGTAAGACAGTGAAGGCATTTTAAATATGAACGCTTGAGAACACAGTCTGTAGGAGGGTGAATGTTGGCTTTAAACTCCTGTGTGGTAAGACTGCAGTAGGCACGACAGTCCTCATGAATACTCCACTTCATAACTCAAACATAAAGGTTCTGTTTTGCTGGTTGTTTATCTAATTTGAATTTACAATAGCTGTATGGGAATATCAACTGTACACAATGCCACATTTAGTAACAGTTGCTACTACACTTAAAGTAGCAGTCTCTAAAAAATACTTTCAGATAAGTACTGTAGCATGTAAAGAAAAAGACAAACAATTCCCATCTCCTAAAAATAGCAAATTAAGTGTGTTAAATCTCTGTAATAATTTTACTTGCTGTGCTATAGCAACTGTCCTGCCTTTCTCTCTAATGTATTAACGGTCCTGCCTTTCTTTCTTTATTGGATGTCAATGGTTTTAAAAGCACCTGGGAAATACTTTTTAATGGGAAATTACAAGAGAACAAAATAGTTTTAAAGTAAAAATAAGTGCATTTTATATATATTATAAACATCTATAACATACAGAATATAAGGCAAGTGGAATCGCTCCTTTAAAATTAAATTTCAGAAGCAAGTGGTATGCAATATCCATATAAAGACATAACATAGGTCTATCTGATGTATAGTTTATGCTGCCATCTTTCAAATCAAGGAAGTGTAGCCCAGTAAGTTTAGAAGCTGCTAGTCATTGTCTAACCAAGGGGCACTGCCCCATCAGGACCCTGGATTAAGTAGCCACTAACTCACACAGTGACAAAATGTAATATTTAGAAGATGAGTTATAACCCAGTAGATCCAAATAAAAAAAAATTTGCCACTAACTCAACAAAAACACATTGAAGCTGAAACTGAAACCTGAAACTGATGCAGTGACCGAAATTTTATGAACCTTATATTCCAGGGGGGTCCAACATGCAGCAGTAGCCGCACCTTCAAATGCTGGATGCACGAGAAGGAGTGTCGGGGGACAAACTTCTCTGCACATAGCTCCTCACCATCTAGTGCGCATAAACCCTCCTCAAAGGGGAGGAGTGGTCTGAACCTGGGTGTGCAAAGCGGTGATGGCGCATGTCCTGGGCAGGGCTGGATTAGCCTACTGGGGCAATACTGGGGTAAGTCCTGTGAGTGCAATCTAACAACTTGCAAAACTCCTGTGAGTGTAATCTAACTACTGGGGTAAGTCCTGTGAGTGCAATCTAACTACTGGGGCAAGTCCTGTGAGTGCAATCTAACTACTGGGTAACTCCTGTGAGTGCAATCTAACTGAAGGGGTAACAACTTTGAGCGCAATCTAACTAATGGGGCAAGTCCTGTGAGTGCAATCTAACTACTGGGGTAACTCCTGTGAGTGCCAACTAACTAATGGAGTACGTACTGTGAGTGCAATACTGGGGCAAGTTCTGTGAGTGCACTCTAACTACTGGGGCAAGTCCTGTGAGTGCAATGTAACTAATGGAGCAAGTTCTGTGAGTGCAATCAAACTACTGGGGCAAGTTCTGTGAGTGCAATCTAACTACTGGGGCAAGTTCTGTGAGTGCATTCTAACTACTGGGGCAAGTTATGTGAGTGTAATAAAACTAGTGGGGCAAGTCCTGTGTAGTGAGGCGCATTCTCTGAGTGCAAGTTAAGTGCTGGGACAAGTCTTGTGAGTGGAATTTAAGTGCAGGGCAGATCCTGTGTGCTGGGGCAAGTCATATGAGTACACAAAGTTATAACTCACACACTGCCCTGATATAACCCTGCATAGGAAATATATAACCTTGTGTACGTAATGGGGGTAATTTTTGTCCAGTGCAGATGCATTTATCAGTTTTATCTATAAATAATACACTTGTCAAATGTGCATTTAAATGCATGGTTTGCACTTTTATGAACACAAGAATAATGTGATGCTAAGTGGCTGGTATAATGATGAATGAGGGAACAGATATGAGTAGGAGGGAGAGAGAGAACAGAGATGGGGAGGAGGTGGGAAAACAGATATGGGGGAGAGAGAATAGATATGGGGGAGGACGGGGAGAGAGAACAGATATGGGGAGGAGGGTAGAGAGAACAGAGATGGGGAGGAGGGTAAGAGTGAACAGAGATGGGGGAGGAGGGGGAAAACAGATATGGGGGAGAGAGAACAGATATGGGAGTAGAGGGGGTGAGAACAGATATACAGAGGAGGTGAGAACAGATATGGGGAGAGGGAAAGATATATGGGGAGAGGAAAAGAGAAATGGGGATGAGAAAAGAGATGGGGAGGAGGAGAGAGAACAGATATGGGGGATGAGAGACAGACATACATGGGAAGGGAGAGATACATAAAATAGGGGGGTTGGAGACAGGGCCGGCGTTAGGGGTGTGCGACCTGTGCGAGCGCACAGGGCGCAACACCCCAGGGGGCGCCTGCCCGGCCGCTCAAAAAAAATAATTGTTAAAAATAAAATTAAAAAAAAGCCGGTAGAGGCACTGGATGGGGGAGATCAAAAGATACCCCCTCACCAGCCCTCTGCTCGGCATGCTGTGTTGGATTCGGGGAGGGGGCGGAGCTAACTGGCTGAGAGGTGTAGCTTTGCCCCCACCCTGTGAAGCAGAGCAGCGTCTGTTTCATGAGGAGCCCCAGGCAGCAAGAGATAGTACTGCTCATGCTCCCCATGCTTTCATTAAGCATGGGGAGCCTAGCAACACTTTCTCACTGCTGAGCCGGTTAGCTCCGCCCCCTCCCTGTATCCACATTTGCAGGTAAAGGAAAGGGGGGAGGAGGGAGACAGAACAGAGGGAGGTGAGGGAGGGAGACAGAACAGAGGGAGGTGAGGGAGGGAGACAGAACAGGGGGAGGTGGGGGGGAGAGACAGAACAGGGGGAGGTGGGGGGGAGAGACAGAACAGGGAGAGGGGGGGAGAGAGAGACAGAACAGGGGGAGTGGGGGAAAAGAGAGACAGAACAGGGGGAGGGGGGAGAGAGAGACAGAAAAGGGGGAGGGAGAGAGAGAGAGACGGGAGGGGGGAGAGAGAGACAGAACAGGGGGAGGGGGGAGACAGAACAGGGGGAGGGGGGAGACAGAACAGGGGAGGGGGGAGAGAGACAGAACAAAGGAAGGGGAGGAGAGAGACAGAACAAAGGAAGGGGAGGAGAGAGACAGAACAGAGGGAGTTAGAGAGAGACAGACATGGCAATGAAGAAGAAAGAGACACAAATATAGGGGTTGAAAGAGATGGGGGGGCGCCACGGGGAAAGCCTACACAGGGCGCTGGGACACTTAAGGCCGGCCATGGTTGGAGAGACACAGACATGGCAAGGAAGAGGAAAGAGACAAACATGGGAAGGTAGAGAGACATACAAGGAGGTCAATATAGACCCATCTAACCTGAAAAGGGGCCAGATCAGAGCTTCTAGCCAAATTACCAAACTTTCCTTAATTCAGCTACTCAATATGGGGGATTTCGGCCTGGAATCCGCAATTTCCACCAATTTTGGCCTAATCTTTTGGCCATGTTTAGTTATGGAGAAATGGCCTGGGCAATATTAATCCTACAAAATAAGTGCAAAAGTCCCCGAAATAGCACTAACTTGGCTAAAATAGTTACATTTCAGACATTCAGTTCTGCAGATTTTAGCTGGAGAACTGAGCATAAAAGTGGACAAGAATTAAAGTTAACATAAATTTAACACAAAAGTATAAGTATATAATTATACAATATTTGAATGTTATTTATTTAATATTATATTTATATTAACAATCTAATAAAAAATATTATTATTATTATTATAGTTTTTTTTTATTATTCTTTTATTGATTACTATTTTATTAAACTGCCGCTTTTTGCTGGAGGACTTTGGCTATTTCGGCTATAGTCAAAGTTCTCATATTGACTTCTATGGGAAGAATAATAGCCGAGGTCCTCCCAAAATGGCCCCCAAATAAGCCAAAGTCCTCCCCCCTACAAGTCTATGGAAAGAATCTAGGCCATAATTTTGGTCAAATGCAGAATTGTTGACACGAACATCGGCCAAATTTGTCTGATTTTCGTGCCAATTCAAGATTACTTCGGTGCTCTCTGAGTAGTCCAAATTTTACCCTTAAAAGTATTTACATTTTCACATTAAAGAGGAACTAAATCCTAAAATGAGATCTAACTAGGCAGACATGGTCTTCTAGAAGAATTTGAATCACTTTTGCACAATGCTCTGTAGGAGAAGCACTAAAAAGCTGTAATAATCTGAGAGAAGTGTTAAGTCTCTGTATAAATACACTTTTTTTCCTTTGACTGTCCTACTTATTCATGGTTTGCAAGCCTCCAAATAGCCTCTGATGCTGAGGATAGTCCTTGCAGGTACAGGGTATTAAATATCTTTTGATGCAGATATAGTATTATTATTATATTCAGGTATAAACCTTTCTAAGTCTGTTTTTGTCATTGTCAAATATTACTCATTTTACATCAGTTTGTTTCACACACTACAAAACAAATACATAGCAGTCTCAGAAATAAGATTAACTGTAAAATCCATTTAACAGCTAAACAAGGTTTAAAACGTTATTAGATTAGACAGTTATAATGATGAGTCAGCTTTTACTCAGCAGATAAACTTGTATTGTTTGTCTCACACATTTTATGTATGGGACAATGAAGATTATTTTCATATTACTCACTGATGGTTGTCATAAATAAGATCATTAGTCTGATACATGAGAATTTGGAAGTTAGTCACAGAGAAACTATCTGCCAAACTTCATAGCATCTGAAAATAAAAAATACAAATGATTATCTTAACAATAATACACTTATAGTATCTAACACATCCATGGAACAGACACCGGAAAGCCTATGAGTGGATACATTATACAGTTATTAATAGAAGCTGAGAGGGAGGTCATCGACAGACTACAAAAGGGAAATATATATCAAAGGATGAGCAGAGGACAAGAGGTCCACAAACAGAGAGTCATGGAATATAGGCTGAGAGGCTGATGGATATATGGACCAGCTCGCCATCATATGTGGCAGAAATTAACGCATTAAAAGAATTTAAGCATGCTTGGGGTAGGAATAGAAATACAGGGAGGTCAGTCAAGAGCATCGAGAAATGTAAGTTAAGCCACAGGTAGGGAAGTGTGCAAATTAGGGGTCAAATCATTTTTAATGGTTGGTTGGTTTTTAAAGGTTGTCTAAGAATAAGTTAAAAGCTATTGCAAAGTACTGGAGGGATCTACATTAAATAGATAGAGAAATGCCAGAATAGTAGATAGCCTCAAACATGAGACTCACAGTGTTATGTATAAGCTAAAATGGATGTGTAGTAGACATGTGCAAAACTAAAATTTTCGTTTCGTTTTCGTCCATTCGGACGAAAATGTTATTTATTTAGTCTAAAATGAATTTCGTTCATTACTGCATTTGTTTCAGATGAAATTCGTTCATTATTTTCGTTTCGTTTTATTTGTACGAATCAATTGACCTACACATTCCATAAACCGAAAGTCTATAAACTGAATGTCGGGAAAAGGAAAATGTCGGTGCGCTAAGCTAGTTACAGGCTCAAATAATATAAATGTAAAAATGATGCTTACCAAACAGGTGTGAGCATGCTGCAAAAACAGTGTGATTGGCTGTACAATGTATACAAAAAACAAAAACTGTCTGCGCTTCTCAACCTAATAAAGTTGGAAACAAATGTATAAATATAAATGAGAGGTTTTGGTTATATGAATTGGCCAAAGCATAATTAAGCTCACCCGCCACGTCAAGGCACACTCTCCATAGGGTGAGAACCTACTCTCACCTCCTATCTAGTGGGCACACAAAGCAGTAATACTGCTACCAAAACCTATTTAAATGTGTTGGAAGAGGTCCAATTAAACCTCCTCCCAATTAACCCTATGAGAAGCGCAGACAGTTTTTGTTTTTTTGTATAAACTGAATGTCGTTTGGTTTATCGACTTTCGGCTTATGGAATACATGTAATGCTATTGGCTTTCTATAAACCGAACTAGAGTCCCCATTCATAAGAATTTCTTATGAATGGGGACTCTAGTTCGGTTTATAGAAAGCCAATAGTATTACATGTATTCCATAAGCCGAAAGTCTATAAACCGAACAATGTTCGGTTTATAGACTTTCGGTTTATAGAATAGCAATAGCGTTACATGTATTCTATAAACCGAAAGTCTATAAACCGAACGTTGTTCGGCTTATGGAATACATGTAATACTATTGGCTTTCTATAAACCGAACTAGAGTCCCCATTCATAAGAAATTATTTTCTTTTCAATTCAATTGACCTATTCGTATGAATGGGGACTCTATTTCGGTTTAAAGAATAGCAATAGCATTACATGCATTCCATAAACCGAAAGTCGTTCATTATGTCGGTTTATGAAATGTATGTAATGCTATTGGTATTCTATAAACCGACTCTATTTCGGTTTATAGAATGCCAATAGCACGAATGGACGAATGATTTTCGTTTATTAACCATTCGTTCATTCGGCTTTCGTTAGTTTAGCATTTTCGTTATTCGTTTTTCGGACGAATGGACAAAATGCTATTTTAATTATTAATGTGTAGTAGATGAATGAAATAGCCAGCCAGCAGATTCTGGGGAGATTGATACTGTTAAAAAGGCATGCATGGGTTAGGCATAATGCTTTCCATCGTATAGCCAACTATCAAATAGCATTTCACGCTTAACAGCAGGTAGATAAACTGCAAGCCTCGCAGGTCAAATAGTTATCAGCAGCCATATTGTGTGCTGATAGAGAGTTCTCTGAAAAGAACATACTATGTGCCTCTTCAAATATACTTGCATACTAACTAACTGCAACCAATTGGAAACTGGTGGCCTGTGGGCCGAAGGTGTCCTCACAACTTCTTGTGCAGACCCTATAACTGATGAATAGGCCGAGTATTAACTCATGAAATAAATAATGTCTGGCCCAAAAACTAAACATTCTACATGGGAATTCAGTTAAATAGAGATAGTCACAAACACAAGTACTAAACCAATGGTACCAAACCCCTTTATTAACATGAGCTATGGTGAACCTCAAAACTACATATAATATCACTTGTTTCAAACTATGGAGCAATGTTAGGGTCTGTATCCATTGGGATAGCAACAATGTTAGGGACAGTACAGTTAGGATAAATTAGGATCAACGTACACAGAAAATGATATATAAATCATCAGAGTTATTAAAAAAATATATATACTTTATTTCCAAAATGTATGCCTGTCTTCATTAGGAAGAACATCTAGAAATAAGCTTGCTGAACAGGTGATCTCTCCTTTACTTTTCCTATGGGGGAAGGAAGCAGGCGAATGGAGAGAATTCCACATCCCAGCTACAAAGGGGCCGGAAATTAAGTACACAAGGTTTTGGGCATAGCTAGGTGTGGGCAAACTTCCATCTCTTACCCAGAAATGTATACAGTGCCCCAGAGGCCGTGAAATTTGAAACATAGAGCCTTCAGGGCAACTGTAGCAAGTTCACAGGCTTCGAATCGAGATGAAAACCATATGGTGAAAATCACTTTAAAAACAGATAAAGACCAAAAATAAAAGTTGATTCTTTGAAGTAAGAGGTACCCAATTTAGTAATTCAATTAAGATGCTCCAATAAAAACTTTTTAAACTCATAAATACATTTTAGGCACAGAAACACAGAAGGTGAAAGCTAAATGCAGCACATGTATTTCACATACACATCAGGCAATCCAGCACGTAGCAGTTACATTAGGAAAGGTCAGGTGTGCCTGTCTATTTGACTGGTTTATTTCTAGTTTCGTCTCTAAGTCATATGCACTAACACTGTATAATTCATTCCTTACACTTGTCCCCAGCTTTTTCATGGCTTCCTGAAAGTGTGATCACAGTTTTCAAATCTCATAGATCTGCTTACTTTCCCCATGAAAGGCTTTATCTGAACACCTTATTTACCACCTCTGCCCAGTAAACTCTCATGAGCAGGGATCCTAGAATCTGACATGTAACATCTTGGTACTATGACAGATATGGACCAACTGGTGTCTGGTCAGCACATCATGATATAACAGACTTATGCTATTACTTCTCCAGTATAGTCAACATATTCTTTTTAAACTTTCTCCATTGCAATTGTACTTAAGGCATCTTATTGTTATGTGACATTTCATTGAACTATCTTATAAATCTTGCAAAACAACCCTAAATATATTGGTGTCTTATACAGCAAAATTAATAGTTGCTACAAATTAAAATCAAAGACTAAAGCCGTACAAACAAGTGGATATTCACACTGTTGATCAAATTTTAACAATAGACCAATATACATTATCTGCGGTTCCCAAATATAGCACACGACCACCAGTTAGTGTCCTAAGCCCACCACTACTCTCTGCATTACTATGCAAACATCATGATAGGCCCTGGAAAAAATATACTTGACCACTTAGTTCTGACCACAGAAAGTGGCTATGGCCACATTTCAAAAAAGTAATCTGAGAACCATTGTACCATATTGTACAAGCTCAAGGGTTGGCACTCAGGGGGCTAATGTCCATGGGATGAATTTGTCTGGTTTGCTGTGTTTTACATCACACGGTACCACTATCAAAGGATATGCAAATTTACATTTTTAATGAATCTGTTCCTTAAGGTATTCTTACACAATACCCATCCAAACTAAACTTCTGTGTCTGTTCTGTGATGTGTCACTGCACAGAACTCCTCGACTGTTACATACTGTTAGTGTACTCACATAATAAGTTCTTTCTTTCCTTGGTCTTAATTAAAAATAACATACAGCTAGCTGCAGCTACTGTAAAATGAAGAACATCTGGAAATCTATTCCATTTTATATGTTTCTAAAATTTCAAATACACTCAGGAAAAAAAAAAATAGAAAAGTGCTTACCATTGCCAAAGTATATTGTATGTCTTCTCATTCACACAGGCTTATTCCCCGGGTTAAGTCTGAGTGGCCAGTCCATCTTTCAGACAGCCATGCATAAAAACCGCTCGAGTGCAGTCACAGGAATACTTTTTCAGAGAAGTTTTTTTCTCCTCTTGTATGCACTGCAATGGCTGTAATGCCTGCCAGTAAATTATAATTGCTTGAGTCTCTGCATTTTAAATACCGCCCAGTGAGGCAGATGTTCATAAAAGAGATGTTATTTCACTGAATGAAACCACTTTGGTCTTAACCTTTCTTCCTGTACTGTGAGGGAGAAATAGAAAACCTCAGTTTTTCCCTTTAGGATTTCGACTGACTGAGTGTCATTAAAACCGAGGAGCTGTTTCAAACTTCTTGGATGCTGTGGGTGGAAAGCAGGGTTATGCCTTCTTGAAGTTGAAAGGAAACCACAAAAGGGGCACCACTTTGGCAGTGAATCAGTTAAAGAATTAAAATCACTTTAAAAAAATCTTTAACTCATTGCAACCATTGTTTAGCTGGCTCTGTACGTGTTTATTTAACGTTGCAATGCTAAACATTACCTACACTGCATGCCTAAAATTGAAATGATTCATTTAGTCCTTCAAGGGAAGGGGGGGGGGGAACCTTTCTGCTTGTTTTACTGGAAAGAAAACGCCTTTCATAAAGTCTCTCCAGGCTGCTCGCTGAATAATGTCTGTGTGGCTACGGATCAGTATGCATGTAGAGTTCAACACCCAACATGCTCAGCCAGCTGCGTTGGCTGGGCACGATGGGAGTTGTAGTACACTCTCTGATGAATTCTAGTATCATTAAAGGGACTCGGTCACCTAAACATTGCTTACACTGTGAAGTAGAGAATAAAACAGTAACCAGCATCATGGATCTATTCTGTTAATTGCTAGCCAATGCATAGGTTAACAGAAAAATGAACTGCTTTCAAATGAAAATGTGTAATTTGCATATGAAGCCAACAACTTTTGTCATTAAAAAAAACAAACATTTTAAACATTTTTTAACATTTTTTTTTTAAAAATTTAAGCTGTTGCTTGCAACTTTTCTAATATAACATATAGATCATTTTTTATCAATATAAAATGTTTAGGTGACAGTCACACTACATTCAGTAGTGCAAAAATAAAAATTAAACAGCACTTTTTGATATGAGATAATAAATTAGGAGGTTTTAATTTAGGCAGTTGCTTACAAATGTTGTAATATAACCTATAGATCATGTCTGATTATATAAAATGTTTAGGTGACAGTCACACTACATTTAGTAGTGCAAAAATAAACAAAAATGAAAAAGCACTTTTTGATATGAATAAATTAGGAGTTCATGGAAATACACAGTACTGTGCAACAGTTTTGGTGAAGAAATGCTGTAAATAATGCTTTAAAAAATAAACCTCTTAATAGTTTATTTTTGTAGGTCAGTGAACAGAAGAAAAATCTAAATCAATTCAATATTTGGTGTGACTTCCCTTTGCCTTCAAAACAGCATCACTTCTTCTAGGTGCACAAGCCAACGTGAGGGATTCTGAAGGCATATAGTCAGGTATATGACTAAACAATTACACCAGGTGATAATGGTCATTTATTAAATATGTAGATTGAAACACAAATTAACTGAAACAAACCATTTTGTAGAAGAAAATAAAACAGGGTGAGGAGCAGCTAAACTCAGCTACCAGTGTAAGGTTGCTGAAGATCATATACATTCAAAAGTCATAAACCATGGCAAGAGTGAGCATAGCAACAAGACACAAGGTGTCTTTTTAACTGCATCAGCAAGGTCTCGTTATCCACACAGAAGTTTCAAGGCAGACAGGGGATTCCCAATGTGCTCTGTAAAGAAGCACAAAGAAAAGGGCAACGTTGAGGACCATAGATGAAAGGGTCGGGCACGGAAACTTAGTGTAGCAGATGAAAGACATAGTGCTTACTTCCCTTTGCAAATGAAAGATGTCAGCAGTGCCATCAGTTTCAAATTGGCAGAAAACAGTGGGAAGCTGTGGAATACCCCATCTACTGTCTAGAGACACCAGGTAAGAAGTGGTCATCATGGAAGCCTTACAGCCCAAAATCCATACCTCAGACACGGCAACAAGGACAAGTGACTCAACTGTGCATGGAAACACAAGAACAGAGGTGCAGAAAATGGCAGCAGGTGCGCTAGAGTAATACGTAAAAGTTTGAAATATTTTGCCTGTAGCTGAAGGCTATTTGTTTGCCCAAGAGTTGGAGAGCAGTACAAGAATGAGTGTCTGCAGGCAACAGCGAAGCATGGTGGAGGTTATTTGCAAACCTAGGGCTGAATTTATGCACATGTAGTTGGGGATTTGGTCAGAATTGAGGGTCTCCTCATGCTGAGAATTATAGGCAAATAATTACCCATCATGCAATATCACCAGAGAGGCATCTAACCATCATGCACTATCATCAGAGAGGCATCTAACCATCATGCACTATCACCAGAGAGGCATCTAACCATCATGCACTATCATCAGAGAGGCATCTAACCATCATGCACTATCATCAGAGAGGCATCTAACCATCATGCAATATCACCAGAGAGGCATCTAACCATCATGCACTAGCATCAGAGAGGCATCTAACCATCATGCACTATCATCAGAGAGGCATCTAACCATCATGCACTATCACCAGAGAGGCATCTAACCATCATGCAATATCACCAGAGAGGCATCTAACCATCATGCACTATCATCAGAGAGGCATCTAACCATCATGCAATATCACCAGAGAGCCATATGATGTAACCCACATTTATTCTGCAGCATGACAACATCTCCAAACGCAGCCAAAGATATTGACAACTGTAAATCCAAATTACTGTGGTTAGTTCTCCTAGATGCTGGAGGGAAAGATTGGTTACAACAACATATTGATTTGATTTAGATTTTACTTCTGTTCACTTATTTAGCATTTTGTTAATTGTGAAAATTAAACCATTAACATTTATTTTTGAAAGAATTCCTACGTTATAGCATTTTACATGCTTGCTTCAAACTTTTGCACAGTACTGTAGGTCAGAAATCTTGCGATAAAAATACATACATATATATGATGCTGGACGCCAATCGTTTACAGGCTGAAGAAGTATCTGAAACGCGTCCCTTTTTCTTTTGGCGTCCCTTCTATTGAAAGACCTGGCCAGGCTTTCTCCCACTGGGATCAAAGTTCGTAATTTGTCGTTTTTTTGAGTCCAGCATCTACACGGGCAGACATACAGGTGTGTATGTATTTATTTGTACATCCACTGTTCCTTTTCTCTGCCTTTACTTTACTAGTCTTTGCACTCAGCAGTTCTTATTTTATGTATTTATTTATCATGATTTTCCTTACTGTACTGTGTTGATTCTGTATCATATGTACATATTTTTGTATTTTCATTTATATTTATTTACTAAGTATATGTATTTTCTTTCATATTAAAATTGTACTTTTTTATCACATACATATATATGTTGACAAAGAATATAAACAGAATTTATTGTGCATCATACCACCAACTTGAGGATTTTCATAATAGTAATTAGTTACAGTTCGTACAAACCCATGAAAGTGTTCAAACAAAAAAAGATAATACACTGCGCCTATATGTAACAAGGTGAGCAGCACCTGGACACAGCTAGTGTTCCACTTCTAGCAAGAAAACAGTGCAAAACAAACAAAAGTGACCTAGTGCGCTTAACCCAACACTTAACACACTGCCAGTTACCCTATACAGTGAGGTAGTCTCATATAAGTGTTGTTAAGGGAAAAATAAAAAATATATAGGGTGAAGTATGTATCTACAGAATACAAATCACTCGAAAAAGTGTGTAAAATGTGCACTTACATATACCTGAGCCAGTAGCAGTAGCCAGCCCCTGACGTCAGGCGCACGCCGGTCACGTGCCCTCTCTGCACAACCGCCGGGGCGCCGAACAGGCAGCATGGAGGAGACCATGCTGCCTGCCACTAGCCACCAGGGAAAAGGTAAGATGGGGGGATGTATTGGGAAAATTGGCAGGGGCATATTAAATGGCAACTAACACTGGCATATTATTGGGCAAATTGGCTGGGGCATATTAATGGCAACTAACACTGGCATATTATTGGACAAATTGGCTGGGGCATATTAAATGGCAAATAACACTGGCATATTATTTGGCAAATTAGCAGGGGCATATTAAATGGCAAATAACACTGGCATATTATTGGGCAAATTAGCTGTAGCTTATTAATGGCAAATAATACTGGCATATAATTGGGCAAATTGGCTGGGGCATATTAATGGCAACTAACACTGGCATATTATTGGACAAATTGGCTGGGGCATATTAAATGGCAAAAAACACTGGCATATTATTTGGCAAATTAGCAGGGGCATATTAAATGGCAAATAATACTGGCATTTTATTGGGCCAATTGGCTGTAGCTTAATAATGGCAAATAATACTGGCATATAATTGGGCAAATTGGCAGGGGCATATTAATGGCAAATAATACTGGCATATTATTGGGAAAATTGGCAGGGGCATATTAATGCCAAATAATACTGGCATATTATTGGGCAAATTGGCTGGGGAATAATAATGGCAAATAATACTGGCATAATATTGGGCAAATTGGCAGGGGCATATTAAATGGCAAATACTGGCATATTATTGGGCAAATTGGCTGGGGCATATTAATGGCAAAATAATACTGGCATATTATTGGGCAAATTGGCAGGGACATATTAAATGGCAAATAACACTGGCATATTATTGGGCAAATTGGCTGGGGAATATTAAGGGCAAATAATATTGGCAATGTGGAGAAGAGAGAGACATAAATGGGATGGTAGAGGAGAGACAGACAGGCATGGGATGGCAGAGGAGAGACAGACAGGCATGGGATGGCAGAGGAGAGACAGACAGGCATGGCATGGCAGAGGAGAGACAGACAGACATGGGATGGCACAGGAGAGACAGACAGACATGGGATGGCAGTGGAGAGACAGACAGACATGGGAGAGGAGAGACAGACATACATGGGATGAAAGAGGAGAGACAGAGAGCTGGGAAATGAAAGGAGAGACAGACGGACATGGGAAAGTAGAGGATACAAAGACGGACATGGGAAGGAAGAGGAGAGAAATGGACATGGAAGGAAGAGAGACAGAGGGACACAGGGAGTGAGAGGAATGCAACAGACATGGGAAGGGAGGGGAGCGTGACAGAAGGACATGAGAGAAAGGAAAAGACAGACGGACATGGGAGAGAGGAAAAGACCCCTGACCTGAACAGTGATCTGCTATGGAAAAAAACATCTGGGAGCCCACAGTAGGAGATGGATAAATCACCCGATAACTGTATATCCAGGCCGCTCCAAGGGAATAACACAGGGGTGGAGAAGGCAGCGATGTAAGTATAAATGTTTAATACAGACCAAATAAACACATAGTAAAATCTTACACTTTAAAAACAGTAGTGTCCTTTAAGGTTCTTGAAAAAAATTCTCATACGAGTGAAGTGTCCTTCCATACGCAATCCCTCCTTCCCACAACGCGTTTCGCCTCCTCAATGAGGCTTTTTCAAGTGTCCCCACGTGTTCCAAAACTCTTCTTTATATATCGTCGCATATCCTTCTTGTTCCCGTCGCTCTCAGTGACAGTCCGCTTAAGCTCCTCCCCTCCGTCAGCGTCCTGACGGGTATGCGTCTGTGAGGACTGTTTGGGAACTTGATAGAGACCTCGATGCAGACACAATCAATATAATAAAGATCAATACACTGTGGGTACGAACCTGGTTTGTACAGCAAAGATACTCCAGCAGTAATATGATGTAACACAGGAACACATACAAGTTTGTAATCCAGCAGGAAGATGATAAGCATGCAGATACCAACAATAAGTAATAGTTGTAATCCAGCAGGAAGGTGATAAGCTTGACGCCACAGGTATTAGCTATAATCCAGCAGGGAGATGGTTAAAGCATATAAGCATAAAACAGCAACTGTAATCCAGCAGGTAGATGGTTAATAGGCAGGCATAAAGAATGGTCAAAGTACAAACCGGGGTCAGTGGGGCACAGGCAGACGGAGTGGTCATAGGAAAGTCCAGGATCAAGGGCACAGGCAGGCAGATTGGTCAGAATACAGTCCAGGGTCGAGATAAACCAATAAAGCAAAAATGAAATATACGCTAGGCAAGGAACCCAAGAATCACCAAGCAAGGAGTGCAATGTTTTTTTAATGTTCCGGCGTCTGATGTGCACCCGACAGGACTGACGTCATCGGGGACGCGCCTCCGTTCTCCTTGGCAGCAGTGTGCGCGCTACCGGACCGGGATTCCAGGCAGGTAAAACAGGGTATTCGGGGGATCTACTCCATGGTAGATCCTGACAGCGTCTCTCTTACAGCTGCTCCTCCTTCCTATTTGCCTCATTGACTAGCTGTCTCCACACCTCCCTGCTCTTTATTCTCCGTTAATCAAGATATAGATCTCAAGAACACGGAGATTAGTAGTCATTGCAGGGATACAATGCGGGAGATATTAAAGCAAAGGAGATCATACAGGGGATTAAATACATACAAAAATACACAGATAAAAATCGAACTAAAGTGTACAATTCACATTTCTTCTTTTCACTTATATTCCATAAAACTTGCATTTAATTTCCAGTAATACATTTATTAATAATACAATAAAAATTCAATCCCATTTGGTATATCTTACAAAAATCTATAATACACTATCATATTCTCTATGTGAGTGCACATTTTACACACTTTTTCGAGTTATTTGTATATTGTACATACATACTTCACCATATATATTTTTTATTTTTCCCTTAACAACACTTATATGAGACTACCTCACTGTATAGGGTAACTGGCAGTGTGTTAAGTGTTGGGTTAAGCGCACTAGGTCACTTTTGTTTGTTTTGCCATGAAAGTGTTCGTTATCAAAAAAAAAATAAAATAGTAGTTTCAATATATAAACAATAAACAGAACAAAAGATGAAATATTCATCATATCTTTTGAATGGGCAATGTCCCCTAAATTATATTACAAAACATAATTCAATAACAATGTGGTTAAATATAAAATACTAGATATTCTTGCCTATAAGGAGATAAGAATATTGAAGAGAATTCTGCTGCCAGAATGACAAGTTCCCAGCAAAAAATGAGCTTCAAATAGGAAAAGTCCAAAATGCAGTCCAGGAGAGGATGTCCAGTGCTGATAGTGGTGCCATGACAAGTCGTCTCTCGATGCGTTTAAGGTTAATGCACATCCCAACTTCCTCAATAGAAGAATCCATATATTCTAGCCTATAAGTAGACAAAAACATTGCAGAGAATTCTGCTGCCAGATAAAAAATCATTAAGCACCACACCCATCCATATACAAATGGATTTAGCATTGCCTTATATTTGCCATAATAGAGCTGAAACCCCAAACCAACTGCACGGGCAGCATCCATTATAAGCACTTCATTTTCCATGACAAATGTGTAATATTACACAGAATATTCATTAAAGGACAACTTCAGCAAAAAAAATGTTCTATTTATTGGAGACTGCATCTATGGAACCTATTTGCTTGTATATTTCTATGTATATTCCTGACATCTTGGGTCAGATGAAACAAGAGTTCTGACCCAAGTATGAATAATATGTTTATCCCCCGTTAGAGCTATATGGAGCTATATGGGGCTCAATAAGGCACCTCATTTGTATTCTTTGATTAAAGCATTTCTATTTAAAATGTCTACACTGTTCTTTCGATTAAACTTAAATGTTCTTTTTTTTTTGCTGACAGTTGCCCTTTAAGGGGCTTACTTCCAAAATGTACAACACAACACAAACAAACAGAAAATGTTAAATGTCTACCAATAAATTAATCAAACATCATTGAATAATCAAAAACTACTGAGCAGTGTGTCAGTCGATTGACCTTCATCAGGCTTCCTAGAAAGTCTAGCGAAGGATCAGCTGACGCTGAATGTGTTAATGAAGAGTTACAACTGCTATGGTTACCACTGGAGTCCTGGAAAATGTTATTAGCAGCAACTAAATAGAAACTGTGGTAGACTGTTATTATAAACAATGAGTGACTGGAGGCTACCACAGAACTTATTCTACCACTTCAAACAGAGAGCCGGATGAAAAGCAGAATGTAATCATTATTCTAAAGCCACCCCATGTAGCCTGGTATTCCATGCCTTATATTAAATATATTATACAGACACCTATTTTTGACCCAAAACTTGTTTTTCTTACAATTCACAATATATAAACTGAAGTAAATGTGTATAAACATTAGCAATTGAATTATAAGTAAAATATGTATTTTTATCCTAAGTGGCGTATCTAATTACATAATTAGGGAAAAGAATATTAAATGTTTTAAATACATAAGTAGCTGTCAATAGGTCTGGGATAGTTCATCTCTGGCATCTCACCGCTGACAGCTCAGCGCGGACGTTTCAGCACTAGACTGCCAGAGGCGTGTGACAAGACAGCGCGGCCAAGCGGTCAGCTCTTACAAATAGACAGTAGTAATCCCCCCTAATAAAGTAACCCCCCCCCCAAAAAAAAAAAAATAACCCAGAGCCCTAATACCAACCCTAAAACTACTTCCTATCCCCTGACCCTAATACTAACCCAAATACTAAGCACTAATACTAAACCCAAATCCGAATACTAACCCTGAATCCTTATACTAACTGGTGTGATGGCCTGTCCTGCGATGAACAGTTCCTCTTGCTGAACTTCTTCCAGTGAAGCGGCTGTGTGAATGGTCCCATTCCCGCTGTGAACTGCCCATGTTAGAACTTCTCAGTAATGTCCCACCTATTGCCACACCTTCAGCAACTCCCTGAATATAAAAGATTCCTTCTCTGGCCATTTGTTATGTTGGGCGGTATACATATATAATGCATATTAAAACGTACATCTTTCTAAAAAAAAAAAACATTTTTTGTCCAACTTACTTAATAGTTTCCTGTCCGTTTCAGGCTTATCAGGAACTTCAGCTTATATGGAACATAGGATTCTCCAACTCACCTTCTTTGTGTCTTGGTCTCCATAGTTCTGTTTTCTGAGCCAATCACAGCTCATTCATGAAGAAGATGCCTAAATTAGGAGAAAAATGTGTTTTACATGTGTTGATGGTGGCTCCTGTTTATGACATCACCTGTGGCTTTACCTGCATTTTAAGCCATGAGGTAATGGAATGAGCAGGAAACACCACAGTTAAAGCTTTTCTGTAGCATTTAAAGCATTGATTGCTGAGTCTTTTATTCTTTCCTATACTCTCCCCTGTGGGTTAGTATAACCCCAAGTTAGTGGAATCAAGTAGAAGGCAACCATTAGGTTTTGATCAGATCTACATCCATTTTTTATTATGTATGTGAATTATAAGACCATGCCTATTAACACAAATATGCCTCATGCCATCTCCTCCCTTCTCACTTTTTTATGAGATAAAAAAATAAATAAAGGAATTAAAAAAAGGTTATTCAACCTGAGTATTTTATAGATAATTCTAGAACATCAATGCAGATATCGTAATATAATATACACAACTATATTACTTGATTGTAATACAACTAAAGTCTTAAAATATTTATCTTAGAAGGTACTAAAGAAATCACCATTATTTACATTGGTTTTGCTCTATGCTTCCATCAGCAAATATCCCCCAAAAGGCCTTTGTTGTGAAATGCCATCTAGAATTCATATTTATTTAAAATTGATGATGAGAGGTTAGCAAGGGACCAGAATTTCAACAGTGGCCCATTGTTTCTATGTAACATGGTATAAATGTGTCTTTGTGCTGTGTTAACTTGTGCTTTGTGTACAGATTAGATATAATTGTTTGTAAGTGTTCAGTGTCAATTAAATGTCAAAAAAATGGGGGGGGGGGGGGGAGATTTACCACTAGCATCAGACTCTGTGCTTTATTTGGTGGTGTAATCGTGTTCCTGATGAACACAACATCAGTCTCGTCAGTTGCTGTTATTATACAAATTGCTGTAATATTACCATCATGGCTGTTTCCTCTTCAGGGTTACAGAGGACGCACTTGATTTTTAAAAAAAAAATAATTATAGACGTCTGCTTGTCATTGTAAATAATCATTCCAGATGTGTAGACAAATAGCAAAGAGCTTGTCAGAGGAGCTACACATACAGGTACAAATAGCTTTTTGCTGAATTTCATTATACTTAGTGTTATACCTAGGATACAGGGCTGTGCACGCTGACTTCCTTCTCACTTTAACTAGTGGCTCCTTTCCTACAATGACATATACACAAAGAGCATGGCAGCTGTAGCGGAGATGCAATATTACCCAGGTTATCTCCGCTTATAATCCAAGTGAGACTAGAGCTGTAATGCTGCAGAGGATATTTACTCCTGTATTCCTGTCAGTAATAATAAACCTGATTATTACGTAAATGATCAGCAATAAAGCAAGGTTGTCTTTAACTATTGGCCTCATATCTGAAGCAGACAGGACTATAAGTGTGGCGATGAGGATGGGGTGTACAAAGGCCAAACCCAGTTTGAATTAGAAAATAACAAGAGGCATTGTAATCACAACAACACACTGCCACCCACAAACAAGCCAGCAAGAACATGTTATCTGAGTTTGATAGAGAGCTTGAAAGATTAGAGCAGCACTTCCATACCTCCCAATTGTCCTGCTTTGCAGGGGACAGTCCCGATTTGGGAGGTATGTCCCACTGTCCTGCCGCACTCTCCCTCTGTCCCAAAAGTAGAGCTCAGAGGGACAGCAGGACTGCGGGATCGCATTCTCCGGTGTCCCAGACACTGGAGAATGCTTACTGGGCATGATCAGCATTGTGCGCATGCGCAGTAGCGGTACTGGCTTCAGAAGACAGGATCAAAAAATGATGATACTGTTACCGCACATGAGCGGTAGCACTGACACCAACTATGGGTATCCCGATTTGCCGGAGGGGCAAAGTTGGGAGGGATGCACTTCACTGCAAACACCATACTCCCTGGAAGGCAAGTAGCTGTATTTCTGACAGCCATGGGAGTTAAAACAAATGACACTGTAAAACACCTTCTGTTTCTTGAGAAACCAGGAAACCAGACACTGGTGGAACTCATAAAACTAAGAGGAGATCATTTCCAGCCCAAACCTCTGGAAATTGCAGAAAGGTTCATTTTTTTTTATCAACGGCAGCAGCAATCAGAGGAAGACATCAAGGCCTATTTGGTGGCCATTCACAAACTGGCCTCCACCTGTGCATACCTACCCACAGCTCTGAGGGACTAGTTTGTCCTAGGTCTGAATAGGGAAACAATTCAAAAGAAAATTCCGAGAGGAAAAAAAAAAAAGATCAAACAAAATAATATATAATAAAAGATAGCAGGTAAAAAGGAAGTAAATAAGAGACTAGAAAAGAAACAAAAACAATAGATAGATAGCTAATATATCTGATAGAAATCAAAAAACAAATAAATATAAGCCAAATAGGTAGCGCTAAAGTGTCAACTAGCTATATCATTACACTTATTAGCACTACCTATTTGGTCTAGATTTATTTGATCATTTTAAAATGGATTTTATCAGAAGTCTAAAAAATGTCTAACAACTATTATCGTAACGTGGCCTACTAAACTACTATAATACATTTCTCCCAGACCTGGCTCCCACTACATGAGCTCCTAGAGAAACACTGCAGATGAGAGTGGTCAGCAGAATGTCAACAAGCTTTTGAGTTCTCTAAACATACCGTGTCAGAGTTTCCTCGATCCCCCAACAAAAATGCAGAGAATCGGCCTGTCAAGAAGCCAGAGTAAAGATGATAGAGAACCCCGAGTCCCAGCAAGCAGAACTTGACTTCCACTTACTAGCGTAGCAATCACTGTGTAGTTGGTTTCCCACAGTGTATGTATGTGTACAGGCACGCGGCTGCTCTCTCGCTGACAGACCAGTGTTCTGACAACTGAAGTGCGCATGCGCTGTTACTTTACCTGTCACTGCAGCTTATCACAAGGGGGTGTGAAGGGAGGTGGTGTGTCCTGGCAAAGTTACAGCTAAATGATCAGCTGTAACTTTGTGCACATACGCGATGAGTGAATTCTACTGCGCCTGTGCAGTAGAATTCGCTCAACAAATTTGTAAGAACACCGGAGAGGCACGAAAATCGTCAGGTGACCTCATGCTTTTGACGTGTGTATATGTGTTTGTACTATGGGATGTATTTCATTTTATTGCTACAATTTAAAAAAATTGCTACTTTTTTACATCAGCTCCTGAGTTGCTGGATGTTAATTTGCTTTTTCTACTTTTCTTTTAAGGCCACAAGTCAGAGTCTTGGTTCACTGTCCTGGGAATGCAATGGCAAGTCTGAGGGTGCAGGGGAAAAGTCCAGTGGATGTACGGGAAATGTCCAATGGTTGCAAATCTGTGAGTGCTGCGATGTGGTGCAGAGCCATGTCCTGTGGGTTCAATATTATGCAGTGAGGGCAATAATGAAATTAGGGCAGAAGAACTGGAATGAAGGAGGATAGAGGAAGAAGATAAAAACAAGACATTTATTTTTTCAATAAGATTTTTTAGTAAATATGAAAAACAGTTTACATGTGAACCAATATGTACTAGCAAAACTTTTATTCCTAGGGACACCTTATATTTAGGCCTTCCCCCCCCCCCCCCCCCCCACCATAAATTAAGATCATTTATTGGGGTGACATATATATCTTATCAGTGCCATATTTGTCCCCAAATAGCTTGTTAGTGCATCTTTGTCCCTAAACAGCTTGTTAGTGCCATATTTGCCCCCAAAGATCTTGTTGGTGCCATATTTACTCGCAAACAGCTTATCAGTGCCATATTTGTCCCAAAACACCTTGTCAGTGCCATCTCTATACAAAATCAGCTTGTTAGTGCCCCTGCCCACACCACTTACCTGCAGAACTGGAAGGCAGCAGTAGTGTGTCTCTCTCCCTCCATGTGTGCAGACTCACCAGCATGCAGGAAGTGGATGTGATATCAATTCCTGCCAGCTGGAGTAGTGAGACAGAGTGTGCATGGAACAATTGGATCAGATAATCTCTACACAATCCATGGCGCCAGCTACGGAATACCAGCAGTTATCGGATTTTAAGGGGGCGGACATACAAGTGGTTGCAGGAGTCCCCTGAGTTCTTTTGGCCGAAATCTCATCTAAGCAAACCATTTGCCTACCTGAGCATAATCTAAGCATATTCCTGGTCTTATTCTTTCCACTAATACAATCATGCCTAACTGGATGGGAGCACCTTTCCGTGCTGCATTTCTCATGCTGCGCATTGCTCTGAGGTCAGAACGTCGTGGGTCATATGACCTGTGGCACTCAGACTTCATAACAGCGAAAGCAGCACGAGAAGCAGCAGGGGAATGTCTGTTCCTTCACAGACATCCAGCTGCCTCCTCTAGACACCAGGGAGCAGCTATCCTAGGGTGCAGGGGTAAGTCCTGGATGTGCAATGTGAGTGAGTAAGTCCTGGATGTGCAGTGTGAGGAATGAATTGGGGTGCAGGAGTAAGTCCTGGATGTGCAATGTGGGTGATGGGGCCTGTCCTGGATGTGCAGTGTGGATCATAGGGCATGTCCTTGGGTGCAGGCAGTGCTGTATTTACCATGAGGCATCCTAGGCGGATGCCTAGGGCGGCAAATTTTGGGGGGGCAGCGCCCCCCAGCACTGAGAAAAAAAAATGCAAAACAAAATCTTGCCCTTTAAAAAAAAAGACTGCGCTTGCAGGCAGAGACGGAGGTGAGAGGGGTTCGGAAGATCCCCTCTCACTATCTCTGCCTGCCGGCAGGCTGCACAAGGAGCCGAACAGGCAGCACAGAGAAACCTCCGAGCTGCCTGTTCGGCTCCCCGTGCAGTGTGACACGGAAGTGCCGACAGTCACGTGACCGGCGCGCTGACGTCATACACGCGCCGGGTCACGTGACCTGTCGGCACAACCGCCTGGGAGCCGAACAGGCAGCATGGAGGAGACCATGCTGCCTGCCACTAACCACCAGGGAAAGGTAAGTGATGGGGGGATTTGGGCAAATTGGCTTGGGCTTATTAAATGGCAAATAACACTGCCATATTACTGGGCAAATTGGCAGGGGCATATTAAATGGCAAATAACACTGGCATATTATTGGGCAAATTAGCAGGGGCATATTAATGGCAAATAACACTGGCATATTGTTGGGCAAATTGTCAGGGGCATATTAAATGCTAAATAACACTGGCATATTATTGGGCAAATTGGCTGGGGCTTATTAATAGACATGTGCAAAACTAAAATTTTCTTTTCGTTTTCGTCCATTCGGACGAAAATTTTATTTATTTAGTCTAAAACGAATTTCGTTTATTACTACATTCGTTTCGGATTAAATTCGTTCATTATTTTCGTTTCGTTTCATTTTATATAATACGTGTAATACTATTGGCTTTCTATAAACCGAACGAGAGCCCCATTCATAAGAAATTCTGCAAAAATTCGTCCGAAAACGAATGCACATGTCTACTTAATAATGGCAAATAACACTGGCATATTATTGAGCAAATTGGCAGGGGCATATTAAATGGCAAATAATACTGGCTTATTATTGGGCAAATTGGCTGGGGTATATTACCGGTAAATGGCAGAATAACACTGGCATATTATTGGCCAAATTGGCTGGGGAATATTAATGGCAAATTATACTGGCATAATATTGGGCAAATTAGCTGGGGAATATTAAGGGCAAATAACATTGGCAATGTGTATGTAATGGGGTGATAGAGGCATGTAAATGGGGTGATGGGGCATGTCCTTGGTGTGCAACGTGGGTTATGGGTCATGTCGTGGGTGTGCATCGTGGGTACGGGGGTGCCCAAAATTTGTCTGCCTAGGGCAGCACAAAACCAAGATACACCACAGGGTGCAGGGGTAAGTTCTGGATGTGCAACATCATCAATATCAGCTAATATCACACATCTCACAAAAGAGAAACAGTCAAAGGCATCACATTAGAGGTGAGTTAATTATAGCAGGATCATTTTTAAGTTGATCATTTTGTATGACCCTCGATTGATTTTATAAATATCCAAATGTCCCTTGGCAGAAAAAAGGTTTCCCACCCTTGATGTAACACTTAGTTCCATATAACTATTACAACTTATTTTACATTGTGTGCATTTTAATATTGCTACAAAAAATGTTCTTGAGTAATAGCATCTATATAAATCTTAAATAATGCAGATTTTTCTAAATCCAAACAGTTGCAGTTGTTGCAGTACAAGGGTAGCAATGTTCCGGACATATCCTTTTTTTCTCTTTTTCTTGACATGATGAATGCACGGTCTGTATTCTCAAGATAATTGTAAGCAGGCAAAAGGTTACACACATACACATTCATACTGGGAGAGGCTGCTGTTCCCCTGAATGAATGTAATCTTTCTTAAAAGGGGGTCTTTATTTGTTTCAATGGTTCTGGACATTGTTCTAATGGTTGACTGGTGGATATAAAAAATAATGACATATAAATCAACAAACATACACCAGTCTGGAAAATATAAATGAGGTTTACCAGCACGGAGAAAAATAATTACTAGTCAAGAGAAAGGGAAATGGTAAGCTTAATAATAAATACACACATATTAAAGGATCACTTTGATTTGGAGCAAAAGTATGTATTAAATGCATATTAACCAAGTAAAATATGTTTCCACTGTTCTGTTACTTCTTCCCTGAGCAGCCATTTCTGTCAACCACACTTTCTGAATTGCTAAAATTGCTATTAACATGAATAGATCTTCGATTAGCATCTACAACTTCATTTAATGCATACATATGTCTGTTCAGTCATTTTTAAAGCACATATCTTTTACATGCTGACCTGTAGAATTCAGAGCTGTATCAATAGATCGACTCCTTGATTGATTAACTTGTTACCTCTTGACACACTTCCATTCTACAGCAGAGCACATTATATGTCCAGAAAAAAGAGCTGTTGGACCCACGGCCAGATTAAGACATTATAGGCCCCTGGGCTACAGGTATTGTGAGGCCCCCAGTAAATATAAGATGACCTTACATGAAAAACAGTTTTACTAGTAATGAATAATTCACATGTAAACTGTTTTTCCATATTTAGTTAAACCTATGATTAAGACAATGTATTTATTGTTTTGATTTCCTTTCATTTCCCATTCTGCCCCTTAGACTTGACAATGCATCCCCAAACTTGCCACCCTGCTATTCTGACCTGTCAATCTGCACCTCAGACTTGTAAATACACCACCAGACTTGACAATCTACAATCAGTCTTGCCAATGTATTCCCACAGCCAGTTTGCCCATTAATGAATATGCCCAATAATATGCCACAATTGACATGCCCATGAATATGCCCAATAATATGCCACAATTTATATGCACACCCATTAGCCACACTTAATATGCCAAAATTAATAAGCCCACTAATATGCCACAATTTAAATTCACAATAAAATGCCACAATCAATATGACTAATAATATGCCACAGTTAATATGCCCAATAATATGTCACTATTGGTATGCCCACTAATATTCCACTATTGGTGTGCCAAAAAAGTATTGTTAACCCCCTCCCAAGTACTTAGATTCCTGCTGCTCTGTCTCCTGCTATCTCCTGCACTCCAAGCTACTTTCATTGCGGAAGGTCTGTTGACCAACGTCCATCACGTGACCTGTCACTTTGAGAGCGCCTCTGCGGTGAATCTCCATGATCATCAGCAATGACATCATAGAACTACCTGCCCTACCCAGTCACTAATGTAAACAAAGAGGCAGTTAAGCGCTATGAAATGAAGCTGTTACTGAACATGCAAGAGGACCAGTTTATCTACCCAATATTCTTGTAATGTAAACAAAAGAGGGCTAGAGCAAGAAACTTTTTTCATTTATATGCATACACAAATTCTGTACAACATATATCTTAAACATTACCAGATTCACCAATATTACATACCTCCCAACATTGCAAGGGGCTAAATAGGGACAAATTCATTGTTGTGTGAGCGGCTTAAGGTGAGGCTGTGGGAGGGGCATTGCTGGATAATTTTCATTAAGTTTATGTCCAATTGATAACTATTTATGTAATTTGGTAAATCGTTTAGATTAAGAATAAAGTATTTTACTTACACAAATTAATATATAAACACATTTACTGCAGTTTAAAATTCACTTTATTGTGTTTTATATTGCTCTGCAGCAATTGATACAATTTTGAGCTCCCAGAAAAAGGGACAATGAGGAGAAAAGAAAGTTTTGGCGGCAAAATAGGGACTGTCCCTCCTAAATAGGAACACTTGGTAGGTATGATATGATTTATTTTTTTACTAAAATAAAGGTGTATTTACAGGCAAATAGTGTATCTTCTACACACAGATATGAATATATTTTAGTGTTCTAGCTTATCACAAAGCATGACTGAAACTTTAAGTTTCATATTTCATAGAGAACTATGTGTGTACTAATTTGGAGGAGCAAAGAGTTATTTGATAACTTGTACTATATATTTTTTAATATTTCTTTTCAAATCTCACTGAGCCCCACTGAAACTGCTGCTCACATTCACCAGGTTGCAGTCAGATCTAAATAAAGAAAATAATCTCTTGCTAAAATGATTACTTGTAATATCCCAAAAAAAAGTCTTATATGAAAAGATTCCTATATAGGTGACAAAATGCACCCAGTTAACAAAAAAACATTTATAATTGGAAATATATCTGGGGGAAAAGCAGATATCAGCTGATATCATTCAAGATTTGTTTTGATTACTTCCTGCTCCTTTAACCAACTGGAATACTAACTCTTTATAATGATTCTTACAGACTTCCTCTTGACATCTTATTGCAATTCAGAATGACTTGGGAACATGAAGAGCAGTAAGTAGTCATGGTATAGCCTTTTAGACTAAAAGCATTACAGGACTAATGAAAATGGGCAGCACAGATGTCATAATCATGTCTGATGATTTAATAACTTGCAGACTTGTCTCTCTATATTATAAAACTTGCTGAGAGCTGCCCAAAAAAGCCTGGTGAAGTACAAAAAAGTTTGATTTGGTTCTTGCCACGGTTACAGTGCCGCTGACGTGTCTTTAGATTGTATAAAGGTTTGGCCATCATCTGTGAACCTTTCAGATTTAATTTGAAAGCAAAACATGGTAAAAGATATGGTAAACATGGGAATAGGTATGATTTCACATTTTAGATGTTTGTATAATACGTAATACCTTTTGTATTTAAACTAAAAAAAAAAAAATCGAAATGAATTCATATTTTAACTATTCCTGTTAAACTTACCTTTAAAAGTTTAATGCGGTCTATTGAATATCGCACGTTAACTCGAAGGTCTATTCAATATAGTCAGATCTAACCAAAATGGAGCTGATCTGGCAAAGTAGCCAAAATTACAGCAATACGGGCACTCAGTATTTTTGAGTAGAGGACCAAATCGATTCTTTGGGCTATTCAGAAACTGAAACATCGGACGCATTCTGGGCAATTTTGCTATGAAAAGCGTTGATTTTTATCCAATAAGCACGATCACTCCCAAACATACTACGAATTCGGGAAACAAACAAAATTCATCCATAGCAAGTCTACTGATTTTAGTTGAAAAATTCAGCTATTAAGGCCTCAAAAGCGCAGAACATAATACGTTAAAGTTTTTTTTTTTCACATGGAAATGTATGCATCATTACAATATTTGTGCAAAATATGATATTTGGACATATATGGAGCAATGGCCATGTCAGAAGACAGATATGCAGCACATATAGCCCAGTCAGTGAAAAGGGGGGATAAAACATTTTTTAGATACATAAATGAGAAAAGGAAAGTAAAACAAGGATTAGTTAGATTAAAAACAAAAGAAGGATGCTATGTAGAAGAGGATAAAGGCTTAGCAGACTGCCTTAATTAATATTTTTGTTCAGTTTTTACAAATGAAAATGAGGGTAAGGGACCTCATTTAGGGAAAAAGACTAATGAGTCTTTTGATGCATGTAAGTTTACAGAGGAAGAGGTTTTACTTCAGCTGTCTAAAGTAAAGACAAATAAGTCCATGGGACCTGATGGGATACATCCAAAGTTATTAAAAGAACTTAGTGGTGTACTAGCAAAACCGTTAACAGATTTATTTAACCAATCATTGTTAACGGGAGTAGTTCCAGAAGATTGGAAATTAGCTAATGTTGTGCCCATTCACAAGAAAGGTAGTAGGGAGTAGGCGGGCATCTATAGACCAATAAGTCTTACTTCAGTAGTGGGAAAAATAATGGAAACCTTGTTAAAGAATAGGATTGTTGAACATCTAAAGTCGCTTGGATTTCAAGATCAGAGACAGCATGGGTTTACTTCGGGGAGATCATGCCAAAATAATCTTTCCTATTCTCTTTAATATTTTTATTAGCGATATTGCAGAAGGTCTTGTTTGCAAAGTATGTCTTTTTGCTGATGATACAAAGATTTGCAGCAGGGTTGATATTCATGGAGGGATAAGCCAAATGGCAAATGATTTAGCTAAACTAGAAAAATGGTCAGAGCAGTGGCAACTGACATTTAATGTGGACAAGTGTAAGATGTCAGAGGTATTGAAAAGTAATCTTGGGACTGGTACATATGAATAAAGCAGAAGAAAAGGATAACAAGATGGATGCCAGCAGCCTCCATTTTGTGTCAGTTTTTGGAAATCCTTCTGTGTGTTCAAATCTTATTCTGTGTCCCTGAAGCTAAAAGAAAGTCCTCCACATTCCTAACTCTGTTATCTAGTATCACTGGAACAGATAAGGTGGGCATTGTTAGTCGTTTATGACTCTCATTGTATTTCTAAAGACACAGCTGTATCTATATACATATTAGAGGGGAAGGGGGGCTTCTCTGCAACTTGCTAGCCCACCCAAACTGGCAGAAACTTACAAACACAGACACACTGAGATTATTGGGATTTTTGACTTGTAGAATCTAATAAGGGTTATTATAAATAAACCTAGTTGATTCAAATCACCCATTAAAATATATAATGATATCACACCTTCACTAATAAATATGTAAAGTATAATTAATCCTACATATTAATTAGAATATTGTTTTTATTGTTTTATTAGTGTGGTATACATTTTATTATACATTTTTATGTAATGTGCAATGATAAGAATATGATAAATATTTACTATAATTTGAAATTGTATTAACACTTCTATATATTGCAACATATATATTGTATTACATTATACTCACAATCCAGGTATAGCTATAAATCATGACATCATCTCATTTACATTAACACACCCATCCATTCAATTGGCTAGAAGTCACAGAAACAGGGTGTGAAACTGAGATAAGGTTTGGTTGATAAGTTGATACTGGGGGTGTAGAGGAGACCGGAGACACCTGTAAAATACCTGGGAGAGCTGCGACTAGTGGGGTGAGAGATGGGAATGTTTTAGAAACGGGCTGAGTCTCTCTCCTTTTGGGGAGAACTCAGGAATATGAGGCTTTTAATAGCACATGTTCACTATAACAATAGAAATCTCCATACCCATAGTATTGAGCTAATTCCCAGGAGTAACTCCCATCACTCAATTCTTTAATGGAAGGAGTCTCAACAGCAAACCAACCTCTGCCGGTAATGTATAAATGTGGTAATTTGTTTCTAGCATAATCTCAATTTTTATGGATGTCATTAGCATATATATTTGGGTAAATTTAACTTAAATCCCACAATTTCTGGGATCTATATGTTTTAGCCTGGTGTTTATCTGTCATCCTTTCTGCAGAAGGAAGCCAGAGGAATATCCTATAGATATTACCAAGAACCATAAATTCTTATAGTCTAGCTATTTACCCAAATATGTCATATCTAATCTCCAGAGATTATCTAAGATTCTCATTCTTAAAATCTGAGCTAGAATACATACATTATCATTTACCGAGCAGATTAAGAAATAGCCACCTTGAGTAGTTATATGATTTAGTAATATTATCTTACCTAAGCAGAGTATATGTTGGTAATTTGTAGGTAATTATGGTGTACTATCATTAACCATTTTAAATACTAATCATTGTAAGTTGTATCTAAATAAAATGCATGGCCATCTTACGGTCAGAAACGTACTGCATAATTAATTATTCTACATGCATGTTGATATAGGTACAGAGCTGCATAATTAATGTTTTGTCCTATTTACTTATGTTATAAGTCCTACATGTGAATTATGATTAACATCTATTGATATTGTACTTTGTTGTTATGCTATTTTGCTTACCATT
This sequence comes from Pelodytes ibericus, assembly GCA_036172795.1. Classification (NCBI taxonomy): domain Eukaryota; kingdom Metazoa; phylum Chordata; class Amphibia; order Anura; family Pelodytidae; genus Pelodytes; species Pelodytes ibericus. The sequence goes on from CM069858.1 coordinate 169,131,804, forward strand.
TGATCTTTATTCTATATTCAATAAATTAATTATTATTTTATTAATAGTTGTTGCATTGCATTTACTTTTGTAAAAACGTCATCCAAACTCTCACATACATAACGAATTCTTGATATGGGCATTTTTAGTCGGACCCATGTATATGAATCATTAATTTTCATATTTTTTATGATTCATAATTAATAACTCATATTAATATTTTTATGGTTATTAATAATCCGACAAAGATTATGCACCTTGGGCGTAAAAACCCAAAAGCAGAATATAGACTATTTGGTACAGTCCTAACCTCAACATCTGAGGAAAAGGATTTAGGAGTAATAATTTCAGAGGACTTGAAGGTAGGTAGGCAATGCAATAGAGCAGCAGGAAATGCTAGCAGAATGCTTGGTTGCATAGGGAGAGGTATTAGCAGTAGGAAGAGGGAAGTGCTCATGCCATTGTACAGAGCACTGGTGAGACCTCACTTGGAGTATTGTACGCAGTACTGGAGACCTTATCTCCAGAAGGATATTGATACTTTGGAGAGAGTTCAGAGAAGGGCTACTAAACTGGTTCATGGGTTGAAGGATAAAACTTACCAGGAAAGGTTAAAGCATCTTAACATGTATAGCTTGGAGGAAAGACGTAACAGGGGGGATATGATAGAAACATTTAAATACATAAAGGGAATCAACACAGTAAAGGAAGAGAGTATATTTAAAAGCAGAAAAACTACCACAACTAGAGGACATAGTCTTAAATTAGAGGGGCAACGATTTAAAAGTAATATCAGGAAGTATTACTTTACTGAGAGGGTAGTGGATGTATGGAATAGCCTGCCAGCAGAAGTGGTAGAGGTAAACACAGTCAAGGATTTTAAGCATGCGTGGGATAGACACAAGGCTATCCTAACTATAAGACCGGGAACGGGGGACTAATAAAAGTACTAAAAAAAAATTGGGCAGACTAGATGGACCGAATGGTTCTTATCTGCCGACACATTCTATGTTTCTATGTTTCTATGTTTCTATGCCAGTTAGTAACCACAATGGAAGGAAAGCGGTATCCATGTAGAATGATTCCACACTTTAATATAGAAAGGTGTGGGTTACCTGTAAACAAGACTGACACAAAGAGATAAGTTTAAATAATAATTTTAATACACTTTATTATTTGATACATTTGATTAAATATACATATTGGTTTATTTGGATGTCCAAGTTTTTTGTACACTGGCACTTTAAGACAGTTCCTATTCCACATTGAGAATGAAACTGAAGTTTTTTTAATGAACTAATGAGTGGCGTCCCGAGGGGGGGGCGGGGGGGGCGGACCGCACCGGGTGACACCTCCAGCGGGGGTGACACCCGTGCTGACGGCACCACCCCCCCCCCCCCCCCCGCATCGCGCTGCTCAACTTTTTTTCTGGCTGCCGCATCCGCAGGACGCGGCCGCCGGAAAAAAGTAAAAAAAAAAAAAAATTACAGCAACCGGATGTGACTGTGTTTCCCTCCTCCGTGCAAGAGGGAAGAGAAGACTGCACGGAGGAGGCGTCCGTCCGGGAGCACAGAGTAGCCATTCGGTAAGTGATGGGGAAGGGGGGGGAGGAGGGTGGTTTAAAAATGAGCAGGGCTCTGGCTGGCACTATATTACTGGGCTCTGGCTGGCACAATATTACAGGCATCTGGCTGGCACTATATTACTGGGCATCTGGCTGGCACTATATTACTGGGCTCTGGCTGGCACTATATTACTGGGTATCTGGCTGGCACTATATTACTGGGCTCTGACTGGCACAATATTACTGGGCTCTGGCTGGCACTATATTACTGGGCATCTGGCTGGCACTATATTACTGGGTATCTGGCTGGCACTATATTACTGGGCTCTGGCTGGCACTATATTACTGGGCTCTGACTGGCACAATATTACTGGGCTCTGGCTGGCACTATATTACTGGGCTCTGACTGGCACAATATTACTGGGCTCTGACTGGCACAATATTACTGGGCTCTGGCTGGCACTATATTACTGGGCTCTGACTGGCACAATATTACTGGTCTCTGGCTGGCACTATATTACTGGGCTCTGGCTGGCACTATATTACTGGGCTTTGACTGGCACTATATTACTGGGCTCTGGCTGGCACTATATTACTGGGCTCTGACTGGCACAATATTACTGGACATCTGGCTGACACTATATTACTGGGCTCTGACTGGCACAATATTACTGGGCATCTGGCTGGCACTGTATTACTGGGCTCTGACTGGCACTATATTACTGGGCATCTGACTGGCACTATATTACTGGGCTCTGACTGGCACAATATTACAGGCATCTGGCTGGCACTATATTACTGGGCTCTGGCTGGCACTATATTACTGGGCTCTGGCTGGCATAATATTTCTGGGCTCTGAGTGGCACAATATTACTGGGCTCTGGCTGGCACTATATTACTGGGCATCTGGCTGGCACTATATTACTGGGCTCTTGCTGGCACTATATTACTGGGCATCTGGCTGGCACTATATTACTGGGCTCTGGCTGGCACAATATTACAGGCATCTGGCTGGCACAATATTACTGGGCATCTGACTGGCACAATATTACTGGGCATCTGGCTGGCACTATATTACTGGGCTCTGGTGGGCACTATATTACTGGGCTCTGGCTGGCATAATATTCCTGGGCTCTGGCTGGCACTATATTACTGGGCATCTGGCTGGCACTATATTCCTGGGCTCTGACTGGCATAATATTCCTGGGCTCTGACTGGCACACTATTTCTGGTATCTGACTGGCATAATATTCCTGGGCTCTGACTGGCATAATATTCCTGGGCTCTGACTGGCACACTATTCCTGGGCTCTCACTGGCACAATATTCCTGGGCTCTGACTGGCACAATATTCCTGGGCTCTGACTGGCACTATATCACTGGGCCCTGATTGGCATAATATTACTGGTATTTGACTGGCACTATATTACTGGTATGTGACTGGCACAATATTCCTGGTATCTGACTGGCACTATATTACTGGTGTCTGACTGGCACTATATTCCTGGGCTCTTACTGGCACACTATTACTGGGCTCTGACTGGCACACTATTACTGGGCTCTGACTGGCACAATATTCCTGGGCGCTGAATGGCACAATATTCCTGGGCTCTGACTGGCATAATATTCCTGGTATCTGACTGGCACAATATTCCTGGGCTCTGAGTGGGACAATATTATTGGGCTCTGAATGGCACAATATTCCTGGTATCTGACTGGCACACTATTACTGGGCTCTGAGTGGCACAATACTATTGGGCTCTGAATGGCACAATATTCCTGGTATCTGACTGGCACAATATTCCTGGTATCTGACTGGCACAATATTACTGGGCTCTGAGTGGGACAATACTATTGGGCTCTGAATGGCACAATATTCCTGGTATCTGACTGGCACAATATTACTGGGCTCTGAGTGGGACAATACTATTGGGCTCTGAATGGCACAATATTCCTGGTATCTGAATGGCACAATATTACTGGTATCTATAATTGTAAGATTGTCACCTCGTGGGGCTCCTGTGTGTTGCATAATTAATGGCGGTTTCATGTGTGCATAATTATGGGGCACTTGTGTGTGGCATATTTATTGGGCCCCATGTGTGGCATAATTAAGGGACTCTTTTGTGTGGCATAATTATGGGGCACCTGTGTGTGTGTGGCATAATTATGGGGCACCTGTGTGTGTGGCATAATTAATTGGGTAGAGGTGAGGCATAAATAGTGGGGCTCTGGTGTGGCATCATTTATTGCACTCTGGTGTGGCATAATTTATGGGGCTCTGGTGCTACATAAGTTATGGGGCCCTGGTGTAGCGTAAGTTATGGGGCTCCTGTGTGTGGCATAGTTATGGGCTCCTGTGTGTGGCATAGTTAATAGGCCATCTAACTGGCATTACTAAGGAATCTGTTTGGCATTTTATGGAGTAAATCCAGGGGGGTGACACCATGAGTTTCCGCACCGGGTGACACCAACCCTAGTGACGCCCCTGGAACTAATCTCAAGTTCTTACAACATTTGCTACTTTGAGGATACTAATTGCTGTTGTCCTGGTACAGAATGAAAACGACTAACTACAGCTTTTCCTTCAGTGAAACATATTCCATCAAGCCAGAGATGCAGCAAGCATGCCTTGTAAAATGCTGACTCCATGCTTCTAGATTTATAGGAGGTGTGCTTGTGAGTTGATACTACTCTTTTTTCTAGATTATTCACTTCATATATTTTGTTATTTTTATTATGTATTATAAATGTATTTGATATATTGTGTTAAATATTATTTGTTTTTTTTATGGTAAAAGCACAGTGTGAAATTTGATAAACAGGTCTCAAGTTTGCCACAAACTGTGCACAGTGTTACCTATGTGTATCTCATTTAGAACACAACAAGCATGTTTTTTTTCTAAGGGCATTATTTGGTTATTCAATTTCAAGTGTCTGTGCATTGTGCACTGTAGTGTTTTCTCTTTTTCTGTTGTTCGTTACTTCTGTTCCAGTGTTTGTGTTTTATTCTGTTAATCCCAGGTACCAGTTATTGTATGTCTGATAACCACCTCCGTGTACTGGTTCTTGCAAGTCTGCCAACCATCTTTGTGTCTCTGACCCTGGCTTCCTAAACTATTCTTCCAGATTCTCCTTTGGCACCATGTACCCTCATCAAGTCTTTTATTCATTCATTTAAGTGTTATACCTGTTCTAAATTGTTGCAAGAGTTATCTGCTGTAATCTCCTTTGTGCCTGCTGCCATCTTCTATGAAGTGTAACCTCTTATCCTACTATCCTCTTTGGTGAAATGCAGGCACTACTACTCTGTGCTCTAGTTCACATGTGCGGTCACCTTCTGGGATTTACAAACTTCATAACAGTCTGTGCTTTAGTTCATATCTACTGCCATCTTTGGAAGGTGTAAGTTTTGCTACATAATGCAATTCACTTCTTGCTTACCATCACCTCCTTTGAAGTGCAAACTCTGTTAAAGCCTATATGTTTATACCAACCAGTGTGAACCCTGCATTATCTCCTGCTATCCGATTTTACTCACTGTGTGCTGATTGTTCCATACTCTAATCTGATTTTGCCTAAAGATACTCTGTTAGTAAAATACTTTGCTACTCAGGTTCTCCTATATTGCTATCCAATCCAACAACTGCCTAACAACAACCTCTGGGCTCAACTACAAATTCAAAGCTAGTTCAGGGTAAACAACCTCTACAATAGTGTAGTCAGTTTGTAGGCCAGAGTGACACCTCAACCCCTAATCATGGCTAAGCCCCATTTATTATTAGGGGGCTAGAGCATCAGAGAAAAATGTGGAAAAGCGAGAAAAAGAGAATGGTGGAAATAGGTTTACCACTAAACTACTTAGTTCTGTAGCTTTCTTTCTTTATTTATTGTAAATGCAGAGACACTTTGCAACAAATCTATTACCTACAAATGTTTGAGGAGCATGCAAGAAAAAGGTATAGCCAACACCACTGCAGGTGATAGAATGAAAGAAGAAATAGCTCCTGTTTCTTTACACTGAGTCACTGCTAAGAGTCTGGAGCTATTTGGAATATCTCCATCCAACAGACTAAACTGTGCAGCTTTGCTTTTGCTTTGGAAGAAATAAATACCATGCCAGATTATTATTCAAAGCAAATGCTGTAACTTCCAGTCACTGGAACTGTATGCTAACGTTTTGGTGTGCCTGAGACAGAAGATGGAGACACAACAAGCATTAGTTGACTGTATGTAACTTAATAAAGTTTCCTTTCTTCATAAAGATGTCTTGGCCAACTGCAAACAATGAAGAGAGGGATATTAACTTACCCGGTTCTGACCACTACACATTCATTGGCATTGACGTAAACTTTTATGGGGGGAGGGGGGGCAACACTATGTCCTTCAGCTGCCCTCTCCACAAAATATGCAGCACTATTGGCCCCCCTCTCAATTACCTACTTTTCATGGCTCAGGGTATGGGTCCCTGGTGGTTCAGTTAATTCAGTGCGCCTCCTACACCTTCTCAATATTTCTCCTGTGTACCATTCAGAGACAACCTCTCTACCGTTCAGGGAGCACAATGAGACATAGCATGAAGACTCAGGGTTACGAATAAAAAATGTCAGCTGCAATTTTCAGTAGTAAGCTTCCTCTCCCCTAACTTACAATGTAACTGTGTATACATGTTGTCACGGTGGTAAGAATTTGTTGCATTTTATTGTCAACCATTAAAGTGTTACCAGAGCTGCCCAATCTTTCCTTTGTTCCTGATTAGCTTGTAGGGCTTATTAACTAAACTATGTTTTATGTCAAATTGAGAATTCAAGGTTGTTTTTATATTTATACAATGGTATACTGGGAATAATAGATTGTGATTTCCCTCATTTTAACCAGTGAATTATTGTGAAGATGAAACCTCCCCACAAAACCTAGGCCAAAACAGACACATTTTAAAAATTCCAACTTTTAATTCACCATAATTAACTTTCCAATAAAAAAAAGCAATATGTAGCAGACATTTTACTTTGTTCTACAGTTTTGGTTTGTTGCCTGACATACAGAGCTGTAGACACATGATTTAATGCATAGCTCTCAACAACCACGAATTGGGACAATGCAGGGCAGTGCTTGGGAGGTCGGAGTTTCAGCACTGTCACTCAAGTTGGTAAAGCTACTGTGCATGCGCATCATTATTTGGTGCTGAACATTGGAGAATGAAATAGGGGCTGTGGGATCACGGTTACCAATTTGGACTGTGCCACGTAAGGTCTGCTATTTTCAAGGCCAGCGCTACCAATAGGCAAACTAGGCGTTCGCCTAGGACGCCAGCTTAGTGGGGGGCGGCTGCTGGCAGAGGTATATCGCCTGGGATATATCTATCATGGCAGCAGGCAGGCACGATTTTTAAACTAAATACATTGTTTAATAAAGGCGCGTGTAGCGCTAGTGAAACCAAGGGGGGGGGGCGACTGGTGCTGAGATGAGCGGGGGTGCCGGTCCGCCTCCACGGAGTGAAACAGGTAACATCAGCTCTGTCAGTGCTGCTCATGCTCCCTGTGCATAGTGATGATTCAGAGCATCAGTAATACAATGATGCTCTGTGTCATCACTACGCGCAGGAGCGCGAGCAGCACTGACAGAGCTCTGATTCTGCCCATGGAAAAACATGGTGGTGGAAGGAGAGAGACAACAGACATGGGGTGGGAGACAACAGACATGGGGGGATGAAGGAGTGAGAGAGACAGACATGTGGGGGGCAGTGAGTGAGAGATATACATGGGAAGAAAGAGGAGAGAGACAGGCTGACTTGGAGGAAGAGGAAAAGAAAAAGATTGGGAAGAGAAACAAAAGAGGGGAAGATACATGTGGAGAGAAGAAAGACAAAAGGGGTAGATAGATGAATGGCATAGGGGAGAGAGAGACAGACATGGAGGGTATGGGGGAGAGAGAGATAGGATGGCATAGAGAGGGTGGTGCCAAAAATAGGATGACATTGCATGTGTCACTGTGTGTGAATGTGGGGCTGCATGTGACACTGAAAGTGTTACTGTGTATGTGTTCATGTGCCTGCATATGTATGTGACTCTGTGTTACTGTGTGTGTAAATGTCTGACTGCAGGATCAGCAAGGGGCGACAAAATATTTGTTCGCCTAGGGTGGCAAAAAGGTCCGCCTTGTACCGGCCCTTCTGCCATTGAACCTGTTTCCTTTACTAAAAAGATAAATGTGCTGGTTTGATTAGGACGATGCATTAAGAAAGGTGCATTTTGAGAGACTCAGTAGAGAAATGGCCACTACTAGAAGTCACAAAGTTGTTAAATGGTTAGGAATTTATTTGAAATTTAATAAGCTGCATATGGATGATTGAGCAGTTTTTCAGTTTAATTGAGATGAGGATGATATAGTTAATAATAGGCAATTACCTTTTTATATATCAGTGGCAGACATGCAAGGGAAGTGTTGGGTGCAATGTTACAATCTCAGTATTTATTACCAGAATCATACAGGTTGTACAGTAACGTTGTGTGCTGACATCATTTAATACATCTCTGAGTATATATAAAGTAACATGACTGGATGTTTATCCATCAGCCGGCTTTTAAAACCAGAATTTTTTTTAAATAATAATTATTTGCAAAAGGCCCATATCCGGATAACAGTGTGGTATTTCATTAAAAGCATCACTTATTTGTATCCACTGCGCTACAGGGGAGATATAATTATGGCACATGCAGAGGTATCATCTAACAGTGGCGCACTCTCTGCATGTGTCATTGTATAATGTCAACTTGGGAGTTTGAACAACCAGTACTAACCTCAAACATTTATGATTTGCTCCTCTTTGAGCCAGTGCAGAAGCAAGACTAAAATTGGGCTCAAAATCTCCACCACCACAAGTGTGTCAGAAGCACAAATTGAGATGCAAATTTTGTTGGAACATTGTGAAAAAAGATGCTATTTTGGTATACGTATGATCACAGAAATTGCTCCCTTTTTATTTTGGATTACTTCTATGATGTTTATCAGGGCCTGCATTATACAAGATGTAACAATAGGTAGTTACATGCAAATAACTGTTAGACTTCTTGTAGTGGACAGTGTAGCATCATCCATCCATGGGGCAAAGATCTTTTGGAGCAGAATGTGCGTGTATACTTTATTGGTCCCAGTGCACTGGACCAGCTGGCTTCTCATTAGTTCTTGCAGTGCTCTAATGTGTGTTTCTTATTAAAAAAAAAAAAAAAAGTTTCTCCTAATTGGGTATTGGTGACTGTAGCTGTAAAACTGAATATTTTATAAATGCAGTTACAAACATATTCTGGTTGTCAGAATAGCTCCTGATTTATACAGCCATTGCTTTTTTTCTATCATGCTTAAACAATACCACCACCTAGTGGGTAGGTTGCAAATTGCATGATCACTCTCATTAATTTTTAGTTCCCTCAAGATATCCAACTAACCAGTAGAAGAATAAACAAATCACACAGGTCATTATATATATAAGATTCCAAAAGACTGTTGACTATATAAATGTAAAATTTCACTCTGCCTGGGTGCCACATCATTAATATTCATCAATCCAAAAAAGTGGTGCACATGGTCACCGGTAATTTAATCAGGTATTATCATACGTTGCATCAACATTTCAGTCCCCATAAGTTTATGTATTTTAAGAAGCCTGGCTCAAAATCTCCATTCCAGTTCATCCCAAATGTGGTTGATGGGGTTGAGGTCAGAGCTCTCCGTGGGTCCTTCAAATTCTCCCACACCAAACTCATCCAGCCATGTCTTTATAGATCTTGCTGGAATAGAAAAGGGCTTTCCCAAACTGTGCCCACAGAGTTGGAAGTATAGTGTTGTCCAAAATTCGGGGGTTAATTTTAGTATTGGGGTTTTGGGGTTAATTTTAGGGGGGAATCATCTATTAGGGGGAGTTATTTTATTTTAACTTGTACGTTTGTAAGAGCTGACAGTTCAGCGCTGAACTGTCAGTTCTTACATAGCCGCGTCCGCGATGAAACGGCCGCGTTATTCTTCATTGCTGACAGTTCAGTGTTCTAACTGCCGCGTGGAACTGTCAGCGATGAAGTCGCCGCGCTGAAGTGTCCTAGACCCGTATAAAATTATATATGATGATAATGTATGTATATATGTATTCGTGGCCATTCCCTAACTTTTATTGGGGTTACTTAGTGGCGTATGTGATATTTAATCAAAAACTACAATCATTGTCATATTTGCTCGAATATAAGATAACCTTGATTATAAGACGACCCCCCAAACTTTGGATATTCCTTTAGGAAAAAAACTAAAAGCCTGAATATAAGACTACCCCATAGGAAAAAGTTTAACTTGTGTATTCACATGTAAATTGCTTTTTAATATTTAATAAAAATGATGATATTAAACAAATGCATTTCTTGTTTTTATTTCCATTTATGTGCCAATGCTGCCTCTCTCTCTCCCAGTGTTATCTCTCTCCCCCTCCAACATTGTCTCTCCCTCCCCCCAACCTTTTCTCTCTCTCCCCCCTTGTCTTTCTCTTACCCCTCCGTCCCCTTGTCTTTCTCTCCCCCCCCCCTCGTCTTTCTCTTCCCCCCTCCCTTTTCTCTTCCCCCCTCCTTCCCCTTTCTCTTCCCCCCCTCTTCACCCTTGTCTTTCTGCAGGTATAGATGGTAGGAAGATATAGGTGAACCGATCGATGATGAAAAGACGGCAAAATGTTCTGTGTCAGTCACCTTTAACGACCAAGGATATAAACTGTTACACAGGACATATCTAGTGCCAACATTATTAAACAAGTTTGTATTCCAATGAAAATTGCTTTAGAGGATGTGTAGAAATAAAAAGAATATGGACTGAATTAAATAACATCATTAATGTGATCATACCCATCACAGTGACTTTAACACCTTGGAATGCGATACGCAATCTAAAAATGAATAACCTAACAAAATATGAACATGCGCTTGTAATGGTATAGAGGGGTGTATCTAGTGCTGGTGGAAAATGATGCCGGTCAGCCCAGTGTCGGTACTAATAATTTATTATCCAAGAACACAGGCGAAATATCAGCATCCAGACAAACAAACGTCCACTTGAAAATCCACAGAAATAAAAAACGTTATGTTGAAACACGAACCCATGAGGCACTGAGTCCTTCCAAAGCGTCAGCTTGCCGTGCGTCTTAGGGTTGAGCAGGACTTCCGGGTGTGGCTCACAGAAGTGAAAAATCGCCCAACACCTTTTGTCCAAAAATGGATTCATCAGGTGAATGTCTTTGTCAAAAACCTCGTTGGTTTTATACCGCTCCACTAATTCGTCAGAAGCAGTTATCTGAAAATATGTTTGGAGTTGTGTCAAATTTAGACAAAACATATTGTATGAATGATTTTGTTTGGCTTTCACATGATTTTGTATCTGTGAACAAGTCTCTTAGTGCCAATTTTCAGTTAAATTCGTCCAAAGCAAAACAAGTGAAATCACATCATCCAATTAAAGTGCTAGTGTTCACTTAATTGCCATGCTTAATATATGTCTTAAGACTAAATGTGGACTATCAAAGGACACTTATGAACAACATATACTATCTATAAACATTTTATATTCTAAAATTGCTGATATTTCGCCTGTTTTCTCGGTTAATAAATTATTAGTACCGACACTGGGCTGACTGGCATCATTTTCCATCACCACCAGATACACCGCTCCAGGATCAAGTGGTGGCAAATATACCATTACAAGCGCATGTTCCACTCTCCTTGGTTTTAGGAGCTGTGTTTGTGAGTGTTTTATCATACCATTGCATTTGCCACTTATTCATTTATGTGTGCCATTCATATTGCACTAGGTGTTCTTTCTTTCAGGTACAATCAGCACATGAGGAGTGCCAAGTATAGTTTTTACTATTTGCATTTTATTACACCATTGTTTTTTTTTACACTATTGGAATTTTTATATCATTGTTTTAATATTTTTATCATTGAGTGTGTGTATAATAATACACTATTGCATTTTATCACATTTATCACTTTAACAGTCACGAATAATTATTGGTCACCAAAGGGGCATTTTTTACATTTTTAGTATTTAAGTGTCTATACACTGAGCACTGGAAGCATCCCCTGTTTTATAAATAAGACCTATCCTTGGTATGATCTGATTACAAGAATAAATCAAATATGTGTGAATAAAAAGCTATTGAGTATTGTGCCCGACAAACACGTGAAATTTCGGAAAATATGGGCACTGTGGCTTTTTAGCCTTATGGTAGATCTGTTAATACTAATATCATATAATTATTGATTAAGTTAAGCTAAGTAATTGTAAACCTCTATTTTATTTATTTGTGTTTTTTTCCCTTTTATTATTAAGTTATATATCTTATATCATATCAGGGGCGTATCGTGCCCCTGAGTGACAGGTGTGCTGCAGGCATGTCACTTGGAGGCACGACGTCTCTCTGACAATAGCCAGCACACAAACCCCAGGAAATCCACGAGTTACATCCGAAAGGCGGCGCTGCTACAAATTCGGCAACAGAGTCGCCATTCTGTTGCCAATACGACAAGCTCGAAAAGTATATGAAACTCGTATACTGTTAGTGCTTGTTGAATTGACAACAGAGTGAATGACTCTGTTGCCGAATTCGCAGCAGCGCCGCCTTTCGGATGTATTTCTGGGGTTTGTGTGCTCTCTGTTTGGAGTACACAAACCCCAGAAATACACAGCGCGGATGCTCCATGCTAGGTGTCCATCACACACCTAGCACATATGGAGCATCCGCCACTGTATCATATACTTTGTAAATAATTCTGATAAATTCTATAATCTGTTAAACAATTTGATAAATGACACATTGACACAATGTAATATTTAGAAGATACGTTTATAGCCTAATAAATCCAAATAAGATATATATTATAAACAAAAAGTGTATGTGTGAATTTGTGTGCATGTATGTGTGTGAATATGTGACTGTGTATGTGACTATGTATTTGCATGCTTGATTGTATATGTATTACCTTGTGTGTATGTGTGTGGCATGTGTGTGGGTTGGGGGGGCAGCATTTCAGTTCTTGACCCAGACAGTGCAATGTCTTGGGCCAGCCCTGCTGTCATACAAACATACTCCGATTGTGAGACTGTTCCAGGGAATCCAGGACTATGGTGACCCTTGACACATCCTGGCCAGATCAAACTCGGCTTGAGGCCAATACGGTCACTTACCGTTGCTCCAGACATCCTCCAGAGAGGACCAAATGAACAGCTAGGCAGACATCGCTTCCTGCAGAGCAAACAGGTAGCGGGTGTCACCACAATACACGTTTAACAAAGTAATTATTGAAGCCCAGTACAGGACTATTTGTAAACCTTGCTCCTCCCTGCAAACTCCGCCTCACTAGCGTTATTGTTGATTTTTGATTCCTGTTGCTGATCTTTTGCTTGTATCCTGACTTCTCTATTGTTTTCTGCCAGTCCTGACTCCTGCCTGTTCCAGACCATTCTATTTGCCTTGTCCTTATCGTCTTGATTTCCTGGTGTGACCCAGTTTTGTTCTGACTATCCTGATTGCTGCCTTGATCCTTGCCTGCCTTCTAATTATCCAGTATTCTTTTTGTGTTGACCTCGGCCTGCATTGACCTTCCTGCTGCATATTATCCTGTTCCAGTATCTCAGCGTTACTATTGCCTTGTGTATTACAGTACAGACCCCCTCTCTTTTAGCATTTCAGTGAGTGGGGTTTTAAGTCCTTGGTGGCTAACCCTCCGCGGCTCAACCAAAGGTGTGTTATCATTAAGGTGAAACATCCTCACTATCTGTCTTGTCTATTTGAGAGTGTCTGTTCTCATATCTGCATCGCGGATCCTATCTTCCACATCAGAAAGATTACAAATACTAAGTCTACAGAGGCCATAGCATGGCCAGTATTTTTTTTTTTTTTTTTTTAAATAAAATCATGGCAACCCTACATACAAGATATAGATAACTACCACACAGCACATAGGCTCCATCCCTGGTGAAGGCAGGCCTATTGATGTACAATAGCCATGCTGCTTCTTTGTAAAAAAAAAAAACAGGCGTTTAATTAAAACTGTCATATTGTACATCCATTTTGGCATTTAGATATTATTTGTTTTATTTTTCAATGCAATAATTCGTTTCTTTCTTAAGAATTTATAGGTACAGCAATTTTACACCAGTTTTGACATTTTTAATGAATATGCAGGGTAGGTGTCATTAGAAATGAGGTCACAGAGGAAGGGTTTTAAACATTTGTCAAACCCTGGGAGGGATTTTAATTAAGCTGGTTTGCTTTGTGTATGCTTCTTCCCTTAGGTGCCAATCTGCTACTGAAGCGTAAACAACTACTTCCTTTGACTTAATTGCCAAACTGACACATAAGGGTACCTTTTCCCTCCGATGAAAGTGTGAGTTCACTGTTTACTGTCTGCTCACTTCCTACTGAAGTAGATGAATTTAAATTGTAAGCTCAGTATGGAAGCCATCATTTTGATACATATGAAAAGAAAAATATAGAGCCATTGTGGTTTTCTTAAAGACTGCAAAGTCAACAAAGTTTGCAGCCAACACGTATGTATAAAGGTAGTGGCTCTATCACCATGTGTCAATGTATAACGCTATGTCAGCTGGTACACGCAGTTTTAGTGGACCCTATGTATAAAAAAACCTAAATGCACCTAAAAAAATGGTGCAGCTCTAGCAAACTGTTGCTATCTATATAAAGGTACAATTATTAGGGATATCATGAGCTAGATTTATCAATGCAAAAAAGGTGCTATTTAAAAAAAAAGTGCTAAATTTGGAGCAAACTGCCAATACATTGGTTTCCATGGTAATTACTACTATTTTAGTACTTTTTCCTGAAATAGCACCCGTTTTGTATTCGATCCATACAAACCAAAGTACGATAATGCTTAATCTTGTTTTATCATTTACCAACAGTTTGCTTTGCACAACTTTATAAATAAAATATCACCCATTTAATTAAAATGTCTGTCCAAGAAAAGTTGAACATTCATTGGAAAAGTTTACAGAGGTATGGATACTTGGTCCTGATGTTATAGATATTAATATATATATTAACTTTGTTAAATAGTTTTTATATAGTATGTTTAAATGTATTGGTAATTATATAAGATGTGTACACATTCATTTTATGAATTTATTTTTTGTATTTGTAGCTATTATTGTTTCAGTAATGCTTTTGAAAAACAATCTGCTTCATTGTATTTTGTGTTAAGATTCTTATTCAAATCAAAATCACTGGTTATTTTGCTTTTCATTTTTTGTTAATACATTTTGTGGGCATTTATTTCTTTGTGAGTCAAACACTCAGTTTTGTGATTATACAATGTGCAACATCAAATTTAACAAACATTAGAAGCAAACAGTCTGACAATGCTTTTATTGAGCATAAGAAAACCTGCAGCTGCCTTCTGTAATATGTGTTCAAATGATAAGAACTAACAGTTACTATAGTTATTATACATATGTAGTTGTGATCTTCGAGATGAAATATAAGGGTGGGTTGAAATTAGATTTACAGAGCAAATGTCCCTTCACCAAAATTATAATTTAAAAGATAATTTGTATTATTAAGAAAAAATATGAATATCTAATACTGGTCTTAAATATTCCCCAAACCCACCAAATAATCAAAAAGATCATTAAATAATTCCTAAAATGGTTTTATTTTGGAAACCAAAACAAAACAAATAACTGAAGAGAAAGAGACTTCACGGAAAGTCTGGATTTTAATTATATAAATGCACCCTTGACAACCACTATAGGTAATAGACATTAGCACAATTTTTAATACGCCATCTATAAATGTATTAGTCATCTTTCATTTCAAACAAAATATCTGCCTGATTGGACAGGATTTGAAATAATATATTTAGTATTTTTATTTAATTGATGAGTCTATATTGACCCTATAAATGTCAGCTTTGCACTAGAAGACTTCCCATGAATGGCGGTTCTCAAACCAGTCTTCATGGCACATCCAAGATTAGGGGTTACCAAACTGTGTTTAAATGAAGTTATGTATAAAACCTGGTGTGGTGTTGGTCCTCGAGGACTGGTTTTGGAACCACTGTTTTAGATTGACATTGTATCGGTCTGTCCCTGTTCATGTAACATAGTATGTAGTTCCCCTTTATGCTGTGTACCAAGCTCTATGTGAATTGTTGCTATATAAATAAAATGTTGATGTAGTGTAACACGGAGGTGAACTTAATGGATTTTAATTGTCTTTTGTTTTATTTTTTAAATCAGTGGTTCCCAAACCAATCATCCCGGACCAACACCACATCAGGTTTATTTGTATCTTGATTTAAAAACAACGCGGTATTCCTGGACTTTTGGGTGGGCCGTGAGAACTGGTTAGAGAATTATTGCACTAGAAGATACATTGGAGTTATTTATGATCTGAGTGTGCTCCTATGCATAAAGCAGACTCCACCCATGTATAAAGAATTCAACAGTGAAAAGTGCCTGATTAGTGTTGGAGAATCACCACCAAACTCCGTTTGGAGAAGGTTCTCTCCCCCCCCCCCCCCCCCCCCACACACACTGTAATGTGTGAGTATGAATTTTAAAAAATCACATATGGCATTATACATAACAAACAATGATGGCGCCCACTGCCCGACTCTTTAAAGTGGCAGTAGATTTTTTAATGAATAACTTTCATTGTCCTTAGCTATGTCCTTCCTTCCACTACCCTCTCAGTAAAGTTTTAACCTTTGACCCCAAGACGATGCCCTCTTGTTGTGGAAGCATGACGGTTTTATGTCCTATTTGGCAGCCTTGGTACATTTCAAATGTATATTTTACTTCTTTCTTTGAACTTCCATAATTATCAAACATTTTCAATTCATGTTAAGAAATAATACTGATGTTATCATGAAGACTTCTACAGTAACTTGTTTAATCAATCCCCTTGAAACTAATTCCTACAAGGGTTTGTTAGTAATTTTAAACAAATACATGTGCACTTTCCTTTTAATGATCTAACTTTACTTTATCTATGAGGTTTATTTTGAAAAAATTAGAAACTTTAATTAATACCTCACATACTTTATACTTGGAACAGTTCATTTTCAAAGTTCAAAGTTTTTTTTCCCATAGCTGCATTCCATAAAAACTGCTATTAATAATGCCCCCAGCCACATATTAATTTGGAAAGATCAACAACTCACTCACTATTCAGCAGGGATATCAACATCTGGAGTTATTGTACCAAAAGTTGTAAATAAACAAGAAAACTTTAATCAGAAAAAAGGAAATCATATGTTATTAATCCCCAAAAATAACGTCATGTGATGTTTACTCTGTTTTAAGAAAGCTAGACATTACAATAAGTGCTACACAAACAGCATTTGAATTCGCTTTCAATCACATAATATAAAATGTATATATTTCTCAAATAAAATCATAAAATATAGAATTCTATATTTAATCAATGGTGAAACATTCTACCATAAAAGTAAACTATTTGAAAATCAATGCTTTCTGTGGCAATTCCCATTAAAGTAAAACATCCCACTTTTTGCCAACTTAAAATTGAATCCCTCCTAGAACCTGTCTGGCAATTCATTTTCTAAGTATAAAATGGACTAATGAGCCAGATTTGAACTGATTTAAATGATAAATATGACTAGAGAGACAGCGCTATAAATGTACCAAAAATACTAAATACCAAGAAGTATATTAAGACATGATTTTTGATACAAATGTATATATATATATATATATATATATATATATATATATATATTACTAATATAATACAGATATAAATATAATATAATGCAAATATCAAATGCACATGTAGATATACAGAGGTATATAACATGTACCATTACCCAAGTCTCCAAAAAAACAATGCAACCACTATTGGTACTTGCAGTGAATACAGGCATAGTAAATAAAAAACAAATATAGGTAATACACACCCTTCTTCCCCATTGAAACAGGAACCACCACACTATAGTTAAAAATGAAATCTGTCCAGGTTCAAGTAAGGACCCCAACAAGGATGCTCTACGGGAGTATCTTCTTCAGACGTGATGATATGGCCACATATAGTTGCAATATGTGAGACTGTAGGGGTCTTAGGTAGTACAGCGATGCCGGAAACTCATCCGAGAATATTGTGGAAGTGTTACGCCAACTCAGCAGCTGTTGCAGCTATGGTGGGGCCCACTGTGGCATATCCAAGGACAGGATTCCTGTGCTGCGTCATGCACTGTTCTGACGTCTGAGCACACCAGGTCACGTGTCCCGTGACACTCTGACCTTAGAATAGTGTGCGGAGAGCGAGAAGCCGCATGTGAATGTCTGTGCTGATGCACTCAAGATCTCACCAGCCAGTGCCTCTGCCTGCAAGCGTTTCATTTTTGTGGGAATTATTTTTTTAAAGGACCTTGTGGGCCAGACCAAATGATTTTGCTGGTCCCACCCCTCTTGTAAAGCAATATGAGTATAATATTTTAGCTGTTTTTTTTTTGTTTTTTTTGTCCTCTTTTACCATTTCTTGTATTTATTCAGTTATTAATGTATATGTATTTTGTTTTTATTTGGTATCCATACATTAAATATATGTTTAGGTAATAAATAGTGCTGTCTGTACATTATTTTTTTCCCTTTATTTGTATTACAAAGATTAGCACTTAATTCATCTGAACAATCAATTCGTTGATCACCTGTGTATGGTAATTTAATTCCAGACATAGAAACATAGAATGTGTTGGCAGATAAGAACCATTCGGCCCATCTAGTCTGCCCAATTCTCTAAATAATTTTATTGGTCCCCAGTTCCCTATCTTGGTGCCTATCCCACGCATGCTTAAAATCCTTGACTACATCCACTACCCTCTTAGTAAAGTAATACTTCCTGATATTACTTTTAAATCGTTGCCCCTCTAATTTTAGACTATGTCCTCTAGTTGTGGTAGTTTTTCTTCTTTTAAATATAATCTCTTCCTTTACTGTGTTGATTCCCTTTATGTATTTAAATGTTTCTATCATATCCCCCCATTACGTCTTTCCTCCAAGCTACCGTATTTGCTCGATTATAAGACGAGGTTTTTTTTCAGAGCAAATGCGTCTTATAATCGAGGTTGTCTTATAATCTGACCTCAAATTATTAAGACATGGATCCAGGTCCCCAGCAGAGCTGCAGGGGACCTGGATCCCCCTCTCTAGCAGCAGGGGATGTCTGCGCAACGAGCGCAGACTCCCCTGCTTCCGCTCGGCACGACTGCCGGGGCTTCTGTGAAGAAGCCGGGTACTTCCGCTTTCGTCACAGAAGTCCCGGCGAGCGTGCCGGGCGGCAGCAGGGGAGGTCTGCGCTCATCGCGCAGACTTCCTCTGCTGCCCCACTAGCCACCAGGGTAAATCGGGCAGCTGGGGGTTGTCTGCACGATACGTGCAGACATCCTCCATGCT
Organism: Pelodytes ibericus; assembly: GCA_036172795.1. Lineage (NCBI taxonomy): Eukaryota > Metazoa > Chordata > Amphibia > Anura > Pelodytidae > Pelodytes > Pelodytes ibericus. The sequence continues at coordinate 169,150,809 of CM069858.1, forward strand.
GCCCGACACGGCAGACTATTATGACGGACAGCTGTCCGTCATAATAGACTGCCGTGTCGGGCAGCATGGAGGATGTCTGCAAGTATCGTGCAGACACCCCCCGGCTGCCCCCACTAGCCACCAGGGATTGAGGTACAGGTAAGTGGGGGGGGACACAGAGAGACAGGGGGAGGGAGGGGGCAAAGAGACAGGGGGAGGGAGGGTGGGGGGCAGAGAGACAGGGGGAGGGAGGGTGGGGGGCAGAGAGACAGGGGGGACAGAGCAGGAAGGGGGGGAGAGACGGAGGAAGGGGGGCAGAGAGAAACATGTGGGGGGGAAGAGACAGGTGAGGGGGGAGTGGGGAGTGAGACAAAGCTGGGGGCAAGGGAAAGAGAGAGGCAGCATTGGCACATAAAAAGAAATAAACACAAGAAATGCATTTTTTTTTTACATAATATTTTATTAAAAAAGCAATTTACATGTGAATATATACAAGTTTAACTTTTTTACTATAGGGTAGTCTTATATTCAGGCTTTTAGTTTTTTTCCTAAAGGAATATCCAAAGTTTGGGGGGTCGTCTTATAATCAGGGTCGTCTTATAATCGAGCAAATACGGTATTTATGTTAAGATGCTTTAACCTTTCCTGGCTAGTTTTATCCTTCAACCCATGAACCAGTTAAGTAGCCCTACTCTGAACTAGACATGTGCAAAACTAAAATTTTCGTTTCGTTTTCGTCCATTCGGACGAAAATGTTATTTATTTCGTCTAAAACGAATTTCGTTCATTACTGCATTCGTTTCAGACGAAATTCGTTCATTATTTCCGTTTCGTTAATTTTTATTTGTTCGTTTTATAGAATACAATGTAATACTATTGGCTTTCTATAAACCGAACGAGAGCCCCATTCAGAAGAAATTCTTATGAATGGGGCTCTCGTTCGGTTCATAGAAAGGCAATAGTATTACTTGTATTCTATAACCCGAAAGTCTATAAACCGAACGACTTTCGGCTTATGGAATACATGTAATCCTATTGCTATTCTATAAACCGAACGACTTTCGGTTTATAGAATAGCCATAGGTTTAGATGTATTACATAAACCGAAAGTCGTTCGGTTTATAGGCTGTCGGCATTTAACTATACAGAGACAGAGTCTCCATTCATAAAATTATGAATGGAGACTTTGTCTCCGTGTAGTAAAATGCCGACAGCCTATAAACCGAAGGTTCGGTTTATAGGCTGTGGGCATTTTACTACACGGAGACAAAGTCTCCATTCATAATTTTATGAATGGAGACTCTGTCTCCGTGTAGTAAAATGCCGACAGCCTATAAACCGAACGTTTGGTTTATAGGCTGTCGGCTTATGGAATACATGTATTCCTATTGCTATTCTATAAACCGAACATTCGGTTTATAGAATAGCCATAGGATTACATGTATTACATAAGCCGAAAGTCTATAAACCGAAAGTCGTTCGGTTTATAGGCTGTCGGCATTTAACTATACAGAGACAGAGTCTCCATTCATAAAATTATGAATGGAGACTTTGTCTCCGTGTAGTAAAATGCCGAAAGCCTATAAACCGAACGATCGGTTTATAGACTTTTGGCTTATGGAATACATGTAATCCTATGGCTATTCTATAAACCGAACGTTCGGTTTATAGAATAGCAATAGGAATACATGTATTCCATAAGCCGACAGCCTATAAACCGAACGTTCGGTTTATAGGCTGTGGGCATTTTACTACACGGAAACAAAGTCTCCATTCATAATTTTATGAATGGAGACTCTGTCTCCGTATAGTTAAATGCCGGCTTTTAACTATACGGAGACAAAGTCTCCATTTATAATTTTATGAATGGAGACTCAGTCTCCGTATAGTTAAATGCCCACAGCCTATAAACCGAATGTTCGGTTTATAGGCTGTCGGCTTTTAACTATACGGAGACAGAGTCTCCATTCATATGAATGGAGACATTGTCTCCGTATAGTTAAAAGCCGACAGCCTATAAACCGAACATTCGGTTTATAGGCTGTCGGCTTTTAACTATACGGAGACAAAGTCTCCATTCATAATTTTATGAATGGAGACTCTCTCTCTGTATAGTTAAATGCCCACATCCTATAAACCGAACGTTTCGGTTTATAGGCTGTCGGCTTTTAACTATATGTTTGTCTCCATTCATAATTTTATGAATGGAGACTCTGTCTCCGTATAGTTAAATGCTATTGTATTCTATAAACCGAATCTATTTCGGCTTATAGAATGCAATAGTACTACGAATGGAAGAATGAACGAATGATTTTCGTTTATTAACCATTCGTTCATTCGGCTTTCGTTAGCTTAGCATTTTCGTTCTTCGTTTTTCGGGCGAATGGACGAAAATTCAATTTTCGGACGAAAAAATGCATTCGTCCGAAAACGAATGCACATGTCTAGTATATATTCACATGTAAATTGCTTTTTTAATAAAAAATTATGATATAAAAAAATTCTTGTTTTTATTTCCTTTTATGTGACAATGCTGCCTCTCTCTTTCCCTTGCCCCCAGATTTGTCGCTCTTCCCCCCTTAGTGTTGTCTCTCTCTCCCTTTGGCTCCCCCCTCGCTCCCCTTGTGTCTGTCTCTTCCCCCCTTCCCTCCCCCTGTTTCTCTCTGCCCCCCTCCCCTTGTTTCTGTCTCTTCCCCCCTCCCTCCCCTTGTTTCTCTCCCCCCCCTCGTTACTCTGCCCCCCCCCTTGTTATTCTGTCCCCCCCTCACCTGTTTCTTGCTCCCTGGTGGCTAGTGGGGGCAGCCGGGGGATGTATGCACTATACATAATAGACGGAAGTGTCGGGCAGCATGGAGGTTGTCTGCACGATTCGTGCAGACATCCCCCAGCTGCCCGATTCTCCCTGGTGGCTAGCGAGGCAGCGGAAGATGTCTGCGCGATGAGCGAGACCTCCCCTGCTGCCGCCCGGAACGACCGCCAGGACTTTTATGAGGAAGCCGGAAGTACCCAGCTTCATCATAGAAGTCCCAGCGGTCATGCCGGGCGGCAGCAGGGGAGATCTGCGCTCATCGCGCAGACATCCCCTGCTGTTAGAGAGGGGGATCCAGGTCCCCTGCAGCTCTGCTGGGGACCTGGATCCCAGTCTTATAGTCTGACCTCAATTTGAGGTCAGATTATAAGACAACCTCGATTATAAAAGGGGTATTAACACTTCCCTTGCTGATCACAGTTTCTTTTTACTGTGATCCGTTTCCTTCCAAGTTTATGGACCTCATTTAGTTTTTTCAAAATAAATTTTATTTTGTACATTTTTACTATATTACTTATATTCTTTTCATGTATTAATGTAATTACAGTTAACTCCTACAAGCCTGTGCTGTGATTATGACCAGAGCAAACGTTAACCCATTCGTGACGTTGGGACGTTCTATGCCGTCCTGATTTTAAGTCCCTTAAAGTCGTTAGGACGGCATAGTACGTCCTGTGTTAAACAGCTCATTTCGCGGCTCGGATCATGCTGCAGGCACTTGCAGCGGGATCCCACCTGTCAGATGAGGCCATTTTGAATGGCCTCAGTCTGACAGGGGAAATTTAGCTGGTGCTCAAAAACGAGCACCAGCTACATTTCTCTAAATCGTGCGTGACGTCCGAAGGGCTTGCAATTTTTGGGCAGGGACCCACAGGGTCTATTAAGACCCTGATTGGGTCTCTGCCATAGTGTTCCTGGCTAACGATCACCTTGTGATCAGTGGCCAGGAACAAATCGTGACGTTTTGGTGCTTACGTCATTTGGGACGCAAGCACCATGCGTCACAAAGGGGTTAAAACTCTTTTTTCAATTTATTTTTTAATACTAAATTAAAATCATTTCATGCTATTGGCAATTCTATAAACCGAAATAGAGTCGGTTTATGGAATACCAATAGCAAAATACATAAACCGACATAATGAACGAATTTCGGTTTATGGAATTGGCAATGGCATTCTATAAACCGACTCTATTTCGGTTTATAGTAATGCCATTGCAAATAGCATTACATTATACATTCCATAAACCGAAAGTCTATAAACCGAACGTCGTTCAGTTTATAGACTTTCGGCTTATAGAACAGCAATAGCATTACATGTATTCTATAATCCGAACGTCGTTCGGTTTATAGACTTTCGGTTTATAGAATACTATTGGCTTTCTATAAACCAAACTAGAGTCGAGTCCCCATTCATAAGAAATTCTTATGAATGAGGAGGGACTCTAGTTAGGTTTATAGAATGCCAATAGTATTCTATAAGCCGAAAGTCTTTTAAACGAACGACGTTCGGTTTATAGACTTTCGGCTTATAGAACAGCAATAGCATTACATGTATTCTATAAACCGAACGTCGTTCGTTTTAAAGACTTTCGGCTTATAGAATACATGCAATGCTATTGGCTTTCTATAAACCGAAAGAGTCCCCATTCATACGAATAGGTCAATTGACCTATTCGTATGAATGGGAACTCAATTTCGGTTTATAGAAAGCCAATAGCATTACATGCATTCCATAAACCGAAAGTCATTCATGTCGGTTTATGGAATGTACAATGCTATTGGTATTGTATAAACCGACTATTTCGGTTTAGAATGCCAATAGCACGAATGGACGAATGAACGAATGATTTTCGTTTATTAACCATTCGTTCATTCGGATTTTGTTAGTTAATATTTTCGTTATTCGTTTTTCGGACGAATGGACGAAAATTCAATTTTCGTCCGAAAATGCATTCGTCCGAAAACGAATGCACATGTCTACTCTGAACTCTCTCCAAAGTATCAATATCCTTCTGGAGATACGGTCTCCAGTACTGCATACAATACTCCAAGTGAGGTCTGCTAATACCTCTCCCTATGCAACCAAGCATTCTGCTAGCATTTCCTGCTGCTCTATTGCATTGCCTACCTACCTTTAATTCCTCTGAAATTATTACTCCTAAATCCCTTTCCTCAGATGTTGAGGTTAGCAGTGTTCCAAATATTCTATATTCTGCTTTTGGGTTTTTACGCCCAAGGTGCATAATCTTACACTTGTCCACATTAAATGTCACTTGCCACAGCTCTGACCATTTTTCTAGTTTAGCTAAATCATTTGCCATTTGGCCTATCCCTCCATGAACATCAACACTGCTGCAAATCTTTGTATCACCAGCAAAAATACATACTTTGCCAACAAGACCTTCTGCAATATCACTAATAAAAATATTAAGGAGAATAGGTCCAAGTACAGATCCCTGAGGTACCCCACTAGAAACAAGACCTTGCATCGAATATACTCCATTGACTACAACCCTCTGTTGCCATTGTCTAATCCATTCAACAATATTGAAATCCAAACTTAAAGATTGCAGTTTATTGATAAGCCTTCTATGTGCGACAGTGTCAAAAGCCTTACTGAAATCTAGGTAAGCAATGTCTACTGCGCCACCATGATCTATTATTTTAGTCACCCAATCAAAAAAATCAATAAGATTAGTTTGGCATGATCTCCCTGAAGTAAGCCCATGTTGTCTCTGATCTAGAAATCCATGCGATTTTAGATGTTCAACAATTCTATTCTTTAACAAGGTTTCCACTATTTTCCCCACTACTGAAGTAAGACTTACTGGTCTTTAGTTGCCTGCCTCCTCCCTACTACCTTTCTTGTGAATGGGCACAACATTTGCTAATTTCCAATCTTCTGGGACTACTCCCATTAACAATGATTGGTTAAATAAATCTGTTAACGGTTTTGCTACTACACCACTTTTCTTTTAATAACTTAGGATGTATCCAGTCAGGGCCCATCGAATTATTTGTCTTTAGACAGCTGAAGAAAAACCTCTTCCTCTGTAAACTAACATGCATCAAAAGACTCATTAGTCTTTTTCCCTAAATTAGGTCCCTTACCCTCATTTTCATTTGTAAAAACTGAACAAAAATATTCATTAAAGCAGTCTGCTAAAGACAAGGCCTTCATCCTCTTCTACATTCAGACAAATTGGGTTTGTCAAACAAGTACAAACAAACATGAAACCATAACAAAAGTACAATGGGCTCTTGCTATGCCTTCGGCAGGTGCATCCTTCCAAATGATGGACGTATTACAAATATGTATTTTTTTTTTGTAGTTATACGTTTTTTGCAATTTTTATACATTTTTTCAGGGTTTCAATTACATTTTGATTCCCCTTCTATATGTTGATTGCCATGTTCTGGAATATGAACACATAGTCAGTCACATAAGGCCCTACTCCGCTTCAGTTTTCCTATCCCTCCATTTCAAGCGCCTTATTCTGTTCTCCAGGGGAAGGCTGGTAATGGGCCTCTGACCTGACTTAATGGTCTGGGGTTGAACCGCTTTTAACTTTTAAAGGCCCCATTGTGCCACACTTTATATCCAATTGTCTTACTTATCTATTAATCTCTGTACTTTATCTATCCGTATATCTACCTTGCCTGTATAGTTGTAGTTGCTCCATGAGCCACTAAAACAGTTGTTGGCCTCCCCTGCTCTACTCCCTGTTCTGGATAACTCTGTCATTTATATCAGTGGAACAAAAGCTTAATATTACAGGGAGAGTAAAAAACACATACAAAAATTATATTTATTAGTGATTTATCTTATGTGCATTAGATTTTATTGCTTAGCACTAGTTTTACATTAAAGAGAATCACCATGTACCAAGGCAGTGCTTTTAAAGAAGCTGTACCCTCCACTTTGTTACATTTCCCCCAAGTTCTATGGTAGAAAGCAGCACTCAAAAAGTCAGTGCACGAGCCAGGGTTCCACAAAACCCCCAATACATGAATAATAAGGATGCTTGCTCAGCACTTCTGTGAGGTGTGTTTTATTGGACCCAAGAGGGGTCTTTATTCAAGCCACAACAAAATGTGCAAAAAAACTATTTATACAAAACATGTGACAGCAGTGGGCAGAACTATTAGTCTGAAGTGTGTAAATATATTTAAAGTGACAGTATCAACATAATATAACACAGCTATCTTAATAAGATAGTCTCGATATAACATCATATTCTACATGCAAAGAGTAATACATAAACGATGAATAAAGGCAATAAATGTCATCAATATAGTTATTGCAATTAAATAAATGCAAAACAGCAATCACTAAATACAAAGCCAGGGACAAGCCAGGGCAAATATGTAACATCTAATGTGTCATATAAAAAGTGAAATAAAATATCACATGCTGGTTTTTATAAATATGTATCATTTCGAGTGACAATTTACATTAATCTTACTTACATGGTTCACGTAATACTTGTATTGACACATTTTGATTAAAAAAACAAATTTACGTAGAATAAAATATTTCTATATTGCTGTTCATTGTGCAATTTCCCGTTATAGTTTTATTAATACATTTTACCACCAAAATGTGTCTGACATATCGCATTTGTGCAAGTGGCACAAAAACAAAAACTCTCACAAGTTATTATATATATCTATAACTCTCAGCTGAGAACATGTCTGGATGCTGGTGCATGCAAGTGTCTGAATGGAGATTGTCAGGTCCAGTAGTCACTCTCGCTAGTGCAAAGAGAGACCTTTGTTCTCACATCAGAGGAGACCTAGTTAAGATCGGGTCTAGGACAGTTCATCGCTGCCATTTCACCGCTGACAGTAGAGTGCCGTTGTTTTTGTAAGTACTGGGGTTCGGGGTTAGATTTAGGGTTGGTATTAGAAGGGGTTAGTTTTAGGGGAGATAGTACTGTATTTGTAAGCGCTGACAGTTCATTGCTGCCATTTCACCGCTGACAGTAGAGTGCCGTCGTTTCACTGTGGCACTGAAAGCGCTGACAGTTCAGCACTTACAAATACAGTAATATCTCCTGTAAAACTAACCCCTCCTAATACCAACCCTAAAGCTAACCCCCTAACCCCAGTACTAACCCCTAATAATAAGCCCTAATACTGACCCTGAATCCTAATACTAACCCCTAATAACTGAATCACCAATACTAACCTTCAATGCTATCGCGAGATGAACTGTTCTATCCCCATTAAGATCAGCTATGTAAGTGGCATATGAAAATGAAGGGCTCTCTTTATACTAGCAGTGAGATATGCAACAGCCTCAGCCATCATGACTCCCACTGAGAAGATAAACGGGTATGTACCTTAAAAAGCACGTGCCAGTTTATCTTCATGCTAGGGACAATTATCTTTTCAAGTGAAAAAGATAGGCCCTTGAAATCAGTAAATATGGGACATCATTTGGCAGATTCTCCTTCTGTAAATGCAAAACAGAGTATTAAGAGTCTGCATAGGAAAAGCTCTGCAAGTGCAGCAATCAATATGGAAATCAATTGAATGTTCTTGATGACTGCTCCATTTTTAGAACTTTGCCCCAAAAATGCACATTATACAGAACCCACTGTTGTCAGCATATTGTATGTACAAGATGTCAGTGTAATGTTGATGACAAACATGGAACAGTTAATTGCACAGATGAGCTCATCTCTAGTCATTTTTTTTTTTTTTTCCATTTTTCTTTTCTAATTAGCATTGTGGGATATAGCCCCTAGAGCAAAACAAAAAAAAAATATGTCATTGTGCCACAGAAACGCATAAGGTATATATAATACCATTAAAGTTCATTAAAATGGTTTATTTACATGTCCAGCTGAAGCCAAAGAGAAGGATGAATATGCTGTTTGTTACCAGTCCTACATAGACAATTTGACACATTTCTCCAGACATTTAATTTGATTCTGATGCTATACACTTTACAAATCAAGAAGAAACAAAACAGTAACAAATAAACCACAAGGTAATGCAAATAGTTGCTTGACTGCTAATGTTTATGTTTAAATGTGCCTGTGCAGAAATCAATATGACAGCTCATACGCTAGAACAAGTCTAACCACATTCTGTAGACATCAAGCTATTTACATTCTTATGGATGAATTTTGCAACTCATGTATCTTTTATAATTTATGAGAAAAACAAATACTAAAAGACTGGTAGTATGTATTGTATCAAAGTGATAGACAACGTTTACTACTTGTAGGTTACTAAACAGTTACAATAAACCTCACCCAACCAGAGTTAAGGCTTTATGTGCTCTTTTTATAAAAAATTTTTTAAAAAGCTTCAACATTCATTCTACACAATCTCCAGTAATGGCAGAGTTTCTCAGTTCATCTCCTTAATTTGCATTAATTATCAACTGCAAGTTGCAAAACTAAAATAATTATATTTCCTCCATTTCGCATTTCCTTTTCCTCCACTGACTATTTTGTAAGTCCCACTGGCAGTGTAAATTTATAGATCTAATATATAGATTTTGAACTGAGTAGCTTTAAGATTATCATTTCTTTACATGTATTATAAAGCCTTCCCCAATTTCAAAATATAAACAAGCACAATCCTTAAAATGGAATATAGTTTTGTGCTGTATAGAATTACAATGGTCTCACATTTGTACCATTTGAGACCATCTCTATTCATTTGTGAAGATAATTACTGAAAAGGTAGGTTCTATTTCTTTCATTTTATTGCATAATAACATAAATATGCTTTAAAACTGTGTTATACAAATTAGTCATTGTGAGCATCTGTTGAGATTGTTTTTAATTATTTGCACGGATAACATATACCTGTTAATAATTATAACTTATTTATCAAAAGACTTCATTGACGTCATTGTCAGGTAACATATCAGATTAGTAAAATGTGGGAACATATTGATGTCTTGAAAATTCTGTAATAGGACTTAAAGCTTTTGTAGTGAACCCCAAAGATCTAGAAAACATTCTAGAACATAATCCTCTTTATTACTTTAATGCTGATATATTAATAGGAATGCAACACAAGGCTATATTGATTTACTTCCATGATACACGCATATCTCCATCCCATATCTAATGGAGCTATTATGAAAAAATATACTTTGAAAAAATGTCACATTTTTTAACATTTGCAAACATATCGAGGATATTCAGAAAAGATATTAAAGTACTGATAGAATTTTAGATCACCAAGAATATCTTATTAAAGTTCTATTCACCATATATTCAGAAGAAGAAAAAAGGTCCATGAAAATTGTGCATGGCCTATCCATCAAAATATGTAAGGCGATACACCTTGATTAACACAGTTGGAAGAGAGTATATTTAAAAGAAGAAAAACTATCACAACTAGAGGACGTAGTCTAAAATAAGAGGGGCAATGATTTAAAAGTAATATCAAGAAGGATTACTTTACTGAGAGGGTAGTGGATGTATGGAATAGCCTGCCAGCAGAAGTGGTAGAGGATTTAATAACAAGCATCTTTATAAATCCAGTAGTTCTACAGGAGAATGAGCACCGTTAAATTAATAATAATACGTTAAAATGCTTGTGTTAAGGATATGGAAATCAAATATAAACTTTTCTAGGTAGATGGGGAAATGGATTATATGAGTCAGTTGTTGCCGATCTGTCCTTATGTTAAAACCTGCGTGCCTAATTCTGTTAGTAAGCCTCTCTTCCTGCCTTGATGTTCATTGAAGCCTAAAATATAATATACCGTATACCTAAAATTACCTTTTCTTTGCCCACCATTTATAAATACCATATTACCATTACCATAGATATCAAGTACATGTAATTCCTGTTTTACTAATCTATTTGAAATTCAGAGGAGTTTCTTACATGCCACTGTCTAATTTGTTTTAATGATATTGGTAGAAAGTAGTATAAGTTTAGTTTTCAACATTTCTATTACAGATTCAGTTTGTGCAAGGACATGTGCCCTTGGCCGAAATTCATTGGGACCAAATGCAATCTAGTGAAACATTCTAATGTCCAACTAACTCCCATCACACTTTAAAATGGCTGCAGAAACCTTAATTTTCTAATACACATCTGATTTGATTGAAAAACAGATTATATATATATATATATCATTTTGCTTGGAGATTACAGCAGTTTATAGGAATGACCTCAGGAAATCAGACTACCATGATTGAATTCATCCTGTTGGGTCTCACCAGTCAGTCGAACATGCAGATTGTGCTATTTGTCGTGTTCCTTACATGTTACATGATATCACTGATCGTTAACATTATTATTATTTGGATCAGTTGGGTGAACCCTCGACTTCACACCCCTATGTATTTCTTCTTGAGTAATTTAGCCTTTTTAGACATCTGGTACACATCAAGCATTGTACCCAACATGCTGGCAAACTTTTTGTCTTTAAGAAAGAATATTTCGTTTGTGGGCTGCATGAGTCAAATGTGCATCCATCTTTCACTAGGAGGGACAGAATGCTATATTTTACTGGTGATGGCCTACGATCGATACATAGCTATATGTAAACCGTTACAGTACACAAACATAATGCATCCAGTATTGTGCATTAAGTTCGCAGCTGGGTCATGGATGGGAGGTCTTGTAAATTCCATGATACATACAGGCTTTGCCTTACGCTTGCCCTTCTGTGGTCCAAATGTCATTAACCATTTTTTCTGTGAGGTACCTTCGGTGTTGGAGCTGGCATGTACGGATGTCTCACTCAATAAGACCATCATTTTCGTCTGTGCAATATTAGTGGTCATGATGCCCTTTTTACTTATCATTGTGACGTATGTTTACATAATCACCAACATCCTAAAGATTACTACTTCTCTGGGGAGGAAGAAGGCTTTCTCTACGTGTGCTTCACATATCATTGTTGTCAGCTTGTTCTATGGTACCATCATTTTTATGTACATGAGACCTGGGCAAACTCATGTTCTTAATGAAGACAAAATGGCCACCTTATTTTATAGTGTTATCACTCCAATGCTAAATCCTCTTATCTATACCTTGAAAAACAAAGATGTTAAAGGAGCATTAATGGAAACAATTAGGAAGAAAATTGTTTCTTATTGACGTACCGTAGAAACAAAAGCAATCTGGATATGGATATTAAACGATTCCTATTCAAGAGGATCTATATACGTTTAAAAGGGCATGGTCACCTAAAACCAATTTTACAACCACCTTAAAAAAAATAGTCAACAGAATATTATTGTTATTTTCCTCTAAACCCAGTCTTTTCCACCATCTGTTTCAACTATCTTACTAATAAATGTACAATGTAAAGTTTACAAGCAGGGCCCTCATAAGAAACTAGCCCTGCAGAGGGGTCTTGTATGGCAAACTTTCACTAGCACCAACATCCGATACAGTGCCCTATGAAGGAAGAAAACATTACTCTGTAGCACCTTAAATAACGAGAACATTTCTTCATTTTTTGTGCTATTTCTGGTTTATCATCACTCTACATTTAATGTAAGTAAATAAACTCCCGAAACAAAAAATGTATACAGCCCAAACATTCTGATGAAAGGCGTGTAATGGTTACAAAATGTCTGATGTATTGTTATAATGTATTATAATAACCATTTCTGATAAGAATATTTCAAATGGTTATAATTTATAAGTAAAAGAATTCTTAAAAAGTTAACCTCAAAACACACATTTAGGTTCACTTCTGGGTATAAATTAATTGAGAGAAAACTGGCAAGAGCCAAGCAGTCTTTCCGTAGGTTTCCTGAAATCTTTGGACATCGAATACATCTCATAGCCAGTAATTATATATTTGGTATTGATAATACTGAGGTTTTTATTATCTGTCTTTCTATTAGTCATTTTTATTTATTATTAATATGCATCAAGAAGATATATGCAGGAAAAAAACAATCCTATTTATTGGCTGAGTATTTGACTGCAAGCTTTTGAGACCAAAAACTTTATTAATGAGAGAGGGAATTGGGCTGACAACTGTTAATTAAGTTGTGTGGTAAGTGAAAAATAAAACGTTTAAAGCAATGTGTTCAGGTAAAATGGGCTGATCTAACCACCTTGGAATACTTTAAGACACTTTCACTTTAAGGGTGTCACTAGCATCTATAAAAAATATTTCATAGAAAACAAAAAGAAAATCAAATATTTGATGCTATATATCATGGCACAGACAGATGGAGCAGTCACTTGGATTAGAGTCCAACATACCTGGCTCTAGTGAATGCGTAGACTTTATATTCCCCATTCTTGGTCGTAGACTCTTGGACTTCCCATCCAGGTTTTACAGATTATACTGTACTGTAAGTAAATTGGCATTAAACAACTCCAGGCATCCAGCGGTAACAGTTTTTTTTTTCTGTACCCACATTCACAAGGGGTAATTATCTTTATTATGAATATGGTATGGGCATGGTGCTTTCCCATGGGTAAAGGGCAAAAAAATGTTACCTCTATAATAATATGAATAGTGACCATGTATATATCTAATATATGTGTGTATATAAAAATATATACACAAATACATGTACACACACGTGTGCCTATGCACATTGTTTGTTATCCATTTCTTCCTCTATGAATAATACTCTCCGTATCATGTCTACAAACCTAAAATTTGAAAACCTTAAAATCTCAGAAAAATTATAATTTTTATGACTGAGTCCAAAAGATATTACTCAAAAGTGTACATGTTAACTATTATTTTGTCACTATAATATATCCCTCAGGATTATCTATCTCAAATTGCTATTGCATCTGTATTGGCTATACAAATGATACATACTGTAGTCCGAAAGTATCTATTCATATTACTTGCATTGATATCTCTGCTGATGCAACTATATTAGAAATTACGGTAAGCTGATAGAACATATATCAGTATCCTCTTATATGCTCTTCTCCTGTGCTTAGTATCACAAGCATCTTTTTCTAAATCCCCTAACCGCTTTTTGATTAACAAAATCTGTTTATCAACCATCTCTCTGTGTAAATTAATTTAATTGTTTTTAATGTTGATATAAAACGGTATATTCCGTAGAAGTATATATTTTAGTATTGGGGTCACTTTAATTAGATACTTATCACTTGCACTTTAAGGGCATGTTTAAAAGGAAGACACACCCGTAGTAGGTAAGCCTTGACAAAGCGCCAATGCGTAGGTGTTGAGAGACACTGGGTAGGAGACCACTGAGTTGGCATTGTGGCCGTTTTCCTATTAAGGAATAAAATCACTTCTCGGCCCGTCTTGTGTCTGACATCTTTATTTTCCTCCATCCGGACCATCACCGATTACTCTCTTCAAGTTTCTTTCTATGAATAATACGTTTGGCGTTCTGGAATCTTCAAAAATAGCGCTTTGTGACCAGTCATGCAGCACTAATTGGGACACACGTGACAAGCTTCGAGTTCACTGACGTTTATTCATAAGTCATCCATTTCTTCCATTTTTCTTGTTACTTTTCAAATTCTTATTATTTGAATTTTTAAACCTTGTATTTCACAACTTCTGAAATTTGAATTTGTTCATAAAAAGGCTTTTTTTCAAATACTATAGAGTCCAATTCTACTAAGGTTAAGTTATTATTATAACTAAAGTTTTTTTTCCCACTTGTGCTCAATGAGCACAATAACGTTGGCATATTAATGGCAAAAGAATACTGGCATATATTAAATGGCAAAAGAACATTGGCATACATTAAATGGGAAAATAATACTGGAATGTATTAAATGGCAACATAATAATGGCATATATTAAATGGCAAAATAATACTGGCATATTACTGGGAAAATTGGCTGTGGCTTATTAATGGCAAAATATAGTATTTGCTCGATTGTAAGACGACCCCCCAAACTTTGTATATTCCTTTAGGAAAAAACTAAAAGCCTGAATATAAGACTGCGCTATAGGAAAAAAGTTCAACTTGTATATATTCACATGTAAAGTGCTTTTTAATAAAAATTATATCAAAAAATGCATTTCTTGTTTTTATTTCCTTTTATGTGCCAATTCTGCCTCTCTCTTTCCCCTCCCCAGCGTAGTCTCCCCCCCCTTAGTGTTATCTGTCTCTCCCCCAGCGTTATCTCTCTCCCCCACCCTCCCTTTCTCTCTCCCCTCCCTTTCTCTCTCCCCTCCCTTTGTGTCTCTCTCCCTCCCTTTGTGTGTCTCTTTGTCTTCCTCCCCTTGTCTGTCTCTTCCTCCTCCCTCCCCTTGTCTCTGTCTCTTCCCGCCCTCTGTTTCTCTCTGCCCCCCCCCCCCCCCCTTACCTTGTCTCTCCCTGGTGGCAGACATCCTACATACATGACAGACAGCCGGTCCGTCATAATAGACGGAAGTGTCAGGCAGCATGGAGGATGTCTGCACTATCGTGCATTCATCCCCCTGCTGCCCGAATGTCCCTGGTGGCTAGTACCTGGCGTCATCATAGAAGTCCCGGTGGTCGTGCCGGGCAGCAGGAGAGTATCACGTATCGTGCAGACATCCCCTGGCTGCTTGAGAGGGGGATCCAGGTCCCCTGCAGCTCTGGATCCCAGTCTTATACCTGGATCCCGGTCTTATAGTCTGACCTCGATTTGAGGTCAGACTATAAGACAACCTTGAATGTAAGACATTGAATGCATTTGCTCTGAAATAAACTTTGTCTTATATTCGAGCAAATACGGTAATACTGGCATATTATTGGGCAAATTGGCTGTGGCATATTAAAGGAAAATTAATACTGGCATATTAATGGGCAAATTGTCTGTGGCTTATTAATGGCAAAAAAATACAGGCATATTATTGGGCAAACTGTCTGTGGCTTTTTAATGGCAAAATAATACTGGCGTATTATTGGGCAAATTGTCTGTAGCATATTAATGGCAAAATAATACTGACATATTATTGGGCAAATTGTGGCATATAAATGGGAAAATAATACCGGCATATTATTTGGCAAATTGTCTGTGGGTTATTAATGGCAAAATAATACCAGCATATTATTTGGCAAATTGTCTGTGGGTTATTAATGGCAAAATAATCCTGGAATTTTATTGGGCAAATTGTCTGTGGATTATTAATGGCAAAATAATACTGGCATATTATTTGGCAAATTGGCTGTGGCTTCTTAATGGCAAAATAATACTGGAATATTATCGGGCAAATTGGCTGTGGCTCATTAATGGCAAAATAATACTGGCATACATTAACTGGAAAAATAATACTGGCATATTATTTGGAAACTGGCTGTGGTTTATTAATGGCAAAATAACACTGGCATATTATTGGGCAAATTGTGGCATATTAATGGCAAAATAATACTGGCATATTATTTGGAAAAAAATTGCCTGTGGCTTATTAATGGCAATATAATACTGGCATGTTATTGGGCACATTGTGGTTTATTAATGGCAAAATAATCCCCTGGCTGCTTAAGAGGGGGATCCAGGTACCCTGCAGCTCTGCGGGGGACCTGAATCCCAGTCTTATAGTCTGACCTCGATTTGAGGTCAGATTATAAAACGACCTTGAATGTAAGACGAGGGGTCTTTTTCAGAGCATTTGCTCTGAAAAAAACCTTTTCTTATATTCGAGCAAATGCGGTATTGGCCAAATTGTGGCATATTAATGGCAAAATAATACTGGCATGTATTAATTAGCAAAATAATACTGTCATATATTAAATAGCAAAATAATACTGGCATTTTATTTGGCAAATTGGCTGTGGCTTATTAATGGCAAAATAATACTGGCATTTTATTGGGCAAATTGTGGCCTTTTAATTGCAAAATAATACTGGCATATTATTGGGCAAATTGACTGTGGCTTATTAATGCCAAAATAACACTGGCATATTGGGCAAATTGGCTGTGGCTTATTAATGGCAAAAATACACTGGCAATAATACTGGCATATTATCGGGCAAATTGTCCGTGACCTTTTAATAGCAAAATAATACTGGCATATTATTTGGCAAATTAGTGTAAACCTACCACTTCTGCTGGAAGGCCATTCCACGTATCCACTCCCCTATCAGTAATGTAATACTGCCTGGCCTTATCTTATATCTAGGATAGTTTTATACCTATACCACGCATGCTTAAACTAATTCACTGTGTTACCTCTACCACTTCTACTGGAAGACTATTCCATACATCCACTACCCTCTCAGCACTGTAATACTTTCATTACTCCCTGGCCTAATCTTATATCTAGGAAAGCCTTATGCCTATCCCTTGCATGCTTAAACTCCTTCACTGTATTAACCTTAACCTCTACCACTTCTACTGGAAGACGATTCCATGCATCCACTACCCTCTCAGTAAAGTAATACTTTCATTAGTTACTGGCCTTATCTTATATCTAGGATAGCCTTATACCTATCCCATGCATGGTTAAACTCCTTCACTGTATTAACCTTAACCTATACCACTTCTACTGAAAGACTATTCCATGCATCCACTACCCTCTCAGTAAAGTAATACTTTCATTAGTTACTGGCCTTATCTTATATCTAGGACAGCCTTATTCATTTACCATGCATGATTAAACTCCTTCATGTATTAACCTTTACCACCTCTACTGGAAGACTGTTTCATACATCCACTACCCTCTCAGTAAAGTAATACTTTCATTAGTCCCTGGCCATATCTTATATCTAGGATAACCTTATACCTATCCCATTAATGCTTAAACTCCTCCTCTACCATTTATGCTGGAAGACTATTCCATGCACCAACTACCCTCTCAGCAAGGTAATATTACGTTTCGGACCACAAAAAAAATAAAATATTAAATATTTCCAGCATTTTGAAAAGCTTGAGATGGACCCCAAATATATGTATATAACTAGTTGCATTTATACTTATATGAACTTTTTAATATTGTATTCAACTTTTTTTATATGTAATAAAAATGTGATTGAAAAATGGTTAGTTTCTTATTTTTATCTCTTCCTCTGCACCCACATTGCAAAGAACTTAACTCAGCACCATACAGCACCCACATCACTTTGCACCCACACGTTTTGGCATGCCACAGTGTCAATTTGCCCCCCAGAACATACCACAATGTAACTTTGCCCCTGTAGAACACGCCACAGTGACACTTTGCCTCATAGTACATGTTATTTTGCCCCATAGAACATGCCACAGCATCACCACGGCCAGAGTCAATTTTCCCATTAATATGCCACTATTAGCCAGGCCATTAATATGCCACCGTTTAATTGCCCAGTAATATGCCCAGCCTAATTGCCCAGTAATATGCCAGTTTAATTACCCAGTAATATTCCCAGCCTGATGCCCCAGTAATATGCCAGTTTAATTGCCCAGTAATATGTCCAGACTGATGCCCCAGTAATATGCCACAGTTTAATTGCCCATTAATATGCCCAGCCTGATGCCCCAGTAATATGCCACAGTTTAATTGCCCAATAATATGCCCAGCCTGATGGCCCAGAAATATGCCACAGTTTAATAGCCCAGTAATATACCCAGCCTGATGCCCCAGTAATATGCCAGTTTAATTTGCCCAGCCTGATACCCCAGTAATATACCAAAGTTTAATTGCCCAGCCTGATGCCCTAGTAATATGCCACAGTTTAATTGCCCAGTAATATGACCAGCCTGATGCACCAGCAATATGCCACAGTTTAATTGCCCAGCCTGATGCCCCAGTAATATACCAGTTTAATTGCCCAGTAATATGCCCAGCCTGATGCCCCAGTAATGTGCCAGGGTTTAATTGCCCAGCCTGATGCCCTAGTAATAAGCCAGGGTTTAATAGCCCAGTAA
The DNA here is from genome assembly GCA_036172795.1 of Pelodytes ibericus. Lineage (NCBI taxonomy): Eukaryota > Metazoa > Chordata > Amphibia > Anura > Pelodytidae > Pelodytes > Pelodytes ibericus. The sequence continues at coordinate 169,169,372 of CM069858.1, forward strand.
TATGCCCAGCCTAATGCCCCAGTAATATGCCAGTTTAATTGCCCAGTAATATGCCCAGACTGATGCCCCAGTAATATGCCAGTTTAATTTGCCCAGACTGATGCCCCAGTAATATGCCAGTTTAATTTGCCCAGCCCGATGCCCCAGTAATATTCCAGAGTTTAATTGCCCAGCCTGATGCCCCAGAAATATGCCAGTTTAATAGTCCAGTAATATGCCCAGCCTTCCAGCGCTACATCTCCCACCACCCTTTTGGATGACAGCTACGTTGATGTTAATGTCTTCAGGAGCATTTCTATGACTTTTACATCTACTGTCTTGTGAGTTTTTTCAGTGTTAGGGGCCAGTATCTGTTGTATACATACTGGTCCTGCACATGTATATACCTTCTTTTATTGCAGAATACTATTAAAGCTGTTTTTACGGATCTACAAGTTTCACTTGATGTGACTGACACTCATGTATGTTTGTGAGTGCATCCATTTACACTTTTATATTACACTGCAACAGTGTGGCATTATTGCACTATTGTATTTTGTGTTCTATTTACCCACTCTTTCGCGCCCATCTGCTTTTTATCTTTGCCCCAGTAATATGCCAGTTTAATTGCCCAGTAATATGCCCAGACTGATGCCCCAGTAATATGCCCGTTTAATTTGCCCAGTAATATGCCACAGTTTAATTGCCCAGCATGATGTCCTAGTAATATGCCACAGTTTAATTTGCCCAGCATGATGCCCTAGTAAAATGCCACAGGTTAATTGCCCATTCTGCTGCCCCAGTAATATGCCACAGTTTATTTGCCCAGTAATATGCCCAGCCTGATGCCCCAGTAATATTACACAGTTTAAATGCCCAGTAATATGCCTAGCCTGATGCCCCAGTTTAAATGCACAGTAATATGCCACAGTTTAATTGCCCAGTAACATGCAACCACCCTCCTTCCCCATTACTCACCTGCTCCATGTCTCCTCTGTGCACCGGCAGAAGGTTTGTTTGTAATGATTAAAGTTTAAAAAAATAAAAATAAAAAGTTCCCTGCGCAGTTCAGTCTGTGAGCTGAGCTCACATCAGCCTGTGTTACCAGCCCTGTCAAACGCGTCCTGCCTGCTTCCAGCAGACGCGGTTGGCAGGGATGGCTACAGCAGGCTGATGTGAGCTCAGCTCACAGACTGAACTGCGCAGGTCACATGACGTCGCGCTATGAGGTCACGTGACCGGCGATCGCGCTAAAACAGGACAAATTGCCGGGAGTGTCCCCCGGGACAATCTTGGTTTTCACGGGACTGTCCCGGCAAATCCGGGACAGTTGGCAACTATGATATATCTGTTTATAAAAAGTCACATTGTGCAGGTTATACACCAGTGATGCCAAAGGTTTTTGATCCTGTGCCCATTTTTCCACACAAAACCAAGTTAGTAATGTCAAAGTGCCATTTTACCCCACAATCCAGTACCTCTATCCAATTTTCATTGCAGACTCTTTATTTTAGTTTCCCATCTCCCTGTTTTTATTAATTTTCCTTCTATTGCTCTCTCTCTCTCAGTGGCTGCAGTTTCTTCAATACATGATGATGGTGACTTTGTAGTCAGATGCAGAGTACCACCACAGAGATGCCTGCATGCCAGATGCGGCACCAGTGCCATAGGTTTGCCATCACTGTTATCCACAGTGGCGGCTCTAGACTTTGTGAGGCCTTAGGCGAAAGTCGAACATGAGGCCCTCACGGACACACATTATTAAATAAAATATATGCAAGTGATAATAAAAATGAACTGTAGAAATAGCATATTTCAAGATCAGACTCAAATCCCAGCTTCTAGAAATGAACAGCTCCTAGAATTTTATTTGTCTCATAATTATTCTACAAACATCTATAAACATTTGGTATAGATAAAATTGTGTGCGGCTGACTAACTCACATTGTTATTGCTGTGTCCTAAATGTGAACACTAACACATATCACACAGTCATTCATAGACACACTCAGTGTGCACACACTGACTCACAGACACACTCAGTCAGCACACAATCACACTCAGCCAGCACACACTGACTCACAGACACACTCAGAAAGCACACAATCACACACTAAGAGAAACACTCAGCCAGAAGGAAAGGTGCTCAATGTTGAAAGTGGTCTCACAGACCACGTTGTGCTAGAAGATTGGCACTTTGTTCTTCCTCACAGCACCAGATGCACTGTGATTTAGCCATTCAATATGCCAGAATTTTGCCACTCAATATGCCAGGATTTAGCCATTTAATATGCCAGGATTTAGCCATTTAATATGCCAGGATTTACCCCCTCAATATGCCAGGATTTACCCCCTTAATATGCCAGGATTTAGTCCCACAATATGCCAGGATTAAGCCATTCAATATGCCAGGATTTTGCCCCTCAATATGCCAGGATTGTGTCACTCAATCTGCCAGGATTTTGCCCCTCAATATGCCAGGATTTTTCCACTCTATGCCAGGATTGTGCCCCACAATTTGCCAGGATTTTGCCACTCTATGCCAGGATCTTGCCCCTCAATTTGCCAGGATTTTGCCACTCTATGCCAGGATTTTGCCCCTCAATATGCAAGAATTTTGCCCCTCAATATGCAAGAATTTTGCCACTCTGTGCCAGGATTTTGCCCCTCATTATGCCACAATTTTGCCCCTCAATATACCAGGATTTTGCCACTGTATGCCAGGATATTGCCCCTCATAATGCCACTATTTTGCCCCTCACAATGCCAGGATTTAGCCTCTCACTATGCCAGGATTTTGCCCCTCATTATGCCAGAATTTTGCCCCTCACAATGCCAGAATTTTGCCTCTCAATATGCCAGGATTTTGCTACTGTATGCCAGGATATTGCCTCTCAATATGCCAGGATTTTGCCCCTCACCTCATTATGCCAGGATTGTGCCCCACACTGTGCCAAGTCTTTGCTCGTTTGTGCCACCCTCCTCCCCCCTTCCCTAGTACTTACCTCCATGCTGCTCTCCGTTGTTTCCTCCGTGCATCTTCCCTCCTGCACGGAGGAAGGAAGTTCCGGTCGCGTTTTTTTTTTTTTTTTTAAACTTTATTGAAGCTGCGCGGGTTCAATAAAGTTTAAAAAAAAAAAAAACGCGACCGGAACTTCCTTCCTCTGTGCAGGAGAGAAGATGCACGGAGGAAACGTCCCAGGTTAGTGTAACAGGGAGCTTAATGGCAGCGTTAAGCTCCCTGATACATCAAAGGTAATAAGGTGAGTTAGGCAGCCGCGAGGCCCCCGTGAGTGCGAGGCCTTAGGCGGCTGCCTAACTCGCCTAATTAGAGAGCCGCCTCTGGTTATCCACTATTAGATGCCTCACACTGGTGACTAGGGTATCCCTTTAAAAATCAATTTTACCCCAGGAGGTTCAAGTTCTGTGTTATTTAGTTCTTGGTGCTCATCCTTGTTTGTCCTATGATGCAATTTGCTGAGCTCACCTATGCCAACTAATTATTAATAAACAGTACTGTGCAAAGGCAGGTGTAACAAAAAAAAAAAAAAAAAAAATATTAATAGTTTATTTTTATCTATTGAAAAACAGATGGGGGGTTGCATAAGGGTACTGGAACAGAAATATACCTTCAACAGTGCTCCTTGCCTGCTGGGCTTTAGGTCCCCAACCATTTGACGTTAAGCAGAAAAACACTGAAAATGAGGTAGCTCAATGTGCAGGAATAATTAAGTTTTTTTACGGAGCATCCATAAACATAACATAATTTTAAACAAAAATAAATAAAAACAGTACATTGAAGCCCATATTTGGTAAATCCACGTTTACGCGTTTCGTCCGAGTGGGATCATAGGTCTATTCAGTGGGGAGAGACACAAACTTATGTACTCCACCCACTGATTGGCCTGCACGAGGCACCTGTCTCATTAGGACATTCTCAGTATGCAAATAAGGTTCACAATGATCCTCCTTTTGCCACTATAGCCACTATACACATAGGCGAATTGGAGAAAATGCCTACTGTAGTTACACATTTTGGGCTGCATTATTTCAAATGGAGTTGGGAGTTTGATCAGAATTAATGGTCTCCACAATGCTGAAAAGTGCAGGCAGATGATTATCCATAATGCAATACCCTTAACCGCGCCCCTAACCCCACCCCAACATAAAAATGATGTGCAGCAACAATCACCACAGCAAGTCCAGCTCCAATCACAGTGTGACACAGTAATCTTTTTCTACAATGATGAGCCTAGTGACTTGCTTGTGATAATCTATTAATTGCACAATACTGCTGGAATAAATAGTACAGCAGTATGTGCAATTAAAAGATCATTAACAAGTCACTAGTCTTCTAGAAGAAGATCATTTGAGGATGCTAATAACAACTAACAAGTCACATATAACATGATTTGCATTTACTAACCATTGCCAAACTCTTATCAGTGATTTTTTTCTAGAATAATGGGACTAGTGACTTGTTTTTGCACTAAATAGTACAGCATTGTGAGCAATTAAAAGATTATCATTAACAAGTTACTGGTCACATTTCTAGAAGAAGATACCATGCAAATTATCATAACAGGTCACATATAACATGATTTGCATTTAGGGTTGTCACCTGGCTGGTATTATACCTGATATTATACCTGATGTAACAGAGAAATAACAGTGCACCTCAATACTCACACTACTACTTAGAGATAAGGTGTGCTTGGATGTACAGACAATATAAAACAATAAAAATATTAAGCAAAAATGTATTTGATTACTTCAGCACTACTTTTTTCTTTTGGCTGGCTGAGCATCATGAGATGGTAGTTCACAGTTAACCTCTGCTTTTTATGTGCTATTTCCCATAATGCTCAGCCAGAACTGCTTGGCTGGTCTTATGGGAACTGAATTATGGGGTACTTTGTGTTTAAATAAAATCCTGCTTGCGGCTATGGACCACCCTTCCCATGATGCTCAACCAGCATCATGGAGTCTTTTGCCTGGCTTAGCATCGCAATATGGTAGTTTAAAGCTAACCTCTGCTTTTTATGTGCTGTTAGAAACATAGAAAGTGTCAGCAGATAAAAACCCTTTGGTCAATCTAGCCTGCCCAATTTTCTAAATACTTTTATTAGTTTATGGCCTTTTCTTATATCTAGGATAGCCTTATGCCTATCCCATGGATGCTTAAACTCCTTCACTGTATTGACCTCTAGCACTTCTACTGGAAGGCTATTCCATACATCCACTACCCTCTCAGTAAAGTAATACGTACATTAGTCCCTGGCCTTGTCCTATATCTAGGATAGCCTTATACCTATCCCATGCATGGTTAAACTCCTTCACTGTATTAACCTCTACCACTTCTACTGGAAGACTATTCAATACATCCACTACCCTCTCAGTAAAGTAATACTTTCATTAGTTCCTGGCCTTGTCTTATATCTAGGATAGCCTTATGCCTATCCTATGAAAGCTTAAAGAACTAAGCAAGGGTTGAATAGATACACGTGGGTTTACTATCTGCTGTATCTCACATGCAGGATAGCACAGTTTTCGGTCAGAGGATAAATTGGTGTGTACTATCAAAAGTTCACGCGAGTTTATCCTCGTACTAGAGACAACTAAAATTTTACTTGTGCTTCTATATTAGAAGCACAAGTGAAAAATAACGTTTAATATCCATTTAAACGCCTTCACTGTATTAATCTCTACCACTTCTGCTGGAGAGCTATTACATACATCCACTACCCTCTCAGTAAAGTAATACTTTCATTAGTCCCTGGCCTTATCTTATATGTAGGATAGCCTTATATCTATCCCATGCATGCTTAACTTCTTTACGGATATTTCTTACAGAAACAAAGAATGTGTTGGCATTTCCATAATGCTCAGCCAGTATTGCCTGGCTAAGTCTCATGGGAACTGCATTTACTAACATATGGGGTACTATGTGTTAGCTGTGAACTAAAATTCTTATAAAAATCAAGTCAGCCATAAATGTCAATGGTGTTGGCTGAGCATCATAGGTAATGTGCAACATCTTTCACAGATCTCCACAAGACGGGGTAATACAGAGTTTATAACTCTGTAACATTCTCAAGGGGTTAATGGAATTTCAGGTGACTAACCCCCCCCCTGGTATTTTTGGAAGAAAAGGTAGAAACCCTAATTTTGATTATGACATCACCTGTTGCTTGATGGTTTTCAATGGAAAATTTGTAATTTGCATATGAAGCCACAGATGATGTCATAAACAAGTGACACCACAGAGACATTTAAAACATATTTTTCTCCTAATTCAGGCATTTATTCTCTATAGTCACAGGATAAGCAATGTTTAGGTGATACAGCCCCTCACTTGTAAAAACTCTGCCCTTTAGACTTTGAAACACTGCTGGGCACAATTCTACCCTATTCTGTTCCGATGCTGTTCCCTTTCCTGCCCCCAGTACGAAGAGTCTTGGCGCCCTTGTTTTTCTGGGTCTTGGACTCCTGCCTATCTCTGTCCCGATCTCCAACATCATCTCTAGGATCCCCACAGCACAGGAAACACACCCCAGCCAGGAAGGGGGCAGGGCTCCAGTGCACTGTGTCACACACGCTTCAAGCAGCAGGACCTAGTTATCGGTGGACAGGAACAAAATGTGACGTTTTTGTGCTTGCGTCGTCTGGGACGCAAGCACCATGTGTCACGAAGGGGTTAAACAACTGTGTGCAAGTATACCTTGATGTCGATGCTGTTTTGAAGGGTGGTTCCAACAAATTTTGATTTGATTTTTCCTCCGTTCACACTTTGCATTTTGTTAATTGATGCGATTAAACTATTAACATTTATATTTTTGAAACATTCTTACTTTATAGCATGTTTCACACCTGCCTCAAACTTTAGCACAGTACTGTACTCGAGCACAAGTCTTATTATTAAGTCTCCACCAGACAGATGCATATTAATAAGAAAATAAAAGGAACATGTAAATATTGTTACAAGTAACCGAACTGGCTGGTGTTTCTGGAATACAAATAACTTTCATATATTAGTTATTCGACCTGTAAACATTAAATAGGTTATACTGAATAATGAGGTGCCGGATTTAGGAAAGTTAGTCTATTTTAAACAAGTGTTTATGTGCATAACAATATATATTATGGTAACTGAAAGAATAATAGAAAACAAACAAGCCTAACAGACAACACACTGTATGAACACGCTGGTCAAATAAAACAACTTAATGCAAATATAGAATTTTATTTTGCTGCAATTTAATTATGAAAGGTGTAAAATGATGCATTACAAAACAGAAAACTAGATTCATGAACTGCATATTTTTAAATACCACTGTACATTTTAAACAATAGAAACAAAAAAAGGTAAAGTGGGGAAATTCACAAGATTTCAATTTTCAACATGGCGAAAGCTGAAAAGGACCAGTCCTGTGTGATTTGTGGGACACCAACTTTGCTCAGTGCCAGGCATTTCAAACATCTGCCGGCACTTAAAGGGTTAAAAAGCTACAGGAAACGTATGCTGTATGCTTGTAGTTATTGGCACGTTAAGGCATTAGTGAATAGCAAGGCTACAGGTTCTGTAGGATGCATGTCAAGTCTGAATTAGTCTAACTGCTAGCATACTTAGAAATTTTATTTTTGACCGATCTGATAAAAAAAAAAAGAAAAAAAAAAAAAAAAAGAGTACATTTATACACTGCAAAAAATACCCAGTAGCACTTGCATAAACTTGTATATTAAAACTAATTAAGCAAGAAAGTATCACGTTTGCTCCAAAACAGACGCAATGTACCTTTAAAAAAAAAAAAAAATTATCATTAAAATCATACTTAACTCTAGCAAAATAGTTGGAAAACTACTTTGCACTTATTTGCTATTAGTGGGCCATGAGGGTGATCAGATTCATCTAAAATGGTTGCCAGGTTTAGTTCCCCGAGTACAGCCTGGATTGCTACACTAGTTTAACCCTTTTAATGATTGATGGGAAACAAGTAGGGTTAAAAGTTATTGGCTAACAGAGTGTGGTTGCACTGATGGGTGGCACATTAAAGTATTTTAAACAATGGGCATTCATACATCTTGAGTTTGTGATGAAAGGGACTAAGAGCTGCTGCATGCTCTGTGAAACAGACAAGTCTGTGGAGCAAGTAGATTATCAGCACAGCCAAACACAGTTAATGGAAGTTTATACCCGTAAATGAATCAGACACATTTAGGGTGGATATAGTAAAAGCATGACCTTAAGATGACTCGTTGGGCAGGGTCCAATATAGTATTTTAATTCAGTGAAGGCCAAAATAACCATGTGCACCAGTCATAACAGGAAAATGTCAAGGATGGCTTACTTGCATAAAGATAGTTGTATAGTCCTATTTACTACCATACAAGGTTACTGCCATATCACATAGCCCTTTAAGTGCCAGACAGATGAGCCTCATCACACTGCTCATCAGTCTGGCATTCAACCGGTTAAACCTCTTTGGAAGAGAAAGGGTTAATATACAAAATCTACAGGATAAGAGAGGAAAGTAAACGCATAAATAACATTTGTGTCACTGAATTACTGAATATGAACGAATCAAATCTCTTTCTGCATTACAGACAAATCTTATATCAACAACTAAATAGAAATGTACTTCAGAAGATAAATTACTACCATATGATATATTGAAAGTCTAAACATTCTTAATTACAATACAAATCTCTACAATAAAACATCTTTATTAAAAACACATTTCATAAGTGCAACTGTAAGTGCACCGTTTGTTGTCTTAACATCTACATAAAGAGCATACAAAGAGGAAGAGAAATCACAAGTCCCTTTTACCCAACTAATAACCAATATATATTATTGGTCCTCTCTTTCAAGGAGTTGCTCTATATTTCAAAGTGTCATGCCTAAAAGCCATTTAACTAGGGGTGAGTTGTGTAACGATTTGGTCAGTGTAGAGTATGGCACACTTCTGTTAGCTCCCTCGGCTCTTGGAAATGAAAGAGAGACTTGCCTATCTTTGCTCTAGTTACTTACAAAATCAAAATAAGACGATGCGTTTTCAATCTGTAGAGTGACAAAACCATTACAGTGCAGTCACTCAATGCATATTATTCTTAGACTGATTTTGGTCTGATCCAACTACTAAAACAATGCAGACGTTTTTAGGTAACATTTTAAGTTGTTTTTGTCATATTTATAACAAAATTGGAAAGTAAATGGCAGTAGAAAATGTCTGCGGGGGAAATAAAAAAAATAGAAAAGTAATCCCCTGCCTAGTTTAAAATGTTGGGCGTTAATGGTTGCTCATAGAAAGGCAATGTGACTCAATTGTGTGAAAAGGCATGAATAGCACATTACTGTAAATGATGGAATGGGGTATAAACCAATAGGAGTCACTATACTCAAACCCTTGATTCATTCACAATTATCAAGAGGACATGTATGCAAAAGAGATCATTTGGATAGGCGAACAGGTCTAGTTTGCAGATATCAGGCTACAAAGCTAAATATTAATGGTATTATTCAGTAATGGGAATTTCTGCAGATTGCCTTTCTAGAAATATTAATAATGCTTTGAGAAAAGCTAAACTATTTGAGCCACGAGTGTTTTTGGTCTGTAGGACAAACTCTTAAGAATATGACCTTTCTAGTCTACATACCTCTTCTCTGGGTGACTCACAACTGTGATAGTTAAGCTGTTTCAGGCAGGGTGCCCACATGTGACACTGACTGCAAACTAGTGTGTCATTTAACAACTCTTCATTGCATAACAGTAGTAGTCAATAGGTCATTTTTTTTGCTGCCAATATTGTAAAAAAACATGTTTGGTGTCCTTAGAGCCCTTTAGTAAATAGATCCATTTGTTCATTAACCCACTGGGAAGATGCAATAAATTCAGACAATTTAATGTCTATGTAATCCTGCCATTGCTTTGAAAGGAACCAATAAGAAAAACTACCACTGTACCCAACAAAATGATAAGAGAAAAGATCAATTAAAACAATACTCCCCAAATCAGATGTGGAAACTCTCAATCCCACAACATATAACTATCAAAACGATTCCAGGTTCAAATAAGCAGCGTTTTTCCCCCACAAGGTTTTCAGACCAAAAAACAGATACAAAAAATTGTGCAGAAAATAGTTGTACATAAAAATAAGTGTACAACATTTAACTTAACATATGGTTAAAATCAACAAAAAAAGGTAGAACTTCATAACACAACATATAAAGTGCAAGAGCGCTTATACAGTAGCTCCTCTACGGTGAAAGCACACCGATCAGGTAACAACTTAATAGACTGTCCAATGGAAAAAAACGTCACCCTGTTGACCATATACACAGACTCTGATTTCAAGAATAACTGTGTCTTTACCAGCTTGCAAGGAGAGCTGCAGGTTACCACACTTTAATTGTTTACACTGTACACTTGTACAAAGAACCTGCCAGTGACATGATGACTCCTGAACCTAGTGTTTTCACAATCGTGGAGGGGATAGTCCCAAACCCTACACGTTTCATCTAGGGAAACTAGACTTCCACGAGAAAGTTGGCAACATTTCTTTAAATCAGAGTCTATGTAAATAGTGGACAGGCTGGCGTTTGTTCCATCGTACAGTCTATTAAGTTTCAGCATGATCTGGCCGCTGTGCTCTCTCTTCAGTTTGAACGCAGGAGACATTGAATTGGAGGAACTGGATCATCTTTATATCAGGAGGGTGAGAACCCATTACAGGGGCTACTGCACTTTATGACATATGGTGCTGCTTTTTTTTTTTTGTGAGTGTTGACTTGTATTATATTTTGTAAAAAAATTTTTTATATACCACTATGCTCTGCACTATTTTTTGGGGTCTGAAAAAACGCTGCAAATGGAACCTGGAATCTTTCGGATATAAGTTGCTTTGAATGGGTCAGTATCTCCCAATGAAAAGGTCAAATGTTAAAGAGCACATGACTGTCTCACAAATATTGTTTGTTGGATGTTTAGTGAAGTTGTTGGGGTTATTTGTATCGACATATCAATGAATTCCTTGGGAATGGCAATAGTTTAATAGTAAATACTTTTTAAATAAAAAATAGAGCTCGGACAGTTAAGATTACTATATCCATCACAACATAGTAAGAGTATTTTGACTCAAAAGGTATGTATAGGTACAAGGAGGCACGAGTCTGAAGCTACCCGGTTAGAATGGGCAATATTTTTCGCTGCTCACTAAACAATTTTAAAAAAAGCACAGGCACAAAGGGTCATGAAGCTGCATTTACACGATTTGTATACATCATGCTTTTTGTTCTACATTTATGCAAAAGCATAGTCTAGTCCAGGGCTTGACAAATTTAATTTTATTCTAGGAGCCAGCAAAAATTTTTAGGAGCCAGACAATCACGCAAACATACACGCAATTTATAAACACACACACACCAACCTACGTCACATATACACCCCACACACACCAACCCACGTCACATATACACCCCACACACCAACCCACTTCACATATACACATATATACCTCCCTTCACATATACACCTCCCCCCCACACCTCACATATATACCCCCCTTCACATATACACCTCCCCCCACACATATATACCCCCCCTTCACATATACATCCCTCCCCCCTTCACATATACACCTCCCCCCACACTTCACACATATATACCCCCCCTTCACATATACACCTCCCCCCACACTTCACACATATATACCCCCCCTTCACATATACACCTCCCCCCACACTTCACACATATATACCCCCCTTCACATATACAGCCCCCCCACACTTCACACATATATACCCCCCCTTCACATATACAGCCCCCCCACACTTCACACATATATACCCCCCTTCACATATACAGCCCCCCCACACTTCACATATATACCCCCCTTCACATATACACCTCCCCCCCACACTTCACATATACATCTCCCCCACACTTCACATATACATCCCTCCCCCCCACTTCACATATACAACTCAAACATATAAGTTTTTTTTTCTCTTCATAACTTCTGAGTGCTGGGTGTCGTCTCTTGACAACCCAGCACTTAGCCGAAAGAGCCATGAAGATCGGCTGCGGCACGAATGTTCCCCCTCCCTGCTGCCTTACCTCATTGCTGGGGAGGGGGAACATTCGTGCCGCAGCCGATCCTCATGGCTCTTTCGGCTGAACACTAACACACGTGTTGCGCGAGGGGGCGGAGCTTGCTGTCTGTCCCCTCGCACTGCAAAAGACGGATGGCAGCGGCAAGGGGAACATTAGGGCAACGGCTCCCGGGCGCCAGGCTCCATTTCCAGGTCGCCATGGCGACCTGGCGCCCGGGGTTTGTCGAGCCCTGGTCTAGTCTATAGTCTAATCTTAACCACCTATTGTTGGCAGTCCAGTAAGGCAATAATGCAATTGACAAGGTTACTCCACAAAACACAAATATGTTAAACAATAGGGATAACTGTAAATCCAGATATTGTTATGCACACTTGTCAAGTACAGTCTAATAGTTTGTTTTAAAAAGAATCTAACAAAACATAATGGAGCAAGAAGCAGGTATTGTGATGTATTAAGGTCTTAGTGCAAATCTGACTTCCATAGCAGCTTTGACAGATAAACAACCACACCCCGAAATGTTTACATTGTAATCAGGAAGGGCTGGCAACTTTTGGCCCAGGGGACAAAAAACAATTTAGTGGCCCATGGTGAAACTTCAACAGCCCACCCTGTCATTTGAGACAGTCACAGATAGACAGACAACAGAGATAAAGTGAGAGAAAGTACAGAGATTGACAGACAAACAAGACAATTGAATAGAAAGTTGGTGCACTGGGGCGTTGAGAAGTGAAAAGTGGTGCAACCCCTGAGTCAAGATAGAGAACAGCCTGGGGAGAACCATGACCCCTTGCCAGCCCTCCCGTGATTCTAAACAGATCAATGTGTAAGCAAGTTTAACTGCATTGCTTGCTGTGATTTTATGAAAAGAGAAACCATCAAGAATTGTATATAATACAAAGAATGGTGCTGAAAAGCAGATCTATAGTTTTTTTTTTTTTTTTTTTTAAACACTACTTTTAATCAGGCACAAGACCAATTGTGCACCATTTAAGAGAGATTTCTTCTTGGTCACGGCAAAAGCAAAAACTAGGCTGCTGCAATTTGAAGGGGAAGCGGTAAATGGCAGCTAAGAGGATCTCTACTTGTAACTGTGAGTGCATGTGTCAATCTTATCACAAACAGCCAATCACTGGGGAAGAGATGAGCATCTCTTTCCCAGGTGTGTTCTCATGTCAGATGGCAAACATCAATCACTGCTACCAGGTCACCTAGTCAGACCTCAAAACAAATTAAATCACTTTTGAATGTTGCTCCTTAGGAGCATTGCTAAAAAAATAATTTTAATCAGACAGAAATGGTGGTTCTGGCCGATTCAATTCATAATTATATCCTACAGAGGGATACTTAAAATTGCCAGTGGCAGCTAAAATTAGAAAGCACTATGTTGCACGCTCTGTAAAACAGCATGGGATTTGTAAATCTGAAAGAGCTAGAGAACTACATATTCACTTTCTCTGTCCCAAGGTTTCTGAATGATGTATCTAGATTAATATGAGGCATGAGTGGCCTACAATATAATTATTGTATCATTCATTTGTATGGCTCAAAAAATAAAATAGGGAGGGAATAAGTCATTATGTAAGGTATTTAATCTGATCTGAGGAAAGTGACTAGTACTAAGGCACATGCCGTCATTTGCACAGGCATTGGCGTCATTTTTTTTTTTTAAATGGATAAATTTGGTATAGTTTTTAAACCAGATCTGTCAGTTGGCATTAGTCCATAGCAGAATTGATTGTGATATCTGGTTATTGAAATATTCATTAGCAATTGTTGAGGTCAGTGGTTTCAGTCTGTATAGCATAGCAAAGATTTTTTTTTTTTTTCATAGTCCAAAACCCTACCACTGAGAAATGCTCTTTGTGTGTAGAACGTTGAATATATAGAAAATACATATTCCTCTGCCAGAAGAGAAGCATTATATGGTTTCCCAAAGTGCTGCAGGTCTCTATGGAGATTAAGGCAATTCCACATTACCTTTTTAAAAAAGGTAAAACTGTGAATTCTACTAACTAGGTTATTTCAAGGACCATCTTGTGTTTTTATTTACAAGAAATTAATCACTGGCTTGTTTAAAAAAAAAAAAGAAAAAAAGTTTGTGTTCTAGACGATATCCATTTTCCAAAATATCCTAGAGTAAGGAATTCTGGCATAGCCGTATACAAAGAACCTGCCGGGTTTGGATCTGGTATAGGTGGCTGGGAAATCATATCCGTATACAAACAACCTGACGGGTTGTATCTGGTTTAGGTGGCTGGTAAACCACAACATTCTTAGTTGCTTTCCACACAGATTACTCCGCTTTCTGAAAGAAGTTGGTGAGGCAGTCCATGCTCTGCCTCGAATCTCGATCACAGCTTGTCAGAACGAAAACTGTCCTCTATGGAAGGGTCAGACAGAACCATGTCTGGGTCACTTAACATGCTGAGCCCATCCAAGCTCAGAGGTCCAATTTTCAATTCATCATCCAAAGGAAATGCATTATCTGCATCAAATCCCATCTCGGAAACTCCAGCAACTGCGTTGCTAATATCCCTTGATAAACTGTTGCTTGAGTCGTCTGAATGAAGACAAAATAAAAGAAAAAACAGGTAATTCATTTTGGAAACCATAATTTACTATATAAATCCCTGGCTGTCGAATTTGAAGTTTAATAATGGGTTAACCTTTAATGTAGTGATTTAACACAGTGTACGATTGTTGACAGACTTTGCCTTAGGAACTGTTACCCAATATACAGATCGATCAATTAATTCATTTTTTTAAACTGATTCCATGATCATGTTAACAATTCTTGCTAATTATTCAACAATGTAAACATCGACGTGCGTGTGCCCAGAATGCACTGCGAGTCATTTCTGTTTTCTATTCTAAAAAGGCAAAATATGATTTCCATACAAGCACTTCAATATTTGAGAAATTTAAAGCATATTGGAATGGATGCTGAAGGGATGGTGGATTTTATATTTTTCATCAGAGATGTTGCATTAGGTTTAAGAAAAAGAAAGTTAAAAGAATATTCCTTTATGAGAACTGCAAAAATATAGAATTGAAGAAAAAAAAAAACCTACATATTTTAGGACAATAAATATATATCACCTGCACCTATAATGTATAGCTCCCATTTTGTTGTTAATATCGAACACCAAGTACATACAGAACTAGAAGCATTGAGAATTGTAATAATATAAGCAAGATTATTTTAGTACTTTAACTTGCATACAAGCAGAACCTAACCTGTCAAGATGATATTTGGTACACTTCCACCACAGTTTGAATATAACAAGTTTGCTCTCAGCTGAAATGGATCTTGCAGGTTTCCATGACTGCCTCCTAATCCCATCATTGCTGCCTGAGAGTACTGGAGGTTCATATTCGGGTCAAAGAACGCATTGCTGTTAGGAAGAGAGCTGCTCGGGCTTCCAAACATGTCATACTGTTCTTGCTGCAACAGATTAAAAAAAAAAAAAATTGTTATAATCAGCCCTGTGACATCACACACCCTAGAGGTACAATGTAAAATTATTTTAATAAATAAGTTACCCACAGCTCTCTTCCCAAATAGTGGGTAAATGGTTTAAAAAGGGCATTGGAAACCCAGGAAGCATTTAATCATTATGCAATAATTAGCTATGAATGACATACGGGCAAGCCGTTGTTTCAGGTTGGATGACACTTGAGACGCATTCCTATAATGAACCGAGACTGACTAAAACAGCTGTTCTGGACCACTTCCTCAAGTGTTATTGCTGTGAGAGTCAATCACAGTGGTTATATGTGCAAAACTGCCTACGTCAACAATAATTGATAGTTCCACTGTTTCTTGTGGTAGTGCATGTGTTTCACTTTAACAGGTATGGCAGGCAATGGTGTATGCCAGATCCACCAAGTCCCAAAAATTAAAACAAAAAAAGTATATTAATCACTGCTTTATCCAGATTACACTTGGACACACTAATAACTATGTGAGATGGCAGCCTCAAAGTCTTAGGGACATTAATCAGGCAGATGTGATCTTATGCCTAGTTAAAACTTTTTTATTTGGTTTACTTCAGGTTCAAGAGTAAATAAAAAAAATAAAAAATTATATATATATTCTATTGTAATGAGTTAACATTTCTTGGAAAGTGTTTGTTAACAGAAGAAGGGCATTCGTCCATAGCTATATTATTAATATATATGTATTACACAATATATGTCTTTAGTTTTTGTAATTTACAAATTTGTGTAAAAACTAGGGAAAGGTTTATAATTAAACTTTTTCTCTATTCTGTTTATATAACATTATTGTATGTGTAAAAAAGGCAATAATATCAAATATTTTATTCGTACAGAATTTTGATATCCCATAAAAATGACAAGACTTTAAAATAGTCATACGAAAAACAATATATCATTTTAAGTGGATGCACCAAATAAAAAAAAGGAAAACAACAGTAAAGCAAAGGATATGGTAAACATATCACAATTACTTTGCCCTGGAGTGTAATTACCAATAAATAATATTCATATTTTCTATGTTACTGCGGACATCCTAAGGTAAAGCAGACCTCTATGCTGCTGTCCGTAATATAATTGTTTATCAGTAACAGTGAAAGTTTGTCTCTTATTATTCCAATCTGATAAAGCTTTCATTAGATGACTCATAACTGCAGATGCTTATAAGTGCTCTAATGTGCACCGAGCTGCCTGGTTAATCATTTAAAAATAGCGATAAACGACAGGGATTAAAATAAAGAAAATCTACCAGTGCTCTTTGGGAAGTAGACCTGTTGACAAGTGTAATTATATCGGCATGCTGCTTTCACATGCTCAACAATACATTTTGAGTAGGATTCAGATTACCCATTATTGCAAATATATTCAACCAAGTTTAAATCACTTCTAAATCTACTGCGGATTGTTAGAATCCACTCAGGTTTAGAAAGCAGAATACATTGGATGTGATTTTCAAATTGCATGTGGCACGGTAAATTAATATTACGGGTTTAGCAAAATCCACTGTACAATGGGCAAATACAACATACGAGTAATTGGTGATTTAACAAGTTTAGACACACTGGAACAAATGGGGGGTAGGGGAGAAAAAGGAGGAGGAGGAGATGACTGCTAAATAGGGTTTAAAGTAGTATTGTATTGAAGAAAAAGCCACCAATGAATCACTTACCTGCTGCCACATGTGTCTCCCCTGCCTCGTCGGTTGCTGCTGATCAAAGAACGAGTCTCCAAAAAAGCCACTCAAAGAGTTCTAAGGATATAATGGATGAAGCCAGTTACAATCAGTAAGTAAAGAAGAAACAATGAGTATGTATAAGGAATTCCAGACACGGGTTTAACCCTAGCAGTGACAAAAGTATAGTGGTATAGACAAAATTGGATGTTCAACACAGTTAAAACTTAACCCTTAATGGTGTTTTAATAAAACTCGATATTCTAATAATATTTACAATGTTAAAAACAACAACAATAGTGAAAACGGTAAAAAGAAAAAAAAAAAAAATTGAAACCAAAAGGTGATAAGTGACTAAAAATGTTCCTACCATTTTACATTTTCAAGTGGAACAAATGTTCCTTGCTGTAGAGATATAGATCTGAGTAGGAGTAAAGTGAACTGCAACTACCAAATTTATAGATCAGAGGCTTCACTAGCAACTCACGCTTTCAATATATTGAGTTGTCAGTGAAGCAACACACTAATCATATAAGGATATAGGAAGGAAAATAGTTAGCTAGTATACATTATATGCTATATAATATTTATATATAAAAATCTAGCTGTCGAATCTACATTTAGATAGTTTGGTGCTGGTGGTGTCAATTCACAAAGATCCGTGGCAGGTGGATCAGGATATTGTGCCTTCTTTGTGAAGATATTGACTAAGCACTGACACATTTGTAATTTGGTGTATTAACACAACCAGCACCAAACTAGCTTATTGCGGATTCACCAGCTACAGGGCTGTGGGACATCACCTTGTAAGTACCATATGTAACTGAACTACTGTGATTAATAATACCATATTTGCTCGAATATAAGACCAGGTTTTTGTCCAAGCAAATGCTTATATTTGAGCTTTGTCTAATAATCAGACCTCAAATAGTAGTCTGACTATAAAACTAGAATTGAGGTCCCCCACAGAGCTGCAGGGGATCTGGATCCTCCTTACAGGCAGCCGGTGGATGTCAGCGCGCTGCCTGGCACTTCCGCCAGGGCTTCTACAACGGAACGCCGTAGTCACATGACCTCAAAGCATTCCATCATCGAAGCCCCTGCAGAAGTGTCAGGCAGCACAGGAGGATATCTGCGCTCATTGCAGATGGCAGCAGAATGGCAAGTTTGGGGGGCAATTTGGCAGGTGTTTTGTATGTGTGTGGCAGATTGCCAATCGGGGGGCAGATTGTCATGCCATAAACGGAAGACAGCCGATCTATGTATTCTACACATTTACTTGCAATTCTGAGTCTTTATCCGTGTTACATTCACAGAGCAAGCACTGTTTAGGTTTTGGAACAGTCTATTTAAGAGCAGTAAATGACATTAATAACATTTACTATGGTAAATTCTTACTATAATCTAAATAATGTACATAGTATTTTATGGTTTGAGTATATCACTTGCACTTTAATGAAGCAAAAATCTGAGATCATGAAGATACGAATACAAGGAAATACCCAGCTGAGAGGTGTAAAACATACCATCCACTATAATAAACCAATAAAGTTTTGCAGACTCATTTATCAGATACACGTATGTTAGTGTGTTTTTTTTTTAAATTTTTTTACAAAAGTATCACAACATTAAATTCATAAATAGTGTGTCATAATTATTCAAATATTTGTATATCTATCCAAAAAACAAAAAGAAAGAAACACAAAAAACACACAGTGAAAAAGATCAGGCATCCAAGATCCCTTATCTGGATACGTGGTCTGACATTAACATAACTGTGACATCAAAACCGATATAAAGAGAAAGAGCAAATCTAAGGAACCCGCATTGCAGTTAGTCCACATTTGGAAAGGTTTTCATGTTTTAAATGTGCTGCACCATACTCACATTAGCCAAATTTAAGTCCAATGGTGGACAGGGCACTGGAGAGGGCGGCTGGTAGTTTTGGGATTCAGGAGACTCGTGCATTTGTTGCTGTGTGTGAAGAATTGAATGCTGGGATTGATCCTGATACAAAGGATAAGGAGGAGGCGGCTCCAATGGCGGAAGAGAAAGAGGATTCCTGTCCATATTAACACTCTGTCAAAAAAAAAAAAATACCTTTAACTCTTTGGTGATCGGACTATATTCGCCATGATGAAAGTTGTTTTAACACTTCTGTGGTGTTTATGTTTAGCTGTAATTTACACATATTATTTATTGTTTTTATCAGCATAAGAAGGGCTTTCTTAAGATACCATTTTTTTCATCATATCAAAATTTACTATAAAAATCAGCATATGAGGAAAAATTAAGAAAAAGCTTTCTAAATATTAAAAAACACAAAAAAACCCTGCTAAATAGATTTGAATATTTGTCCTGAGTTTTGAAATAGCCAACCTTTACATGTTTTGATGTTTTTCTTACAAGTTATAGGACAATAACTGAATGTGTCCGCCCCCCCCCCCCCCATGATTTTCAAAGTCAATGTCTTGACTATATTTACTATGCATTTTGCAACTCATTTTGATGTATGTTTGTAAGTGTCCCCAAACTTTTGAAGAGTAGTGTATATTTAGGTAGCTAAAGTAATATTGTTTCCGTATAGACACATACGCTTTTAAAGAGATCAATAAGGTTTCCCTGCAAACAAGTCGGTTATATATTTAGGCAACAGTTCTCTGCACAAAACTATTTTCTTTTCCTTACAGTGGTTACCTGAGAATTTAACGGCATGTTCATCGGGCTAGTGGGTGAGAACTGGCCACTCATACCCCGGTTAGATTCACTGCTTGGTGTTAGGGTCAGGGGGCTGACTGGGTTGTGTCGGCGCCTTGGGGAACTTCCAAGAGTAGCTGTGGGGAGGGAGGGGTTGCTGAGGGATGCCAGGCGGAGAGAAGGGTGAAGAGAAGTGTTTGTATGACCAGATGTAGGACCATGGTTGTTCACAGACGATGCAAGAGAACTATTATTCAGTGTCTGCATAGAAGGGTTAGTGCGGGTGTTCTGCATGCCTACATACAAGGACAAAAACACAAGTTGTCAGGTTATAAACACTGCAAAATCAACTTCATTTTAGGGCTGCAAAAAAGAGCTAGTAGATCAATTGAAACTGATGGCAGCAGTGGTTGCAGACACTAGTAAATCCTCTCTCATGCAACTAAAAAAAAAAAAAAATATTAAAGTTGCACTGCATCTCACTTGGCCCCAAAATATTTAAATCCTCAGCCTTGATGTTTTATGTTCATATTTTCACACCTAGCAATACTTCTAGAGGACCGTGAGAGGCATGCACCTGTTATATCATATAGTCTCACAGTGAACTCCTTATTGTCATTTACTGATGTGTAAGCGTTGGAAGGAAAATCTTTAAAAGTAGATTTTTTTATTTTTTTTCATCCTTGGCTTTTAAAACCACAGGAATATGAAGTTTTGACTTCTGAACAGACAAATCCTTATTCAGAGCCATATAATGACAGCATTATCAGAAGCGCTTGGTGAAACTCGAATACTTGCATTTTGAAGTCAGGGAGTGGGCTGCCGGACACAAAGATCCTATTGAAAGTGGAACACTTTCCATGAGCTTTTATATTCTCACTATTATTTCTGGCTCACATCTTATCCTGCTATAGCCCAGCCTTATACCATTGGGTTGCCAATCAGCATCCATATGTCTTATATTTTTCATATATGGGAGGAGCACCGTTTGGACTGTGGTTACTGCAGTGGCTTCACAACATTCATATTTATACATCTGGATCAGCCTTAACCACATGGAAAAGATACACATCACATGCTAATTTCTCTTCTGAGGCAATGTCGACACTTACTAACCTGCACATCTATAGCAGTGTTATCTATAAAGTGTTACAGAAGGGACAGCCAATGTTTAGCTCTCCAGCATTATTCTATTTGTTACCAGAATAATTTTACTTTCATAGCTAGTAATAGCAACGACCTGGATATTTATTAGTAAGAAAATGTTATCAGTGAAACAACTGCATCCTTTAGAAAGTCCACTGACCTTGAGAGCCACTGATGCCCAGATGAGTCATAGCAGCTGGTAGACCACCTGTGCTGTTCTCTGTACTCATGTTGCCGTAAACTGTATCATCTGGATCCAGTGGGGTTTGTAAAGGGGGTGGAATATGCAGGTTTGTTAGATCTGGCAGTGATCCACCTGTATTTAAGTTCCCCTGGAAATGTGAGAGGCTTGCATTCTGATCAGAAGATGGATAAACTCTAAAGGAAAGAAAGAAACTCAGCAACCAGTTCAAAAGGCAGATCTTAGCAAAAGCAGGGGCAGAATATGGGACAAACAGTTGCTCGGGGTATTTTGTATGTTTTGTTTATAAAACGGCCCATATGTTGTACAATGTCATAAAATAAAACCGAAAGCAAATATTTTAATGTTACTGCTGTGTCGCTCTCACAGACCCTTCTGTGCATTTTATTGCTGGAAAATCTGATAATACACTCACTTTGGAGTGCATATTACTGGTGAACGGCAAAATAAATACCCCTTAAATCTATCTAATTATGAAACTTCACATACTTGATGCCTGGTACCTCGCATGACCTTGGGCGTGATGTCAGGGACTGGACCTATGCACAAAAAAAGGGAGAGCATTTAAATTAAAATAGACAGGCATGCAAGAATGATTAGAAGGTAAGAGCGCCATAAAAACAAAACATCAATATTGATCTATCTTATATAAAAAGAAACACAACATAACCGTTACAAGCAGTTCCTGTCTCACAAGAAAGGCTTAAGAACTCTTTTAATGGGCATACGTTCCTATCAGAATATAATAGTAACTTAAAGAGAATGTCACCTAAACATTGTTTATACTGTGAATGTATTACAATTATAAATATATATATATATATATATATATATATATATATATATATATATATATATATATACACACATTGTGTTATCAGAAATCCAAGCAAATACACATATTAAGAGAAAAATGTGTTTAGGTCTGTGGCGTCTCCCGTTTATGACATCACCTGTGGCTTGATATGTAAATGAATTTCTTTTCAATGACAAATGTGTAATTTGTATTTTAAGCCACACGTGATGTCATAATCAAGAGCCACGATTAAACATATTCCCGTAAAATGCGCATTTGCTTGCATTTCTGGTACCGTGTAGATAATATTTCAGACTTGTAATTCTCCGCATGCACAGAATTAAACAATATTTAGGTGACGGAGATCCTTTAAAAATATATTTTGCAAAAAAGGAGAACCAGTAGACAGCTGATGGGATTATCACACTGGTGTAAAATGCCATTCTCTTTGCCTTTGTTCTTTAGATTCATTAGGACTCCAGTCATCAAGCTAACTTTGATGCATTTGTTTTATACAGGATTCCCCCCCCCCCCCCTCCCAAATTTTTGAATTAACATTTCCCATCCTAGCCCTTGCTTGCTTAAATGTGCTGTTCATATTGTAAGAAAATCAGTTCAGATGGACTAGGCCTCTTGCACTGAGCATGTGACAGAACAGCTTAACTCAGAAGCTAGTGAGGGCCTATCTGTGTCTTGGAGCAGGATAACTGTGATGTCACTGGTGATATCAATGACATGCTGGGCATAAGGATCTTTCTAAGAGCCCTTTTGCTGGCAGGAGATGTGAAAATCATTCACCAGAAGGAATCCTGTAAAAAGACTGGAATGATCCTTTAATGCTCAAAAAAATCATAAAACATTCTAGAGTTAAGGGTCTCCATTAAAATGAATGAGTTCTACACTTTCATAGAAGTGGATTAATCAGCTTGTTTCTGTTCTGTTTTGTTTTATTTTTTTTCCCTTCGGATTGAATATTGAGCTGATTTACTTTAAGGCTGATTTACTTTAAGGGTAACAATTTATTATTTATTTTTCCTGAGTTGTGTGTTTTGAAGTGTTGGGTCACAGCGCACTTTTTCACTTGTGTGTTGTTTTGATTTGATTATTGCCAGGAGTGAGACACTGGTAGAATTTGCTGCAGCTGTTTCCACCACAATTGGACGCAGTGTGTTTCT
This sequence comes from Pelodytes ibericus, assembly GCA_036172795.1. Lineage (NCBI taxonomy): Eukaryota > Metazoa > Chordata > Amphibia > Anura > Pelodytidae > Pelodytes > Pelodytes ibericus. The sequence goes on from CM069858.1 coordinate 169,192,650, forward strand.
CTCTTGTTTCTTGATTAATCAGCTTGGTTGTTACCGTATTTGCTCGATTATAAGACGACCCTGATTATAAGACGACCCCCCAAACTTTGGATATTCCTTTAGGAAAAAAACTAAAAGTCTGAATAGAAGACTACCCTATAGGAAAAAAGTTAAACTTGTATATATTCACATGTAAATTGCTTTTTTTAATAGAAAATTATATCAAAAAAATGCATTTGTTTTTATTTCCTTTTATGTGCCAATTCTGCCTCTCTTTCCCTTGCCCCCAGCTTTGTCTCTGCCCCCCTCCCTCCCCCCGTCTCTGCCCCCCTCCCTGCCCCCCGTCTCTGCCCTCCTCCCTCCCCCCGTCTCTGCCCCCCTCCCTCCCCCCGTCTCTGCGCCCCTCCCTCCCCCCCGTCTCTGCGCCCCTCCCTCCCCCCGTCTCTGTCCCCCTCCCTCCCCCCCGTCTCTGTCCCCCTCCCTCCCCCCGTCTCTGTCTCTGCCCCCTCCCTCCCCCTCACCTGGAAGTCGATCCCTGGTGGCTAGTGGGGGCAGCCGGGGGATGTCTGCACGATACGTGCAGACATCCTCCATGCTGCCCGACACGGCACTCTATTATGACGGACAGCTGGTCCGTCATAATAGACTGCCGTGTCGGGCAGCATGGAGGATGTCTGCACGTATCGTGCAGACATCCCCCAGCTGCCCGATTCTCCCTGGTGCCTAGTGGGGCAGCAGAGGAGGTCTGCGTGATGAGCGCAGACCTCCCCTGCTGCCGCCCGGCACCCTCGCCGGGACTTCTGTGACGAAAGCGGAAGTACCCGGCTTATTCACAGAAGCCCCGGCGGTCGTGCAGACATCCCCTGCAGCTCTGCTGGGGACCTGGATCCATGTTTTATAATCTGACCTCAATTTGAGGTCAGATTATAAGAAGACCTCGATTATAAGACGAGGGGTAGTTTTCAGAAAAAAAATTCTGAAAAAAACCTCGTCTTATAAATCGAGCAAATACGGTATTATGATGGCTGATGGGATACCTTAAAAGACAGAATTGACAACAAAAAAAAATGATCCCCGCTCTTTATTCACATATAAAACATACACTAGCATCTTACAGGTTTAGTCTGTACTCAAAGTAAACAAAAACTGAAATCACTATGCTGATGAACTTTGCCCTAATCCAGAGAGCAACGCTTGCCTTTTATCCCAGAACTGATGCACTGGGTGAAATGAACAACGTATGCAGTTTGTATAGATAAACATAAACAATCCAGGGACAGAAAAAAGTACCGTTACTGTGACAAATACTGTAAGGATCGCCTAATGTAATAAATATCTTGAAAATAACTATTTTAATAAAGAAGAACAGTTAAGCTTCAAATTTACACACATATAGAAAACAGGCGGTATCAAATGTGTAAATTCAGTTATAGCCGCTATAGATTATTGTTAAAGGGCACTTGTCATGCCATAAGTGACTTAAATAAATAAATGAATAAACCCTAATTTTTTAATTTGTCATTAAATTTAAAAAAAAAAAAAAAAAAAAATGTTCAGCTATTTTACCATTTAGCAGCAACTGCTGCACATGTACCTTAACTCCTAGCTTGGGTGGGTCAGGTCTGGGGGCCAGCTTTCAGACCCAGTGAGGGGAATTTGGGCTAATTCATCATTAGAAAACCCTTTTGGAATTATGTTGGCACAGCTGAAAAAGGTTGTGCCGATTAAAGAACCAATAAAACCGGCCTTCAGACGAGATGAATATCTGGAGCATCAGCTTTTGTGGGTTTGATTACAGGATTAGAACGGCCAGAAACAAAAGAACCTTCTTCTGAAACGCATCAGTCTATTCTTGTTCTGAGAAACGAAGGTTGAAGACTAATGATCTCTTACAACGGGGGTTATGTATAAAAACTCACGCACTGCAAAGTGTCAGGAGTGTTATGAAAAAGATGGAATAGCGGTTTGTTATCTAGAATTTGATTGTGACTTTTTTTTATTTTTTATAACTCTCAACCCCTTGAGGTTCGGAAGCGAAACCCCAACCAAACAGTCTTTGGGGGGAGGTTCTCTAACAATAATCAAGCGCTTTTACATTGGCTGTGACAGCGCACAGAGCGCAACCCAGAAATCAGTTTGTGGTGCAGACTCCCGAAATGTGTCGGGAGTCTGCTTTTTACATAGTGACGCTATCACTGAGGAAGTCCCATCATCTGAATTCCTTTACATTCCCATCATTCTCCAGAGACCAACGGTGATTCTAAATAATTCAGGCTCTCTCAAATATGATTGGGCGATCAAAGGTATTTTAACATGTCAGTGGTTTACAATGTGTTAAATGAATACAGCACCTTTTTGGCTTCCCATAGCTGTTTAGGCAGTGGCTTGGTAACATTCATCAAATTATCTTCGACCAGAGCGTTTGGGAAAGAGAAAACTGAAAAAGAATATGATGGCAGGTTTACGCTTGCAAAACACATTGCAGAAATTAGGTTTACATTCTACAAAAGGTGCCAATATTTTCTTTACAGCTGTACATTTCAATCAACAAATTTTCTGGTTCACTCTTAACCCCTTAGCAACATGAATGCGCACAGAGCTAATGTTACTTCCCATCTGTGCATTTTTGGTTTTAATGCTAAATATACATTTGGAGTAGCATATAATGGCAAATCAGAACCTAGAGTTAATTTTTACAACATACTTTCTTTTTTTTCTCTTTTGTCACTTGCACTGTCGCTCATTTCAAAATGCAGATCTATTGCAGCATAAAAAAAGCAAGTCCCAAAACTATTGTATACCTCTCAATGTCTAGCAGTGTGTTTTTACATATTAAGTGCTGCATACAGTGTTGGCCATATTTAAAATCTACTTTCAATGAAAGAAGTGCAATGGTATTTCAGGCGTCCAAAATAATATTAATTTCCGATGTACTAATTCAGGGATTTTACGAGCAAAGAAACCCAATCATAACTGTAAATAAATCAACCAGACAAACTAAATTAGCTAGGTATAATAATTGGCCAGATGTGGAAAATACAGAAAAATTAATTACATAAATGTTCTGTTTGTGCTTTTAATAATATACCTGTACCCTCAGTAATTTAATGGCTGAATATGTTAAGATGTTTATGTGTACTTTGATAATAAAAATATGCACCAAAAAAAAAAGAAGCTTGAAATGAAACTAGATCTGCCTTGAATATAAAAGAAGGACATGAATTAATACTTTGTTTTAAGAAATAAGTTTGTTATAGCTCTGTAAAAGATTACCCCCCTCTGCATGAAGAACAGTGTAAGATAAGGACAACAAAGATCAGACAAAGACTATAATATACCTTCTCCATAATTGTCAATTTCACCATCGTGTAAACTTACTGCAATGAGAAAATAAGAATACATGTTATTATAGGCTCTTTACTAGCCTCTCAAATTAATAAGGCATATTTTAAGCTGTAGAGTATGCAACTTGTATGTTAGATGGAAAGCGCGAGAGACACACAAGGGGGGGGGGGGGGCAGAGAGAGAGACAAGGGGAGGGGGCAGAGAGAGACAAGGGGAGGGGGCAGAGAGAGAAGTTTGGGGGGAGAGAGACAAATGTTTGGGGGGAGAGAGACAAATGTTTGGGGGGAGGGAGAGACAACGAGGGGGGGGGGATAAGTTGGGGGGAGAGACAAAGACCACACTAAGGGGGGGAGAGAGAGACAATGCTGGGGGGAAGGGGGAGAGAGAACGCTGGGGGGAGGGGAAAGAGGCAGCATTGGTGGCACATAAAAAAGAAATAAATACAATAAAAGCATTTTCTATATCACAATTTTTATTAAATATTAAAAAGCAATTTACATGTGAATATATACAAGTTGAACTTTTTTCCTATAGGGTAGTCTTATATTCAGGCTTTTTTTCCTATAGGGTAGTCTTATATTCAGGCTTTTAGTTTTTTTCCTATAGGGTAGTCTTATATTCAGGCTTTTAGCTTTTTTCCTATAGGGTAGTCTTATATTCAGGCTTTTAGCTTTTTTTTCTATAGGGTAGTCTTATATTCAGGCTTTTAGTTTTTTTCCTAAATATCCAAGAATATCCAAAGTTTCGTGGGGTCTTATAATCAGGGTCGTCTTATATTCGAGAAAATACGGAACTTGCAATTATGCCAAGAGAAAAACATGTTTTAAATGTTTGTGTGCCGTCTTTTTAGGACATCACCATGTGGCAGGAGACACCATGATGGACACATTTAAATTACATTTTTATCGTAATGTATATATTTGCATGCAATTCTGCTAACACAATGTGCAGATAAGCACTTTTTAGGCGACATAGTTCCTTTAAGGCTTGTTTAAGGATTGTAATGAAACCTTCTTTAAACTAGACTGAATGATTGAAAAGCATTTTTCTAAATTGGGGGTATCCATATAGAATAGTAGAATAGTTTGGGGGTTCTCATTATTACAACATCCAATCAGTGGAAACAGATTTCATTATTTTAGTTTTTGTTTTACCATGCCACTGGATTTTAACGAATACTGGGAATCAATAAAGAAAACATCCCAGGGAGCTGTAACTTAAAGAAGTTAAATAGATGGTGCATTATTAAAGAAAGTGTGTATATCAGATTATTTTTTCTGTTCAATGTGCAAAGTTTCTATTCTTTGGGTAACGAATAATAATGGAGTAAAGTAATACTAACGTATAACTGTACATATTATGGAGAAGTTGTTAACGTAAATAGGCCATGTAGATAAAAAAGGGAGGACATACCATGAAATTAAAACAAGTTGTCTGCATTGCAGAACACTGTATGCAAATGTAAGAAATAAACAATTTGATCTAACAGGTGACAAGTGAAAAAAATTAGACAAAAAGAAAACTGTTTTGCAAAACAAAGACTGAAAATGTTGTTTGGAATCCAAGTAGATGAAAAGCAGTTTGGACAAACATTTTCCTCATTGTGTAGAATGCAAATCAAACACTAGAGGGGAGGATGTGAAGAGATGCTGGGCTTACTTCTAAGGCTAGATGGCAACACTAGTGATACAGTCAAGAAACACTTTTCACACAGTGACTATGGAAGCTGTGTATAAAGGCAATAGCCCCACAGTTTTACTGGCAGGGCTTGGCCAGGCATGTCCATCACTGTTTAGGCAAATTGCAGTGTCTGTTTCTTTAACCATAAGTTACACTGGCGCCAATTGCACCAGCACATGAGGAAATGGAGGACTGGGACACAGAGCAAATCCTTATCTTCTGTTATAAATTGCCATTATATATTGGGGCCTGCAACAATAAGCATTATTGGAAGATTAGAGGTTACAATCAAGCAGCCAAGCCAAAGGCAGCTTCACTGAAACCTTGTTATAAATGTAATGTTTTAAACGATAACAATAAAATGTAATGTCATAAATGATTACAATGAAATGTAACAAACAATTTATCAATTTATATGTCTCTGTATGAATAGTGCCACACTCTTCAAGTAGTGGAGCCAGTGCTGCATGCGAGTCTCTTATTTCAAAACATGTACATATACAGGGAGTGCAGAATTATTAGGCAAATGAGTATTTTGACCACATCATCCTCTTTATGCATGTCGTCTTACTCCAAGCTGTATAGGCTCGAAAGCCTACTACCAATTAAGCATATTAGGTGATGTGCATCTCTGTAATGAGAAGGGGTGTGGTCTAATGACATCAACACCCTATATCAGGTGTGCATATTATTAGGCAACTTCCTTTCCTTTGGCAAAATGGGTCAAAAGAAGGACTTGACAGGCTCAGAAAAGTCAAAAATAGTGAGATATCTTGCAGAGGGATGCAGCACTCTTAAAATTGCAAAGCTTCTGAAGCATGATCGAACAATCAAGCGTTTCATTCAAAATAGTCAACAGGGTCGCAAGAAGCGTGTAGAAAAACCAAGGCGCAAAATAACTGCCCATGAACTGAGAAAAGTCAAGCGTGCAGCTGCCACGATGCCAACAGTTTGGCCATATTTCAGAGCTGCAACATCACTGGAGTGCCCAAAAGCACAAGGTGTGCAATACTCAGAGACATGGCCAAGGTAAGAAAGGCTGAAAGACGACTACCACTGAACAAGACACACAAGCTGAAACGTCAAGACTGGGCCAAGAAATATCTCAAGACTGATTTTTCTAAGGTTTTATGGACTGATGAAATGAGAGTGAGTCTTGATGGGCCAGATGGATGGGCCCGTGGCTGGATTGGTAAAGGGCAGAGAGCTCCAGTCCGACTCAGACGCCAGCAAGGTGGAGGTGGAGTACTGGTTTGGGCTGGTATCATCAAAGATGAGCTTGTGGGGCCTTTTCGGGTTGAGGATGGAGTCAAGCTCAACTCCCAGTCCTACTGCCAGTTCCTGGAAGACACCTTCTTCAAGCAGTGGTACAGGAAGAAGTCTACATCCTTCAAGAAAAACATGATTTTCATGCAGGACAATGCTCCATCACACGCGTCCAAGTACTCCACAGCGTGGCTGGCAAGAAAGGGTATAAAAGAAGAAAATCTAATGACATGGCCTCCTTGTTCACCTGATCTGAACCCCATTGAGAACCTGTGGTCCATCATCAAATGTGAGATTTACAAGGAGGGAAAACAGTACACCTCTCTGAACAGTGTCTGGGAGGCTGTGGTTGCTGCTGCACGCAATGTTGATGGTGAACAGATCAAAACACTGACAGAATCCATGGATGGCAGGCTTTTGAGTGTCCTTGCAAAGAAAGGTGGCTATATTGGTCACTGATTTGTTTTTGTTTTGTTTTTGAATGTCAGAAATGTATATTGTGAATGTTGAGATGTTATATCGGTTTCACTGGTAAAAATAAATAATTGAAATGGGTATACATTTGTTTTTTGTTAAGTTGCCTAATAATTATGCACAGTAATAGTCACCTGCACACACAGATATCCCCCTAAAATAGCTAAAACTAAAAACTACTTCCAAAAATATTCAGCTTTGATATTAATGAGTTTTTTGGGTTCATTGAGAACATGGTTGTTGTTCAATAATAAAATTAATCCTCAAAAATACAACTTGCCTAATAATTCTGCACTCCCTGTATACCGACACATGTGCAGATCTTGCAGTGGCCATATCAGCCCAATTATTAGCCACCTTACAGAAATGTACAAAATTATTTAACAGATAAAACGTGAAGTGGATGTGTAGAAAATCATGAAAAAATCTTGTTAGAATATAGATAACTGTACCTGTATAATAAAATGAACATTTCAGCAATGTATGTGTCAAATAAAGCCCTGAGAGAAGAGTATTGATCAAAGCAATGCTACAAGGTACTCAGATTCCTAGCTGTTATATATAAATCCACCTGTTGGCAGACCAGACAGAATTACAGAGTAGTTTAAACTTACTGTTCCGCTGTGGAGGTCTGGGTGCACGTACTGCAGACTGATTCCCTCCCATAAATGGGTCCTGTAACTTATTACTTGAGGCGCTGGTGTGCAGGGCAGAATCAGAATTTGTTCTGAGAAGAAAACAGGTCTATTATTAAAATACATTGGGCTCTTGCATATGTCAAGCAGCAGGACTAGTGTTTTATGTATGACAATACACATATACACGGATAAAAGTAAAGAGAGGAAAGGAATGGAAGAAATGTATCTAAATTAAACTTTTGAACATCATGCTTATTGTGTGAGTGAGCATTAAAAGGGTGTTGAGTAGTTAGGAAATAGCTTACTGTATTAAGGTATCATTTGGCAGTTTCCAAATATACTGCATTATAAAACAAAAGCAAAAAACATAACTAAATTAGGTCCCAGCAAGAAAGAACCTGTGGACCATTATACATATTAAAAACTCGATAGCATTAAACATTGAAAGACTCCTTCCTCACCCGCCCCCATTATAGATTAAAAGTGGTAGTTACTTAACAAGAAGGAAAGAAATGCATGCAATACAACTTAACAAGTTAACTAACCTTTAAATAAGCTGACTTGTTTCTGCATATTGTGGGCCACACATTGAAAACTACAGAAATGTTTGGGCATTTTTATAATGCACATTGTATATTCTGTCATATTTAACAATTTTTGTTTCGTTTTGACAATGAAAGTTAGCAGAGCTTTTGGCTACGGCCCCTAAACTTTCCCTGCAAGTCTCAGTCAACAGGACCTTGGTCAGAGTTTTGCTTGATTGTGATCATGTGAATGGTCAGTCAACAAAATACTTTTATTTTTTATTTTTATGGCAAGAAAACCCCTGGGAACAACTTTTGCAGATGGAGACTGCTGGTTGGGAAAATATGGGCTGTGTAGCCCATAATATATATATTATTTTTTTAAATCACTTACAATTAAACTTGAAAATAATTCAACTAAATGCATGACATTTAGCAACCTTTTCACCTACATAATTACATAGACAATATATTTTTCAGTGAATCATGAGGTAGAAGTTTGATTGTGTAATTAAGTTTGCATCAAATTCCTTTCTGTTAAGAATATCAGAGACTTCCAGGTATTTTAAATACCAAGCAATGTAAACATCCGTGGAAAAAAAAGAAACGTATATGCGTTTTTCTCAAAATTGTTTTTAATGCACAAAGATAAAACTTGCCAACATTCTGCTAAAGGTCAATACAGATTAATGTCACACACTTATAACAAGGACTGATTTTATATACGCAATACTGTATGTTATAAGCATCCACAATCATATAGGTTTAAAATTATTTAGAAGGAATATTCCAAAAGCTCATAAAATGACACTATAATTACATTTTTGCTGCAAATGCATATTAATGTCACTTTATAGGAAAGTTCAAATCCCAGGAAGCCTGGTAGTCATGGCTCTAGTAATTATTGCTTACACATAAGTTCTTAGAGTATTTTATATAGCTCTTTATGGAGGGGACTACAGTTTGGTTAACTAATGCTTTAGGATTTTGCCCCACTATTGCCACATATGAAACTACATGTCATTACACTACCTCCAGCTGGACTTGAAAATAAGCAATGAGAATCTGTATTAAGAATACATAAAGACTTTCATATTACAGAATTTCATTTCCACAAAAAGGACACAATTAGGTGTCTTGATCTGTATTCATATTATATACAAATTAACCCACATTGTTCAATTCTGACGTATTAGCTAGTGCTGTATTTCTGCTGGTTTTGAAGATAAGTCTTTGGAAAACCAAACACAAAACCAAAATAATAAAAATACAAAATGGCTGCCCTTGCATGCTTTCAAAAATGTCTACATCCAGGATCTTCAAGGAAATGTAAAACCGTTCAGAATTAGAAGATCACTTCTTTACAGCACCAGAGTTTAATTTTGGAGAACCCACCAACTAACATTAAAATGTAGGATTAAAAAATGTAATTGGACTACTAAATTAATAAAGAACTAAGCTATATGTAGAAATGGTTCACCTGTTGAGAGCAGACAATAGTCTAAATCCTGGCCGTTTCTCTTCACTCCAGGGAACCTGCTGCCTTCAGAGACAGAAGAAGTAAGGAGGGAGGAAAGGAAAAAGGAATAATGTTTCACATCAGTTGTAATCCCCCCAAAAATAAAAAAATAAATGCACATTGTGACGGTCTCATCTAGTTAGTCTTCTGGCAAGAAATAGCACCAGAGAAGAGAGTTAATGAAGAGGCGCAATGAAGAAAGGAAATTAACTGAAAGATGGGGATGGTCAATCGAAAAATCCTGGTATTTGATTGTAAGTCATGAAATAGTTTTGTAGAAGAGGGTGATGGCAAGAATAATTGTCTGAAGTCCTTACAATGCAATGCATTGCAAACTTCTCTGGAACTGCAAAGTGAAGGAGCATCAAGCAGACATTCGCATTAGTTTCAGTGAAAGAACAGAAGATAAGATGTGTAAGCAAGATTTCCAGTTTATATTAAGTGATCACTAGTAGAATGAATGCCAAAATAAAAAAAAATTAAGGAGTGGAGTACTTAACACAATCAAATCCTCACAATCAAAATATATCCTATTATCACATAAATCGTCCTTTGTTGTTGTTTTTAAAATCAAAGGAATCAGCAATATTGGCTTTGATGATTTAAAGTTTAAATAATATAGCAGCGTTAAGCAGAAGACTAATAAGATCTTAATAAGTATAAAATGTCTGCACACAAAACCAAAGTTACCATTGAATGTTAAAGCACTGTGTGGTAGATACTTGGGAAAGCTTACACAACGTGTAATACAGTCTTATAAACAGGTTCCTCTGAACTGCTATCAAACAGCCAGCTCACCATTTTCGGGATTTCTTTTTCTTAAAAAATAATGAGTTTCATTTTGCATATAAGGATACAATGTTGACATTGTACGAGGTTAGATCTGGAGAAGCTGAGCAGTGGCTTTACTAAAGAGTTTACTAAAGGATTTGAAGGTCCACAATAAATTTAACTAACAGAAGCAATAGTTTAAAAACCGAAAGTTGTAGCAGAGTTTTATAAAACAATGAGTATTTGTTGGATAGTAAGCAAGATAACTATTTAGCAAATAGCTCAATAAATGATATACTACACGTCTTAAAACGTGATAAATGGTCGCACGTTGTTTCAGAACCCGAAACACGAGGGGATTGGACATGACCTGCATTTCTGCTGAATAAAATACGTTTACAGGGCTACTTTGTAGATTTGGTGACGTTACAGGACCAGAGTTTTCTCGGTTTTATTTTGTTTCTGTAAGTGCTTTGGCAATGAAACGGTTGCCAGTGGGAACAAGCGACACTAGGCATCTAGAGCGTGGGATTGAGCCACTTGTCCAGACCAGCTGCACTTCTGACCTCTCTCACTGGAAATTATTTCATAGGGATAATTTACTTGCAAAGATTTTGCTAAAGTGATCTGTGTTGGATCAGAAAGACGTACTGCTTCATCTCAGTCCTTGCATACCCATTTAACAAACACACACACAAAAACCACAAAAAACAATAACCAAACCACAAATTACAAACTTAACCCTCACCATATTCACTTTGAAGTATAATGTGGTAGGACAACAAGTCAAGTCCTGTGCCTTTATTTATCGCAAATGATAGTAATATTTTGTTCCCATGAGGCACTTAAGAAACTGTACTCCAATAGAAAACTCATCAACGGCCTAATGAAATATATATGTACACAAGTGATCATTTAGCAATAAAAGGTTTGTAATAATAGAGTTTGATTTATGTCAATGCTTGGAAGCCATGAAACCACTACTCTGACTGTACTTCCATTGACCAGTTCTCAGGCTGTATGACATATTCAAGAACTGCACCTCATGACCCCATTTCTTTCCTCTGCAAATAAAGACCAACTTTAAGCTGCCAAAATACAAGCCGCAATCACCTGACTAGTATACATCACTGCATACAGGATTCCTTTCCAAATGTCCTGACGGTTTTTGATTTACTATGAATAAAACTAGAACGTTGGCCAAAGTCAATGAATTGTGGACCGAATGTCTATACAGCTGTCTAGATTTACACTATGTATACTACACGTGTTAAACATCTGGGTATAAAGACAAATGCCAATTTTGAAACAAAGCAGACCATAGTGTATACATCTAATATGTTCTGGCGGTGGCATGTTATTTAATCATTTACATTAAAATTACATTTCTAGTTTAACGTTAGTAGGTGATAAGCTGAGGAACGGAAAGAACAGCAGCAAGAACAAAGTTATTGAAGAGGGGGGAAGATGCTACAAAAAAACAAAGCATGCAACTGAGTGCCAAGGGAGTGTGTGAACATTGTGAAGAAATGTTCTGCTCACACCCCAGGCATTCAAGGAGTAAGTCACATTTACCCATCAGTGCAAGTTTACATTTGTGTATATATTCTCTCACATTTTGTAAATTAACAAACCAACAGTCAAAGAAATTCACTTACATAAGAAATCATGCTAATTAGCATTATAATACATTGTTCATTGTGAGCAATGCTTTTATATGTCCACTGTCAAAATCCAGTCTGGACAAAAGATCTCCAAAGTAATGTATACAGGGGTGCGTGCTACAAATTTATCTCTGCCCAGTTCAGAAAACAGATTGTTCATTTTGGTACTGCTGGCATATTTCATTAATTCATGTTAAAATATAAGCTTTGGCAAAAAGAGCAACCTACATAGTAATCAATTATTAATAAGGAAGTCAGGAAAAGCGTTAAGTTTCATCTTGTGATACTCAATACCATTTAAGCGCAGGGTTCGGCTTTTAAACATTACAATTATACTTATGATCAATTTATCTTAAGATGTGTTAAAAAAAAATAATCAGATGTAGTTAAAAAAATATTTTAAAAAATCAATAGCAAAAAAAAAACAAAAAACAAATCAGGAGGGAGATTACATTAAATTTTGATTATGAAATCATGAGTATAGAATTTAGTAGGAAAAAAACTATTGTTTTTGCAAACATTAACAGCATTTCATTTGATTAATTACAAGTGGATACATAAATGGATTGCAAAACAGCTGCTCTTACCTTCTCCAGTTGTTGTCAGGTGGGGGAGAGAGATAAACTGATCCATACGGAGAACTTTCACAGTAATTTGGAGTTAAGGAAAAGCAGATGGTAGGCAGAAAACTTAGCATGTATTAACAGTCTGTATCACAAGTCCAGCACATGGAGCAGAGGTGCAATAACCAGGGAATAGAAATCCAGACCACTATGCATTTAAAGCTAATCGTCAGTCTCTCTGTAACTAAATCTGTGCCAAGCACTGAAGCAGAACAATAGATATTATTGTTGTAATCTTGGAAGACCAAACAGCACGTTTGAAAAGATTTCCAATGCTTAAAACTGTAATGAACATAACACTTAACATTAACTCATGAAGACCTCTGATAAACAGCAGCAGACGAAGATACCATCTCTGAGCACTTCAGCATTGCCAACCTTATCAAATGTAACCGATACGCCAAACTGAAATCCGCTTGCCTGGACATCTGGCGCCATGCAGCACACTTAATTTCACTATAACTTTGTAATATTAGACCTGGTACATAAAACGTATCTGTTGCTGCAGTCAAGGCTTTGGTGGAGTCTGGCTTGCTCTCAGATGCCATGATGATAAGCTGCCAGCAAACCACAGTCAAATTGAGTAGATGGAAATGTATATAAATTTGTCATTAACAAGAAAATTTCAATTTCAGTGTCACACAATGCATGTAAATGTACCAATGATGGCGCCGTTCTGTGTTATGTTCACCAGATGAAGACAAACCCTAATTATAGAGATTAATGAATTGGTATGTCACATTACTAACAATCATTTATTTTATTGTGCATGCAATGTCACTAGTAGAATGCTTTTTACCTGTACACACTATAAGTCACTAATATGTGTTGTGGTCAAGCAAATAACACACACTCTAGCACTCAAAGAGTTAAGAATCCTCAGTATCGCTCTGTGTTAGGCCTGTTACATGCTGTTAAAGCAGTATATGACATGCAGCAAGTGCTGTGCACTGCTGAAGGCAAAGGTGTTGGTTCAGCTGCTTTGGACAGGAAATAATTGGTTTATCGAAAAGGTTAACTGATAAAATCTAAAGCAGATAAATGTTCTGAGAGAAGACATCTGGCGAATATCAAACCATCTGCATTATGCATGCTACTGCAGACCTTTACTTTGATATCCTACATGTTCCATCAAATGATTAATCAGAGTGACTTGATGGTCTTAGATTCCTGGTGTGTTATCACCTACAGAGCTACCTAAATCGAAGGGCAAACTGTCAGGGTAAGCCTGTTGGACACTATGGTTTCCTTCTATAGCCAGGCAAAAATAAATAAATCAACAAAACACAGGTAGAGAAGAGATTGACAGAATACCCGTTACCTCTCCCAGCATGAAAAACAACACAATGGTTAAAATAAAAACAAAAAAGGTCAGTGCATTTTAAATTAATGTAAATGTTCCAAACTTGTAATACAGTTTATGGCCTAATAATTGTAATATTGCACTACTTAATATTGATCGCAAGGCCTTGTCTCTTGTTTTGTTCGTTCAGATTCTTACATTGCCACCTATTTGTATACAAGATGCACAGTTTGCAGTTTCACACATGCACAAAAAACTTTATATCACATGGCGACCAGGAAATCAGACCTGTGTGTATATGTGTGACTGGATGCGTGTGTGTGTGTGTGTGACTGACTGGATGTGTGTGTGTGTATATGTGTGACTGACTGGGTGTGTGTGTGTGTGTGTGTGTGTGTATATGTGTGACTGACTGGATGTGTGTGTGTATATATGTGACTGATTGGATGTGTGTGTGTGTATATATATATATATATATATATATATATATGTGTGACTGACTGGATGTGTGTGTGTTTGTATGTATATGTAGAAAAACAAGGTGTAGCAGGTTTCGCACTCAGAAGTGGAGGGTGCATGGAGAGGACTATCACCCTAGTGCTCCAAATCAGAATAAAGGATCCTTTATTCTGTATGTATATGTGACAGACGGTGTCTGTCTGTCTGTAAATGCATGTGTTGGTGTTTATGTGCCAGTGTCTGGCTCCTAGATTTTTTAGCTGGCTCATAAATTTGTCAAGCCCTGTATCACAGTATTCCAGTAGTTTTAGCATTTGATGGGCCAAATATATAAAATCAAAATGGTCTACTTAAAGGAACACTGGATCTGAATTGGAGGATGACTAAAAACAGGTGTGCTGCTGTGAAGGGTGAAAGGAATCTGAACAGGTTTGTTTGTCATATTTTGTGTGTTAGAAAAAAAGGTGTGCTATGGCACAGGTGTTAAAAGGCAAAGATCATTTTAATACCCTTTACTTATAACACAGGTTTTGTGCTACACATCCTATAACATAGGCTTTACTATGTCTGTAATGCAGGGCTTGACTCATTTCTGTAGCCTTTAAGAGCCAAACAGCAGCCAGCCTGTTTAGTTTTAGGAGTCAAGGAAATTAAACTTCCACAGTGTACAATGTTAAACCATCAAAAAAGGTTAGGAGCCAGAAGTTGGGCTTTTAGGAGCCATGGCTTCCAGGATTTGTCAAGCATTGCTGTAATGAGTCCAGTTCCAATAGTGTAGACACACACTCCAAATTATTAGCAGTCACCCAGACTGCCGATAATCACTCCAATAAATTGCCAGACCAGCACATAAAGTGACAAAATGTGGGTTTATTGACAACGTTTCATCGCCTAAAGTAGGAGTTTTCTTCAAGCCTCATGCTTTTAAAATGGTGGAATATATTGGCTAGTGATAAAAATTAACAAATTTTTAAAGTAGGTGGGTAAAGTAACAGTTTTTAGTTTGTGAAATAATTTCCTTTAAGCAGTAAGGGCTTTCATCACTAAACAGGGCATTGTGGTAAACGGACATAAGAAAATAAACAGAATTATACCCCTGAAAACAGGAAAAATAGAAAGCTCTAGGCCAGTGATGACAAACCTATGGCATGCAGAGACTTCCACTTTGGATTCCATAGGTGGATCTAAGCCGCAATAACTGGTCATTCACCGCTCTTAAGGGTGGGGGAGGGGCTGCAAATCATGTCGTGGCTGGGACCTGAAAACAGAGCACCATCCAGTGCAGAAGCTCAGTGTGCAGGAGAGGACACAGCGCATATGATCATATCCAGTGCACTGTGACCTGCACACACACAGTGCTACACTAGGAGGGGCGTCTGACTGAAGTCTGCTTCAGCCTGATATAAATACTAACGAGAGGGCTTTTGATGGGAAGGAGGAGGAATCTGTGTGTGTATGTTTGTATGTATCCATCTGTACTTGTGTTTGACGTTTGTAGGTATGTTTCAATGTATGAATGTGTCTTGTATGTGCACACGCAACGCATTATTACTACTGTGAAATCCATTACTTGCATTTTGTCAAAAGATTGGGAACTCGGGTCCAGAAGCACTCGCCATCACTGCTCTAGACTAGGCACATGTTGCATGACAAGCACTAACAAATATTATGCTTTTTATTTTTATTTTTGTGCATTGTGTTTTTTACATCCAGAAAGGAAAGCGTTACTTGTGCAGAACCAATACACACATTGTAAAATAGACAGGAAGGAAGAGTTTACTAGTTTGAGTGCATTCCCACTAAGGACTCCAGCTGTGATGCAGGGATTAAACTAGAGTTGTACAAACAAGGAGTGTCTTTGGCAATCCATATTTCATTTTTCTGCAAAACACTCCCACTCATAGCTATGTCAACACAGTCTGAAGATTGTGTTTGTTGCCGAGAAAGCCTGCAAGACCAAATCCTCTGCATGAATTTATACAATGCTATTGAACTAGATTGAAAGGTGGTTTTCTGTGCGTCTCTGCGTAAAAAAAAAAAGAGGGGAAATGAAAGACGTTGTGGGTTATGGCTGGGGGAAAATAACCATATGAAGTACATATGTGAACACAGCAGAGGGATATTCTATGGGCAGATGCAAACAATGTGCTTATATGAAAAATGTCAAGGCTCTCAGAGCAACATGTTTAACAAGTCAACATGAAAAGGGCATTATTTACCCTACAGCAACAGTCGTCCTCTCAATAAGTCAGCTGAACCTGCTCGATTTGCCACATTCCGTGTGCTTCTGACACTTCAAAGCTACGAGCCCTCTACAAATACACTATCATTCTTCTATATTAACCAAACAAATGCAACCAAAAAACCCCAAGACTAAACCACCATTCAAATCTCATTTGTTTGCAACATTTTCATGGTGCCAAATGTTTTTGGATACTGTCTTGGGAGGAATAAAGGATATCTGTCACTGACTTATTTCCTTACAGCAAATGAGGAGAGACTGTAAAATAATTTTTCTATTTGCTTATTTATTTATATTAGCTCAAAACAGACCTAGCACTTGTGTTCCTCCTCTAGGGAAGTTAACTGCTCAGCATCCTACTTAGCACAGCCACTAATTAGAAGCTGTACCCTAGTGTACCACTATGCACCGTTACCCAGCACTGTACACACTTCCGACCGCTAACCTGGGCCTATCGAACACATTTCCTATCTATAAGATTGTTTGTCTTGATGAGTACTAGCCAAGACACAATTCTGAAACTTCTGCTGTGTGACAATTTCCCACTCAGAGATCGTGAGAGGTTTATAAGCCATAAAAATACAAGTAATACAAATTAAAAAGCAACATTCACACAAATATATATAAAATATATACAGCATGAAGGTAAACGAAGCATTAAAATAATTGACTTGCATAGAGGTTTCATGCAGCATAAGGCTGTTTCAACCAGAACCTAAATCTGATTAGATTACACTTTCAAAGAGTGTTCACCAGTATACATTGAAAAACAATATTCATTTGTATTCTTATTTTAGAGAGACATGTTCAAGAAGTCCTCAAAAGAGTAAGTACAAAGAAAAATGATTTCACCCAAGTTGCTGAACACACTATATACCATTTAATAACTTCTGCTCTGTAATAGAATATATACACACAATATACAATGTGTATTAAAGTTACAGTGTCCCCTTAAAAGCCAATGCAAAATATGCATTATGCTTTATGTTCTTGTGCATAGTTTACCACCCTAATTTGTTTACAGCATATCAATTGGAGAGTGGAATTTGCCTCCACCTCCCCTTAATCAGGTTATAGAGTTATTTTGGAGCGTCACAATGACCAGCCACAAAACAAAAATCTACCCATTCTGGCAAAGACGCATCAATGTCAAAATGTGCACCTTTTGTCACGTTTTAAAATATACATTTAAATCTACCTAAATCATTTTGGCTATAGCTTGTTGGTGTTTTTTGCCAGCACAATGTGTAGATCACATTATTACACACATTTATGACTAGTCCATCCTAATCCGCTCATTTAGCTGTAATGAGTTTTTAAAAAGTGCTTTGCGAAGGTGGAAAATGCAGATCTCTTAAAAACGTAAAACCAACATACAAAAGACAAGCAAAATAGTTATGAAAATGCAAATGCTAACAAAAGCGAAACAATATTTTTCCCAGTAGCATGTGGCTCAAAGTCTTACATGCTGGCAGGATATATTCTAATGAGCTGGATCAAAGCTTTGTTAGGTGGAGGGCAATGGCCCTGCCTGTTAATACTCTACGGCAGCAATTTGTTACACTGCGAGAACCAATTTCCTTTTGCTCTTATTGTTCAAACATAAGCATCCAGTAAAATGTTAATTAAATCATCATCGCAAAGAGAACTTGAATAATGAAACATTCAAGGTAGCTACTTATACTTAAAGGATATTTGACGTCCATGTTTCTCTATAGGTCTGTGATGAGGCGAGTGCAGGCGGTTACGAGATGCTCTCTCCACCAGCCCATGATGGCGCATTCCTCGTATGTTGTCCGTGGGGTGGAAAGAAGGCTGTTAATTAAATAAAATAAAAAGTTGACTTAACACTGAATATTCAGAAACTTTGCAGTTCCCATAAAAAAATCACAAGGACAGTTGGCTTAATTTTATAATTTGACAGTCAAATAAGCATTAGTCAATTTTACACAATATAAATGATCACAACAGGGCAGGTGCAAGGATGTTTGCTGCCTAAGGCAGTGTTTTACCACTCTCATCTGCCCCTCTTATTCTATTAGCAATTAATGTGCCCTGCACCTTAAGGGACAACTTTAGGAAGTTCATTAACTTCTGTTTAATTGAAATATTGCATCAAGTGTACAAGTTTTGAATAGAAATGTGTTAAATACAAAGAAAGTACCTTACGGAGTCCACTTTGCTCTGTATAGCGCTATGAGGGGGCAGACATGTTTATCGGAATCTTGGCTTAAATGAAGAAAGATGTGTCCCAAGATTCCAAACAACATATCAGCTCCATGATAGAGCAGTATAGGGCACAATACTGTATTTTTACATCTAATCTAAAATCTTTCATCTAACCAAGCTCATTTATGCTTACAGTTGGAACATTAGCAAAGCTTATTTTACCTTTCTAGACGCATATTTTCTGCGATATCTCTCTTCTCAAATATACCACATCTTTCACCCATTTCACTCCTGCTTCCATAATTGTCTTTAATACACGTATTGTGCACTTTTTAAGCAATGTGTATACATATAAAGATTGAGAATTGTGATAGTGTGTTAGATGTGTGATGTTGCTTAGATCACTGAAATTTTACTGTGGTGAACCTCACACTCCTTAAATATTTCAAAATCTTCAGTGACGTAGAACACTAGCCTAATGAAACCAAAATTGTTTATGGAGATCTATAATACGAGGTGCACTTTTAAAATATTGTGTAAATTGTTAAAGTTACACAATCTGCTATAACAAATGGACATCCTTTATTTTACCAGTCATAACCAAGCCTGTGTGTGATGAGCTAAACCATAAAATAACATCAGTCATTCAGCTCTTTGCAATAAAGTTATGTGAGGTACTCAGAGCAGAAAAAAAAATAGTAGATGTATAGAAATTTTGAGGAGACGAACACACACACACACACACACACACACACACACACTCTCAAACGCACACCATTACATTCACACACAGTCAGACGCACACAATTACACACACACACAGTCAGATGCACACCATTACACTCACATACACACAAAGACCATCACATAGACCGTTCCAGTGGGGTGGGGCACCATGTAACTTACAATACCCGAGTGCCAGGTCTCATTTCCTGGTTGACATAGAGACCTAGCACCTGTGATTTGTCACGCCCTTGTATTAAAAAAAGATAAGCAAACACAGAAATAGCACCAAATAATGCCTTGTACTAAGCATATGGCTAAATCCCAACAAAATTCTGGAGTGAACACTATGTTTCGATGGATATGTATGTCCAAGTGATGCTGGTACACTTTACTCCTTTCCAACCAATACATAAAAACAAAGGTAATGTAATTTTGTTTTTTGTAGCTTACTGCCACTTATGTGCAGGACCATTATAACCCCCCACCCCATACTGTTATGAGTAAGAGAAACAGTTTGCAATGTGGCAAATCTTCTCAAGACTGCCTGCTTCTTGACTTATAATGTAGGAACTAAAATACTGATGGGAGAAAGGACTTCACACAAGCTGTTAGCCTTGCCACATAAAAGTTGGCAAGGATTTGGAATAATTATTTCAACATAATATAATCGTATTTTGATTAGTCATTGCAGCCCTAACCTACATTTTCAAGTTACATTTTCATTTAAAGAAGCAAAAATATTTGTCTGTTGAGTTTATTCACGTACACAGTCTTGGAACTCTATTTCTGAATTCAAGCACGATAATAAACATGTCAAACAAAACAATGTTTTTTTCCCCATCTTTACTCAATAAGAGTGTGCAGTCCTAAATATTCCCTCATTAAAAACAATAAGGAAGGTTTGTATGCATCTTGTCCATGGCTCTATACATTTACATGGTTTATTCAATGTATTCACTAAAGAGTTGATTAACACATATTTGCTTAGTGTTCTTATGAGTACTTGGGTATGTACTTAAAAGAGGCACTAGCAGAAACAGATTTAATATTGGGAGGGAATTTTATTATACAATTACATTTCATTTATAAGTGTAATGCATTGTTAATTTTTGTTCTCCGCACATAAGGTACGCCCCAAAGTGTTCAATAAATATACATAGTGATAAACAATATGCACATCTATGATCGTGTCAAAGAACTTTGTACCATTCATCTCTATTGCAGACAAGGATCAGCTATTTATGCTTTCTATCACTTTTTCAATAACTTTTTTAGGCTACAAAATGTGCCAGCTGAAGGATGGACACAGGGGAATGGGCAAGTTTTTTTTATGCTTAATGTCACGTTTTTGAACATGTCGGAAGGTTTATATGTGCACTTAAAATGCATTTTTGAACACGATTACCCGTTTATATAAAGGTAAAATGCTGAATATGCGAAATTAAATGGGTGTCTGGCACATATAAAGATTAGGTCTTTCCTGTGAACAGAATGTCCATGTGGAATTGAATGACAAAAAGGAAGGGTATATTTGTTAATATACAAATCAGAGTTGCATTGGTTGATTTCTAGAGAGCAAGCAATTTTGTTTATTATTAGGGATGACCTTAAGTGTTCAGGGCCACCCCGTGGTCTGCTTTCTTCCTCCCGTCATAACCCAAGAGGTCCCTGAGACCCATATACAGAAAAAAAAAAACAGAATGGCGCGGAATTGTTGGTAACTTAAATTATATAAAAAACACACAGTGATAATGCAATATTGTTAATAACCACGTGATGGATGCACTCACAAACATTTGTGAAAAACAAACATCTCAGGGGTGACTTTTCCAAAATAATTTTTTATATATAATTTAAGGTACCAAAAATTCTGCAGCGTTCCATTTTTTTTCTGTACATCATTTGTAAGCATATTAGAGAGTGCTCCAGAGGGCTGCATTATTCTGTGTGGTACCGCAAGTATCGTATTTATACCAGTGTTGCACTTTGTTTATACGCACCAATCACTTTATTTATTTATACTGAGACCCATTCGGCCCCTTGTTTAGCATCTTAGTAAGTAAATCCGGAGTGTGTCTGTGTGAGTGATAAGTTACAGGCCCTTCATGTTATAATCTTATCCTGTGCCCTTGTCTATACAGGTCTTTTGCACTTAACCCTGTGCAGAGGCCCGAAATTTGCACCCAGTTTCTGTGCAGTCAGCTGACAGGACTCTTCACTGGCCAGAGAAAACTGTACCAACCTTCATTTCCTTCCTCAGAAAACTAATGTGTCAGGTTATCGAATACTGGCTAAATTTGCGTAAAACAAAGAATCTTTTGCTAGCTTAGTGAAGAAGCACTTACTTAAATTTTGTTTGCACTCTAGGATAATTTGTGACCCCTGAATTCTGATTGTCTTTTCCCAGGGCTTTTCTCAGTCTGGCTCTTGAGTCTCACACAGCCATGCACCACGAGCGTCACATGACCACAGACGCTCTGACTTACGCATAAGTGCAGGGGAACGGGGGAGGCTGCCTGCCTTTACCCTCGGAAAGATGTCTTTAAATCTCTCCAGCCTTTTTTTTTTTCCACTTGTGCTTCAACTATAGAAGCACAAGGATTGTAGTATGCCAGTTTATCCTGACTGGCAGCCATCAATCTTCCCTGTAAAGCATGGAGGCTGAGACGGTCATTAGCAGTCGTTCATTGCTACTCCAGTAAAAAGACCTTTATTTTACATGTCACCAAAAGAGGAGTCCTGAGCTCTCTTGGCCTGGATGGCAAAAACAATTTAGTTGCCCTTGCTGCCACTTTATCAGCCACCTTATTTCATCAGAGATAGACTGTTAGACTTCTGTTACTACTTTTGGGGGGTGTTTGTGGAGTTACCTATGGAGTGATGCACCTTTATTTTTGCCGGTCCTCCCCTGCTCTGGTTGGCTGAGGGTGTGGCAGCGTCCAGCTGACAGTAAATATTTAAATCTGGCAGATGGCACCATGTTTTTATCTTGCTTCTACCAGTGATGCAAAAGAAGAAAAAAACCTTTAGTGTCACTTTAAAAGAAAAATCTAGGAAAAAAATGAACTTATCTGTATTTGAAAGATTACATCAATAGACATTCTAAAATCAGTGGTTCTCAACCTGACTGACCTCATGGCCCACATTTATCCTTAGTAATTAAGTCACAATCCAAAAATAATTTAATTTCCGAAACAAAATGTATTCCACAAATCAATTGGTACAGTATTTGACAATGTATATATGCACTGTACAAATCATGAAACTAACAAAAAGCAGGGCTTCTTCACAAAATGAATAGTGCAATAATCAAGTGCAAGTGAAAATGAAAGCGCTATTGAGCTAAAAACCCAACAAAATAAAAAAAAATACACTAAAACATATGAGATTAATTAGAACTAATAGAAAGATATGGATGCTTTTTCCTCCTGTCTCCAAGTCTGGTGTGATGGTAGAAACTCTGCGGACATGTTCAATGTCCATTCAGCTCCCATAATTTGTCAGCTGGACCAGAGCATTTAACATTCACCAACATGTGTCTGCCCGTCACATGGCAATTTTTTAAATTCTATTGCTAAAGAAAAAGGTTACGCCTTGGCGGTTTCCTAATCCTAGGGGGGTACTGGAAGAGATATCAGCGGTAGTATTGAAAAAAAAAAACTCACACCGTGCGTCGCTATATCATCGTTTCCCCACCCCCAGTCAAAAGTTAGACTTTCCGTGAAGCACATGTCTGTGACACACTCCACACCAACTCATGACCCACTTTTGAGTCAGGACCCACCAGTTGAGAAACATGGTTCTAAAAAGAATGCATTTAAGAAAAAAAAACTGCAAAGAAATATATCTTGAGTATAAGACCAGACACCCGTAAGGTCAAGGTATAGTGACAAAGAATGGAGAAGGGAATAACTTTGAATGAGGAACCTGAAATTCTCTGTAGAGAAAAAGGTGAAAATAAAAACCTCGCTGCCAATCCCGGCTTAGAAACACCCAGTGTAACACATGAGCTTTTGAACCAGCTCCGACCTGGAAACACAATGGCTAAAAATAAAAGAAGAGCTAAATAATCAGACACAAGAGATTAAAGGTGAGATTAAAATACACGCATTGGAAGAGTGAATGTAAATGACAGAGGAAAAAATGGAAAATATATCCCTACAAACATCACTCTTAAAAGACTTAATAAAACAGATGGAAGCAAAAATCAAAACATGAAGATAGTTCAAGGCGCAACAATTTACGGTTTGAGGAATCCCAGAAAGCATAACGAATGTAAAATTCAGAACAATATCTGATGGAATGCTTTTCCTAATGGGCTAGCTCCCTAATAAAGAGGTACATTTTCCATCGGACCAACAGGCATCTCCGCACAACCCAGAGACATAATGTTATGCTGAGATTCCTTTATATTCAAAACGCAAATATTAAGAAAATTCGCTCAAGTAGACTTAAAAGGAACTTTCTATGAATAAATAACATTTTTCCAAGACCTATCATACACAACAAGGAAAGCGAGAAGATTATATGCAAAAGAGATGGCTTCTCTGCGTAAGGAAAACATAATATGTTTGGGGTTCCCAATTTTGGACTTTGATGGGCAGAGACTCTCTTGTTTCTCCTAAAAAGTTGAATAAATGGCTGTAAGAAAATGTAAACAAAATGCATCTCAACGAAATTTAACCCCAGGAGGGGAGAAGGGAATAGTGAAGAAATGATGAAAGGGAAGGGGATTTCTTTTCTTTTTTTCCCCCCTTGAGAACCCAATATAAGGAGATTGATTGATAAAAGGGTGTACTTGCTGCTCAATTGAAATACTATTAAGATAATGTTTTGCATAATTTGTATGACAAGGGAAATGTTGTTTATGTGATTTAAAAAGGTATTGGAAGTTTGTCTCTTTTTTGAAAATTAGGGATTTCCCTACATAAGGAGGTTGACCGACTAAAGATCACAAGGGGGTGTCACGAACACGGGCTATTGGCCCGGCTGAAACAGTGGAAAGAGTGTGAGAGTGAAAGGGTTAATGACACCAGATCCCTGGTTACCTGTTGCTAGTCCCAGCAACCACTAAATTAACACCTGCAATACCTCCTACACTATTACCCTAGTACACAATTTGCTGCCACCACCAAGACTTTATATCCGGGCGTCTTCGGTTACCAAAACACAGTACAATATAGTATCACAACCTTACTTTAATGATCAGACATGTGTATATATCAGGGCTTGACAAATTTATTTTGATTTTAGGAGCCAGACATTTTTTTTAGGAGCCAGACAATCACGCAAACATAAACACAATTCATAAATACACACGCCTACTTCACATATATACAAACACACATACTTTACATATACACATATATACAAACACCTCACACACACACATATATATACACAAACACCTCACACACACATATATACATACACAAACACCTCACACACACATATATACAAACACACATACTTTACATATACACATATATACAAACACCTCACACACACATATATACAAACACACATACTTTACATATACACATATATACAAACACCTCACACACACATATATACAAACACACATACTTTACATATACACATATATACAAACACCTCACACACATATATACAAACACCTCACACACATATATACAAACACCTCACACACACACATATATACAAACACACATACTTTACATATACACATATATACAAACACCTCACACACACATATATACAAACACACATACTTTACATATACACATATATACAAACACCTCACACACACATATATACAAACACCTCACACACACATATATACAAACACCTCACACACACATATATACAAACACCTCACACACACATATATACAAACACACGTACTTTACATATACACATATATACAAACACCTCACACACACATATATATACAAACACCTCACACACCCATATATACAAACACCTCACACACCCATATATACAAACACCTCACACACCCATATATACAAACCCCTCACACACACCTACTTTACAATACATACAAACACACACCCACCTAACACAGTCTTTTCTTGGGGGTTTCTTCTTGATGTGTCCCCCTCCCAGCTGCTTTACCTCACTGCAGGGGAGGGGGACATTCACGCTGCAGCTTAACTCCGTTGGTCGGCGTGCTGAGGGCCAGGATGTCACGTGACGACACCCGGCACTCAGACACGCGTTGCGCGAGGGGGCGGAGCTTGCAGTCTGTGCCATCGGCCATCGGCACAGACTTTACCCCTTCGCGCTGCGGAAAAATCGGATGGCAGCGGCAAGGGGACCATGAGGCTGACAGCACCCAGGCGCCAGGTCTAATTTCCTGGTCGCCATGGCGACCTGGCGCCTGGGGTTTGTCGAGCCCTGGTATATATAATTAACCCTCTGGTAACGTGTTCTACCTGAGCTATCCTCAGAAGAGTGAGTTCATATTAGAGAACAAAGACAAGAGCTGATTAAAGTAAACCTTTAATCTGAAAAAAGGCTTCACAGTGCTTGTACAAAAATACAGAAATACAAAAGTACAAGTGCAAAACAGTCCATAAAATAAAATAGGAGAAAACACAAGAAATCCTTACATATAATTACCGATATATATAATCCTTGTGGGAGATTCTGATGGTAAAGTTCTCCATACAGTTGTTAAAAAGAAAATTTCAATTTGTACGATCCAACATTCTGATTATATAGATCCCTGGTGATTTTCTAAGAGACCAGACCAGGATGGATAAGAGGGGCTTGGCCTGACAGTTAGAATATATAGATATATACTGGACCCTCACACAATATAGACACATGTTCCCCATATTTCATATTTTCTGGTTGTCCTCTGATTCACCCAATGTCAGAGTACATGCTCCACTACCTTTTACGACCCCAGCTCACAAAGTCCAGCTCTGGTGATGGCTGCTAGTTACACTTTATGGCTTAGGCCTGGTGGTGGATCAAAGCCTACAATAAAGGCTATTACAACATAAACATAACAAATGATATAAATGCCAACTCATGATTTGGCATCACATGAATTTCTGCACAATTGAAACACTGTTAAGATATTCGCTATATAAAAATTTGTGGTCTATGGGGTTTAAAACTCAAAGTAAAACTAGGGGATAATCCAATTTGAGGAAGCTAATTGACTAGGGGATATTTTTTGCACAACTGAAATACTGAGGTGTTTTTTTCTTTTCTCTCTCCACAATATACTGAGAGGTCACAAATGGGAATGCAATAAAGATACAACTAAAACCACTAAATTATTTTTGATTAGTAGAGGGTGTAGTAGAACCCCGGTTAAAGAGAGAAGAGTTAAACTTAAGAGACACAGCTTAGAAGAAAAGGGTGTGGAAACAATGTAGAAAAAAAATGTAAGCACTTTAATAATGGAGGCACGACTAAAAGTACCACTAGAGCACTGAAGAAATGCACAAAGGTGATGTTCACAATGGAGAAATTGACAAGGGGTTGTTAATTGGATAATGAATGTTATGGGTTAAACCCACATACAGGGAGTGCAGAATTATTAGGCAAATGAGTATTTTGACCACATCATCCTCTTTATGCATGTTGTCTTACTCCAAGCTGTATAGGCTCGAAAGCCTACTACCAATTAAGCATATTAGGTGATGTGCATCTCTGTAATGAGAAGGGGTGTGGTCTAATGACATCAACACCCTATATCAGGTGTGCATAATTATTAGGCAACTTCCTTTCCTTTGGCAAAATGGGTCAAAAGAAGGACTTGACAGGCTCAGAAAAGTCAAAAATAGTGAGATATCTTGCAGAGGGATGCAGCACTCTTAAAATTGCAAAGCTTCTGAAGCGTGATCATCGAACAATCAAGCGTTTCATTCTAAATAGTCAACAGGGTCGCAAGAAGCGTGTGGAAAAACCAAGGCGCAAAATAACTGCCCATGAACTGAGAAAAGTCAAGCGTGCAGCTGCCACGATGCCACTTGCCACCAGTTTGGCCATATTTCAGAGCTGCAACATCACTGCAGTGCCCAAAAGCACAAGGTGTGCAATACTCAGAGACATGGCCAAGGTAAGAAAGGCTGAAAGACGACCACCACTGAACAAGACACACAAGCTGAAACGTCAAGACTGGGCCAAGAAATATCTCAATTTTTCTAAGGTTTTATGGACTGATGAAATGAGAGCGAGTCTTGATGGGGCAGATGGTTGGGCCCGTGGCTGGATTGGTAAAGGGCAGAGAGCTCCAGTCCGACTCAGACGCCGGCAAGGTGGAGGTGGAGTACTGGTTTGGGCTGGTATCATCAAAGATGAGCTTGTGGGGCCTTTTCGGGTTGAGGATGGAGTCAAGCTCAACTCCCAGTCCTACTGCCAGTTCCTGGAAGACACCTTCTTCAAGCAGTGGTACAGGAAGAAGTCTGCATCCTTCAAGAAAAACATGATTTTCATGCAGGACAATGCTCCATCACACGTGTCCAAGTACTCCACAGCGTGGCTGGCAAGAAAGGGTATAAAAGAAGAAAATCTAATGACATGGCCTCCTTGTTCACCTGATCTGAACCCCATTGAGAACCTGTGGTCCATCAACCTGTGGTCCATCATCAAATGTGAGATTTACAAGGAGGGAAAACAGTACACCTCTCTGAACAGTGTCTGGGATGCTGTGGTTGCTGCTGCACGCAATGATGATGGTGAACAGATCAAAACACTGACAGAATCCATGGATGGCAGGCTTTTGAGTGTCCTTGCAAAGAAAGATGGCTATATTGGTCACTGATTTGTTTTTGTTTTGTTTTTGAATGTCAGAAATGTATATTTGTGAATGTTGAGATGTTATATTGGTTTCACTGGTAAAAATAAATAATTGAAATGGGTATATATTTGTTTTTTGTTAAGTTGCCTAATAATTATGCACAGTACTAGTCACCTGCACACACAGATATCCCCCTAAAAACAAACTAAAAACTACTTCCAAAATTATTCAGCTTTGATATTAATGAGTTTTTTGGGTTCATTGAGAACATGGTTGTTGTTCAATAATAAAATTAATTCTCAAAAATACAACTTGCCTAATAATTCTGCACTCCCTGTAGGAAGTCATATTGTAAATAAGCAATAAATAAAGAGTAAAGGAAGAAGGGAGGTATATAACATATTTTTTTCCTTTCTCCTGCTTTTTTCCCTTTTTCCAAGGAAAGTATTTTGATCACCTTAACAACAGCAATATTTCCAAAGAAACTTTTTGTTTTGGGCAAAAAAGAAAATTCTAAAGCAGTAGTGTGGCAATATATATCACTACCTGCTCGGATGGGAAAAGGGGGCTTGTTTTTATGTGTAGTTAATATGGGTTTATATCAGTTTTATGTTAGTATGGATCTATATGTGTTTTGTGTTTCATCGATATACCAAAAGAACACGTTTTGGAGGGTTCAGTATAGAGGAAGCGATCAGCTCAGGAATCTCTGACTCAAAGGATTAGGATAGCTACTATTAATGTCCAAGGGATAAACTCCCCCAGAAGAGATTTAGTAATGAAATTCCTTAAAAAAAAAAAGAGCATAGAAATATCTGTGGCATGCAAGAAACCCATTGGATAGGACAGGATGTCCCTAAATTTAGATCTAAAATGTTTTCAATTGTAGTATCATCGACTTTGAAAGACAAGAGAAAGAGGGGAGTTTCAATAATGTTTTACAAAAGACCGGTCTGTCCAAATTAAGCATCATGAAATGACCAAGACAAGTAAGGTAGGATAGGATAGTTCTGGTTTGTGATAATAACAATAAATTGACTACCCTAGTAAATTTATATGTTCCAAACCAGAAACCAATCAAGTTTATAAAAACAATCATACTATAATGTGGTATTAACTGCCTATTAGACCCAGAATTAGATAGAACTTGAAGAGTTATAGGCAAAGTTAATAGGTCACTAGTAAATAATGCTAAACGTCTTAGAGGGTTGATAAAAAATGCTGCCTTATCTTTGGTGATTATTCCACTCTAAGGAAAATGATTTTACTTGTGTCTCAAAGTCACATTTGTCTTATTCCAGAATAGATCTTCTTGGGGGACTCTCCGTTGCAGAAAAAGTAGAAAACATATTTATTACTGAGACAGAATGGTTGGATCACAATAGTGTTATTCTAGAGATCAAAGATAATTTTATACGCCCAAGGAAAGACTGGAGATATAATGATATACTCTTAGATAAAAAAGATGATCTTGCACACATAACAAGACTAATGGAGTTATTCTTTAAAGAAAATGATAGTAAAGAAATAAAACCAACTATACTATATGGCAGGGCTTGACAAATTTAATTTGATTTTAGGAGCCAGAATTTTTTTTTAGGAGCCAGACAATCACGCAAACATAAACACAATTTATAAACACACACGCCTACTTCTCAAATATACAAACACACCTACTTTACATATACACATATATCCAAACACCTCTCACAAACCTACTTTACATATACACATATATCCAAACACCTCTCACACACCTACTTTACATATACACATATATACAGACACACAAACACCTACTTTACATATACCCATATATACAGACACACAAACACCTACTTTACATATACCCATATATACAGACACACACACACCTATTTTACATATACACATATATCCAAACACCTCACACACACCTACTTTACATATACCCATATATACAGACACCTCACACACCTACTTTACATATACACATATATCCAAACACCTCACACAAACACCTACTTTACATATACCCATATATACAAACACCTCCCTCACACACACCTACTTTACAGATACCCATACATACAAACACCTCACACACACCTACTTTACAATACATACAAACACACACCCACCCACCTCACACAGTATTTTCTTGGGGGTTTCTTCTTGATGTGTCCCTTTCATGCTGCAGCTGCACTCCGTTGGTCGGCGTGCTGAGTGCCAGGATGTCACGTGACGACATCCGGCACTCAGACAGGCGTTGCGCGAGGGGGCGGAGCTTCGCGCTGCGGAAAAATCGGATGGCAGCGGCAAGGGGACCATGAGGCTGACAGCACCCAGGCACCAGGTCTAATTTCCTAGTCGCCATGGCGACCTGGCGCCTGGGGTTTGTCGAGCCCTGCTATATGGTATACCTGTAAAAGTGTCATAACAGGATATGTATACAACTAGAGGCCAGGGGGAAAAAAATATATAAGACCCCAAAACTCACAGATCTATATATTGGAATTGGAGAAAGTATCATCGCAAAATAAAATGAGGCCACCATGGGAAAGGACATATCAAATAAAAGATATTGAAAGTGAGATTAATAAGATGTTAATTAAAAAGGCAAATCAAAACTTAGATTATATGAAAAGATTATGGTGCTATAAAGAGAAGAAATCTGATAAATTAATGTCT
This sequence comes from Pelodytes ibericus, assembly GCA_036172795.1. NCBI lineage: Eukaryota > Metazoa > Chordata > Amphibia > Anura > Pelodytidae > Pelodytes > Pelodytes ibericus. Next base: position 169,223,460 of record CM069858.1, read on the forward strand.
AATAAAATAAAGCAAAAAAAATATTATAAAAATAAAGGATAAAGATGCAGTCGGCAGAGCGTTTAGGGAATTATATGAATATAATACAATCGCCCTAAAAAGGAAAATGGAGAGAATTAGGGAATATCTAAATCCCATGGATATCCCACAGATTACATCAGATCAATTAATAACCATTCACAAACCAGTAACAAATAAGGAAGTTAGTCAGCTCATTGATAAGCTAAAAAAGAATAAAAACCCCAGACCGGACAGCTACAACAACACTTTCTATAAACTTTTTAAAAACAAACAAACTAGTGTCTAACCAAACAAAGACATTCAATTCCTTCTGCAAAGGGGATAGTATCCCTGAAGAAATGACCCAGGCAAATATAGCTCCAATATTAAAAAGTGGTAAGAATCCCAAAGAAGTAATGAGTATCTTGGCATGTGGCTAGATCCAAACTTATCTTTTGGTCTCCATATTGATAAGCTTGTGTCAAAGCTATATCCTAGGATCGGCTTTCTGTATAGAAACAAATCTAACCTAGATTCCTCGGTAAGGAAACGTATTGTGCAGCAAATGTTGATGCCGATCTTAGATTATGGAGATGTTGTGTATGATTCTGCCCCGCAGACCCATCTCGGTAAACTCGACACTATGTACAATACATTGTGTCGTTTTGCGCTACAGTGTGATTATAACACGCATCACTGTAAAATGTTAAAAGAGTTAAATTGGCTGACGCTTGCCTCCAGGCGTGCTCTCCACCTAGCTTGCTTAGTGCATAACCACTTCTCTGGAACGCTCCCCCCCTACCTGAGCGGCATGCTCGCTCTTACTCCATGCACATCCCACAATCTCAGATCCTGCACCAACCCTTCACTAGCGATTCCCCACTTCAAAAAGGAAGCAGGTAGAGGTGCGTTCTCTTTCAGAGCGCCTCATATGTGGAATAGCCTTCCTGTTTCTGCTAAATCATCATCTACTCTAAGATCCCTGAAAATAAGTATCTCCCAAATCCTCAAAACAGATTGTACCTGTTATTAGTTTACAAACTCTTTTGTATACTGTACATGTTGTTCCTTTTTGTATCAATAATGATTTACCCTGTATGTTCCCCTTCCAACTTGTTTAATATATGTATGTATGTATGTATGTATTTTTGAATCTACTGTTAAACGTGTAACTCTGTGTAACTCCATTCTGGACTGGGTCCCCAGGACATACTTGAAAACGAGAGAAATCTCAATGTATTTTTCCTGGTAAAACACTTTCTAAATAAATAAATAAATAAATAAATAAATTATAGACTGATTTTACTCTTGAATGGGGATCTAAAAATTTTATTCAGCTATTTGGGCCAACAGAATAAAAGTGGTAATCCTCTCAATTATACATCAAGACCAGGTGAGTTTTGTACCATTAGAAGAATTATAGATATACCAGATAAACTATGCAGAATAGGCCTTTTCTCACATTATTATTAGACGGGGAGAAGGCATTTGACAAAATACATGGGGGATATATAAAAGAAGTATTGACCAGTTTTGGACTGAAAGGCTGCAGCCAGGTAGCAAGCATGAAATTATATGAGAACCCATCAGCAAGGGTGGTAAGCTCTAGTTTTAAGTCTGGATGTTTCCGACTGAACAATGGTACAAGAAAGGACTGCCCCCTGTCCCCAATTCTGTATATAATGGCAGCAGAACCACTAGCAATTGCTGTAAGATCAAATGGAAAGATCACAGGGGTGAGATGCCCAAAGGAAAATGTAAAAATCGACATGTATGCAGATGATACAACAGACCCAATCAGCTCAGTGAGATAACTTATGAAAGCGATAGAAGTGTTTTCGGGATGCTGAGGTTATAAAGTTAACATCCAGAAATCCATAATTCTAGACTGCAACGTGGGAGCTATAGACCAAGATTTCCTGCAGAATGAATTTGGTTTCATACGAGCAAAATAATACACCACACACCTAGGAGTCGACATCTGTTCAAACCCCCCAAAAATAATGGAGATACGATACATTTTCTCCCATTACTAAAAGAAACAAATAAATAACTTGGGGATTGAAACCCCTTAGGGCAGGGCTTGACAAATTTGATTTAAATCTAGGAGCCAGCTGAAAACTTTAGGAGCCAGTACCAAATGCTGTGTCACAAAGAAAAATGCTTGGGTCCCAGTCCATAAACATATATAAATGACATACACTTATGGATACACACCATTTTCACACATACTAATGTACACACAAGCTAACACACACACACATACATACACATACCTAAATGCTGACACACACACTAACACATGATTTCACTCTTACTTTCATGCACAAACACATTAATATCCACTTAACCCCTTAGTGACATGACTTTTTTGGCTTGTCCGACGCTTGGTGACATGGGCTGTTTTAACATTTCTGAGGTGTTTGTGTTTTGCTGTAATTTATTTCTGTCTCATTTAGTGTACCCGCACAAACTATATATCGTTTTTATCGTCATAAGAAGGGCTTTCTTTTGATACCATTATTTTGATAATAGCATATAATTTGATGTAAAAAAAAAATAATAAAATATGGCAAAAAAATTGAAAAAATTATTTTTTTATGACTTTTATTTGAAAAATCGTATACTCATGTACAAGAGACAACAAAAAAACACTGCTAAAAAGTTTCTAATATATGTCCTGAGTTCAGAAATAGCCCATGTTTTTATGTTTTTGTGCTTTTTTATTCATGTTACAGGGCCAGAACTATAAGTGGTGCAATGCTATTTTAAAATCCTTTCTTTCAAAATTAGCGATAGTGACATTGTAACACTGATTTCTGTACTAAATCCATGAATGACCCCCAACATGTACATATTTTTGAAAACTAGACAACTCAGGGCATTTAACTTGTGGTATTTTGACACATTTCATGTAGCCATTTTACCACCAATCTATGCCAAAGTTTGCAGCAAAAAATCTTATTTTTAAATTTTTCACATATATTGCAATTTAGGTAAACATTACCTTAAAATGTGAAGGGGTATTTCCAAATAACACCTCAATCTGTGTTCAGCAACATCTCCTGAGTACAGGGATACCACCCATGCATAGGTTTGTTGGTTTGTTTTGGGGCTAAAATGCCACATTTAGGGGGTGCGCATTTTGGTTTTCCAACTTGGAATTCTGACATGCAGAAAACTTGTGCCCATGTCCCATTTGGGACATTTTTGAAGCCAAAAAGTGTATTCTATCCCACAAAACCATATATTTTTGAAAACTAGACACCCTAGGGTATTTCAAATGGTAGTATTTTAACAATTTTCATGCACTAATTCTACCACCAGCCTATGTCAATGTTTTGGATAGTAATTTGTTTTTCACATTCATTGTACATCGGGCATGAATTCACAGATCCTATTATGTGTCAGTGCCAAACAACACCTTAATATGTGTAAAGCAACATCTCCTGAGTACAGGGATACCACCCATGTGTAGGTTAGTTAGATTATTTGGGGGCTAAAAGGCCACGTTTAGGGGGGGGTGCATTTCCAACTTGGAATTTTGACATGTAGTCAGCATGCGCCCATGTTCCATTTGGGACACTTTTGAAGCCTGTCAAAGTATTTTACCCCATTAAACCATATATTTTGGAAAACTAGACATCCTAGGGTATTTAAAATTGTGGTATTTTAACACTTTCCAAGTGCTAATTCTACCACCAACCTATGTCAAAGGGTTGGGATGTCATTTTTTCCCCACACACATTGTAGTTCAGGCAGGAATTTTCAGATTCTGGTATTTGCCACTGCCAACCAACACCTCAATATGTGTTCAGCAACATCTCCTTAGTACAGGGATACCCCCATGCATAGGTTTGTTGGTTTGTATTGGGTCTAAAATTCCACATTTAGGGGGTGCGCAATTCCAACCTAGAATTTTGACATGTAGTCAGCCTGCGCCCATGTTCCATTTGGAACATTTTTGAAGCTGTCCAATGAATTTTACCCCATCAAACCATATATTTTTGGAAAATAGACATCCTAAGGTATTTCAAATGGTGGTATTTTAATACTGTATAGGTACTAATTCTACCACCAGCCTTTGTAAAAGTTTGTGGTAGTACTTTTTTGGGAGTTTTTTTTCCACATGCATTGTACTTCAGGCATGAATTCACAGATTCTGGTATATGTCACTGCCAAACAACAACCCAATATGTGTTCAGCAACATCTCCCGAGTACAGGGATAGCACCCATGCATAGGTTTGTTGGTTTGTTTTTGGCTAGAAGGCAACATTTGTGAGATGCGCATCTCAAAATTCCAACTTGGAATTTTGACATGTAGTCAACCTGCGTCCGTGTCCTTTATGGGATATATCTTTGAAGCCAGCCAATGTAATTTACCCCCACCAAACCATATATTTTTTTATCGGTAGACCCCCATCACTACTTGTGGCAAGGGCTCAGCAGCCACCGATACATCGCTAGATGATGTATCAGAAAGCTGAATAGGGTCAAAATCGAACCCTGAGTCCACGGCCTCAGAATCAGTGCGTAAGCAGTGATCTCGAGCAAAGAAGGGGTTAATAGCTCTTAGAAGAGCCTATCTAGTACTGTAATACATTACAGTACAAAGAAATTAATCCATAAAACAGTGCAGACAGCAAAACATACTGTTGCTGTGCAAGATTACTGCTTACACAGTGATGAATGGCAGGGAAGGGGTTAATACACAGTGAAAGACTTTCATAAAACCTGACAATTTTATAAAATGTTATTTTATATCACTAATACTGATCTGTCTCTTTCCGTCACAAAAATGTAAGTGAGGAGAGGGAGGCAGATCAATATTTGTGAATATTGATCCGATTAATTTTGATCTGACCAGGGCGAATGGTGAGCTTCATTGAGAAATCACCAAACCGCCTTTGCCACTAATTCGCTGTTACTGATCGCTATACGCTCAGGCAACTTAAAAAAAAAATTCTCAAATATTTTTACTTTACATGTAATCCCCTAGCGGGTATGTGTAAAAAACAAAAAAAAACAAAAATATGCAGACAGATAAAAATTGCTTTGGCGTCAATATCATTGCGTAAGCAGTGATCGACGGCAAATAAGGGGTTAATAACTCTTAGAAGAGCCTTTTTAGTACTGTAATAAATTACAGTACAAAAAAAATTAACCCCTAAAAAATGCACAAACAGCAAAAATAAATGCGCTGATGTGCACGATCACTGCTTATGCAAGATCAGTGGCAGGGAAGGGGTTAAACGCAGTGAATTGCTTTATTAATTTTTTTTTTATTGTTTTATTATTTGTGTGTTGTGTGTTTATTGTTTTTTTTTTTAACTTTTACTTACTTTTAGAACTTTGATCTGTCTCTCTCCCTCACTAAAAAAAATGTGAGGAGAGGGAGGCAGATCATAACTGTTCAGATCAATATAGAGTTAATATTGATCTGACCAGTCAGTGGGGATGTTCAGGAGAGCATCCCCACTGCCTGTCAGTGTGCCTGGCAGTCACTGATTGCCTCTGTGAAGAGGCAATCGTGTGACAGCCAGAGAGCACAGGAAGCAGGTACTTCCTGCCTCCTGTGCTCTTGCCCTTAGAAGGGCAGCGCCATCTTGGTCACTCAGTGACCAAGATCGTGAATTTTTTTTTTGTGTTTCTGATTTTTTTTCGGATTTTTTGTGTTTCTGAGCATAGGAAGCGAAAGATTCGCTTCCTATGCTCATTTTTGAAATGCCCGCGTTTTAAAGGCACTGTGCCTTTAAAACCGGCATTTTGATCGCTCTCCGACGGGCATTTTTTTTTAGCATTGTACGATGCTTCCAAACGGAAGCATCGTTACAATGCGGCTTGAGCACTGAAAGCGGAAAAACTCCGCTTTCAGTGCTCGTTTTGACACTGTGTCACTAACGCCTCGTCCGTCCTGTGTCGCCAAGGGGTTAAATGCCAACACACACATACACAGGTCACACACACTCACACTGAGATACACTAACACATGCAGACACAAATACATACACACTAATATCCTGATACACACAAACACATGCAGACACAAATACATACACTAACACATGATTTCACTCCTACATACATGCACAAACACATTCATATCCACTTAAATGCCATATATACACACTCTAATATGCTGATACACACAGTAACATATGCAGACACAAATACATACATGCACACTTACATGCTGTCGCACAGATTCTGGTGCTGAACCCACACATACATGCTAACACACATTCTAATACACACACTATTTACTTACTAGAATTACAGTGAGAAGCTGGAGACAGACCCTGTATCACTTCCCTCCATTTTGAGGCAGCAGTAGGAGTTCCCATCACCTCTCACACGCATCTCCTCACAGCTACTGCCCGGTGAGAAGCAGGAACAGGAAGTTGGGGGGGAGGAGCTAATCGGCAGGCTGCTCTGTGCTGCTTCTCCCACACTCTGCTTCTTATCTGATCGGTAGGTAAGGGATAGCAGAGTGTGGGACCGGGACATTGCAGTTTACACTGCTCCAAGAGTATTCCAGGCGCCAGGAGCCAGAATCTAGTCGCCATGGCGACCTGGTATTTGTCGAGCCCTGCCTTAGGGATCTCCTGGATGGGTCGTATTAATGTACTAAAATCCTACATCCTGTGAAACTAGACATACCTTTTCAAAATGATCCCGCTGAGAGTACCAGAACGTTGGTTAAAAATGGTTCAAAGATTATTTAGCAATTTTGTATGGCATGGGAAAAGACCCAGGCTAAAATTGAGCTGTATAACACAGAAAACTAAAAACTGAGGCTTGGGGTTCCCGCACATTTATCATTTGGATAGTTTACTCTCGCATACAGTGGATCTCAAAATCATTAATAAACAGGAAGGTTGGTACAAGCTAAAATGCTGAGGGACTTATTATAGGTATTGGACATTCTACCACTAACGGTAGTAGCTGACAATATTACAAATTTAAGTCTGATTAAGTGGCAAGAGGGGGTTGGATAAAATCCAGGACTTAATGATCCTGGAAGAGATCAAAAGTTTTGTACACTTAAATACTGAGGCTGGATTATCGAAAACAGAAGTCTTTCAGTATTTAAGAATTAAGGGATATCTTCAAAAATATTTAAAAACACTCAGAGTGTACTGATGTTCTAAGGGATCTGTTACAACAAGAGGAAACAAAAAACTACAGCAGAACTAGTAGACATGATAAAGGAGGTTGGTAAAGAGAAAGTCTTTCCTAGTATTAAAAGCTGGCAGAAGGACTTAAACATTAATATTTAATATTCAGAATGGTTGTACTCCCTGAACAGGGTAAACAAAAATGCCCAACGCGATAGACATGTCCCGGGCCGGCGGGCCCGGCCCTTCGGGAAAAAAAAATAAAAAAAATAAAAATAAAAGAAATTTGGGCCAAAGGGACAGCTACAGGGCTTATTCATGCCTGGGGGCCCAAAGCAGCTGCCCCCTGGGACAACGCTGCCTGTGTGACTCACATGGAGACAGTCATGATCGGGCAGCAGCCGGTAGATGGACCAGTTATATAGTCACAGCTGACGTAAATGATGGCATGTCATATCCAGGGGACTGCGGAGGATGAGCAGCATCCAGGTAAGTACTGGGGAAGGGGGGAGGATTGGCTGTGGAATATTATTGGACAAATTATCAGTGGGCTATTATTGGACAATTTATCATTGGGCTATTAATGCCCATCAACCAGGGTGCCTACTTGGACAAAAGTAAAACAAACTCAATTAAAAATGGAACGGGTTTGAATAGACAATTGAAATAGGAACACAAAGCTAGACCAGATCGGGAGGGGTGGATTCATATAATGATAGAAGATAGAGAAGTTGGAGAAATGTAGATAATGGAATTATGTAGTTTTCCCGCCTCCTTATGGTTTAATGAAATTTCTGACCTCAAACCATGATAAATAGCTAAAATAAGCTATAAATGATAATATAATATTTGTATGTATGTCTGTGGAGTAGAGGCACAGAGTTAAAGTATATGCTTTGGTATGAAAAGGCATGAAAGGGAAGAATTAGAGGAAAGTAGTTGTACCAAAGATATCTTGCCCTCGAAACATGTAATGTTTTCCTTTTGTATTTTTTCATGTAACGCTATATGTACATCTGTCTTTTTATAGAATGTTTATCAAATGAAAATTAATAAAGAATATGGAATATTAAAAAAAAAGTCTACACTTGATGCAGTCTTTCAGTGAAACCTAACTTAATTTTGACTACCATTAAGTACTATATTGTAATATTTAGCAGAAACCTGCATCAGAAACTATATTTAGTATGGCTTTCTGGGACCAATATTCACCATGTGACACTTTAAAATTATGAATTCTCCTACCAACACAAAAACATTGCAGAGTCATTTCTCACTGGCCAAAGCTAGACTAAATAAATCATTATACTGATCTGCCGAACATTTGTTACTTTGCTTGGAAACAAAGATAAAATGCAAATTGTTTGTTTCTTGTAGGAATCCTTTAAGCTAAATCATCATTTGTATTTCTTCAGCAATGTTTTGCAAAATGGTGGAAACTTTAAAAACAAAATAAAGGCAAATATAGTTTTAAAACCACAGCAATCAACTTAAAAAAAGCAATCATCAGAATCATTCCTTTGGTCAGATAAAAAAAAAAAAGTAGAAAAGAAAAGAAGACGTGTTTTTTTTAATGTTTTGACCAGACAACAACAAGCTGCGTTAAGAATCTACCAGCAATCATCTACTTGTAAATTCTGCTTCCACACAACAGAAGGGGGAAAAATGTATTAGAACTGAGTCTTTTCTCCCAATTATCTCCTATTTTTGCTTCTTTTACACTACAATTAGCCACATAGACACCTTACAATACCGCTAGGGCCGGTTATTTGCATGTACATTAAATGTTTCATTTAAACAGATATGTGTTGTCAGATAAAAACTATTTGGCCCATTTAGTCTGTCCATATATCTACCTACTGTAAAATCTGTATATCTTATTTGATCCTAGGCCTTCTGTTATACTGAGGATAGCCTTATGCTTTTGTGATGCATGTCTATACTCATTGTACATGATATATGTATAGATAACACACAAACACCTTTTTGTTCCTTTAATTGAATTTAAATCATTAGGCCCCAGGAGGCAACTTGTATAACCTCCTCAGCAACAGTTTATATTTTGCTCTAACCTTTCCCTCTCCCTACAAGGAATCCATAAACCGTTTGAATATGTGCAGGTCCTGTCTGAACTTTTGATCTATTAGGTTCAGTGGTTGCTTAGCATAACATTGGAGTAAACAGTTGGCCAATCTTTGATTCATGAGAAGACTATTCACAAAATATTTTTTCCAAGCAATAGGAAGCCTTATTATATAATCCCATTTGTTCAGAGGCAAACCTATGTCTAAAATGTGTCTGTCCCAATAACATCATATATGGTTTATATTGAAAAATTAAAAAAAACAGATAGTTGTATGCACATTACTCTCTTTGAATGATTGTACGTACTCTGTACCCTGGATGTCGACTCACACTTTCAAGGACATAAAAGGCTTTAAAAACTTTAAAAATCATGCTTCCTTAGAAGCAAGGGTTAAAAAAAAAAAATTAAAAAAATTGTGTCCCCCTTCTTCAAAGTAAATCCTGTGAAGTAGGTTTGTTCTGAGCACTGCCCCAGAGCTAAGACGGAGCCTATCAGAATGCGAGCACAGCCAATGAGAGCAGGGGCTCGCACTTCTCGTCTGATCGAGGTCTGTATGGAGCAGAGGGGACCTAAAAACTCTTGTTTTTACATGGAATCAGCAGAGGGGACCTAAATATGGAGACCATTGCTGATCAGACTCAGCAGCCTGCTTTCCAGGGAAGCAAGGCAGATACCGGTCAAAAAGGATCTTTTTTTTGCAACTCCAAGGTTTATAATGTACAATAATGGTAAAAAGGTGCATGGAGCTAAACTTAAACTTACATTTCTTGGAATGGCTTACCATGCCAGTCACTGTTTAAATTGAAAAGAATATTGTACAAAAGAAAAGAATGCCCACGTGTCATGTTATGGCAAGTTTACCATCAATGTGGTTTTAATGCATTGGAAATCAAAGATATTTCAAAAATATGCATGCAACTGGGTTTTAATGGGTTTTATTCACATTCCATTTTTAGCAGGCAAATGTGTTCTTCAGTTTTAACAAATCATTCCCACTTAACAGTCTATTGTCAAACTCCTCCTCTCCAACTTGTAACTCACAAAGGGGCTAGACTTCTGGTAAACAAAACAAAACAAAAAAAAAAGAAATACATGGGAGGATCAGAGTAGTATCTGGACACAAATCAGAACCATTTTGTATTTTACAACACAAGCACTGAACTAGAAGAAAATCCAAAAACATTTTCAGGAATAATGATCTTAGGAACTTTAAATCCAATGTAGATCTGACCCAAGATTCTAAACAACATGTCAGCTCCTTGATAGAGATAGGGTTGAATAAGGTACTTTTACTTATATTCTTTCTAAAATGTCATTCAATTAAACATGTTTTCCCCATATAGTTGTCCTTTAACCACAAACGTCACTAACAGCTCCCTTTTTGGTTGTTGAATTCTTAAAAGGAGACAGAGAGCAGTCGTCATTCAGCACAAGAACAAATGCAGGATCTGATGAATAAAGGTAGCAATTCCTCCCATTCTTAATCATATGTCAGTCACATATTGATCAAAACATGTAATGACCAGCCAGACATGCCAATACTAACATTCATAGCCCCTATGTTCTGGTTCATTGACTTTACAGCACAAGGAAACACCATTTAAAACTATATTCTGCATTTTATTGTACCCAAAATGCACAAACTTTACATTTGTCTACAATGAGACTCATTTGTCATTAATCTTCTCAGTTACCCAATTTAACCAAATAGTCTTGCAGTGAAGAAAACTAGTTCAGACAGTATTACCCTACTTATTTTTGTGTCATCCGTAAACAATGAGATATTGCTACCTGTGCCCTCAGGGAGACCATTAATAAAGAAATTAAAAAGAAGAGGTTCCAGGACCTCTGAGGTACTCCACTTATCCCATCTGTCCAGTTTAAGAACTTCCCATTTACCACCACTCTTTGCATTCTATCTTTCAACCGATTGGCAATCCACACACAAACGTTTGGTCAATTTCTGTCAATTTGTACAGTAACCTTTTGTGTGGAACCGTTTCAAATGCCTTAGCAAAGTCTAAATATATCACAAATTTAATTGCAAACGCTGTCTGAATTATCCTTTTGGCGTCTTTTCAAACTATGAAAATGTTGGACATAGTGGAGGTGCATGATTTATATTAATCAATACAAAACAATAAATATTTGTAATTTTTCTCTAACTTTGAAATGATTGATTAGGAGGTTGGAGATTACAAGCATGTTTGACAAGTGAATTGAGATGCATAGTGATTAATAAATTGATATTTGAGTATACCCCTTTAATAATAGTGCCATTTTAAAATGATTGATTAAACTATTCTGAATGTGATTTTTGTATTGTTACTTAGTTATTTTTATCTTACATTTTTTTCTGAACATGTGCCAATGAGGATGGAAGAGAAGCCCAGTTAATAATTATTTGTAAGACAAGGCGCACAATATATGCATATTAAAATCTTTAATGGAGCGGATTACTTACCTACTTTCATGAATTATAGAGTTTTGTTATATGCATGTTTTGGTGAGCCGTTTGGAATTAAGGGCCATTTTTTGTTTTGCTTTGACTCCATGCATTCAAATCATTCATGTAGATTTAATGAAGGAAATATTTGTACTTTATAAGAGGAAATTAAGCTCACAACAGTACTTCAATTCTTATAAATCTGCCCAGCGATTAATCGATTATAAGACAAGGTTTTTTTCAGAAAAAAAATTCTGAAAACTTCTTATAATCTGACCTCAAATTGAAGTCAGACTATAAGACTGGGATCCAGGTCCCCAGCAGAGCTGCAGGGGACCTGGATTCCACTCTCTAACAGCAGGGGACTCCCCCTGCTACCGCCCGGCACGACCGCCGGGACTTCTATGATGAAGCCGGGTACTTCCGGCTTCGTCATAGAAGTGCCAGGCGGCAGCAGGGGCGGTCTGCGCTCATCGCGCAGACATCCTCCGCTGCCCCGCTAGCCACCAAGGAGAATCGGGCAGCCGGGGGATATCTGCACGATAGTGCAGACATCCTCCATGCTGCCCGACACTTCCGTCTATTATGACGGACCGGCTGTCTGTCATAATAGACGAAGGTGTCGGGCAACATGTAGGATGTCTGCACGTATCGTGCAGACATCCCCCGGCTGCTCCCACTTGCCACCAGGGAAAGAGAACAAAGGGAGGGGGTGGACAGAGGGAGGGGGGACCAGAGCAACAAGGGGAGGGAGGGGGGACCAGAGCAACAAGGGCAGGGAGGGGGGGGCAGAGAGAGAGACAAGGGGAGGGAAGACACAGAGACAAGGGGAGGGAAGGGGGGGGAAGACACAGAGACAAGGGGAGGGAAGGGGGGGGGAAGACACAGAGACAAGGGGAGGGAAGGGGGGAAGAGAGACAAGGGGAGGGAGGGGGGGGAAGAGAGACAAGGGGAGGGAGGGGGGGGAAGAGAGACAAGGGGAGGGAGGGAGGGAAGAGAGACAAGAGGAGGGAGGGGGGCACAGGGAAGGGAGAGACAAGAGGAGCGGGGGAGGGGTCAAAGGGAGGGGGAGAGAGAGAGAGAGAGAGAGAGAGAGACAACACTAAGGGGGGGGGAAGAGAGACAAAGTTGGGGGCAAGGGAAAAAGAGAGGCAGCATTGGCACATAAAAGGAAATAAAAACAAGAAATGCATTTTTTTTTTATTAAAAAAGCAATTATGTTAATATATACAAGTTGAACTTTTTTCCTATAGGGTAGTCTTATTTTCAGGCTTTAATTTTTTTTCCTAAAGGAATATCCAAAGTTTGGGGGGTCGTCTTATAATCGAGCAAATACAGTAATATTATTTTACATTTTTTGTATCAGGGTTGATTTGATTGCATGGCATCATTAACACATGGGGAGGGGTTTTGTGCAACATAGTACCTATGATTAAACGCTACTTGTGAGAGTGAAACATTTAAGCTGTATTATTGAAGGGTGATTTATTTATTTGATCCATTGCCAAAAGGCAAATAAAATATCGCTGGATTATTTCCTGCCTATTATTATTATAGTTGGAAGGTTGGCTAATTTTTTTCAAACTAGCACACATTTATGTAGTCTATCTGTATGGATACACGCATATATAAACATAGCACCGGACAAACATGGGGCTCAAACGCTATTGGCTCCTAACATTTTTAAGAAACATAGAACTCTAAAGTAGTACCATTTCTCTGGCTTCTAAAATTACTAGGCTATTTCAGGAATAAGTCTGTCAGCTCCTATAACCTATAATATCTGTTAAGCCCTCTATATACACACATATAAGAATGGAGGTAGACTAGCATCTTCGCAAAACCCACTGTTGGTGTTTAGATGAACACACAAGTCTTAAAGCTTCCCGCCAATTTCATTTTTTCTGCTAATTTCCCCCCAAAAATCAGTATGTCTTGCTGGACAAGCAAAGCACTAAAAAAAAAAAAAAAAGATCGCCATCATCATCATTTATTTTTAATCATCATTTTATTGTCTCTAGCATATATGCCAAAACCTTGAAATCAGCAACAGACCTAAAAGTAAATGAACTTGCCATGGCACCACCATGAAGAAAAAAAAAATATTTTTTTTTTTCTTTTAATATGTAAGCAAAATGGGTTTTCCATTTCAAATACGGTAACTTTTAGATTTTTCTAAAATGGCAGAATTGTGAAGGAAGACAAACTCCCAGGACACATGAAAAATAAAAGGTGTTGCAGGTTGCTAGAAAACAAAGTGAATTCTTAGCACATTAATATATGTAAGCATGCTCAAATTTCTGAAAATGATGTGAGAATTACTGGAGGTATAGTGGAGTGATTCAGAAACGTGTCCTATAAGCTCTTCTTAGCTATGTGATGCTTGATACTTTAGTCAAGCTTCCAGGTTCAGTTGGCACACACTGAGAGGCAGGAATTGTGCCAAGCAGTTTCAGCATTCAGTTTCCAAACCACAATGTAGAGTTAACAAGAGGTTGGGATGCGGCCTATCAAACCCTGATGATTCCAAGAATTAGCTGTCCATACACAAAAGGGGCAGTTCAACACTTACTAGGATTATATTATTTTTCATTTAAGTGTTCTTTGATAATACTTATGCCTTGAGCAAACAATTTTTTCAGTGCACAAGAGTTTTGTGTGGAGAGAAAATGACAATGTATAGAAATTATATCTATTGTACCTGTACATACAGCTTTGGTGAACAGCACTCCTTAACAGGAACATAATCATCAAAATAATTCAAATAAATAAAACAAATTTCAAAAAATACGATCTACAACAGGCTTTTTCTCAAGCTTCATTTGTTTTTGTCATTGAGGGGTGCCACTAAAACCAAAGAAAGGTTTTGGCATAGTATCACTGGGTCATCTCGGGTTCTCAGGGTAGCAGGTCATTAGTTGACACTCAGATTTTTCAGGCCTAACCTGCCCTGTAAACAAAATGTCCACCCCATTTGTGCTACTTTGAGCAAAGAGTGACAAGTACAGTGTTTTATTTGTATTCTTCCATTAACTTTTTTTTATACAAACCATCTACACTTAATGAAATCTTCCAATTACACATAACTTCATTTTTGTTACAGTTGCCTCTTAATGACAATCTGCCTCAAGAAAAAGCCAAACCGATAGGCTGAAGGTAATGGGATTTACTCCCATATGCCCTAAAAAAAAGTCCATGATCTGAAATCCCTACCTCTGTATGTAGGAGTTTTGTAATGAGGAACTGCTGCACCACAGTTGTGCAAAACTCAAACTTAGCTTCAAACTGATCCACTCAATAACAAAAATAAATTACCCATGGTGAACTGACAAATGAACTGCAAAATTCAAGAATTAAGAGCAGAGCTGAAATGATAGGCAAGTTGGAATTTATTCAACTCTGCTATTAATGCCAGATTTTTGTAGTTCACCATAGTTGACATTTTGTTAGGGTAATTCATTTTTAATGTGTCATAATATAGATTATTATGGTCTTAAGCTAAAGTAAATTCTCTTGCAGGCTTATTTACATTGCAGTGGGATATCTTTAAAAGCTGTAATGCCTAAAACCTAATAAAAAAGGGGCAAAACTTTTTTTTTAAATCCATGCCTCCTTAGAAAAAGTAAGGGTTTAGGACTTTTTTTAAAAATCTTAAATAACTTAGGTGAACTTATTTATTTTGCGGGGGGGGGGGGGGGGGCACTTACTATATTTAATTCATAGTCTCCAGCCCCTGCAAGGAACTCTATGAATGTTACATCCAAATTGCCTTTCTGACAATTGTGTGAGTGAATTTGCACTTTACAAGCCAACATGCAAATGCTTTTTCGAAACAAGATTTACATGTAAAGTTTGGTTAATCTGAGTATTTACATGTTTAATTGAAATTAGTCTTGCAAAGCTGGGGAAACACTCCTGTTTATTTGAACTAAACCTACTTTGCTTTACAAAAATACTTTGAGCGTAAAAAGGGAAATTAAAAGCCATGCTAAGTAACATGTCACGCTGACCTAACTTGGATGTGAGTTAACGATGCTTTACTGTTTTTTGTTTACATAGACATATTTACGTAAACAAAATTTTAAATATTTGTAGCAAAAATAATTGATATTAAAAAACTGAAGTAAAATAAATTATTCACTTTAAACAGCTTGTCCTTGGCGATAAAGGTAAAAAGCCACCCCACCATATAACAAATTAAATTAATGGAGCCAGAGGAAAAGGAGTCCTTCTGGGCATGTGGACACTTTTTCTACATCCTTTTCCAGGACTATGGATGTCAGACATTAATGCAATAGTCATTTGTGATGAAGGACTAAAACCTGCAAAATTCACTTTGAGCGCTAGGTCATTACACACATATGTTGAGGTTAGCCAAAGATTGTTCCAGAGAAATGTTATATAGATGTTTTACTTGCTATAGGATAAGGCAGAAACTATTTTAGGATGAAACAGGGCATTTTTCCCTGACGTCTGCTTGGAGCTCTTCCGGGGCATAAGATTGGAGTGATAACCAATCACAGCGATCATATGCCACCCATGAAAAAGTCGATTGGATAAACATGTCATAGGCACATGAAGAGGTTAATGAATGAAAAAAGAAAAAAGGCCTAAACATAAGTCGACTAAAGAAAAAAAAGAAAAACTGTTGGTAAAAATAGTTTAAAACTTTCATAATTAATAAAACTGTTATGGAAAAGGTCTTCGGCGCACATTTCAGTTGGAAACTGACTGAATAACCAACATGAATCAAAACACATGAAGAAATCCACTATTACGTAGCAGAAGCCAATTTCCCTGAGGTAAATATACCTCAGAACGTAGGATGACAACATCCGTCTTATTTAATCACTATTCTTTACCGGTCAATAATCCTCAAATGTCAACTTTAAACTAATTTTATTTTTCTTGTCCAAGAAAAAAAAAAAACGAACAGCATGGAATTACTACTACATGCAGATGTTTAAACTGCTCTCCCACGCTTTTTTTAAATATAATTACTGCTCCAGGTGCAAGGTCTTGGGAAGAAGACGAAACCTCACAGGCTTAATCAGCTCATCATATCTGGGACACACACACATATACATATATATATATATATATATTTTTTTTTTTTTTTAATTTGTTCACTTAGGATAACAACTGGTTAAGTAGAGTTGGAATTTTTTTACTAGGGCTGCACATACAGACTCCTTCCATTCCAAAGGGCTTATTACATAAATATATCCCAAACCCATACACAAATGTACACCCTGCCCCACAAAAAAAAAAAAACACACACACAACTTTTTCTGGGAAATCATTGAAAAAGTGGTAGCAACTGAACTTAAAAGGTCATCTCACATACTAGAACAGGGGTCCTCAAACTACGGCCCGTGGGCCACATGCAGAAAATATTCCTGGGCATCTGACTGGCACACAATTCCTGGGCATCTGACTGGCACACAATTCCTGGGCACCTGACTGGCACACTATTCCTGGGCACCTGACTGGCACACTATTCCTGGGCACCTGACTGGCACACTATTCCTGGGCATCTGACTGGCATAATATTCCTGGGCATCTGACTGGCAAAATATTCCTGGGCATCTGACTGGCAAAATATTCCTGGGCATCTGACTGGCAAGATATTCCTGGGCATCTGACTGGCACACTATTCCCATTGAAATAGTGGTAAGTTTGTTGATTTAACTTTACTTCATTCTAAATATTGTATTTGTTCACGTTTTGTTTCTTCACTTCAAAATAAGATATATGCAGTGTGCATAGGAATTTGTTCATAGTTTTTGTTTTTAACTAGAGTCCAGCCCTCCAACGGTCTGAGGGACCGTGAACTGGCCCCGTTTAAAAAGTTTGAGGACCCCTGTACTAGAACATCTTCGATACCTTCCAGTCAGGTAACAGAAGTAGTCAATAGACTAAAATAGATCTACTTTGGATCCTAAATAATCTTCCAGTCGAGATAATAGCTATTACTCCATCCTATAATTCTTGGATCTCTCAGCTGCATTTGAAAGCATGCATTATGAGATTTAATATAGAAACATAGAATGTGTCGGCAGATAAGAACCATTCGGTCCATCTAGTCTGCCCAGTTTTTCTAAATACTTTTATTAGTCCCCAGTTCCCGGTCTTATAGCGAGGATAGCCTTGTGTCTATCCCACGCATGCTTAAAATCCTTGACTGTGTTTACCTCTACCACTTTTGCTGGAATACTATTCCATACATCCACTACCCCCTCAGTAAAGTAATACTTCCTGATATTATTACTTTTAAATTGTTGCCCCTCTAATTTAAGACTATGTCCTCTAGTTGTGGTAGTTTTTCTTCTTTTAAATATACTCTCTTCCTTTACTGTGTTGATTCCCTTTATGTATTTAAATGTTCCTATCATATCCCCCTGTTACGTCTTTCCTCCAAGCTATACATGTTAAGATGCTTTAACCTTTCCTGGTAAGTTTTATCCTTCAACCCATGAACCAGTTTAGTTGCCCTTCTCTGAACTCTCTCCAAAGTATCAATATCCTTCTGGAGATACGGTCTCCAGTACTGCGTACAATACTCCAAGTGAGGTCTCACCAGTGCTCTGTACAGTGGCATGAGCACTTCCCTCTTCCTACTGCTTATACCTCTCCCTATGCAACCAAGCATTCTGCTAGCATTTCCTGCTGCTCTATTGCATTGCCTACCTACCTTCAAGTCCTCTGAAATTATTACTCCTAAATCCCTTTCCTCAGATGTTGAGGTTAGGACTGTACCAAATAGTCTATATTCTGCTTTTGGGTTTTTACGCCCAAGGTGCATAATCTTGCACTTGTCCACATTAAATGTTTAATAGAACTGGTACAACACTTTATAGACTGGATGGCATAGTTCAAAAATACAAAAAAATCAACAAATATCTCTAATAGTTTCCATAATATTTGCAATATACTTACTATTGCTTGGAGAAATTATCTCACAACAAACAACTATATCATGCTGCTGAAAGGCAAATGAAAACAGATTCTCATTTGAAATCACTCACCCTGAGGAGTAAACTACCATGCTACATGGACCTCCATCTTGTCTGCAGTGTGTGTTCTATGCATGCTTCCTTGTGCCGGAGCACTCTTCTTTAACTCATGAATATAGTGCAAACAAATGTGAGCAAGAGGTTGTCATTAATATAATGTTGCACCAGGCAAGTAGTAAAAAAAATAAGTGAGGCTTCATAACTGAAAGAGACAACTAGGTGCAATCAGAGAGTTCATCCAATGGCCTGTCCAGAGATATCATTGCTATGCAGATGATTACTTCATCTCTCTTTTGCCCCTGAATCTAGTTCAATATAAGTCAGTTCTGAGAAGAAAAACAGCTCCGTTAGTGAGATGACATCAGTAACCAAGTCAATAATAGTAAATGGTCACCCAGTATGGCAAAATAGACTCTCTTGGGTAATAAACTCAATGGACATACAAAATAGTGGATTTCTGCTGTAATGAAACCTACCTTTTCTGTAGCATTTAGGAGCCAGACAGAGCAGTTCAGGAGCCAGCTTGGAAATTTTTAAGATGCAGAGAATGGATTAAATATTGAAATAAAGTAAGGAGCCAGCTGTAGGGATTTTATGAACCATGGCTTGGTTTCTCCAGGTATTTGGCAAGCCCTGCAGTAAGCATACAACATTTAACTTCACCAGCAGATATGGCCAACTTCCCCTCACTTGACAATCATCCAAAAATGTAGTGAGGGACACTCCTAATTGCATTTACTTTCATGTATAAAGCCACAAAAAGAAACATGGGACAAGTGGCCATTTGCCTCATTGAAAGAATTAATTTCAGTTTAGTGGCTCTTACAATAGGAAGTTGGATTTTATATATTTGTTGTCAAAGGTTCCCTTTAATGCAGAACTAAGGGACCAACTTCAGAATCTTATTTTTCTCAGTAATAGATAAGAAATACAAATGAAAAGATGTGAAAATGATTTGAGGGTACAGAGCATTCTTCTGTAACCTCTGTTGTAAAAATATGTTTTTAACATGAGAAGAACAAAAGGCAGAATGTTCTGTGTTCTAGTCTTTTGTCAGACGCTGCTGACAAAGGAATAACTAATAATTGTGCCACTCTTAGCAGTTCACTCTGTATCCTAACCATATATCTAGAGCCATGAATAGGGTTTGCCAAATATCTGTGGACTTTAGAAGCCAGTCAGACCAATTCATGGGTCAGCCCAGCTATTTTTGGAAGTCAGAGAAATGGTTCTTCTATAAAGTGCTATGTAAGTCAATCTGAAAAGTTAGATGCCAGCAGTAGTGGATTTAGGAGCCACAGTTCCCTGGCTACTGGGATTTGCCGAGCCCTGCTCTAATCTAACCATTTTTTTTTACTGAAGTGTCAACCATCCTTTCAGTAGAGGACGTAATGCTTGTGTTGACTGTGTGTGTGTGTTGCATACAGATTCTCTGGAGTGATTGTAAACCTGAATTAAAAGATCTTATAATGCTTTTTCTGGCACGGTGTATATGTCTTAGTGAGTTAATATTTGCTTCTCAGATCACACACTATCAGGCATTAGCAATGACGTTATGTTTATTGCTCCTTTGGACTACTTGCTACAACTTGGAAGCAGGATTACTCACATCAGAACATTAGATGAACAATGAATGAAACAAACTGATCTAGGAGAAGATCAACATATAAAAAAACACAAATGGTGCAAAGTAGGCTCTATTATAAAGACATGTTCATACAGTGACCATTCTCCTATGAATATACTTTTTTTTTTTTAAATCTCTTTAGTTAAGCTTGATACTATTAGAGAAATAAATCGAATACTCTGCACTAGAAGAGTTAAATGATAAACAATTAAATGTCAGAGTTAACCCTGATGTTTTGACCCATAACTCCTGGGTCTTAATCGTAGGCAATACACCCAAAAAAATACAAAGAAGAAAAACAGTCCATTTGTATTCATTGGGTGTATTGCCTTTGATTAAGATGTAGCAGTTATGAGTTGAAACATCAGGCTTAACATTAAGTTATATTAAACTTTTTATATGATGCACCCCTTCTATTGCAGAGTATTCAACTTATTCCTATGGATTTCTCCAGCAGATTTTCCAATGCCCATCCAGCATTAGAAAATGCCAACATTTGTTACTTTTTTCTAAGTGTGCCAACATCTGTTACTTTTTTCTAAGTGTGCCAACATCTGTTACTTTTTTGCTTGATACTATTAAATGCATCTTCAGAATACATTTCCTCAATGAAAAGGCCACATAAATACGTTGTACTAACTGTTTAGACATGAAGCAATTAAAGCTTTCTGAAGGCCACAAATCTCAAGGCCCAAGTATTTTTTTTTAAATCACTGCCTAATACAAAACAATTCTCAATATTAGGGATCGACCGATTATCGGATTAACCGATATTATCGGCCGATATTCACAGTTTCCTAAATTATCGGTATCGGCATCTAACTTTACCGATAATGCCGATTATATTTGAATGAAGCCGTTTTCGCGATCAACGATCGCGAAAACCGCTTTAACAGTGCTGGTCTATTGCCTCGACATCGAGGCAATAGCCAGCACTGAAATTTCTATTTTGGGACCCCCACGATCGCCCCACGGAGCGATCGTGGGGAGCCATATTGACGGAGCATGCTGCTCCGTCAATATGGCTAAGTCCTCTGCCGGTCTGAGCTTCGGAAGTGAAAGTAACTTCACTTCCGTCGCTCTGAATATGCTACTTGACTACCCCTAGTGGTAGTTTAGTAGCATTGCAATGGAAAATAATTAAAATACATATTTAATTAAATAAAAAATAGGTTATTTAGCTATATTAGCCTATAGGGTTAAAATTAAATATTTTTTAGCATAAGGGATAGGGTTAAAATTAAATTAAAGTTAAAAAATATTAAGGGATATAATAAGGATTAGAGTTGGGGTTAAATTTAGTGTTAGGGTTAAATTTTGGGTTCGGGTTGGGGTCAAAAGATCAATATAGGAAAAAACCAAAAAACACTATTTTTGGTTTTTGCCCCATAACTCGCAAAAAAATACCGAAAAATATGGAAACATGCATATTTTTGAACTCGGGACAACATTTAGAAACTATTTAGCCGGGGTCTTTTTTAATGATTTTATTTGTGTAAATTATATTTTAGGTCAAAGTTAGAAAAAGTGGGTTTTTTTAAATTTTTCATCATATTTTATGATTTTTTTGTAGTAAATTATAAGATATGATGAACATAATGGTATCTAATGAAAGCCCTTCTTATGACGATAAAAACAACATATAATTTGTGTGGGTACTGTATGTGAGAAAGCAAAAAATTACAGCTAAACACAAACACCCTAGAAATGTCAAAACAGCCATTGTCACCAAGGGAAAGTCAAGGTGAAAATGTCTTGTCACTAAGGGGTTAATTAAACTGTTTTGATGCCTTGCTTATATTTACTGTAGTGTCCCTTTGATATAATTGCCTATGTCATTGCTGCTCATTTTACTAAGATTTAATCTAAGTATGGACTATGTGCAATTGAACATTGTTGTTCTTGTTACCTTTTGACTGATATTTATTTAAAAAAAAAAAAAAAAAAGTGGTCCAATTTGTTGTATTTGACCATATCACCATTGTTTTTCTGCATTATTTATTTTTATTTAGCAATGAAAAAGATTTACAAAAAAAAGCTAAACGTTAACAATAAACATGTTCATTTAACAGCAGATTTGTGTAGAAATTGTTTTTTTTCCCAAAAAATTAAAATGCACAAAATATCGGTATAAGTTATCGGCTATCGGCCTGAAAGTTCACAGGTTATCGGTATCGGTATCGGCTCTAAAAAATCAATATCGGTCGATCCCTACTCAATATGCACTCTACAAAATGTAAGTATTAAAGGGACTCATTCACCTAAATATTGTTTATAGTATAACAAATATCCATATACTGTAAGACTGGGCATTGCTCTCAATTTTAGTAATAAAAAAATAAAAAATAAAAGTGTTTTAAAATATGTCCTATTTATGAAGTTATCCTGTGAAAATTAATTATGCAATGGAGACCTGACATTTGCATGAGTGATGTCCTAAACAGGAGTTACAAAAGAATAATAGAATATAAAAAAGTTTTTTTTTTTTTTAAATGCCATCAAATATAATGTGTAAATGTTTTTAACATCCACATTCCCCAAAAGTGAAAAATATTTAAACAACATTTCTTTGCATGGCTGAGAAAATTCCTTGGACTGCCAAGCAAAGACAGCAACCAAACAATAGCCTGCAGCTATTGCCCAGCATCCCTATTAAAAACCTCTGTCAAAAGTGGCTATTTGTAATCAAAAACTATTAAGTATAGAGCAACATGACAATGTATATTTCACTTCCAGGACTCGTTTTGATTCTCTCTCAAACACAATGACTGTTCTCATCACCATTCTACAACTGTACAGACAGACGTTCAAAGAACTCAACATTCTCCTTTTGTCAAGTTACCAATCCTCTATTAATGCTGACCATCATTGCCTACCATTTTTCCTTTTGACTTAGTATTTCTAGTGGCATGTCAATGGTGTCCCACATAATCCTAGTGCCTGCAGTATCCCAAAGGCAACTATACATAAAGAGACCATATCACCTAAACATCGCTTATACTACAGGGCTCGACAAACCCCAGGTCGCCATGGCGACCAGGAAATTAGACCTGGCGCCTGGGTGCAGTCAGCCTCATGGTCCCCTCGCCGCTGCCATCCAATTTTTTTATTTTTGCGGAGCGTGAGGGGGTAAAATCTGTGCCATCCGCACAGACTGAAAGCTCCGCCCCCTCGCGCAACGCGTGTCTGAGTGCCGGGTGTCGTCACGTAACATCCTGGCACTCAGCAGGCAGATCGGCTGCAACACGAATGTCCCCGTCCCCTGCAGTGAGGTAAAGCAGCAGGGAGGGGGGACACGTTAAGAAGAAAAGAAAAGACTGTGTGAGGTGGGTGTGTGTTTGGATATATGGGTATATGTAAAGTAGGTGTGTGAGAGGTGTTTGGATATATGGGTATATGTAAAGTAGGTGTGTGTGAGGTGTTTGGATATATGGGTATATGTAAAGTAGGTGTGTGTGAGGTGTTTGGATATATGGGTATATGTAAAGTAGGTGTGTGTGAGGTGTTTGGATATATGGGTATATGTAAAGTAGGTGTGTGTGAGGTGTTTGGATATATGGGTATATGTAAAGTAGGTGTGTGTGAGGTGTTTGGATATATGGGTATATGTAAAGTAGGTGTGTGTGAGGTGTTTGGATATATGGGTATATGTAAAGTAGGTGTGTGTGAGGTGTTTGGATATATGGGTATATGTAAAGTAGGTGTGTGTGAGGTGTTTGGATATATGGGTATATGTAAAGTAGGTGTGTGTGAGGTGTTTGTATATATGTGTATATGTAAAGTAGGTGTGTGTGAGGTGTTTGTATATATGTGTATATGTAAAGTAGGTGTGTGTGAGGTGTTTGGATATATGTGTATATGTAAAGTAGGCATTTGTGTTTATGAATTGCGTGTATGCTTGCGTGATTGTCTGGCTCCTACATTTAATTAAATTTGTCAAGCCCTGTTATACTATGAATATAGAAAATAAAATATCATTGAAAATGATCTATACATTGTGTTAGAATCGCAAGCAAATGTCTAAATTAGGAGAAAAATGTGTTTTAGATGTTTCTGTGGAGTATCTTGTTTATGACATCACCTGTGGCTTAATATGAACTGGGAAATGTGTAATCAACCCATATTTCTCCTAATTTAGGCATTTGCTCGCAATTCTGCTAACACAATGTATAGATCATTTTCAAATAATTTTGTATTCTCTCCATACAGAATAACAATGTTACGACCTTCCTTATATGTTTCATGTTGTTATGGGTTATGCTGGTCGGATAGGTAACTTAGTGATAAATAATACAGTTTCACTTGTATCCCTCTTTGAAACGACCACCACGTCACATGGTCAGGTTATACTGTGGTTTCCTGTGCATTAATCTCCATCACAGATATTTTTTTTTTAAACTACTTTAAAATCCCACATATTTGGCAAACTATATGAAATGTAAAGTATGTGGCCCTTGCAATCCTAACACTCCCAGCACCCAAATCTTTACCTCACTCAAAGCACTGGAGAGCATGACAAAAGGCTTGACATATATTTAATGATTGAATCTGCCTCAAAAGCAAAAATGTAATGCATCTACATCCCACATTGCAATATTTCTGAAAATGTGTGGTCACAGTCCAACTAATCCTCTTTTGATGCTGAACGTCACTGCCACTCATTGACTGCCTACCAGATTTACACAAATGTATTTTCTCTGTATTACTACATCATCCAACAATACATTTTCTTCACAACAGTGGTAGCTATAATCCAAAAGATGTAGATTTTTACTAATGTGGCCTTATTTAAGTTGGAGGTTTGATGGATATACCAATAAAGACAAAATGCAATTGCAAACATCCCTCCCAATTATGCCACTTGATCCACAAGCAATGACTGACTGTTTTCAGCGAGTATTCGTTTAGAAGGCAAAATTCAGACAAACACCAATAGCACTGTACAAAAAGGCAGTCATCAACACAGCTCTGTGAAGTCAAGAATGACAAAGGCTTACCTGGAAATCATTTGGGCTGCTGCTGATCTGGTTTACATTTGGCAAAGAGCCACCATAATACTGAGCTCTGGACTGTGCGAGTCGTAACTGTTGTAGTTTCTGAAACTGAACCTAGAAGACAAAGAATTGACAGTGTAAAAAATAGATGCAGAGCAATTAAAAAGATCTAAACCATTAAGCACAGTTACTCAGTTATATAGCAATTTCCATGTATGTAGTTGCCACTTTCCCCATATGAACTTGACCTTTGTGACATAGATAATAGTCCAATAAACACTATATTGACCATTACACTTTTATGACATTGCATTTGAAATACATGGCTTTTAGTTTGTAGTTGTTACCCCTTTGCAGCGATAATAGCTTCCAATCTTCTGGGAAGGCTTCCCACAAGATTGTGAAGTGTTTCTGTGGGAATATTTTTTTGCCATTTATCCAGTAAAGCAAATGGAAGGTCAGGCACTGATGTTGAACAAGAAGGTCTAGCTCGCAATCTCCGTTCCAATTCATCCAAAGGTGATTGATTGGGACTGAGGTGTGTGGGCCAGTCAAGTTCTTCCACCTAACTCATCCAGTTCATCCAATTTCTTTATGGATCTTGCTTTGCGTGCTGGCGCACAGTCAAGCTGGAATAGAAAAGGGCCTTCTCCAAACTGTTCCCACAAAGTTTGAAGCATAGCATTGTCCATATGTCTTGTTATACTGAAGCATTAAGATTTCTCTTCACTGGAAGTAAGAGGCCTAGCCAAGCCCCTG
The DNA here is from genome assembly GCA_036172795.1 of Pelodytes ibericus. NCBI lineage: Eukaryota > Metazoa > Chordata > Amphibia > Anura > Pelodytidae > Pelodytes > Pelodytes ibericus. The sequence goes on from CM069858.1 coordinate 169,249,507, forward strand.
AAAATTAGCGCCATACCATTATCCCTAATCCACCAAACTTTACAATTGGCACAATACAGACAGACAGGTATTCTATTCTGGCATCTGCCAAACCCAGACTCGCCCATCAGACTGCCAGTGGTGGCGTGGTTTACACCACTTGATCTGTCGCCCCAATCTGTGACTTCCACTCCGTGACAGAGTTGCTGCTGTTCCTAAACACTTCCACTTTCCAAAAATACCATTTAAAGATGACCATGGAATCTCTATCAGGGATGAACACAGAGCAAAGAGCGCTCAATTAGGTACATTGTTTGTATTTTCATTAAATAATGTCTATTTGAAATGAATGCCTACACTTGATGCAAGCTTTCAATTAAAACAGGGCTTAAATTATGTTGTCCTTTAAGAATAAAAATCTGAACAACAAAATTACATTAGTTTCTGTATAATTGTATGTGATACATTTCCTATATTGTTATAGTTGAAATTGTATTTAGATATCCATAAAAGGGAGTATCTGGTGCCCAAAATGCATTTTAAAGTACAAAGTACTTTACAATACACATTTCACATTTTGTATCGCTTAAACTGAAAATTATACAGATGAATTTGTGAAATTACAGAAGTTTGCAAGAAATCCAGACTGCCCACACTAGCTGAATAAAAGTAAAATTACTTCTTTTTTGTGCAGCAGGAACCAATGAGAATAATGTTATCCAAAAGAGAATGTGTTGCACTGTTAAAGGCTGTCACCAAAAGGCTAGTCCAGCGCACTTTGTTGCAAGGTGAAGATTACTGCCTGTATAGTGCATAGGTTTTTTTCCCAGTTTAATTTGATGCAGACATTCTGCATAAATCACATTTTTAATATTTGACTCAAGTTCTCTCCCAGTGATTACTCTGCATGTTTACTGGAAGTAAACTAACTATATAAACACTGAGAATATTAAGGGTTTTTTCCATTTTGACACTTCCTTTGCTCATGGAAAAGAATAGAATGCGTGGACTGTGATAAACTTGCTCTTGTACACAGAAGGATCTCTTAACAGTGCAACACATTCTCTGATGACATCACCAGAGAGACATGAAATTATTCTATTTGGTTCCTGCAGAAAAAAAAAAAAATCTAGTGTGGGCAGTCCTGGCTTCTTGCAAATTGCTGTAATTTCACAATTTCATCTAGCTGTAAGTATTTTATATTTTAAGCAATGCAAAATGTAAACCATGCATGGCACCAGACAGTCCCTTTCGAGATATCCTTTGTGTCCAAGAGCAAGGTTAGTTAGATTTCAGACAATCCATTCGATTCCTCCAACAGAGCAAGTGACTAAATGAAACAAAACTGAAACATGCATAGTGCCTACACACAATCAGTTCGTCAGTGTCTGTAAGATAGGATGCAGGGGAGGGCTTGAGTAGAATTTACAAATATAATTTATGCAGAATGCCTGTATCAAAAATCACACTGGAAAAAAAACCTGTGCACTATTCAAGCAGTGGTTTTCCACTTGCTCCAAAGTACGTTTGGTGACTAGACTTTCCCTTTAAGTGTTCATCTGAATATGCTGACATACCAAGTGTTACCAGCACAGCTATTAGCAGTTTTGCATGTAGAAGATCCACCTCATCTAAAGAATTTAAAAGGAGTGCTAATAAGTCTTTGCAGCTATGTACTAGATCTCTTAGAAAGTTTTTTTTACCAGGAAAAATAAGTTGTGATTACTCATTTTCAAATATGTCCTGGGGACTAAGTCAAAGAAGGTATTACATGGCGTTTCACATTTAGAATACATACATATTATTTATCAGGAAGCAGGGGAGAGAACATCAATGGGTAAACAATGGATACTGAAAAAATAAAAATTATATATCTATATCTAATATGCCAGTTTAAATAATTTAGCGATGGCATATAACATATTTTGAGACATAATGCATAGCATAGACACTCCATGTTGAATTAATTCTACATTTGCCAGCAGCACCAGGGACACACAACTCTAGTTTGATCAGACTGCAGAAACAGAGCAAAATGATAGTGGCGAAGCACTGCAAAATGGAGGGTAATTTATATTGCTTCATTAAAAATCTGCACCTTAAATTATCCTTGTTAAGCAAGACCTTCCAAAGCAGCTAAAGTTTTAGTCACTACAGATGTTCTTTAGAAGGTCTTCAGTGCTTGCCCATGCACCCGAGAAAGTAATTTGTGTAACACATTGGGTGGCAGAATTTCAAAAGGTACGTCACACAAGTCTGATTCAGTTTGCTGACTTACTCTGAGCACAGATGTTATTTTTGGATGTTTTGGTTTGATTCTGGAGCAAATTGTTGCAGACTAAAAGATACATCCTGACACTCCCACAGTAGCACTTGATACAATAGAGAATAAACTGGCAACACATGTAAGATTAGCGCTCAGTATGAGCTGTATTTGAATTTGTTTACTCTGTTTTAGAATTCATGTCTGTGTCTTGCAAAATTCTCCTTCTGAGCTTACAAACAAACCAAATAGATTGGGCATGCAGACTTCTTTGAATGACTGTAATACCCCAATCAGTGCACTTTTTAACCCCTTTGTGCTTTGTGCCAGTGTACATGCCAGGCACGTCATTGGAAAATGTCATAATAACAACAATGGATGTGCCTGGCACCCACTTCAAATTCGATCACAGTATACCCTGTTGGCATACCGAAAACAGGCTGTAAATGACATGGCCGAGGAGACTGAGGCATTCAACCTCATCTGTAAAGGCCCCTGGACACATCAGAATGCTGTAATTGCCTGTCACAGCAATTGGATATCGCTGTGAAAGCAAGTGCCTGGCTATACAAGCTTTAGTCTCCCTCTGCCCTACCGTAATCATGGTGCAGTGAGACTAATAACTGTATGGACCTGCCCCTGTGTCCCAAGCACAACCCGGTACTTTTAAATTTGAAAAAAAAATGCACTTTTCTTTCCTTTTTCATTGGTGCGGTTAGATTACAAAAAATAAAAAATATTTTATTTAAATTACAAATTAATATATATATATAAAAATAATAGATTAGGACTAGTGACAGGTTAGGACATTTTAGTTTCAAAACTGATTTCTAGATTGCTGCTTGCTTGGAACAGGGCTAAATCAAGAAGAAGAAAGAAAATCACCTAGAAACTAAATTGTTACACAATTTTAACACTGATAAAAAAAAAATACTGTAAGTAAGCTATTTTCAGGCTTAAATATTAATGAGGTGATGTCATAAATTTGCAGAACTTTGGCCACCAATAGGAGCCTGGAATGATATGCCAATGTGGTGCACAACCACTCCAGCAGAAGAAGTGATGGCACTTGCTTAGGATTGCTCACAAACTGATGAAATGGCTTCAAGCATTACTCCCAGCAGGGGAAGTGATGTTACTGTGTCTCCTCGCAACCAAAAAGCTCAGTGCTTGTGTGAATAAAAGAAAAAAAAAATACAGACACAGATTTCAATCCTGTTTTATGTAATGATGAAGATATTGGATGTTATCTACTGCTCGATCTACTGAAGCTTTTCCTTCACTGTTTATGACATACTATTAGGTCTCAGAAGGGGCACAGCTGTGTTTTATGAGCTGTCCATGGTGTGTAGCTTGCTTTGCTAGTTCTATTGTTTTGGGGTTGTGCCATGTGGACTAAGAAGAGCTTTCCTGGACGGGGGAACCCCAGCTCCTCAAATTATACATATACACAGATCCACCCACAAGTTATACATTACCACATTATTACTATTATGTTTAATTGTTATTTTTAATGGAAAGCTAAATGTGCTGGTGGTGTGCAAAGTGTCATTTGTACATTGAGCCACCACCTTGGAGAAATAACATTTTTGACAAGCTATTAATTTACTCATACACCTGTGAATCTGCCCAGACCTACGTCTTATGTCCACTACAGTGCATTCCATGGGCTATAATGTCTTGCCTCCAATACCCACCCCCAAACAAATGATGCTTGAAGCACGGTGAGGTCCCTGCAGGGTGCACTTGACCAAATCACAGTCTCCTCTACCTGGTAGCTTTGCTAAAAGTCCTCCCGGAATATATCTCCTCCATTTTTTGCACACACTATGCTTTAAATATATTTGCATATATATCAGAGACCTAGTAGGACCTCCCCTTGCCTTGAAAACAACTTACATTCTTCATGGAATACAATCAGAAATGTGTGTAGTGGAAAAGCCACGTTGTGCCCCCAAAAAAGTTCAATAATGTTTACATATGGTGATTGGGGAGGATATAGAAGGTGTTTAACTTCATCCTGGTGTTCATGAAAGCATTCTTGAACTTTTCATTATCACCCTGTAATACATAATCATGCAAAATGACCTCACATTCCCTGGTCATTATCCAACCATGCTGACCAGTCATTGTCAAAGCATGACATAACCACTACAGATATTTCAGTATGTTCAACAGTTGGTTGAAAACACGGGTGACCACAGCAGACAAGACTACATTTTACTGATTAACTGGAGTAAACATTTTTCATAACCAATGCAGTCACCTCACTACAAACATTGTGGGTTGAAGACATCTTGGGGTTTACTCTAAACACAAAACCACCCTACCATAGGAAACAGGGTGAAAGGTGACTTATCAGACAATACAATTCTCATGGCTCAGAGGTCCTGGATACATGGCTTCAACGTAGCAGCCATGACATCAATTCTGGCTTTGTACAGCTTGCAATGTACAGTTTTTTATTAGATTATATAACAGAGCAGTTGATTCAAATTCATGTTTTTGAGGCTATTTGAAAAAATGTAGCAGCCATTCTACCAAGAATCTGTCTATTCCAATTGGAATGCAAACAAGATTTAATGTAAGCATTTACATGTAATGATGCCAACACAATGTACAAATCATTTGTTTTCTGTGCATTCTCAGTATAAACAATGTTTAGGTGACAAGAGTCCCTATAAGTTTTACTGGTTAATAATATACAATCTTAATATAGAATAATCAAAATTTGAATCTGCAAGGGCACTGGCATCTTGCTTTTCTTATTATTAGATAGATTTGGCGAGACTTTTTACATAAAAATATTTACAATCAAGAATGATTGCTGTAGTTTCACAGGACAAATTAATCAAACTGCTCTCATTATTCTTAATTGGGCAGAAGTATATCTAATTTGTTATATCCCCTGCTGAGTGAATGATTGTGTTGTGTCAAAGAACATGATGACGCTTTATAAATAACAGCAACTTGACAGACAAATGACAAACTGTATATTCTGCTTTTGGTAACCTTTTCATATAAAAAAATAAAATAAAAGTTTATGGCTGGCCAATTTACAATATTTTAATAATATTTATATTATCTACAACATAATCTCTACCAGTACTTTCTCTTACTGATTTCCTACTCATTTAACATCCTTAACCCCTTGATGACAAAATTGTTTTTGGAGTGCTATACAATTTAGGACACAGGCTGTTTTTACACTTCTGTGGTGTTTGTGTTAAATATTTTAAAGAAATTCAAACTTTAACTTGTAAAACATTTTACACATTTACAAACACAAATAAAAAAAAAAAGCTGCTCAATAGATTCTAATATTTGTCCTTAGTATAGAAATACCCACTTTTGACATGCAAGTTACAGGGAAATAACTAAAAGTAGTGTTTTTCCTAACCTTTTTTTCTCCTACAGTGACCCCAACACTAGCACTAATGTTGCACTTAAGAGAGACTGAAGAGATAAATCATTTATGTTGCTCTTGCCATGTTGGAAGGACATGGTGCCTTCCAGTATGGCGCCTGCTATCACTTTCTGGAGCCCAATCTGGGTGTTGCTTAATGCCTCAAAAACGAGGCATAATGGCAACACCGTGAATGTGTTTGTTGCCCATATTTTCAGAGAACCTTCAATGCCATCAACAGATTAAAAATAAGCCAGCCCCTCGATTACTGGAAAATGGGGATATATAGTATTATATAATTCCATGCACTGCAGTTACATCACATTAACATTTATATACTGCCAACTATTTACGTGGCGCTTGCTCCAGAGCATAGACCAATACATGATGTAGAGCCTTAAGTTAGTACCTAAATATAGTTCTCGCACTGCCTTAACACAACTATATTTTATGAACTGTCCAAGTTCTTAATTTGTGAAAGAGGGCATTGGAAGTTTTTTTCCCCAACTTGCTACTTTGGCCTTAAGTTTGAAATTCCCTTGTCTATTCCTTTTATCATAAATAAACCATTATTTCCTTGGATGATAATTTAGAAATTCTTTAAATCATACATATTTAGTCCATGTCTAGAACATCCACATTTCATTCAATTTAAGTGTCTTTTTAGCAGGGCACTGTGCTCCTCTCCTGTGTCAGTTTCATTATCCTTAAAGGGACTGTCTAGTGCCTCAAATGCATTCTCCAAATATCAATGTGCTTTCAAGGTACTTTAAAATGCTTGTTTTACATTTTGCATTGCTTAAAATATTTACAGCTAGATGAAATTGTGAAATTACAAGAAACCAGGACTGCCCATACTAGCTGAGTAAAAGCCATTTCTTTATTTTTTTTTCTTTTTCTGCAGGAAACAATGAGAATAATTTCATTCAAATGAATGGAATATCCTGTCTCTCTAGTGATGTCATCAAACAAACAATGTTTTGTACTGTTAAGAGATCCTACTGTGTACAAGAGCATGGTCACTCAGAGTCCACATAATAATGTATTCAATTGGAAGAGCACAGGAAGTGACTAAATGAAACAAAACTTTATATCCTCAGTGCTTTTGCACCTTACAAGTGACCCCAGCTGCACCACCAAAATGTAGAAATGCCATGTAGTATGTATTAGCGCCATCTCAACATATCTATTCAATGAATGTGTCCAGATGATGGCCAAGTGGGGAAAGAGAAGAGACATTGCTTAATCCAGCACAGAGCTCCTCTTGCTCCCTGATCACTGTGTGGCACTACATGCAGAGTGTGTGCGGAGCACAGAACTGCACCATATCCTCTTAAACTTCATACAGTGAAGAGCAATAAGGAGAACAGGATAATATGTGTCCCAGTTAAACACAAAGCAGGGTTTTTTGTGATAACATTGTGTAAATGGATTAATCAGGGGCACGCCACTGACTGCACTAGTAAGAGTGCTTCATAGGAATGATAATCCATGGTTATCAATTTCTACAAAAATAAAAAATTTGTAGAGTCATAAACCAAAATGTAAATTGGTGAACAGTTTAAACTCAGTTTAAACAAGTGTTGCAAAATGATCCAGCCACAAAGTACATGGATAAAGAATTCAAAAAGCAGATAAGCAGATGTAAGCTCATTCAGCAGGATACTGAAAAGGTGACATATCCTAATTCTAGTCCACACCCACACTCCCAAGGGACTCATTAAACACACAAATCAGTATCAATCCACAAAAACATGAATTAACTCCCTCCCCAAGCATCACTGGGGACTTAGGATGCTACAGTCATTTTTCTATATGAAAGAATCAGTCTAGAGATAATGTGTTTATATGCCAAAATATGATTGCATCAAAGCCCCATACAATCAAATAATAGCAAAATATGCCATATGTTACAATTGCTAATATTAGCAATGATCGTGCATAGTTTACCAAGTCAATTACCTAGATGGCTTATTTGTTCTCAAAGTTAAACTAGAACATTAAAGGAGACAAATCTCTCTACATTGTCACAGATTAGTATTGGCCTTACATACTTATAGGCAGCTAAATATGCAGAGCCTCATATTTGATGCCAAAGCATGTTCATCCATAATGCAGACTTTCTTTGAAATATTATAATTTTAGAACACCATACTTTCCATAGTGTTTAACAAAACTAAATCAAGAATATCGGTTTAAAATTTAGACACACAACAAAACAGATAATCCCTTTTAATGACTTAACCAAGACCATACTATCACCTAAACATTATTCTTACTGTGAATGTGGACTAAAAATTGATTGAAAATGATCTATGCATTGTGTTAGCAGAATTGCAAGTAAATGACTAAATTATGGGGGGAAATGTTTTAAATGTATCCGTGGAGTTTCTCAATTATGACATCACCTGTGTCTTGATATGCAAATTAGACATTTCGAACTGGAAAGCAGTTCATTTGCATATCAAGCCGCAGGGGACGTTATAAGCAGGAGAATCCAATCCACAATCATCTTTTATTTAACAATGTCCAAAAATGTAGTGTCCAGCTATGTACGAATAAACAGCAAATATAAACACTGTAACAAGAGCAGCAAAGCAGAGGAACACAGTTCAATGCTGACATGGATATGGGTCTATTGAGACTATTTTCAAATACCTTGCAAGATGGTACTAGCTGAGGATTCAATGATTCCAATTGTTGAAATTCTGTCAATACAATGTATGGATCATGTTCAAATCATTTTGTATTTTCTACATTCAAGGTAAAAACAATGTTTAGGTAATACAGTCCCTTTAATGAAAAAAGAGTTGCCAGAGAATTATTGCACTCTAGGAAGCCTGTGTCACAGTGGTTTACAAATCTCCCTGCTGGTTTGAAAGTGGAGCCATAAAACCACCTCCCTTGTCAAACCCATGAAGTTACCAGGAACACAAGCAATGGATTGAGATTTACACATTTAACTACAGGTTGTTATCTCACAGCACCAAAGACAACTGTAATCGTCCAGAGAGCTAAAAAAAAATAAATCCAAACACTTTCTCTCACTCAGAAATACTAATACAAGGCATAATAAGTTAGACAAAGTACATCCATAATCACGGGTAAAGGAAACTTTGGCCAGCTGAAGTGCGTCAATACGAGTATAAATACATTGGACTTCTAGTTTTATCCCATGAAAATACATTGCCTACACAAGTTTTTCATACAGGGTTTTCATGAATTGGTTTTGGGGGGAAAGTTAGTTACTGTAACTCTGGGTGAAAGGGAGGGAGCTGCCTTCCTTGTTTTACTGCGGGCTCTTCTGGATTTACCAAAACAACATTAACCACGAAGCTGCCACTCGTCAAAAGCGAGTCCAACCACCTCACCCCATTCCTGATCTACTACTTGTCACAGCAGGTTCACATCCCGGGAATTACCAGTGGAAAGTGTATCGTGTCTCCTGTCCCAATTCCACGCGTGGTATTCCCCCCTGGGGCACTTAGCGTGGAATCGAGGACAAGCACAGAGTAACCTGCTCCAATTACACTTTCAGCTACGAACGTGTAAACAGAAAGTAACCCCAGTGCCATGAAACCCTGAACATGTTCCACCAGTCCTTTAACAGCTGCTGTGGACTACAATCCCCATGATGCTCATGCAAATAGGTGTATGAGAAGTGTAGTACCCAACAGCTGTGATGCCCAAGGATTGTCATCACTGCTTAGCTGCCTACGGGTTAACTCTTTCATGTCCCCTTGCTTTGGCCTCCAGCTGTCATGCTACCATTGCTCACCCGAGACATTGTCAAGTCGGTCATAAGCTCGTCAAAGGCCCGTGTCTCCTCGGCCTGTTTCTGGTTGTGCAGAGCGATCTTCTCACTGAATTTCCGCGGGTTGGAGCTGCTGGAGGCCGGCGACGCAGCCATGGTGCAGGCCTCAGTGGGGGGTGCTTACCCCGGGTAAACGGTTGAACAGAGGGAGAGTCTCGGCTGATACAGTCCCCGTGGGACCGGATCTTGTCAGCCTGTCATTAGCTCCAGGCTAGGCTACTGCCCCCTTCCGGAGAGGTTTAGGGGTTAGGAGAGGCCCGGCTTATCGCCGGAGTAGGGGGGGGTGTGAGAGGCCATCCGGGAGGGGCTGTACCCCGAGCGGGCGATAGAGGATCTGGCCCTCCCCTTCCTCCTTCATCCGATGTCAACAAAGCCCGCCACCGCCTCCAAACGTCCGGTGGATCCGAAGACAGCTTCCTGACAGCAGCTCCGTGTGTAGCACTGAGTGTAGGACTCAGCACAGCCTCCCACATCCAGCGAGACCAACCTACCGAACCGCCCTCACTAACTGACACCACCCCGCGGCCTCCCACTTCCACTGACAGCTGCCCCCCTCCATATCGAAATGCAGCCCACCCAGCCTCTCTGACTGACACCAGGTCACAGGGCTAATTTACATATTTGCTCGGATGAGACAACAATTCCCCCCCCAACTTTGGATCCATTTAATAAAACGCCTAAATATAAGATGACCCTATAGGAAGCGGTTTACTAGTAAATATTCCTTCACATGTAATTTTTCTTTTAGCTTTAATAAAAGTTATTTCATTTTACTTGCTAAAATGTCCCCAGACTTGCCAATGCATACAAAGATAGAATGTGTCAACAGATAAGAATAATTTGGCCCATCTAGTCTGCCTAACTTAAAGGGACAGTCTAGTCCTCAAACTCACTTTGGTGCAAGATAAAGATTACTTCTTGTATAGTGCACAGGCTTTTTTCCCAGTGTGATTTGGTGCAGGCATTCTGCATAAATTACATTTTTAATTTTTGACTCAAGCCCTCCCCCAGTGATTACTCTACATGTTTTCTGCAGGTGCAGTGCTGTCCCCTGCAGACCGCAAGGATGCCAGAAATGTAGTGGACACTCGGTTTGAGCGTTCGCTACATTTCATATGTCAGACTGAGGCCACTCAAACTGGCCTCACTTGACAGTGGGGACCCCACTGCAAGTGCCTGCAGCGGGATACGCACACAGCGTAGAGCTGTTTAATGCAGGACGTTCTATGTTCTAAAAAGCAGGACGGCATAGAACTTCCTACAAGCGGGAAGGGGTTAAAGGAACACTAAACTGGTTATTTCACTTGTGCTTCTATTAGAAGCACAAGTGAAATGTTAGTTGTTCCTATTATGAGGATAAACTGGCGTGTTCTTTTGATCCATAGGAAGCAGGCAGCCGTCTGGTCCGCAACTGGCTCTCTCTGGTTAACTAGGTCTTCCCTGCTGATCCTATGCAAAAACAAGGGGCTCTCTCTGCGCTAGCAGTGAGAGGCCCTCACATTCGGCTGTCAGAACAGGACAAGCCCCCGCTCTGATTGGCTGTACAGCGCCTTTACGTTGTTAGCGCGCGACAACCAGGAACTGCTGTGTCTCGCATGTGAGACACAGCACATAGTAAACCCACATGTATCCATTAACACGTCGGGTTTACTTAAAAGTCAGGGATATGCTTTTTTTAAAACAGTGCAATGTTCCTTTAACAGTGCAAGATATTATCTGATGACATCATTAGAGATACAGGAAATTCCATTGATTTGAATTAAATTATTCTCATTGGTTCCTGCAGCAAAAGAAAAGCAAATTACTTTACCTCAGCTAGTGTGGGCAGTCCTGGCTTCTTGCAAACTGCTGTAATTTTATAACTTCATCTAGCTGTAAGTATTTTATATTTGAAGCAATGCAAAATGTAAAACATGCCTTTTAAAGTATATTAAAAGCACAATAATATGCATTAATATTTGGAAGATGCATTCAGGGCACTAGACAGTCCCTTTAAGCAAAAAAGGAAAATTAAATAAATAAAAGTATGAATACTTTCATTAGTTCCTGTCCTTATCTTATAACTAGGATAGTCTTATGTCTATCTTATACATACTTAAACTTGTTCAGTGTATTACATCCCCAGACTTGCCAATATTTTCCCAGACATACCGTCAGACTTCCAATATGACCCCAGACTTACCATGTTAGACTTCCTATATTACCACACCTGTGGGAGTGTCAGGCTTCTAATTTTATATGATCCGTTACTGGTTTTCATTGCTGTCTCCTGCTTTGTTTCACTGCTCCTATTTAAATGTGCCCGCCCGTTGGTTTAATTTCCAAGTCTGTCAATCTAAGGCATGTTTTGTGTCCCTTGTCCTAGTTATTATTTTAGGCAAGTTTTAATGTTAGGAACTTGCTGATGTGAGGTACCTTGACAATGATGGCAATCATATCATGGCCATTTGGTGTAACTAAATCCCCATAATTTTCCATCTTAGAGTTCTAGGCTAATCCTGTGTTTTTGTATGTCTCCTTTAAGTCTGTGCCTGTGCCCTGTCTGTCTATGCCCTGCATTCATGTCTTAGTCCTGTATTCCTTATAATACTCTTGTTTTTCCCTGCCATGCCTTAATCTTGTCCCTGTATTGTCCTTTGGTCCTGAATCCTGTCTTTTTAGTTTGCTCTGCTTGGTCTGCAGCATCCTGCTCATCCTGTCAACGTTATGTTCCATGCCTGTTTCAGGGTATCTCGTTTACTGGATACAGCAGCTGCTACCTCAGGGTATGTGGTCACACCAACCTTGGACCTCAAGCCTTCAGGGGAGTGTGGTTACATTATCTACAAGATGACTCCTGAATTCGTTTAACTCGAAATTTGGCTTCCAATATGACATCAATGTGCGCCGAATCATTCCAGACTTTTGGGTCAAATACTTTGGGCCCAAAGTTCAACATATATTTTGTAGAACTTAACTTTGCATATACTGCTCCAGATTGCCTTCAAATATAAAGATTATACATATACTACTCCAGAATGCCTTCATATGGAAAGAATATGCATATACTGGTCCATATTGCATTCACATATCAAGATTATGTATACACTACTCCAGATTGCCTTCATATACAAAGATTATGCATAAACTGCTCCAGATTGTGTTCATATGCCAAATTATGCATTTACTGCTCCAGATTGCCTTCATATGAAAAGATTATGCATCTACTGTTCTAGGTTGCTTTCAAATGCAAAGATTGTGCATATAATGCTCTAGATTGCATTCATATAAAACAGGGCTCGACAAACCCCGAGCGCCAGGTCGCCATGGCGACCAGGTAATCAGACCTGGCGCCCGCGTTTCGTGAGCCCCGCGTGGTGCCCTCGGCAATGGGATCAGGTTTTTTTCTTTTCTTTATTCCCGCAGCTGTGTGCGAGAAAGCAGAGTGAGTGCATCGGCTGCACAGACTTCTTGCTCTGCCGCCTCGCGCACCACGTTATAGTGCTGATCACCTGGGAGCATAGCAGGGAAGCTACTCTGTGCCACCGGGCTGCAACAGAAATCGCCCCCCCCTCCCCCCTTTATTGAAGCAGGGAGGGGGGGGGCATTGATAGGTGAACTCTTTTTTTTCTTTAAAAAAAAACCTGCTGTCTTGTGTATATGTCTGCCTGGATGTGTTTATGTGTGTGTATATATGTGTCTGACTGGATTTGTTTATGTGTGTGTGTTTATATGTGTCTGACTGGATTTGTTTGTGTGTGTGTGTGTGTATATATGTGTCTGACTGGATGCGTTTGTGTGTGTGTGTGTGTATATATATATATATATATATATATATGTGTGTGTCTGACTGGATGTGTTTTGTGTGTATATATGTGTCTGACTGGATGTGTTTTGTGTGTATATATGTGTCTGACTGACTGGATGTGTTTTGCGTGTATATATGTGTCTAACTGGATGTGTTTGTGTGTATATATGTGTCTGACTGGATGTGTTTGTGTGTATGTAATGTGACTGACTGGATGTGTTTGTGTGAATGTAATGTGACTGACTGGATGTGTGTGTGTATGTAATGTGACTGACTGGATGTGTGTGTGTGTATGTATGTGACTGACTGGATGTGTGTTTGTATGTATATGTAGAAAAACCAGGTGTAACAGGTTTCGCGTTCAGAAGTGGAGGGTGCACGGAGAGGACTTTCACCCTAGTCCTTCAAATCAGAATAAAGGACCTTTATTCTGTATGTATATGTGACAGACTATGTGTCTGTGTGTGACTGCGTGTGTTTGTGTTTATGTGCCGTTGTCTGGCTCCTAGATTTTTTAGCTGGCTCCTAAAACTCAGATAAATTTGTCAACCCCTGATATAAAAAGATTATGCATCTATTGCTCCAGATTGCCTTCTTATGCAAATAATTTGCATATACTGCTCCAGATTGCCTTCATATGAAAAGAGTATCCACTACTGCTGCATAACTACCAATTTTTGTATTTGGAAGCCTTTATGTCCCCTTTTTAATAACCTCTAACTACCCTTTTTTTGTAATACATTATAATGCTTGCTGTTCATCACATAGCTATAATATACAACATCAACTTTTGTTGACTGCAACTCCCATGATATTGAGCCAGCAACATTGCTGGTTGATTATTTTGGGAATAGTAGCTAACAGTTGATAGAGCTGTGCTAAGATACACTAAGTCTACACTAACATTTGTTAATTGCATCTACAATGATATTCAACCATCCATATTGCTAACTGAACTTCATGGACATTGTAGTTATACAGGAGCCCCATTAATAATGCCATGCACAGGAGCTCGATAAATATGCCACACTCAAGAGCCACATTTATTATGCCACACAGATAAGCCTGATTTATTATGCCACACACAGGAGCCCCATTAATTATGCCACAGACAAGAACCCCATAAATATGCCACAGACAAGAACCCCATAATTATGCCACACACAATAGCCCCTTAATTATGCCACAGACAAGAACCCCATAAATATGCCACAGACAAGAGCCCCATAATTATGCCACACACGGGACCACTATTAATTATGCCACACACGGAGTCCAATAAATATGCCACACATGGGACCCCCATTAATTACAGCACGCACAGGAGCCCTGCAAGGTGACGGCAGGCCACATTCATGTATTGTACAATTATAAAATAATAAATATATATTAATACACACACATCTATACACACAGATCTCTCTCACTCACTATGTATGTGTGTGTATATATATATATATATATATATATATATATATATATATATATATATATATGTATATAACGACTTGCATATATACTTATATGAGATTTTTAATATTATATTCATCAATTTCCATGTGTAATGAAAATGTTATTGAAAAATTGCATTTCTTGTTTTTCTTCCATTCCTCTGCACCCACATTGCAACTAAAGCACCATACAGTACCCACAGCACTTGCCATGCACCTATATTGCACCCACACGATTTGGCATGCCACAGTGTCAATTTGCCCCAGAGAACATACCACAGTGTCACTTTGCCCCACATAACTGCCCCTGCAGAACATGGAACAGACAGTGTCACTTTCCCCCATAGTACATGTTATTTTGCCCCACAGAAAATGCCACAGCATCATTTTGCCAATTAAAATAAGCCACCGTCAGGTACCAATTAACATGCCACAGTAATTTTGTCATTAACATATGGCACAGTTTGTCCATTAAATATGTCAATGTTAGTGTGCCCTTTCAAATATTTCCCAGCCAGGTGCCCATTAAAATTTACCTTTGTTAGTTTGCCCATTAATATGCCACAGTCAGTTTGCCCATTACTATGCCACTGATAGTTTGTCCATTAATATGCCAGTGTTAGTTTGCCCATTAACATGCCACAGCCAGTTTGCTGATTAATATGCCACTGTTAGTTTGCCTATTAATATGCCACAGCATATTTGCCCATTAATGTGGCACAGCCAATATGCCCATAAATATGCCACAGCCAGTTTGCCCATTAATATGCAACAGCCAATTTGCCCATAAATATGTCACAGCCAGTTTGTCCATTAATATGCCACTGTTTGCTCATTAAAATGCCCGTGTTAGTTTGTCCATTAATATGATCCTGTTAGTTTTCCCATTAATATGCCACTGTTAATTTGCTCGTGAATATGCCACTGTTAGTTTGACTTTTAATATGTCACAGCCAATTTGCCCATAAATATGCCACAGCCAGTTTGTCCATTAATATGCCACAGTTTGCCGATTAATATGCCAGTGTTAGTTTGTTCATTAATATACCAGTGTTATTTTGCCCATTAATATACCACCCTCCTCCCCCCTTCATAGAACTCCATAGGAATTGTAGGCTAATCTTTACCACCCCAACTATTGTAAACTAAAGTTCTTACGTTGTGCAGGGCAGGTACATGCTGGTGTGTTAGCTATTACTACTCCAGTCATAGAATGTTTCCTATTAATCTATTAATTGGTAACTAACATTTGCCTCTCACCAGGAAACCCCTCACCGAAGCCAACAAATGTAGATATTGGGGAGGAGGTAAAGAGGGTGGAAGAGTGGAAATGTGGGGAGGACATAAACATTTTACCCCCCCCTGGAAAAAATCTTTCACATTCGCTGTGCTCATATACCCAAGCCTCCTCTGACAAAATTGAATCCTCTGAGAAACACAGAAGGGTCCAAGTTGTTCTGATTTTCACTAGTGACCTGAAATAGTCGATGATTTCAGGCTCCGGAGTTCAGATTCCCAAAATAGTAGCCTCTATCCTAGACTTCTATGTGGAGATTCATGTCCTGACCTCCCATGACTATTGTAGGAACTGGGAGCCATTTACCAGCCCCATTTATCATAGTGGGGGACAAGGCTTCTTGCCCTGCCCCCAATGAATATTATAGGGGTCAGGGACATAAATTTGAATTTTTATTTGAAATCACCATTATTAACTGGCCATTTCAGGTCAATTTCAGAGGATTTCCAACCATATTAGTAAGGGAAAATCCATAAGATTCCCAAGGCCGAATCACCTAAAACGAAAATGTCCACTAGTCAGCCCAAAATCATTTGAAATTGAAATCGGCTATATTAAGTATGCAAATTTTGGAAGATTATGAAATTCGGCTACAAACACCAATATGGCCCCATTTGCGGCCAGTTCATTCGATATTGAGCAGACTATAGAGTCTTTTTTTTTGGAGCAGGTTCTATTCACTAAAAGTGGACATATCTCATTGACTTAACTATTTACTGTGCAGGGTCAAATCTGGCACGTTTTTGCTGCAAGAAAACCAGCTGGCCCTGCATTTGAGTCTACTCAGGTAGCTTTGATTTTCTAAGAGGAAATCAGAGTTCCGAGTTTCAAACCTAACTGGATTGTGCGGTGATCTGAATGGCCTTTAAACTTGAGCCACTCAGAGACCACTGAAGTCATCTTAAATCAGTACACAAATCAGCCAAATATAGCTGATTTTCATGCTGACAAACTGGGGTTTGACAAACTGAAATTGTAGCCTCTATCCTCCCTAGCGACTTCTATATAACTTTGGCTATAGCAGAAATAGCCCAGATTCTCCTATTGAAGGCAAAGGGTGTACTTTGGCTATTTCCACAATAGTCGAAGTCCTCTAGAAATGGCACCAAAATAAAATAAATGAAAAAAAATGTAAATAAATGTTAGAAAATAAATAAAAAATAGACAAAATTTATATATATATATATAAAATATATACATAACATGATATAATAAAGGAAATCTATTTTTCACTGGCATGGTAATTGTTCTAATATGCCGTAAGAACATATTTAATAATAAAAAGTTAATGATTGTAATTTTTTATTAAAATATGCTGTTAAGGCATAAATGGTACAATTACCAAGTCAATAAATATGGCACTTAGGAACTTCGATAAAAATTAGGGATTGCCACGTATACATATGTACATACATTAACATATATCATTTTATACACTGGCATAACAGTTCTTGTGGTATAACAATACCTGTGATGTCATGCCACCTATTTATTACGCATTCCGCACACTCATGTGCTTAGTGAGAAGCAGCCGAAACAAATGAAAAATGAAATTAATATTATTGTGCTGCTTATGCCAACAGGATAACATTTTTGTTTCCTTATGAAAACAAAAAGGAGAAATCTGTGTAATTGTGGCAGTGTGTGTATGTGTAAGTCTGACTGACTTTGGGGGATATTCACTAAAAGGTGAGTTGAGGTGAGATGAATATTTAATCTCACCAATTTATCTGTACATTGTGCTGGGACAAACCTGGTGAGTTTGCTTAGCGGGGAAACTCACCAGGTTTGTACCTATACAATATTTAGTTAAAATGGTGAGATGTGCATCTAACCTCAGCTCATCTTTTTAGTAAATAGACCCCTCTGTGTGTGTGTGTCTGGTGGGCTGTGTATGTATGTTTGTGTATGTGTGTATAAGTGTGACCGTGTGGCTGTTTATGTATGTGTGCAAGTGAATTTGTGTGACTTTTGAGGTCTCTAAATGTACGATAAAACTTAACTTTTAATAGTTCTAGTAGTTAAAAATAGAGCACATACAACACATTCAGTGATGGTGTGAGAAAAAGGTGATGAAACCGTGTTTAAACTTAAAAAAAAAAAAAACAATTACCGTATTTGCTCGATTATAAGACGACCCTGATTATAAGACGACCCCCCAAACTTTGTATATTCCTTTAGGAAAAAAACTAAAAGCCTGAATATAAGACTACCCTATAGGAAAAAAAAAGTTTAACTTGTATATATGGAAATTGCTTTTTAATATGTAATAAAAAATTGATATTATACAAATGTATTTCTTGTTTTTATTTCCTTGCGGCCTCTCTCCCTCCCCCCTCCAGTGTAGTCTCTCTCTCTCTATCCCCTCTCTCTCTCTCTCTATCCCCCCTCTCTCTCTCTCTATCCCCCCCCTCTCTCTCTCTCTCTATCCCCCCCCCCTCTCTCTCTATCCCCCCCCCCTCTCTCTCTATCCCCCCCCTCTCTCTCTCTATCCCCCCCCTCTCTCTCTCTATCCCCCCTCTCTCTCTCTCTATTCCCCCCCCTCTCTCTATTCCCCCCCCTCTCTCTCTTCCCCCCCCCTCTCTCTCTCTCTATCCCCCCCCCTCTCTCTCTCTCTCTATCCCCCCCCTCTCTCTCTCTCTCTATCCCCCCCCCTCTCTCTCTCTCTATCCCCCCCCTCTCTCTCTCTCTATTCCCCCCTCTCTCTCTCTCTATTCCCCCCCCTCTCTCTCTTCCCCCCCCCCTCTCTCTCTTCCCCCCCCTCTCTCTCTTCCCCCCCCCCTCTCTCTCTTCCCCCCCCCCCTCTCTCTCTCTCTCTCTCTATCCCCCCCCTCTCTCTCTCTCTCTATTCCCCCCCCCCTCTCTCTCTATCCCCCCCCTGTCTCTCTCTATCCATCTCCCCCCTTTCCCTGGTGGCTAGTGGGGGCAGCTGGGGGATGTCTGCACTATACGTGCAGATATCCTCCATGCTGCCCGACACCTCCGTCTATTATGACGGACAGCTGGACTCTCTCTCTATCCCCCCCCTCTCTCTCTCTCTCTATCCCCCCCCTCTCTCTCTCTCTCTATCCCCCCCCTCTCTCTCTCTATCCCCCCCCTCTCTCTCTCTATCCCCCCCTCTCTCTCTCTCTATCCCCCCCTCTCTCTCTCTCTCTATCCCCCCCCCTCTCTCTATTCCCCCCCCTCTCTCTATTCCCCCCCCTCTCTCTCTCCCCCCCCTCTCTCTCTCTCTATCCCCCCCCCTCTCTCTCTCTCTCTCTATCCCCCCCCCCTCTCTCTCTCTATCCCCCCCCCTCTCTCTCTCTCTCTATCCCCCCCCCTCTCTCTCTCTCTCTATCCCCCCCCTCTCTCTCTCTCTCTCTATCCCCCCCTCTCTCTCTCTCTCTATCCCCCCCTCTCTCTCTCTCTCTATCCCCCCCCCTCTCTCTCTCTCTATCCCCCCCCCTCTCTCTCTCTCTATCCCCCCCCCTCTCTCTCTCTATCCCCCCCCTCTCTCTCTCTCTATTCCCCCCTCTCTCTCTCTCTATTCCCCCCTCTCTCTCTCTCTATTCCCCCCTCTCTCTCTCTCTCTTCCCCCCCCCTCTCTCTCTTCCCCCCCCTCTCTCTTCCCCCCCCCCTCTCTCTTCCCCCCCCCTCTCTCTTCCCCCCCCCCCTCTCTCTCTTCCCCCCCCCCCTCTCTCTCTTCCCCCCCCCTCTCTCTCTTCCCCCCCCCCCCTCTCTCTCTCTCTCTCTCTCTCTCTATCCCCCCCCTCTCTCTCTCTCTATTCCCCCCCCCCTCTCTCTCTATCCCCCCCCTGTCTCTCTCTATCCATCTCCCCCCTTTCCCTGGTGGCTAGTGGGGGCAGCTGGGGGATGTCTGCACTATACGTGCAGATATCCTCCATGCTGCCCGACACCTCCGTCTATTATGACGGACAGCTGGTCCGTCATAATAGACGGAGGTGTCGGGCAGCATGGAGGATATCTGCACGTATAGTGCAGACATCCCCCAGCTGCCCGCTTTTCCCTGGTGTCTAGTGGGGCAGCAGAGGAAGTCTGCGCGATGAGCGCAGACCTCCCCTGCTGCCGCCCGGCACGCTCGCCGGGACTTCTGTGACGAAAGCGGAAGTTCCCGGCTTCTTCACAGAAGCCCCGGCGGTCGTGCCGGGCGGAAGCAGGGGAGTCTGCGCTCGTTGCGCAGACATCCCCTGCTGCTAGAGAGGGGGATCCAGGTCCCCTGCAGCTCTGCTGGGGACCTGGATCCCAGTCTTATAGTCTGACCTCAATTTGAGGTCAGATTATAAGACGACCTCGAATGTAAGACGAGGGGGATTTTTCAGAGCATTTGCTCTGAAAAAAACCTCGTCTTATATTCGAGCAAATACGGTATACAAATCCCCTATGCTGATAAAATGGTGAATTACCAACTGGGTATTGTGGGGTATATATAGCAGTCAGTTCCACTTGTGAGCACAAGTATATGTGTTACAAACTTAGTAATTGGTATATTATCATGCACAAAATGGACACAATTGTTCTCGCAGTGTAAATTTACACCTAAAAGGTAGCCGTTAAATATTTGAATTGCAGCTTTTTAATTAATCGAAAACGTCTATTCAGGAGTGCCAGTTTGATCACTGATTTGGTAAAAATAGAAATATTTTTGCGATCAACTTAAAAGTCTAGGTGACAATACAACCACACACATAATGAATCCATATAGTACTGCTCTCTGAGTTCAGTGTGGCACTGTATATCTGTCAGGACCGATCATAAATAGAGGTTAATGAGATACACTGAGACACTGCATATTACTAAGTTTTATTACTGTGGAATCTGTGATACACTAACATGCTACACATTACTGTGCATTTTATATATATATATATATATATATATATATATATACACACACAGTAATATATATATATATATATATATATATACACACACACACACACTTACATACATACATACATATATATTGTGACAAGGGGCCACTGCCAGTATCTTGGTTTTGTGCTGAACTAGGCAGACAAAATTTGAGATTTAATATGCCCCTCACAATTTGCCCAATAATATGCCAGTATTATTTGCCATTTAATATGCCCCTGCCAATTTTCCTAATAATATGCCAGTATTATTTGTCATTAATAAGCCCCGGCAGTTCTGCAGAGAGGTCACGTGATCCGGCGCGCGTCTAACGTCAGAGTGCTGGTCACATGACCTGTCGCCACTTCCCTGTCACACTGCAGGGGGAACCGAACAGGCAGCATGGAGGTTTCTCTGAGGAGATGGCGGAGGGTCCTGCCATGGACCTGTAAAGAGGCAGAATAATATCCTCCCGTGAGTCAATACATGTCAATATCTTATTGGCCTTTGCAGCCGCCAGCTGGCAGTGTGCTGCTAAGTCTATTGTCTACAATTACTCCCAAATCTTTGTCATTAGTAGATTTCCATAGAAAATATCATTTAAACTACTTGTTGCATTTTTATTATACCCAAAATGCATAATTATACATTTGTCTACATTGAATCTTATTTGCCATTTATCTGTTCACTTACCAAATTTGTACAAATCCTCTTGCAGTGAACACACATCTAGTACAGACTGTATTACCCTACTTTATTTTGTGTCATCGGCAGACACTGAGAGATTGCTCCCTATGTCCATTGAGAGATCATTAATAAACAAGCTAAAAAGACAGGTTCCTGAGCTACTCCGCTTATCACATCTGTCCAGTTTTGAGAATTTTCCATTTAGCACAACTCTTTGCATTCTCTCTTTCAGGCAATTGCCAATTGCCAAAAAAACATTTGGCCCTAAACCTCTCTCAGTCAATTTGTACAATGACCTTTTTGTGTGGAACAGTATCAAATCTCTTTGATTAGAATTATTTGACTAGCACATTAGTCCCCTGGTACAATACATGAAACCCGTAGAAAGGTGCACAATATTAGCTAAAAAAAAAAAAAAAACCCATCAAGCTAAATTTATTATTAAACCGACATAAAAAACACACTAAAAGTGTAACCTAAAAAAAAAAAAAAAAGACTGAATAGTTAGCGTTATAATTCAAACGTGAGATTAAGAGAAAAAAAAGAATTTATAGAAGTTGTGTTTTGGTTTTACCATTTAATAATTTAGTGCCTACTCTTAGTATTTTGTCTCACAAGATGTTGGTGCCAAGTAGAAAAGAACATAGAGAATTCTGAGGATTCATAGATTTAGATTAACCTTTTGATATTGAGGTGAAGAACTTCAGATCTGATAGTATTCCAATAATGTTTGAGTGTGTTTTGAATGAATGTATATTTTGCACATGTACACAGTTATTCAACTCAAGAAAGTCACACCAAAGAGAGATTACTAAACACATTCTCTTTTTATTTATTGGTTTAAAAGCACAGATGTAAGCAGGCAGCCCCCGTATCGATACAAAATCAAGTTGATTGTAATGATTCAGGTTATTCATGTGGCCAAATAAATATATTCCAGAAGAAAAATTGGAAGGAGGAGCATTTTGTTTCTTTAAATTAGCATGTGGCTTGTGAGAACAAGCATCTGAAAACCTGCAATATAGTATTATAAAGGGGATAAAACATTTTGTTCCCTAGGATTTTCATTAAACCTAAATTCAGAAGCTGCTGCGTCATTACAATATCCTTGCAATCTAAACACCCAATGTAATATACTTTTTTCAGTTCATAGCTTGTGCGCCAAAGCTTTTAAACATGTATTGCAAATTCCATAGCACAGGCTCTTCTTGTAATAGATATAGCTCTCTTTTTTAAATTCCTTTGTTTTCATATTATCATTTTATGTTAAATAATTTCTAGTATCTGTGCCGTTTGCATCCCAACTAATTTGGTGTACACGTGGATTGTGCTAGGCCACTTTGTCGTAACAAATCTGCATGTAAATAAACATATCTATATAAAACACATTTCATTTTTAAACATTTATAGAAAATCAGGACATTTACAAGGTACAGTAAATTCACCTCATCACCTAAACATATATAATAAAAAAAAAGGATTTATTTTTCTTTATTCCTAAAGAGGTTGCGATGCATTTATCCATAAAACTACAACTTTATGCGGCTTCTAGGAACTAGTGTTCAATTATTACTTCCAATTAGAATAAACACTCACCAGTTTAAAAAAAATAATAATTATAATAATATATATATATATATATATATATATATATATATATATATATATATTCTAGGCATTTCCTTAAGGGTGCATGCACCCCAAAACAACTATTTATCCGTGTATTCTGCTCTATGTAGATATAAAAAGGTGACATTTTTACAGAGAAAAGCAAACACAACCTCCATTTATTTAAATTTAAAAATTTAAAATAAAACAATATTGGGCGCAATTACCCTCCCTTAACGTTTCAAAATTATTAATAATAATAATAATAATAATGTATTCCTAAAATTATTAAAGACAAATAAACTTTATCTCCTTGATGCACCATATATTCAGAGGTCCACCCTTCTAAAATGTAAAGGGTTAAAAAAACGAAAGCGTCTTTTTGGTTGATGCAATTTGGCAACAATGATGTAGGATGTGTTGTCCAGAAGGAGAGACCCACTTATACATCCCTTGAGTATCGCTTAACGTTACGCATTAGATGTTGCTAGTTTCACCAGCAAGGTTATCAATTCCAGTATCACTTAGAGAATCTGCCCAAGACTTTGATTAAAGACTTTAACAATGACACCTGTGTCTAGAAATCCCATGCAGTAAGTTTAATAATGTGGATGCCACTGCAGACTCCCAAGAATAGTGGAAATAAACTAAATAAATCCTAAATAAGCATTGCTACTAGAGTGACCGCAATGCAATTTTATTCAGGATGCCTATGAAAAATGCCTTCTCCAGGATGGCCCTTTGTAGAAAAAAACAAAAAAAAAAAAACCTGCAGACCACTATTTTACCGATTGCAGCCCTGGAGTGTGCATTTTTCATAACCATCTCTGGGTGGGGAGGGGAGGACGGCAATAAGGTCACCCGAGTTGGCACTCAAACAAGCTCTCTCTGATGCCCATTACCTGAGCACTTGGTTCTAATCTGCCATTTATAGTACGACTATACGAGATGCACATTTTTAATAAGACGTCTCCAATATCAGAACTTTCTTGCTAAGCAAGGCATTTGATAAATATATAAAGGGGCATATATATATTATATATATATATATATATATATATATATATATATATATATATATACACACACACATATATATATACACACATGCCACATTAGTGCAGTTAAAACTATCTGTTCTGTGCTAATCTCTGTTGTAACAGACGGCTGAACCTAAATAAGATTTCATGTGTAACATTATACATTTTCCAATATAATGGATATCATACAGCAGAAAACTTTCAGGTTTTGGGAACATAGGTTCACAATTGTATAAAAGCAGTTTGGGGGTGTAACATACTAAAAGGAAAGAAAACACTATCTTTTTCTGAGGATAAAGCAACATGTGCAGTTTTCTTGCAATGATTCTCCTATGTTCCAGGCTTTCCTCCGCCTTGCTTACTTCCCATAGAATTTCTTGTTTAGAAGGAAGATCAGGAGGTTTACGTTGACCTTTGCACGATCAAACATCTTCATGACCGCAACACCCTCGTATTGCAGCTGGAGAAGGTCCTAATATTTAAGGAACAGGAGAATTAACATTCGGAACAAATGTATCAACGGAATACTAATCTTAACAAATAATTGCCAGAATAAGATACACATTTTGGCGAGAACAGCACTTCTAGGGTAAAAGTTCTAAAAGTGGAGCAATCGGCAGAAACATTCCATCTGTATCCATAGTGACTGCTCCACCTGTAGAATGTTGCCCTACATTGGACTTTCACAAGTGATCAACATTGTTTAAAAGAACCAAAAAAGGAAAAAGATCTCACTTTCTGATCGCGCATGGATAACAGAAAAACATGCTTTTTATCATGCATTAACCTTGACAAATTTTATTTGAATCTAACACTTAAATATAAAAAGTTATGCATGTTGCAAAACATGCAATACCATCAAAGGACAACTAAAAACTTTTTTTAACCAGTGCTTCATTAGAGGAACTTTTTTTCACTTCTGGAAAAATGTAAAATAGAAGCATAAGTGAATTTAGTGCCCCATGGATTAGGATGAACTGGCATTGGACCAAAACATGTGGAAAAATAAAACCAAATTTTAGTTGTCCTATATCTATTTTTAGGTGACAGTGTCCCTTTAACACCTATATAATTTCCCAGTAAAACCCCAAAACGTGCTATTAAAACTCAATGAATGAAGACCTAAACTGGAGTTATTCTTCTTAGGCCACATAATGTTTACATTGCTTAGGCCATTGGTCTCAAGCAGAGCAGTAGCGAGGGTGAAACGACTGAGGCACTTGAAGTTGTTGGCTGTTAACATCAGGTCCTATGATGCCCAGCCAGCCAAAAGTCTTCCACAATATGTTTGACTTCTAGGTGCATACCATCATGGGGTAACTTAACTTGTTTGGCTCTCACTTCAATGTCTTGCTAACTATATAATGATGAGAGGGCCGCTGCACCACTATTAATATCTGGTTAACTACATGTTGAGGGGAACTTCACAGGACCACCATCTATGTCCAGCTACTTATATACTAATGAGAGCTATGCTATACCACCTAGGCCAACTATATAAGCTGATAGAAGCTACTATATCTAGCTCACTTGGAAGCTTTACAGTATCATTCTCATTGTATGTACAGCCATTTACTGGAAGCATCTATTCATTTTAAGGTGCATTAGGAAGACATGTATCCCAGTCTGGGGGTAGGGGAACTCAGGAAAGCTGCATACTGCAATGTTAAAGTTGTATCTGTGCCCCAGTTAAAGCCTTGGCAGATTGCAATACACATTTTTCACCAGTGATCTTACCTAATCCATAGTGTTCATATCTGACAACACAAGACAAAACTGTGTAATCAATGTATTAATTGATCTAGAAGAGCATAATTCTCCTAGAAATAGCACCAGTGTCTTGACATTGGCTGGGTAGACAGCTTATCTCTTATACTGCTTGCAACCTAGCAACTGCAGTGCAAACACTAGTATAACTTCTCATTATGAATTTCCTTCCACTACTCAGTTCCAATTATGACAGACAGTTGTTCTACGTTTTTAATTTATAACCAGACACAGATTTAATATACCAGCCTCTAAACAGTGACTGTTGCTGTCCTACAAACTATCTGCAATTCCTTGCTCAGCGGTATAAACCCATGTTATTTAAGTGATGGAAAGAAGCACAGAAACCGATAAATAGATGAGTGGTCTGCTTTGAGCACAGACTAAGCACCGTTTGATTTATCTCAAATAAACTGCGAACAGCTGTGCGCCTTGGATCATATTCTAATTGAATGTTTTCTTCCATGCCTAAGTCTCATTGCAAGCACAGTAAATGTGTGTTGGTGGCTATTCCACAAGGTGCATGATCCACATGCTAGTGGGCACTACACAGACTATTCCACCTGCATTCCCATGGCTGTTCTACAAAATTCTGTGGACCAATGACATCCATATAATTACAATGTGGAGAGTAAAATATCACAAGCCAGCTCTGATGGTCTGTTTATTTAGAATCAGCAGCTGTAGATCTCAGATTATAATGGAGTGTTTCCTTCCATGCCTGAAAGCAAAGTAAACATGGGTGTGCTGATAGGTAGATAGGTAGATAGATCTACAATTTAGTACAAATAAATGTAAAATGAAGGGCTTGAAAAAACAAAACAAAAAATTGCCATCTTTCATTTTTTCCCAATGATGTTCTACACAACTAGAGCAATACTAACACGAAGCCTCTTATCCCAACTAACCCATAAAAAAAGAAAACAGATTCCCAGACAAAACAAAGAAAATCAGAGAAATAAAAAATCTGAGCAGTTATCTTGTTGAGTAGTCACGATCAGCGTAGCGATCATGGTGGGATAAGCCAGAAATAAGGTTGGGAAGTGGTTAAAAATTAGCTTCTTGGAAGAAAGAAGGCAAAAAACACTAACATTTTTAAACATGATCATCTACCATCATGTTTACGGTGCTATTACTATCAATAGTCGGTCAAAAAACAACAACACATCGTTACCTGATAATGTAACATGTATGTTTCCATCTGAACGCCCATGAACTTGGCTTTTACTTCAAAATCCCCAACTTCTTCTGTGGGAGCAATTTCAAAGATCACGTTCTTGAACCTGCAAGAATAAAAAGAGCGACATAAGTGAAACAGGTTTGGTGGATATTTTCACATATACATAAATTAACCTTTTCACAGCTGCATGAATGAAAATTTAATTTTGATGGATTTCCATTAATATCATGATAAAAATGTCAAACATTTGAATTATGAGCCGTCTCATCTGTTTACCATCACTTTAAGTGGAAAGTAAAGATGCCATTCAAAAGGGACACTCCAGCCACCAAATGTATATTTAACAAAGCAGCATTATTAATGTGCTGCTAGCTAATTATTTGGTTCACTGTGTCCTATAATTGGTAACATCTTCTTTTTCTCCCTAGCGCTCACACTTATACCATATCAGAACTCACAGGTGCAAACATGGGCATCCACAGGAATATCAAAGCAGGAATAGACTCACGGTGTGTGGAAATCAATGTAATCAATAACTGTGAAAGAGATATAGTGAGGAGGCAGAACTCGCCTTCTTACAGCTCACCGCATATTATGCTATTAGCGCAAAACATTCTCTCCGGTACCCCTAATACCCCCTACATCCTCCCCACTGCTTATCTTTGTTGGCTCAGGAGAGGCAGACAGCAACATTGCAATGAAAAAAAAGGCTGAATTAACTAAACATCTCGGGTTAGGGTTAGCATAATGGTTAGGGTTACTATTAAATTAAAATTAGAATAAATTAGGGGCTAGAATAAGGGTTAGAGTTAAATTTAGGGTTGAGGTCAAAAGGTCACTGTTAGTGAAAATGGTTATAAACAAAAAACACCATTTTTGGTTATTGGCCTATAACTCGCAAAAAACAACAGAAATACATGGGGACAAAATACATCGGGAGAACATTTAGACAGGGACTTTTTTACGGATTGTATTTGTGTAAATTATTTTTTAGGTCACAGTTAGAAAAAGTTTTTGTTTTTTTTTTTTGTTTAAAAATGTTGTAGTAAAATATATGACCAACAAAATGGTATCTAACGAAAGTCCTTCTAATGGCGATAAAAACAATATATAATTTGTGCGGGTACAGTATGTGAGAAAGAAGAAAATTTCAGCTAAACACAAACAGCCCATGTCACCAAGGGAAAAAAAGTCAAAAGGTCATGTCATTAAGGGGTTAATAGGACAATTATATGACCATAGTTAGTAACTAACAAGCCAGCATATACCTGAGCATCACGGGAAGTTTACAATAGCTGGGGTGGTAAAGATTAGCCACTATTACCCCAGTCTACAAATCCTATTGTATTCAGCCAGTAATGGGCTGATTGTATATCATGGGAGCTGCGGTCAACAACAAAAAATGTAGTTAAGCTAGCAATATTGCTGGCTGAATATTATTGTAGTTAGTGTTTGTACTGTAGACTTGTAACCCCATTGCCCCCTCCCCCTTGCACAACCCCATCCACAGTTAGCAACTAGCAATGTTACTTGCTTAACATCATAGGAGTTGCAGTAAACAAAAGTACATATTGTGTTGTGTTGTGCAGCTCTGTGATGCGCAGAAAACATTGGGAAGCATTACTAAAAGGGTATTTAGGGGTAATAAAGGGGCATATAGGCCTGGTTCTAAAATAGGACACTTGGTTGTTATGCAGCAGTGGTAGTAACCTTTGGCACTACGGGTGCTGTTATTACATGTATCATGATATTCAGCCAACCAAATGGATGGCTGCGAATCATGAGATGTGCATTCCACTGCAGCAGCAATCCATAAGCATTTAATACCCAACCTTTAGTACTCTACTCTCCTTCTCATGATGCTTAACACACTGGCTGAGAGTCATGGGAAATGTAGTCTGAACAGCTGGAGTATTAACTCCATTTTTATTTTAGCATCCAGCCTTCTGGTTGATTTAGCAGGAAAATGGTTACAATATAATGATCTTACCAGTTAACAGATTTGGGGCAAGTACCCACCTTTGCGGACGCCCATGGGGGTGTATAGAATAAATAAAAAGTTTTTTCGCGGAAATTCACTGTCTGACAGGTGATTTTTATGATCTATATATCTAGTTAACCAAACCTAAGCAGCCGACTGCTTCTCCCTCCCTTGCTGTAGGTCCAATGTCCAGGATGGAGTGGCAAGTGCCCCTCCTTGCCCCCCCCTCCCCATGGATGCCCATGGGTGCATAGCTCTGTAATGTACCATGGTAATTCATTTGTAGTGAAGTTATGCACCCACTTGGACTGTCTGAGTACCCAGGTTTCATTCATTTTGGAAAGAAGGTAATAAACGATTCTTCACCACTATTATAAATTTAAAAAAAACAATGTGGTCCAGTTCACATTATTCTGAACCCGCAGCCCACTTCATAAACAACCGTATGTGTCTAGACTAGAACTAAACAGGTTCCCAATTGTTTTAGTGATGTATTAAAAATCTTCCAAGGAATACAGATTACAACCATGCAGGAATGATGAAATCCACGGGTTAAGTGGTCTCTGAGGCCTGTACAGTTACGCAATTCCCATAGGGAAGTTGCTTTCGGTATGAGGAGATGATGGGTGTTGCTCAAGGGATGAGTGTACAAATTATGCAATTTGATGACTGATATTTTAGCCCAAAAAGCACACAAAAAAAAAAAAAAAAAAAGGTATAATCCTGTTATTCTCTCTCATACAGCTACCGTTTGGTTTATAGTGCGATGGCACCGGCTGTGTGGCGTTTACACTCTGTGGTGGCTCTAAAGACAGGTTTGTGCATGATAGACCAGAAGTGACACTGCAATGCTACCGTGCACAGTGTGTGAGAAATCGTATGTTTCATGATCAAACAACTTCCCTATTAACAGACATTCTGCAAAAACATTTGGTTAATCTGTGCTGTTGTCTACTCAAGGCTGTTAAGGATTTAGTACATCGTTTTCAGATCTTACTGGGATTAAAAAGCTTACTCTGTAGTTTTTCCCAAGTATCTCTTTGAACATTACAGGTTATTTTTAGTTTCACATATGGCTGACAATATAATGGAAAGAACAAGTGTGTGTTCAATAAATAAATAAATAAAAACATACAGGGAAGAAAAAAAAAAAGAAGAACATCTCCACACCAATAAGCCCAACAAGATTTATAGTAACTTAAGATCCTGATCATGAATGTTATGCTTACAGCATTATGTTTAAGTGATCAATGGATTTAGTCATGGATTTTTCAAGATTACGCATAGATTCCAGATTACACACAAAAATAAACATTACTGCGGTCCAGACATGGATTGTGCTTAAAAAAAAATTTAAAAACTTAATGTCATGTCAAAATTTAAAATAAATAAAACAAACCAGTAATCTGAAGCATATGTCCAAATAAATATAATTAGAAAGAAAAAAAAATATCTTAAAAATTTCCACCCACAAAGTAGCTTGTGCCTCCTTTAAAAGTAATGTGGAATGGTATTTCACTAATTTCATAATTGTAAACATGATTCTTGCTTCATACCCAGGCAATGTAAAAAACAGGAAATGAACAAACAAAAAAGTATTTTTTTAAAAAAGGTTTCCCCCCCCCCCCCCCCCCCCGGTTTCTTAGTTTCTTTCTTTGAAGTTACAAATGTATTATTTAAAGTTACAAACGTATTATTTAAAGTGTAAGTTGGATTGAAGAAGGAGGCAAGTATAGTAAACAAGAAGATATATTAGGGACTGGAGTTTCTCACAGGGAAGTTATATTTTCTGGCTAAATTTGCTACATCTCATAGTGCTTCACCTGTACATTGCACAAATTCTTGGAGGAAAACCTTGGGAATCTCTTTAAAAAAAAAAATGTCATTGCAATGATCAGTTCAGGTGCACAGGGCCCACTTGCACTCGGAATATACAGCAATATATGGTTTCAAAAGCTGGTAGCTTTTGGACAGCAGGGAGGGGAGGTACACTTGTCATCATAGATATCCCGCACATGTGCACTCTCATGCATTACTAACCTTTTCTACAAAAGAATACTGGCCATGCCACTGCCTCCATAGACTTAACATGGGTCTCAAGCTAATTTATTACCAGCTTGCTGGTAAAATACCGGTCAGGTGGCAACCCTACCTGTGATTGGCTCCCAAGTGATGCTCTGGACACCCATTTGTAGGACTGATAAGATTAAGATTTCCTGTTGAGAGATCCTATGCCCAATGCAGACAGCATGCAAAAGTTAGGTCTTGAAGTTAGTTATTGAAAAATAAAATGTATATATCTTTATTGGGTCCAAACTGTAACCTTTTTATCTACTTGTCCACTTCATTCCAGACTGGGTGATCCAGATTTTTGGGTAAAATGTTTGTGGACGGATCAAACATGCCACAGATAGAAGGCTCAATGGAAACTATGCTGCATGTGCGAAATCATAACTTATCTTTATGAGAGAGAATACATTAAATATTACACAGTGCTTGTGCAGTTCTGTTACAGAAGGACTATGTATTTAGTGAGACAACTTGACTAGCAGTTATAATAATGCAGGAATGTAAAGAGATTCCAAGTGGCAGCTAGAAGAAGTGAATGGTGATGGAAACGGGCAGTTTTTTTTAGCTTAGGGCTCTCAAAAACAATCAGATGGAGGTTTTGGCACTTGCCCACTTTCTGTCCTCCTCGCGTCTGATGAAAGGACACATGCAGACAAGGTCCATATGTCACTGGCAATGGCACAGCAGATCTCATTGTCGAAGAAAATGGTACAGTCCTGATAGTCATGAAGTACTTCTCCATTCCCCACCATTTCCAAATGAAACTTACTGATTGGCTTGTAAGTCTTCGATCTCCAGCAGAACACCTTTCTCGTGAAGACGGGCAGCAGAGTATTTTAAGGAGATCTTCTTACTCTTCTTTCCTTTCACTTGTCCTGGTTTCTTAGATACTCTACGATTAAAAGGAGAGGAGGGGGGTTTAAAACAAGGATATAACCAAAAATCTGACATAAAACTTATAACAATCCATATGAATGAAAAGATTGCAAAATTCACCATGTGAAGTAAAAGCAACTTCTAATTATCCTCAGCGAGTCAAAAGGTGGAGCCCCACATTTTGTGGCCAATTTCCTAGTATGTCAAGCTAGTCATTTAAAATATCCTACTTATTTTAAATATAGAATTCAAAATTCCCAAGATTAAGTTTCACTCTCACATTTGAAAACAATCTAACCTAATGATAAATTAGTTAGGAAACCTACTTTCCGAATCAATAGTCATTGGGTTAATGTCTGATCATAGTCTCCATCTGCGGCCCTTCCGTAACTTAGCAAGGATGTATAAACGACATGCTGAAAACCTAAGCGTTGAAGCACTTTTTTATGAACCCCACAAATGTCTGTCTTATAGAATTTGTGAATAGCACTTCTGCAAACTACCACTTGAAAGATATTCCACAAACTTGTAAAAAAAAAAAAAAAAAAAAAAGATATTTTGTTAAGCTGCTACTTCACTGGAACGGTTAGGCGAATGTTCTGTATGTCAAACATGTAAGCTAGAAGGGAAGAGAGTATGTGTGAATGGGAAATAAAATGAGAATGTGTGTGCAAATGTGAACAGTTATGAAGGATGACACTAGTAGGAGGGAGCAGGCAGACAATAAGACTGACAAGATGATGGCACTGTAGTAGAGGAGGACCAAACTGCTAAATATTTATATGCAGCACATTAGACCAGGATAAAAGGTGAGCATTAGGGGAAGGATTTTATAAGGCATATTTTTAGAGTTTAATCCATCCTTAAGTTGCACTTATTTCTTGCCTGGTTTTGTGACACTAGAGACAAATACTTTTTTGGAACCAGAAAAGTCACTCAGATACTCACTTGCCCTTGCTTGCTAAATTGTCCAGGCAGGTCTTAATGTAGCTCTTATAATAGTCTACTTGCTCTTCATAGAAAACAGCCTTGGAGTTGAGAGCTGAATGGGTCTGCTGAAGCTTCACCAGCTCTGCCTTTCGTCTCTGACGATATCTCCTTTGATTACGAATATCCTTCCAAGCAGAAATAACAAAAAAGGGGGATGTGAATACTCGGCACGTAAGTGTGCATTTAACACACACACACACACACACACATATATATATGTGTGCGTTTAACACACACACACACATATATATATATATATATATACACATATTTATATATATACACATATTTATATATATATATATATATATATATATATATTGCTTATGAATAAAATGTAACTTAGAGAACAATAACAGTTATTTGTGAATACACATTTAGCACTCCAAAAACATAGATATATAAAAGATAAAAGAAGAAGAGAACAACACAACCCATTGAAATGGCTTATCCCATAAGTTTTGCTGTACAGTAATTACTTTCTGCTCTGTGAAGGGAAGGTAGAAAGTGAGAGGTAAAGGGAGTCTCCTGGTATGGGCTAGTTACATGCAATTCAGTACGTAAACAAACATTATACACCTAGCAAATTCTCCCAGCACCATGTGTGGAGGCAAAAATAATAATGTAATAAATTAAAACTATATTGAAAAATGTATTCAAAAATATGACTGGCTGAGGAAAAATCACTGATATGGGTTTAGTAGTTGATCGGTTTGTGGTTCCTGCATTGTAATCATTTATACATTTCAGTATGTAAAACAATTTCTATTTAGAATTCAACATCATGGCTGCAGCAGAGAGGTGGGATTAACAGTGTATTGTATGTATGAGGAATATAAGGATGGCAGACATGAACAGCATGGGTGTGGTCTTCTCTATTGACACCCAAGTCTGTGTCGAACACTGTTTTCTAGAAGCAAAGGTGAAAAGAGCTGGTATTTATAGGTGTTCTATATTTAACTTTAGTTAACAGAGTAAATCATAAATGCGTTTAAATGGAAGTTTTAAATAGTGTCAGAGAGGTACTGTTCAGTTTACAGTGTGTGCTTGGGGATAGTATTAGGCCCATTGTATTGGGTAGGGGGGTATTTAAAAAAACAACAACCCACAAGCAATTACCCATGGGATCCTTATAAAATTAAAATGGAAGGACAAGGGGGGGGGAACAAGGATGTTTAAAATGGCTTGGTTGGCAACATTTAATGCTGAGGATAAAAACAATTGTCCAATATTATGCAAGATAAATTGAACAGGGCACAAGGCCCCATTCAACAGTGATTAAAGAACATGGATTTTGGGCACAGTGAGGAATTCAAGGTGGACCCAAATAAGGTCACCTTCACAGCACTAGCTCACCTTGGCAATGTCATTGATGAGATCCTGGTACCGATTCTCCGGGTTAACCATTCCCAGGTCGGCCAGCTTCTTTAGACCTGCCTGTATCTTCTCTTTTTTCTCTTGAAGGCTGAGGTTGTTGTCTTCCTTTATAGACTTGGCCTTTTTCATTTTGTCTGGAGTCTTAGCGTCTCTAATTGCTCTTCTCTGCATAGCTCTCTGGTGATCAGCTTCCTGGTTAAATGAAATACACGCAGGGCCGGTTTAAATGC
Organism: Pelodytes ibericus; assembly: GCA_036172795.1. Classification (NCBI taxonomy): domain Eukaryota; kingdom Metazoa; phylum Chordata; class Amphibia; order Anura; family Pelodytidae; genus Pelodytes; species Pelodytes ibericus. The sequence goes on from CM069858.1 coordinate 169,284,161, forward strand.
CAGCAGATGTTAAATGCGAAGCAGATATTCGGCTCATATGTTTAATGGACTAACTTTTCATATTCGTCAAAATCTGTTCTAATTTCCACCGTGATCCAATTTACTGGAAGTGCACAGCTTTTTAGTTAGTTCTAACCAGGAGCACTGCACAAGAGTCAGGTAAGTGATGATCTACCTGTTCACTGCTGGCTGGGGTGTCCAGAATCTCAGTCAGTGTTTCACCAGGCTGGAACCGGATGACATCCACAATGAGGCGTTTCGTACTGGAATAAAAAAAATATATATATATATGATTTTAAATGTATGGTTTTAAATGTATGGTTTTAAATGTATGGTTTTAAATCACTTAAAAAAAAACAAACAAACAAACAACTGTGGATAAGGAGGGGATGTTTTGGCAGATCAATGTACCAGCCCTGTAACACAGTTATAGGTACTCTACAAGTGTAAACAACAAAATATAATGAAACATTATCTACACACAGTTATAGTGAGTTTTAGTAAAATTACAGGTAAATGCATAAAAGAGAAAAATGTGTTTTAAATGTGTCTGCAGAGCCTCCTGTTTACAAACGCAACTTGTGGCATGATATTAAAATTACATATTTCCTATTGAAAGTAGTTCATTTGCATATCAATTCACATGGTGATGTCATAAACATGAGACATCACAGACACGTTTAAAACACAGTTTTATTATAATTCATGCATTTGCTTTCGATCCCGCTATCCCAATATATGGATATAATTTGATTTTTTTTTTTTTTATATACTCTATATTCATGGTATAAACAATGTTTATGTCAGAGTCCTTTTAATGGGGTAAACATCAATGCGAATAAAAATGTCATTGAAACTCTTACTTCAGCAGGATGGTCCTTGCATCTTTCTCTGCATTCTCATCACCAATGACCTCAAATTTGTTGGTTAAGGTCAAGGAAACCTCCGTTTTTGCCAGAGCCTCTTTGTTAGAGTCAGCTGTGGCACCGGGTCCTTCCCCTAGGATAGAGTGAAAAATTGGAATCCATCTCTTATTAGGCCTAGTCCCGACACATGCTTTGCCACAATGGAAAACGGATACGGGCAAAGAACACCGCAGTGTGATTGGATACCCACTCATGTCTGGCGAAGGAAAATAGTAAATAGAGCAAGTTATCTTAACTTACCTATGAGGGACTCAATAGTGGGAACTTCTCCAAGATCATCCAAGAGTTCATGAATTGGGTCATTATGCTCGGGAGCAATAGCATCCTGGTGGTCCAGCAGCAACTGTAACAAGAGTACAATTCATTATTCTGCAGACTATCCAAAAAAAAGAAATCAGTCTGATATGGGATACGACTAGATTGTAATAAAATTCATGGATTTTCAAAGATCCATAGTGGCCACATTGTGTAACAATGAGTTCACTTAACAATAGAGATGAATGAGACTTTGGGATTTCAAGTGTCTTTAAATAATGTAGAACAGACAGATACTTACAGTGTGAGTATTAACAATTTCTCCAATGGATATATAAATCACTGGTTTGTTAAGGGTCACCAGGTCAGAGTATTCATCCACATTAAACTTGTCCTGTGGCTCAGGAACTTCACAAGCAGACTGGAAGAAGCGCCTGTGGACATGAACCACAAACTTATTACAATTTAGTCCATGAGCACCTGAACTGAACTTCCATATGAGGAATTATATGGGTGACTGGAAAGTTTACCATTGAACATATCTATATATTCTTTTACTGTATTGCAAGTGTCAGATCAAAAAAAAAAAGACTTTAAATAATCTGAGAAAATAATAAGAGGGTTTAAAATATTTCTTTTTAGTGACCTGAATTTCTGGTAGGACTGTGAGAGGTATTCATTTATGATGCCAAGATGGGCATTGTCTCCAAGGAACATCTTGTTGGATGCAGCATGTTGGAGCATCTTGGCGATGGAACCAAGATTCCTACGTTGATCGGTGGTCAGCTGTCCTCCAGCAGAAAGGTCAATGATATCGAAGGCATCAGGTGCCACAATGGCTGGGTTCATGTAGCGGTAATACAGTAGGTTCCCCACAATCTAGTAAGAGTTAAAATATATACAAAAGAGAGGTAAGGAGTGGCCAAAGGAAATAAGATATAGCACAAAATACTTTATGGATTTGCAACAGACTTTTTGCTTATAATATACAACTCCCAGGATACATCCATTTGCTCAGTTGACTGTTTTGTTTGATATCCACAAATAAGAACACAGAAAAACATCTCAGTGTGCTTTATTTTGACTGTATGTCAGCCCCCCACTTAATGGCTCCCAGGACAAATTTTAAATATACCTTCAGTCTTTTACAGCGTAAAAGGGTAACCATAGCAAGCGGCTAATAATATATAAAAATTAAAAATCACACACAATAAAATGAAATTATCACCTGCATACTAGTGTTTTATCGATGCCTCAGGGAAGAGAAGCAGAGAGCTAGGAGAACAGAGAAAGAAAGTAGCTTTCAGACACAGAGCAGCAAGGTAAGCAGATATAGTGACTAGATAGATAAGATACAACAGCAAATTGAAACCAATGGACTGCTATTCTCCAAGTCACCAGCAGAGAGCGCCACACTACAGAAAATAAGGAGAGAGCAGAGAATCTGCATTTAAACCTTTGAGGCCCAGACAAAAACGTAATACATTGCATTACATCGCTCATCTTATTAGGACTCAAAGGAATAATACATGGAAAAGGAAAATATCAGATGTGTCGAGAGAACCTATACTGATACACTTTAATGGAATATACTACATGATTACAGACAATAGCCTGGCAAAAAAGTGAAATATTATCTATACAGAAGGCATCCAAAATACTACAACTTGCAGGAAATTCTATATAGGGATTTATTTACTTAATCTAAAGCCTGGACCCACAATGCAATCATTGCAAAGAAGCAGTCAATTTGTTTATTCACTAAATTTCATAGAATGTAGATGATTTCTTGGCCGGAGGAGATCACAACACATCTTCAACTGCGGACACTCAACAAAGCAGGAGCAGGGAATTAAAAAGGTCCTCCGCAAGTAGTAACATGGCTGGGCAGTTAAGACTTAACACCCAGAAAGTTTTGGGAAACTAAATAAGACTTGGGGTTCAGCGACTTAACTACTCTGGCATCACCAGTTGCATTACCCCAGAAACCTTCAATGGCAGAACCTGACCTTCAGCAGCTCATCTTCTCCAGCATCAGGAAACTTCTCATGAAGCGTGTCTTTAACGACCTTTGAAATGTAACGCATGGCATAGCTGGGGAGATGAGAAGTTATGGACATAATGAGCAGGGTATCAGGAATTAACAAAAACATTCTTGGTATTGTTATCGATTCAGGTAAACTCACGGAATTTTATCCACTGAGCTGATGATTGCAGCGAGGAACTTGTCAGTCACTGTCCGCATGTTTTTGATGGAGGCGTCCAGTCTCGTTCTCACCTCCTCGTGTGACATAGCTTGCTCTGGTGTGACATCATACGGCAGCTTGCTGCAGAGACAGGAAAATGAGACCTGAAATGGTCACTAATTTACTGGGTCACAGGACCATGATGTCCAACTCACAGTCCATGGGATGGAGGTGGCGCTTCTCCTGCGTGTAATTGACTACTGTAAAGTCTGGACCACCTTCCCAGTCTAAGCTTCTGGGTGGGATGCAGCACTCCACATTAAAGACTTGGACAATGCTGCCAGTATGTAACATTCAAATACAGCATTCTGGTTGTTTGTTTGTTTTTTAAACTCTGTACCGTCAATATGTATCTTGCTTCGAAATACAGTGAATTAACTCCATGAAAAAGGTCAAACTTATCTGTACCAAATGAAGGCATGCACAAAGACAAAGCAAATCTGAGAATGGAGATTGCTTGGGATGTAACACTGGGAATGCTTTGATTTAGACCCCATCCCCCTATACCTGTCCTGAAATATTGCATTTATGTTGTGCAGTAGAAACACACACAAGGGAAGAAATGTTCGACATCTATGAGAGATCATGTCAGTCACTGCTAATCTGGAGACATCTGAGGCAGATTACCTGGCTTCTCCGGTCTGAGATTCCATTTGATTCACCCAGGACTTGTAGATATCCACAGGATCTGTTTTGATGTTTAGGGACTTGTCATCCATGATTTCTTTCACTACTGGAGACAGAATTTGTCTCAAAGCATTTTGGCCACGTGCTCCACGGTTAAAACTAACCACCATCTTAATAACTGTTGGGTTTCCAGTGACGATCTCCTGAATTTGATCCACTTTAGATCTAATGTGACAAAAACAGAATGTGTAAACATTTTTAGATCCTTTTCAAATTCTAGATACATTTTTTTTTTTTTTTTTTTAAACTTCTGTTTATGAAAAGAGCAGTCCAATCTGTTCTGGAAAGTACAACAGATGGGAAATTTGTCCCTCGATTACTTGCTGGCTTAGAAATCCACCTGAAGGTTTGTAGGTTCTTTGATCAGCATGGTAAACTCAGCCATTTATCCTTTCAGCCACACAATAAATATTTAATAACTGCGCAAGTGTGTCCCCAATCTGGAAAATCATTGCTGTGCTCACAGCTTAAACAGACTATCACCTAGACATTGTTTTTACTGGGCATGTGGAGAATAAAAAAAATGATTGAAAAGGATCTATACATTGTATTAGCAAAATTGCAAGCAAATGCCTAACTTAGGAGAAAATGTGTTTTAAATGAGTCTGTTGAGTCCCCTGCTTTTGACATCACCTGTGACCTATTATGCAAATTACACACTTGCCACTGAAAATCTGTTCATTTGCATATTAGGCGACAGGTGATGTCATAAACAGGGGACTCCCGTCACATGAGACACAAGAGGACACATCAGAAACATAAGAGGCCTCCTACTTTATCTCCTCTTGCAGAGCAGTCTTGAAGAGACGAAGTAGCAGATACTCCTCCCTCTGATTTGATGCATAATTGTATAGAGTAAAGATGACGGAATCCATAAATTTAGTTGATTTGTTCTGAGGCATCTGGAAGATGAGCTTGGCCAAGTATGTTGGATTGGTCTGAAATAAAGGGATAAACAAAAATAAATACAAAATCAGCCAAGAAATCATAATAAATACAATCTCACAGACATGATTAGCCCACAACCCAAAAAAATACAAATGATCCATGAAGTTATTTTAAAAGCACTGATACTGAATTAAAATGCTGGAGATCTAGTAACACTACAAGGACATATCATGCTTAGCCCACCACTGCATCAAAGTACTCCCAAATTGGTGGGCCTTATCTCCTTCTTACTTACATGGAACGCAATCACTCAAATAATTTAACTTGGATTTATAAAATTCCCCCAGACACAATTTATATGAAGCGTGACCAATCGTCTGGGCATAGCACCCCACCCACTCACAGGTACTCTATTTATAGTGTCCAATGAAATTGTATACATTATAGTCCAAGTTAAATTATTTGAGAGATTGAGATCCACGCAAGATATAGTTAGAACTCACCAATTTTGAGGCACATTGAAGTTTATTTCAGACACTATTTTATCCAAACTTGTACATATGTGTAAGTAGCATCACCTTAGATGTAATTATCTTTCCCATTACCTGCAATAAATAGAACAGATGCTGGTATGCCTCTAGTTTCTCCCTCTTCTCCTTGCTCAGTGCCTTCAGACCTCCCTTTTGCTTGTTTAACATCATCATGTCTGAAAGTTGTTCCTTGTTCTTCTTGGTTAACTTTTTACTGTGAGAAACAACATCCTGCAATATACAAGTAACATGTAAAAAATAATAATAAAAGAAGCATCAGAAGGTTACAAACACAAATGGCAGAGATAAAGGAAGACGTACAATTATCACTACTATATGTCTATGTATAGTTTGTGCAGATTGGCAGTTTAGTCAGTGTTTTCATGGGTTGATCTTGTTTGCAATGCCAAATAGCAGACTCTGGAATAAATAATTAGTATGATAGTGGTATCAGATTCACTCCTCCTATAATAAGGACTATAATACTACAGAAAAATCTCATTACATTGTGTTAAATAGTCTGAAGTCTGGCAAAACATTTATGGTGCTTTCCAATCTCACTATATGTTAAATCCATATAGGCGTTTGGAATCCAGCATTTAAAAAAAAAATTTTTTGGCTTTATGCTAAAGGCATTCATGTATTAACAACTCATTTATTGACCTCTTTGTAGATTATTTTTCTATCAATTCCATTTTGATAAACAAACCATTTAAGCCCTTAACAAACATGGCAGTTATTACACTTCTGGCTTTTTTTGTGCTTAGGGGCTACAGACCATTGACATCATCAGGTTGCTTGTGCATTGCATACCTGCAGTGTAATTTTGTTTTTCACTAGAAGTCCAATCTTGATATCCATAAGATTTAAATCATTCTCCAGCTGCTGGTTGGATCTCAGGAGAGTCACCACCTCTTCTCGAAGCTTCATGACTTCCAGCTCCTCTTGGAAGTCTTGATCACTTTGGTCCAATAGATGGACAAACTTGCGGACAACTGCCATAGGTGGGTCAGTGGCATTGACTGGGGGGAAAAAGCACTGAAGTGAATAAAGGGTGATAGTATAAACTAAATGAATGGGGACTTAAGAATTAGTGTTGTCTTTGTTTAAAATAATTGTCCCATATAATCCTCTCATGAGGATTATAGAGGAACTTGCAACACAAAATACCAATGACAGGTCACAGGTTGCACAACACACTGTTGAAACAAAATGAAGTTTACACATTTGGGTGATCCGATTGTCCCACCTGAATGCACAACAACACATTGCTCCATTATATCTAGTAGTCCATGGGTTAATACATTAGCTATTGAATGTGTTAAATAGATAGTATCATGTTAGCCGTGGTAGTGCAGGAAATACATAGAACTAGTATTAAAGATAACATATATTGACTGAGAATTTGAGCGTAAGCTTTGAGGGACACCTGTACCAAAGTTAACATCACTTTCATTTAAAGATTGCTTTAAGTGTAGATGGTTTTTATATAGAAGTTTTTTAAGGAAATACAAATAATGTATTGTCTCCAAAGTGAATGAAGATCTGACCCACAATCCTAAACACATTTTCAGCCCCCTGATAGAGCTATACCAAGCAAAGAGGGCTCAATAAGGTACTTTATCTGTATTGTTTAATTAAAACATTCCTATTTAAAATGTCTGCACTTCGTGCTACAGTTCTTTAAAGACCACTTGAATCCCTTCATCAGGCACATTACGAGGGAGGTCTAGGACAGCTTTCTCACAATTTAACAAGGACATCATTTGGGGACAGTTGGAGAGTTTGGTCATAGATTAAATGGTGTTCTAAGAGGATGAATAGTAAGCTTCCTTATTCCTTACAGAATTTGGAGACAGTGAGAGCTAGGTGGGTTTGGCTAGAGGTTAATTAATGGGTGTTCTTATTGGGATGAATACTAAGCTTCCTTGTGTATCGAGTACAGTCACTTAAAGTACTATGTATCTTTTCATCAGTCACAAGACAATAATTTATCAGTCCGACTCCACCCATAGTTATAAATACAAAAATCCATATCTTGTATTAGTCTTTAAATATTGACAGCTCAGTGTGAACCTCCATTCCTGCCTATGGGTACATTTTTGTGAGCCAAAAACAAAGCCAACCATTTCAACAGTTCTCCCTCAATGTAACCATTTAAAGTGCCAAAAGGTTCTGAACTTACTTAAGGTTTTATAGTCATCCCGGGCTTTGTTAGCACGAATAAAGGCTTGGAGTTTCACAATATCATTTATCTGAGGAAGAGAAAGGACAGTCTGTCACTGTAGTAGTCCCCATCAAAAACTCACTGCATGTCTGGATACAAAGTAATATGTCAAAGTCCTTACATGATCATTGAAATACTTTAATCTGTCTCTGTACCGCTTCCTGGCTTGGTACATTCTGGTGTAGGACTGAATCTGAAAGAGACAAACAAAGAAACAAATGCTTAGCATGGTGGATATATTGGTGTCCAAATGTTGCAAACAGGCTCAGCTTTAATGTTAATGGGATCATATATGACTGGGAGCACTCCCCGCATCCTGTTCACTAAGGTTGATGCACATTGAATCCCTGCCGTTGGCATTCGAGTCCCTGACTACCTTCTATTGCTGGCATCCCAGTCTTCTACCTCCCCTCTATTGCTGGCATCCCAGTCCCCAACTCCCTTCTATTGCTGGCATCCCAGTCTCCTACCTACCCTCTACTGCTGACCTGCCAGTCCCCTACCTCCCCTCTACTGCTGGCCTGCCAGTCCCCTACCTCCCCTCTACTGCTGGCCTGCCAGTCCCCTACCTCCCCTCTACTGCTGGCCTGCCAGTCCCCTACCTCCCCTCTACTGCTGGTCTGCCAGTCCCCTACCTCCCCTCTACTGCTGGCCTGCCAGTCCCCTACCTCCCCTCTACTGCTGGCCTGCCAGTCCCCTACCTCCCCTCTACTGCTGGCCTGCCAGTCACCTACCGTCCCTCTACTGCTGGCATCCCAGGCCCCTACCTCCCCTCTACTGCTGGCATCCCAGGCCCCTACCTCCCCTCTACTGCTGGCATCCCAGGCCCCTACCTCCCCTCTACTGCTGGCATCCCAGGCCCCTACCTCCCCTCTACTGCTGGCATCACAGGCCCCTACCTCCCCTCTACTGCTGGCATCCCAGGCCCCTACCTCCCCTCTACTGCTGGCCTGCCAGTCCCCTACCTCCCCTCTACTGCTGGCCTGCCAGTCCCCTACCTCCCCTCTACTGCTGGTCTGCCAGTCCCCTACCTCCCCTCTACTGCTGGTCTGCCAGTCCCCTACCTCCCCTCTACTGCTGGCCTGCCAGTCCCCTACCTCCCCTCTACTGCTGGCCTGCCAGTCCCCTACCTCCCCTCTACTGCTGGCCTGCCAGTCACCTACCGTCCCTCTACTGCTGGCATCCCAGGCCCCTACCTCCCCTCTACTGCTGGCATCCCAGGCCCCTACCTCCCCTCTACTGCTGGCATCCCAGGCCCCTACCTCCCCTCTACTGCTGGCATCCCAGGCCCCTACCTCCCCTCTACTGCTGGCATCACAGGCCCCTACCTCCCCTCTACTGCTGGCATCCCAGGCCCCTACCTCCCCTCTACTGCTGGCATCACAGGCCCCTACCTCCCTTGAAGTCTCTACATACTGTTACATGTATGTCTACAGAAATCAATACAATGAATATTTGCACCAAGAAATTATTTATTCTCAGAATAACTTAAGACTGTATTTACTGTGCAACACATCCAATTTAAGGATATTTTATAATCACTTCAAATCTTTCACCAATCTAAACCAGAGGCACCAGAGAATAGGGTAACAAAGTCATACCTTTACAACTTCATCAGAGTGATCATTAAGGTACTGCAAGCGATCCTTGTATGCCTTCCTCTGCTTCTGCCCTCTATAATGGGACTGGAAACAAAGACAGGAACACCATGTAAGTTAGAGGACTTCTATGCAGCTCTCCAAGTGGGGTCACCTTTTAACAGATTTATTTTAGAGATGATTCAATCTTATTCCATTACTACAAATGGATTATTTTTGAATTCTTGCAAATAAGTGTCCATGTTCTTAAAATCTTTTCTTTTACAATATCGACCTTATGTTGCATGCAATATCAAAACGAAATCTTCTGTGACCAGGAAAATAACCTCAGGCTCCATAATACTGAATGTATTAACATAGGTAAAATACACAAACACATATAGGATGAGAACTTCGAAGTAGTGGTATTATTCATTTATGTACACACAGTCATCAGACTAATCACCACGATATTGTATAAATCAGATTTGCTATTCCTTGGACAAAGTCAGGCTGGTGGACACAAGCTCCAGATTATAGATCAGTTTTCCATTTACCTGGATACAAGTGACAGCTGGGACTTGTGAATGTAAGAAGCTCTTCCTGTCGCTGAATTTCTTCCGAGTAAGATACCCACGACACCTAGCCTGGAGCTTGGTAATGAGTGTCTCATTAGCCAGCCATAGCTGCTCTCTGTTGTATGCTGCAGACACCCCGGAAATGGTACCCTAAAAAAAGAAAAGGGGGGGCCACAAGCAGTATGGTTAATTAACCAATATAAAGCTGCAGAGACCCAAACAGTTATACAAGTCCATACTTGCTATGGAATTAATGGTGTTTGTCTAGAAACTAGCGCAGGAAGCCTACAGTTAAAAAAGGCTGATCATTCTGTGATAACATACATGGATCTAGTAATACTAATGTATTGCAGTTACCTGAATGTCCTCCTTGGAGAGATGAGTGTTATTCTGTGCGAATCCCAGGGGCTCTTCCCATCCACCTTCATTAGTATTCAGGTTAAAATAGTAATGATAGCCACCTTTCACCCAGTGCTTCACCCACTCACTTCCATTGTTCCCTGAAAACAGTAGAAAGGGCCATATTATATGAGGGCAGAATACTTACACAACTTAATAAATGAAGCTAAGATAGGACTGCGCTGGTTTCACTGTACCTTCTGCTGCTTTACTGGTCTTTAGTCCAATTAACTCAGTCTGGTAGGTCTGCGCACATTCGGAGGTGACCCCATAAAGACCGACATCTGGAGATCGCAGGGCATTGAGTGTCTGTGCGCTATCACCATTCTCTACTGCCTCGTTAATAGCCAGAATACCGAGTGAGACTGGAAGACAAAAATGGAATATTTTTTATAGCTCTTATTTAGAAGATAAAAATGCAAATTTCCAGGTGTGCTATTTCCACATTCGAACTAAGGGCTAAATAGATTCTGTGCTTGATGTTGTTTGTGGCCATTACTCCCACGTGAAGTACAATGGAGAAACCCTAAACATTAATTGGTGAATTCATCAGTAAAAGATTGCAACAGTGTATAGGAGTTTGTGGTGTCAATCTCGAGTCTTCTAGGCATTGCTGCATTTTTAGGAATATAATATTGTATTTACAGTCGGAATGGCAGGGAGATAGAAACATAGAATGTGTTGGCAGAAAAGAAACCATTCTAGTCTGCCCAATTTTGGAAAATGAGTCCCCGGTTCCCTATCTTATATCTAGGATAGCATTGTGCCTATCCCATGCATACCTAAACTCCTTCACTGTGTTTACCTCTTCCACTTCAGCTGGAAGGCTATTCCATACATCCACTACCCTCTCAGTAAAGTAATACTTCCTGATATTACTTTTAAATCGTTGCCCCTCTAATTTAAGACTATGTTCTCTAGTTGTGGTAGTTTTTCTTCTTTTAAATATACTCTCTTCCTTTACTGTGTTGATTCCCTTTATGTATTTAAATGTTTCTATCATATCCCCCTTGTTACGTCTTTCCTCCAAGCTATACATGTTAAGATGCTTTAACCTTTCCTGGTAACTTTTACCCTACAATCCAATATAATCAATCCAATATTGACTGTAAATACTGTTACGGTGTATAATAAAGCATTAGAAGAATTTGAATTATTTGGGGGGGGGGGGGGGGGGGCGGGGGAGTAGATCACCTTAAGAATCATGCATATATACGGAACTGAAATCTAAGCAGGTTATTTTATGAGCTCAAAACTATTAAAATGTGTACATACATTTCTGTGCATCCTCTGTTTCTTTGTTGGATCGTAATATGCCATCCTGGATTTCATCCAGCCAAAGAACAGCAGAATCATCTTTGGTTTCCTGGATGGAAAGAATCGTAGCATAAGATTATTCTGTTTCTCTACATTCCATCTGTGAGGCTACTATTTGTTGTAAATGATTCCTAAAAAGTTACTGTACAGGTTGAGTATCCCTTATCCAAAATTACCCCAATTTTTTTTCTTTTTTTAGATAGGGGTCAGTTCAGATAAAGGGATACTCGCCTTCTTTCAGCCGTGTGGTGAAGCTCCTTAGTACCACCCTCTTGGCGCCATACTGTTGAAGCGAGCGTACAAAGGAAATGTAGTTCCAGCAAACCTACAAGGGGAGGGACTATCTTACCTGCACTTTAAAGCGGATAATTTCAGCAGCACCAGCCCTATAAATGTTCTTCATTATCTAAATCCAGTGTGAGAAAGTTGCTCATATTCAATTTTGGCAATGTAGATCATTTATAGGGCTGGTGCTGCTGAAATGATCTATTAACCAAAAGTAACCTGAAATGCTGCTGGTCCCAAGGATTTTGGAGAGCGGTACTCAAGTTGCACCACATTTGCAATACACTGCAGTAATGTGATATTCCATTTTTGAACAGCAGGGTGTGCTGTAGCTTAATAAACCAAACCACTTTAGTAACTAGATTCACCCAATATAAAAGGTATATAATTATATATATATATATATATATATATATATATATATATATATATATATATATATATATATATATATTACAAGTTTCTGCTTAAGTGGACATCGTTTACAAACACTATGGATTGCTCAAGGGCAGTAATTTCACGAAGGATAGGTACAGGAGTTTCTGTTATTAGATATTTACATGCAAAATTGTAAACAGTACTTCTTAAAATAATAGTGAACAATGCAGTACAAACAAAAACACAGTCACATTATTTGTTCATTAAATGAAAATTAGGAGATGGTGGCATGATAGATGGGAGTAAATAAAATTATGATTTGCATCATTCACCAATCCTGCTACCTTCTAAGAACATTTCTATTCAAACAGAGTACTTACTTTCCAGACTTTGAAGTCACAGGCAAGGAATTGTCTAATGCAGTGGACAATGGGCAGCTGCCCACAGGAGATTTGTATCTGCTAAATGTGCATTATATGGGAACTCATCAAGCATTAAATTCCTTATAAAAAAAATATTAGGCTTTATTCATGAAAGAAAGAAGCACAGGGAACTGAGAAAGGAATTTCATACTCAAGGCCAAAGTAGCAGAGTTGGAAAATGTTTCCTATTCTACTGCAATTCTCTTTTTTCAGTGTTCTTTTATCGTGGGTCCATTACCTCAGAGTTTAATTCATGTTCCAATAATTATTATGTTTTAGATGGCACCATCCCTTTTGTTGACATTAGAACTTGATTTATATATGGACAGGGTGGGTGTAGCTTGGATCCACTTCTAATATGTCTCGACGTTCCATGTGTATGCATGCAAACTGACCCAGTTCTATGAACTCATGAGATCAGGAAAAAGCAAAGAGCTCTGGCAACATGTCTAAAGGGAAATGATCACTAATCCAAGAAAAAGAAAACTTTTTATCCAATTAAAGTGGTTTGTATTTTCCAACCTATTTTATATATTGAGTCATACTTCTATAAATATGTGGTAATACAAACTAGCAATCTAGAAACCTGCAGTGAACATAAAAATCTAATACAAGCAAAGCATAGCAAATCAAAGACCTTACTTCCATTTCCCCCCAGTATCTATTGGGTAGGTCTAGCTATCAAAAGGCATTACATCTTCTGTAACTGTTTGTGTTGAAATCAGTTTATCTCACAAGCAAGACATAATTGTTGGAAAGCAATGTTTATATATTTATAAAGCAAGAGGAAAAACTTTGAAATTAAATTTTTCATGCAGCTCTGGGCTAGGGTTGCCACCTGGCCGGTATTTTACCGGCAGGCCGGTAAAAAAAATTGGCATCAGGCCAATGTTATGTCTATGGAGGCAGTACCAAGGCCGGTATATTTTTGAAGAAAAGGTGTCAACCCTATGTACCAGAGATTTACAAACTATGGCCCTCCAGCTGATGATGGCCGCCATCCCCCATGCTCCCCTGTCGGCCTCTTAACTGACAGTATTATGGGATATGTAGGCCATCAGTAGTTTGGATTTTCCTGTCCTAATGTAGTTGCATATTATTTTCAATAATCAATATTGCTCTGTGAAAACTGGTGCTTTGTATTAAAGGGATGCGGTCACCTAAACATTGTTTATACTGTGCATGATGATAATAAAACAATCTAGAATGATCTTTAAGTTTGTGTTAGTAAGTTAAATAGGGCTTTAAATGTGTCTGTGAAGTCTCATTTTGTTTATCATCTTGTTGCATGATATGCAAATGACACATTATCCATTGAAAGTTGTTCAGTTCCATATCAACTCTCTTCATATTCAACCTGCAGAGTGCCTTAATCTGCAAATCTGGGTGCTAGGGCAAAGTACTGAGTGTGAAGTGCTGGGGCAAGTTCTGCTAGAGTAATCTGGGTGCAATCTAGGTGCTGGGGTAAATCCTAGGTGCAATGTGCCTAAGGAAATAAGAACAAGAAATTGATTTTTTTCAATAACCTTTTCATTACATGTAAAACGTTGAATTATAATATTTTGTTCATTGGCTCGTGAAAATGTGTAAAATTCACAATGTGGCTTATTGAAAAATTTAAAGACCCCTTATTTAGAGTATGAACAAGGGTTCAGTTGAGTCTCTTTAAGGAGATGACTACAAAAACAGGATCCAAAATATATTGCACAAACATAATTACTAAATAAGAAGCTGCTCAGTGTAGATTTGATGGGAAAACAAGATGACAAGGTTTAGCACATGCTGTCTTTTCAGAAACATTTGACAGGACAAAAGAAAAAAAAAAAAAAAACCTTCATTCAAGCAAAGACAAAACAAGGAAATGTCAACTAAAACTTTGTTTAATCAAATACATTTAAGATCAACCTTACAAGCGAAGCTTGTGACACACTTCCATTGTGGTGATACAAATGCCATTGGTGAAGGACATGCAAAACATGATGTCACTTCCTGATTGTTCTGCACACTTGTAATATTCACTGCATTGCAGGTAAGCACAGGAATGCTTTACCTTGTCATATCAGATGCTCTGCTTTGATGACAGTTTCCTTACCTTAAGATAAGCACTACATGTTACAAGTTCTAAAAGCAGAATAAAAAATAAACAAAAAGCATGCTATTTTGGAACCCAGTGGGAACACTTGATCCAATAGACTGGTAGGAAAATAAAAAAAAAAAAAGGAACAAAAAGCACGTGGCAAATAATGTGCAACTACATTAGGACAGGAAAATCCAAACTACTGATGGCCTACATATCCCATAATACTGTCAGTTAAGAGGCTGACAGGGGAGCATGGGGGATGGCGGCCATCATCAGCTGGAGGGCCACAGTTTGTAAATCTCTGGTACATGGGGTTGCCACCTTTTCTTCAAAAATATACCGGCCTTGGTACTGCCTCCATAGACATAACATTTGCCTGATGCCTATTTTTTACCGGCCTGATGCCTATTTTTTACCGGCCTACTGGTAAAATTCCCGCCAGGTGGCAACCCTACTGGTACAGAGGGTTGATTATTGCCACCCTAACCAAAGATATTTTGCTGCCCCCTGCTCCTGTGTCTCACCTTTCACTCAGGATTTCTACCCCTCTAGCAATACCTCCTCCGAACTCCTGCTCCTACCCCTATTCCCATTTACTTGAGCTCCTCTCCCTGCCCTCTAATATTTCTTCAGTTTCTCTGTTCCCCTCTCTTGGCTTCAGCTCCTCTCTGCCCCTCCATATTCCTGCTGCCAATCCCCTTCATTCTTTTTTGACAGATGAGGGTTTTCCTACCTATCATGGTAGATCACATTCGACTAACTCCTCAATGCGTTTCCCTGGCAGGCGCACTGAAGGAGCATTATGTAACGTGGATGCTTGCACATGCACATGGGTCTCCACACTACATCTATATGAGAGGCCGCTGGTTCCATCCCAGATTCCCAAGGGATACTAGAGAAACCCATTTTGCAAGACCCTGCGAAGAGAAAGAGGCCTGCCGTATGTAAAAACGCCTGCACTATAACGTAAGTATTGCAAAAATCGACATAAATATAAATTACTGTACATTGTTAATGCATGTTAGCTTTCATATGCATTCATTATTTTATTTAGAGGGAGGGAGAGGTTTGGAGTAATCCTTTAATGTGGCAAATCACTATCAGTACAGAAATCACATCCACCTGTTCCAATTAATAAATGCTGCTTCTTCCACAGCAACAGAAAAACCATAAATGAAGTGACTCATTATGGAAAATTAACCCCTCAGTAGAAAAAATACAATGAAATGCTGCTCAGTTAAAAAGAAAACATACAAGGCTGTATTAAAGTTTCCTTGTCACCCAAATACATAAATACATCTGTTGCATCTTTCTAGACCTTACTACTTGGCCAGGTCGAACTTATGTAAGGAGGTGTGTACTTTATCAATACGTTTTAATTGAATTTTAATAGGTGTCTAGTGGCTATTGATTTATAGCCTTTCTTCCAAAGGGGATACTTTTTGTACTATATCTGTATATTTTGTCTATTGGGTATTATTTATGGCTCATAGTTCAAGATGTTAATTGCCCCAAACAGCAAGACATTTCTGTCTGTTTTATTTATTATTTGTGTGTGTTGTATATAGATCTGCAATATTTGCTTTATTAAAGATATTTACATATTGTGTACGTTTGTTTCAGGACTATAATTATTTGAGGACACTATAAATTCTGCATGTAAATACATACAGAGCACTGCTGCACAAATAGGTTGTTGTCTATAACTTGTTTTTATCTAAAATGACTGTGTATGGTTGTTGGACATAGTGTATCACCGCTCATGACTAAATAAGGCAATATTACCCAAGTGAAATCAGCCGCCTAGGCTGGCAGACCCTTAGCTCAGTAAAAAGAAATTGTTATTTCACCCCAGCTCAGCAGCAAAAGGAAATGCTTGGAGAAGCATTCAGTTCCTGTACAGATTCACATACACCCTGCTGGAGCCAATATGTGATCTGGCTGGGAAGTTTAACTCTTTGTTCGCCCAGAGACTGCAGTCATCTTGCTACCAAATTAAGATATACATTTAATATAGAAAAAAGTCACATATTAATGTGAGCAGCACACATGCGAGGTTAATGAGGCTGAATGAGATTAGAAATCTTGTGCTCTGTGGGTTATCATCATGGGAGAGTACAGGGACATATGGTACTAAGGTCATCTACCTGGTGTATAAAGTGCAGGCCATCATCCGTGATAGAGCAGAACATTATACAGCATTATACAGGTTATTTTTAATTATACCAAGAAAATCTACTGCCAACAGCTAGAAAAGTGATAGCGAAGATCTTTAAGCTCAAACAACTGCAGTTGAACCAAGTTAAAAATCAAAGCATATACTCATTTTGCCTTCATCTCTGTCTCCTTTGTGTCCCCACATTGAAGCTCCTCTCTTTTTCACCCCTATTTCAACTTCTCTCCCTCCCACACAATTGCCTATTTCTTTTTTTGCTTGCCCCACTTGACCCTAAAAGTACCCAATAGGCTTTGTTATATTAATAATGTCCAGCTCCCCCACTCTTCCATTCAGTGTAGTATGCAACCATCCACATTAAAAAGTTGGTCAACACTACAAGTTCACCATCAACCAAGGGTAGTGTGAACCCCACCTTGGAAAATTATTGGGAGTGGAAGACTGCCACTTAATATCAGCAAGCCTGCTGTAAATCTCAAACCCATCCACCCCACTCTTCCCAAACTAACATGTACATTATTCTTTAACATGAAAGCTTGTTTACAATGTTTTATTCTTGCACACAAATTCTCCCAAATTGTGTTTACTGTGCTTGTCATTACATAGGTCAGAGCTGTCAATTACCGCTAATGTAAAACTGTTGCTCTAATGGTCTGTGGCGAACCATGGAAACAGAGCTTCAAAAGACCTGCTACAATGTATCACTGCGCAGTGCTGCTGCTCTGAATGGGCGAACCAGATACACCACAGGAATACAGAAATATTAAAAAGTCACTTTGGCAGAGATAAAAACTAAAACAAAAATATTTAAAATATATGGTAAAAAAAATAAGTTGTAAGGATGGCGTCCAGAGGGAAAACAAAAGGAACATAAAAGGGACAATGTGTGAACGTCAAATAGTGGCAATAATGGGAAATATCAGTAACTGCATCTACCATTTTATATATGCGTTATATCATATAAGATGATGAGTGCATTCAAATGGACTTGTCATACATAAGACTGTACAAACAATACAAGGTCATCAAGACAAAAAGAATAATATACTGCGCCTATATGTGATGGAGTGAGCGGCACCTAGACACAGCTAGTGTCAGTTAGGAACACTTGAAAAAACCTTGATCCAGAGGAGAAACGCGTTGTGTGAGAAGAAGGGACTTTGGACTGATGAACTTTGTTTTTCCAAGACTTGCATCTTTTATCTACTGTGAAGAATCTTCAAATTTTTAAGTGTAAGATTTTACTTTGTTTTTATTAGCGTTGTATTCAACAGTTCTATTCACATCCCTGTCTTCTCTTCCCCTGTGTGAGATTGCTGGAGGTGCCTGCAAGGAAAATATTGGGTATTTCTTCCACCACTTATCCGCTTGTGGGCTTCCTGATGCATTTATTCCTGAGCAGATGACTGCTCAGGTACATGTGAGTGGACATTTCATATAACCGTTTGAAGTGTTTTTCCACATTATTTCGATATACTTCACTATATTTTGTTTTATTTATTTATTTTCCCCTTTATATAACACTTGTAAGCGACCATCTTACTGAAAAGGATAATTTTATAGTGTGCTGAGTGTTGGGTTTAGCGCATTAGTCACTTTGTTTTTATTTAATACAAGGTCATCCTCTATGATTTTAGGAAATTACAGATTAAACAGTGAATTAATTCACTGCCTAGTAAGGTTGTGTTCCTATATAAATGGACATCTTAAAAAAAGAAAAAAAAAAAAGGCATTTTTCTACCAAGAGACATGGATCAACTCACTGCCCTTCTTCAAGATGCTTATAAAAACCTTCTAAAAATCTGGCTCTCTTGGATTACCAATTTTACCAGTTAGAATTTATGCTCCCTGTCCTTCCATCCTGATTGCAATATAGACATAGCCACACTCCCTAGTGGTGTTTTCTCTCTATGACCACTTTGAGCCCGCACTTGAATCTTGCCTCAGCGTATCATTAAGCACACTTTGGAGACTTTTTATCACTCTCTAAGCATGCGTTTCACCACACCTAGGTTTGGTCAGAACTTTTCTTTGGAATTCCATATTATATATATATATATATATATATATATATATATATATATATATATATATATATATATATATATATATATATACACACACACATATATACATATATACACATACAAATTAAAAATTCCAAATAATGAATTTTAAAAGAAAAAGATAAATGAAGCATTTTCCAAATTAAGAACAGTAGTAATTTTTTAGTTTAAGGATTTTTTTCCCCCCCCTTTCGGACGCAAAATTAAAAACCGCATCAATTGCCTTTTTTGGGATCAACAGCAGCAACAGGGATATTTGAAGGGTTAATCCTGATAGAGGTTAGTGTTTTTTTATGCCTAAATATAAAGAGGCAAACATGTAACATCTATGCATTGTCCAAACCAAAGCACAAGTACCAGTATATGTATAGATGCAATTTTATATCAGGCAATATTCCAGTTGATATCCTTTGGCATAGCAGACAGGGTTCAGCCGGATAACAATGTTAGGTGAGAAAACCATCTAATACATTTGCTTTTTGGCCACATTTTACAAGAAAGAAACACCACTCCCTAGACAGCAAAACACTGCCAGCACTACGCACAGGGTGCTTTTTATAGTGAATTTATGCTTTTTGTTTTATAATCATGGAACAACATGGAAAGTGCTGCCTTTGTATTCACTCTGCTTCCACACACACACATACATACATACATATATATATATAAAATCATACACACACACACACATATATATTATATATATATATATATATATAT
Organism: Pelodytes ibericus; assembly: GCA_036172795.1. Classification (NCBI taxonomy): domain Eukaryota; kingdom Metazoa; phylum Chordata; class Amphibia; order Anura; family Pelodytidae; genus Pelodytes; species Pelodytes ibericus. Next base: position 169,303,918 of record CM069858.1, read on the forward strand.
ATATAATCATACACACACACATATACATATTTATATATAAAATCATATACACACACACATATATATATATATATATATATATATATATTATATATATATATATATATATATATATATATATAAAATCATACACACACACATATACATATTTATATATATATATAAAAAAAAAATCACACACACATATACATATAAAGCCTTGATAAAAAGTCCCCCGTGTGGGACTGAAAAATCTATCAGAACAATAAAGCAGTAATTCTCCATTATTTACAAGTCCCTTGAGTGCTCCTTTTCTCTGTTTTGCCCTGATCTCTACACACACACACACACACACACACACACACACACACACACGACTGTATATAAACATATATCATATTTTGTCATTTTAAATCTCCTTATCGCTAGACACAGGGAATTTTAAAAGCAAGTTATAAAGGAAAATAATAGGTCAAGGCAGAGGTCCTCTAACCAGTTCCAAGGGAAAAGAAGAAAATAGTGAAGTCTGCTGTATTCATGTAATTTTTGCTCGAACCCATACACCCCAGCTTCTGCAATACCATTGTGCACTTACCTGAGCCTTCTCTCTTTTTGCTCGGACTAGAGTATCCTGGTAATGTTGGGCAACATTAGGCTCCACGCCTTCTAACTTTGCTGCTGGAAGCTGCAAGGCTTGCAAGGTTTTCTTTGCATCACCTTCATCCAATGCTTCATTAATAACCCCAATGGCCAAAATCCCTATAATAATATAAAGAATATAAATCTATGAAAAGAATATGGTTAAATGCAGCTAGTATGATTATATCATCACTATTCTGTTATGCAGCACTCAAATCTCCCATAATATGATTAGATGATATGAGCATGATAGATACCAGCTTCTCTGTAACTGAACTACATCTCCCAAGAACCTCTACATTTAGGGTTACTGGGTGCTGTAGTTCAAGCAGCTAGATATGTTAGTCTAACAGAGAATCATAGCAGATGTAGATTACAGGGAAAAAGGTGGATGATCAACATAGACGTGGTTTGATAACATCTAGAGAGAAAAAGGCTGGTATTTCCATACAATTAGAAATGCATGCGTTAATGAGTAGTTCCAATTGCTATATTGAATACATTGCTGTTGACATCAACAATTGAGCAAGAAACAAACTGCATTCATAGCAAAAATACAGTTTAAGTTCTACACTTGGCATGTTATTATACATACCAATTACTAGCTTATATTGCCAGCTGGGCTTACAGCTTGCATTTAGAATTACAATCATTTTGTTTTACCCTTCAGTGTAAGTCAATATAAGCCAGCTGAATGCCACTATCAATCAGAGGATGCCATTATCTTCAGTTAGTAGTGTTTATGAAACATTTCACAACACATCTTTACAACAACCCCTTCTCTACAGATCCCCAGCGTATTACAGAAGTGACAGGAGCCCAATTGTTAGAGCTTCTCGTCCAATAGATCATGCAATTACTGTAGAAAACACTGACTGCAGTATGGCTTCCACTAATTGGCCTGGAGAAATGCAGACTTTACACCATTTTGTAGTCCATCTACATCAAGATTATAAACAAACACAAATCCCAATCCTGACAAAAAGACATTGTGTCATTTGACTAACATCAGCACATGCTGTGCTATTTCCAGAACTGGAAAAATAATTAATTCACATGAACTCCTATGACTAGTCAGTCAACCCAATGAAAACGTGTCTATAAAGAGAAGCAAGTGTTTATTTTTCCATTATACCAATCTCCAGCCACATTGCAAAATATCATGAATGGCGATTCCATTGAAGGGGCTGTTGTGCATGAAGATCACTGATCGATGATCAAATTCAGCTCATGGCTACTAAATTTGAACCAAACACTGCACCAGTCATGGACTCATGTAATGGTTTCATGGCTGGCTAAACCTAGATGTACATTTCCCTGTGTGTGCATGCACTAAGGCATTATTAGGCCACTATGAATAGCACCATGTTCTGCTCTGTGAATTTGGCAATGTATTTCATTGTATTTTTAGAACATTAAATATAAATATAAAGTCAACTTACTTTCATGCTCCTCGTGTACCATAGTATTAACATGGTTTACACATCCTTGGATATCATTCCATGTAATATACGGATTTCCTTCTTCTCGTGCCTGCTGCTTCAGTTTGATTAGATCATCAATATACCTGCCAAAAGGTCCATTAATTAGAGCAGTACACACAAGGTATATCACCATATCACCCTATGTACTAAAGATGTAAATCGATGTTCACATATTGTTTGAGAAAATTTCATAATGATAGCAGAAGCTGGCTTGTGGAAGACTTAGATCAAATAAGTTAAATATTATGCAATGGATGTTAATTCAAGTAGTAAAAGGATCAAATTACATATTTAATGACATAGAATAGGAAAAATTCTAAGCCAAAATACCCCTTGACCTTAGTGACCAATGAAGACTTTCTGGTAATTACTCCAAATTTACCACCTTACCCTAGAATTATACAAGTTATGCTGTGCTAAATATTTGACATGGAGATCTCACAGACTGTATTTATTTTCATAAATGGAAGGTATAGAAAAAGTCCAAACCTCTGAAGATTCTCATCCTCCACATCCATTAATCCAGTAACTGGGTTGGTCAGCTGCTTAGCAATGGTGTTCACATCCCCTGTATCCAAAGCCCGATTAATCAGAGCAACAGAGGACAGCATTTCTACAGCCACTGAAAGTTCTGGATGTGTAAGGTTACCCTGAACAAAAGAAAGAGAGACACTCTCAGTGAGGGTTTTTTTAGCCCTGTCCAGTACATGTTGGTCACATTTGAACTCCTGAAAAGAGGACCTTCAACAGACCTTTTACAGTGATGTAGTTGTCATTTTTCAGTCAGTTACGGCAATTTCCAATGACATTGTTTTGTCAGATGGTCAGTGAAAGCTTTACAAAGCTTAACATTACAACAATGAAGCCTTATGTAAGTTGCACATAAGAGGACATCTGAGGACATGATCAAGTGAAGGGAAAAATAACCTGCCTGGGATAGCTTACAGGGAGGAAATAATTGGGACAATGTTTATACAGTATGTACTGCCTCTTTTCACTAACGTTTTTTAGTTTGTTATTGCTTGACATTCTAAGAATCATAAAGTTCTGTGAAACAGAAATATTATTATCTAAAGTCTAAGGATTCGCAAAATTGTGTTCCTTTTCATCTTTTGAGGTTTTGTGGGGATCGACCTGTCACTTTAAAGCAATCCTGTTGAATAGCTGCTTCCTGTGAAATCTGTTTCAAAAGCAATATGGATGTTGCCACTGGCATTGTATCTTGCAATTCTTGGATATTTTGCTCCGGTTGCCAACTACTATAAAAACATAATGAGATTTGGAAACCCCTGTAACTTATTTTAGATGATGCCATGTACGTGGCACTGATAAAATAGCCTAGTGGTCAGTGTTAGCAGTACATCACTTTAATGGGGATTTGTGCAGCCAATCAATAAAAAGAGGAGGAAAGTCCAATCACAAAAGCAGCATGTGGAGTTACATCCTCGCCTATTATTAACTTACTTCTGGGCTTTGTTGTTGTAATGTGAACAGCTCATTTTGATAGAGATCCTCTGCAAAAGGGTACACCTCAGGCAGCTGGGCATCAGGATTCATCAACTCTTGCACAGTCTCTTCAGCAACACCATTCCTTATGGCATTGTTTATCCTCACCACAGCAGCCAGTCCTACATGAATGAGAATACATTTACATAAAATATATAAAGTGCATTCTCTAAAACTGCAGACAACACTAAGGCACTTCAATCTGAAGCCAAATTATGGTTTATTCTAATTGGTAATACTCCATAGATCATGTATAGATTCGTTTAGCAGTAAAGAATAGGTAAAATGCATGCTTGAATGCTTTTAATGACTTGTTACATATTTAATGTTCTGATTATTATGGGTTCCACGAGGGCAGGCACTAAAGTTATTTAGATAAGCCAATCAATAAGTTGCTATCTAAACTTGTTCTTGTTTTGAAAGAGTTAATGTGTTGGATAATGTCAGAGACCTGTCATTTAGAAAGTCTTCAGGTGTGATTAGCTAGTTTCTTTAAAGGAACACTCCATCAAAAAATGAAAAGGTTTTATTTTATTTTGCATTGTTGGTTTCAGATATGTCTTTTGTTTGTGTTATGTGACTGTATTTAATAAAATATTTAACTAAACAAGTGTGACTGGGCGCCGCCATTTTGTGAAATATAGTGTTTTTTGGTGCCACCCCCCAGTTAGTTTACAGCAGAAATTTCTCACTTTGGGGCTGGGGACACAGAATGCAGTCTATAAGTCAGAATTCTAATCATAGACTTGCACTGAATGGGAGGGTAATGTAACTATTACATCACAAGGGGGCAGACTTATGATCCTGTTTGATAAGGTCAATCTCCTCTCTGTGTTGGAAGGCAGGTAAAAAAAAGTTGTACACAGCCACCTAGTCCTGCCCACTATGATACACAGGAGCCAGTAAGAGAGCAGGGATCTTATGACTTCATCATGCAGGCTCTGGCCACGGTTGTAAAGTGAAACTGGCTGGAAGATTGTGGACAATGTTGCATTATGGGAAATATTCACAAAATGAAGCCAGAAGATAAACACCACAATTTTATTTTTCCTTTTATATGCAATTAATTCAATCATATAAAAAAACAACAACAGTGGCATATGATTTATCTATGTGTTCGTTTTAAATGACCAGGTTATCTAGTTATATTTTATATAAGTGGTAGTGTCCCTTTAAGATTAGATCAGTAATAAAATGCAAAAAGTGAAACAATAGGCACATTCTGTAAGTCACACATCTTAAATCTATGTGCTGCATATTAAAATCCAATGTATTACTGCCATTTTAATTTGTAATGTAAATGTCTCCCTGGACCATTGAGAACAAGGGTTACCTGGAAAGCGGAATCCCTTGTTTATCAGTTGCCCATCCACCCTCCGACACACGTCTCAATAAATAAACCAGATCAACTACAATGTAAAAATCATTAACATAGAGCACTACAGTGTGTAGAACAAAAAACCCACAATAGGATGATTGATCCTTACACCAAACAACTTCTATAACAAATGGTCTCCAGTAAAAAACAAATCAAACTCTTATTGCATCTTAATTAGATATAAAAAGAGGGGGACACACACCCAGAAAGATGTATAAAGAAACACTTTTTTACTGTTTTATAGATTTTTTTTACTGGAGAACATCTGCTATTGGTGTGGTTTGGTGTAAGGATCCCTCATCCTACTGTGGATTTTTTTCTGTAGTCTGCATGAAACACTGAACAATCCGGAAGTACAGCATCCGTCCACCACATCAAATATAACAAGAGGTAGTGTGTCGTTTATCTTTCTTGCACTACAGTGTGGAGCTTGTAGCGTAGGCTCCCCCAACGTTTAAAAACGGTACATACGCCCCTTTTGGAATTGCTAAGCTACTCCCTTGACAACATGGTACCAATAAATTGCATACAAATAGCCAGAGTCTGTCTTTAAAGCCATGGCTCTAAGCATGCTGGGATATCATTGGCTTGTGGCACATAAAAACCACTCTAACATATTCCTCTTTTTCTGCACATCATCGTGTTTCCATTTTTCCATTGTCTGTTATCTGTGTTTGCACAGCATCAAACTGCCTCATGGTGTAAAGTATTATTCCTTGTAAAGTACATTAATTCTATTATCTATTGACAGAGGCAATAAAGTCCCAATTATAAAAAATAAAAAAAAATCCATCTCTAAACCAACATACTCACTGCCTGGTATATTACTCAGGAAGTTTTATGCCTCATTTGCAGTCCTTACTACCCCTTTTTGACATTACTTGGTGCTACAAACCACGCATAGTTTTTATTACTTCTCACTGAAAACCCTTCCTGACAGTAATGTTTGAAATTCAAGTAGCTGCTCTGTTCCTGATAAGAGGCTGGGTGATGGCTATACAGATAAAACAAGAATCCATTGTTTTATTGAAGTGCTAATGCAGGCGGAGAGATGCACACCTGGACAACTGCCATACGTTCATTCTGCAGGAAGACAGGCCAGGGCTTTGACTCAAGTAGATATAACTGACTCATTCCTGCTGTTACCACATTACATTAAAATTTGGAGCTAGGTGAGTTTGGCTAGAGGTTAATGGGTGTTCTAGTTGGATGCAACACTTGCTTGTACAGCCACTTACTCCTCTGGTACTGCTGTGCTGAATTGTTTCCGGCATCAACACCAGCCTGTAACTCCTCTTTCTGCAGTGGTCCAGGCACACCATTCTATAATTAATAAAAGAATAAAACATTATTATTCCACTAATAAAAAATAAAAAACAAACAAACAAACATACTCCATCGGATTCTAAAGAAAAGGTGAAATGATGGATGGTGAGGCCGTCGAACGGGAATTGTAATAGATATAGGAGTTTAAGCACGCGTGGGATAAGCACAAGGCTATCCTAGATATATGACAGGGAACTGGGGACTAATACAAGTATTAAAATTAATAGTAGAAAATTGGGCAGACTAGATGGACCCACTGGTTCTTATCTGCTGACCCATTCTATGTTTCTATATGCAATAGCCTCCCGAATAAAATGGTAAAACAGTTGGCAGAGCATCATGGGATATGTAGTCAAATGCCAGAGAAAGGTAAAAATGTTAGTCACTACAGGTCTAAGATGACTAGTTGCAACATTGAATTTATGAAATCACTTCTCTGAGCAACACATTGTCTGACTGATGCGTTAAAACCATTCCTGTTTTGTAGTACCGGCATCTGGCTGTGCCAACAACAATAAACCCGCGGAAAGGCACATACTTTGAGAACTCACTGCTGCTGATGGGGTTAACTAATTACAGCAAGATCATTCACTTCAAAAACCACACCCAAATTCCATCTCTCAACATAGAGTTCTTTTGTACTGTATGTGCCTATTAATAACTACACATACAGGAGCCTTACATGCGTCTGCGGGTATGAAAGTAGATCCACGCCCTGTAGCACAGGCAATGACGGGCATGCTTCGTTTAAATCAGATGTTTGAAGGATACAAGGATTGAACGGCTGCAGACAGGCACATCCATTGTAAATAACACAACACATTAGATCTTTCACACCACTGGCAAAATATTGTAAAGAGGGCTTGCGTTTTAAAAGGGAGGCTGAAAACAAACGTAGGCCGAAACTAAAATCGTGTTTACTCTGTGCATGGATACACAACATAAAACAGCTCTGGTATATCAATATGCCAGAACATACACAGGACAATACCTGGCAGGAAAATCGTGTGAGAAATGATGGAAACTATGATGTGTAGCACATTCAGCAACCTCATAAACATGCATCTGTGAGTCAGAATATGAAATGTATGGTTGAGAGGACAGTCAAGCCCAAAATTAATGGGGCCTAAGGAATAGAGACCAGATTTCTATTTTTAGTGGAATACTTGAGTTTCATGAAGTCCTGCTGTATATATTTTCCATCTCCCTCATCATTAAAAAAAACATTTGTTTACCTTTACTTAATGGTATTTAAAATGTACAGCCTCTACACAAAAGTATTAGTTATACAATACATATTTTATTGATCTTTACACGTCCTAAGTAGAATGCTCCTTTTTATTTTTTTTGTTTATTTTCACTACTTTCAAAAACTCCTGTATATAACTGTGCAGGGGAGGCTAGGCTAAACCCAATTTATACAGCAATAATATTATTCAAGTTGCTCTAATTTTAATGAGCTTCCATAGTGCCCAGGAGGGTACAGAACCACAGTGTGCAAAGACAGGTAAATTAACTCATCAAGAAGGGCATCCTAAAAGAACCATCATGCCAGTCATTATTGGGTGTCCAATAATGCTCAAGGGAATATACAAGTCCAACAGACAATAACATGTAACATTTTGGTCAGTATAGGGTGACAGACTTCCCTCTGTTTACTGCTCAGTTATTGTTGAATGGGGAATGCCTCTATGACAGGCTTATACAAAGTGTGAATAAGACCATACTTCTGTGGGCAAATAATAGTAATTGACAAGCCTACTCCTGGCTTGTCAAGTAGTAGGCTTGTCAATTACTAGCTATGCTGAAAGCACTTCCATGCCAGCCTCATCCCTACAATTTAGTCAAAGGTGACCAGATACAAAAAATAAAAATACATACTTACACATACAAAAAACTCATGTGCAAATACAGTTTTAGGTACATATTGTCACTCTTTGGACTTTTTTTGCTAGTGTTGGACCTGAATGTTCTAGAATCTAGATGAACTACAGAAAGCTTCACCTATCAATTATGAATTTTCATTCCTCGCAGTAAATACACAACTGTGTTGTATCTAGTCAATGCCAAATGAAACTCTAGAGCAGGGCTGTCCAGCTGATGACTGGGTGCATCTCCCATAAGACTTTGTCGACTAAGCAAATGGAATGAGCATTAAATGAATTGCCCTCTAAAATAAATATGTTCACGTTGTATGGATTTATGTTTATGTTTTAACTCTTTCAGCCATAATTAGGGCGGAGTGTGATCGTTTCTGTAATTAAAATGGCTAACTTGAAAGTACACTGAAGATCTGTTTGATAGAAGAGAATGAAGAAGAAGAAAAAAAACCAATAACATTTAATGTAATAAAATTGTTACATGGCTGCAAATGGTTAAACACGGTTATAAACACAATTGTAATTCCTTAAAACTTTTCAGTTTTAAATCCAACATTGGATTGTTTGAACATAAATGAGAACTGAAGAGGAAGAAAAGCATTTGAAGTGGCTTATGGTATGTAGATTAGATCTGGAGGGCTGTCACCGGCTCAGTTCGTTTACATAGGATTTCCTGCACTCACAGATTGATTAGCATTCGTATTCTAAAAGATGTTCCAACTATAAAGTATGTGTCATGCAGTCTTGCTTTTGGCTCTGGAAAACTCGCTAATAAACACTGAAATCAAGCTGGAGATGTAATAACCTTTACATGACATTATAAATGTTATACAAAACATACAAATAATAAATAACATGACAGATTTAGACACAACGAACAAAAAGGTAGAGGAGGCCCTTGATCAAAACAACTTGCAGACTCACTTAGCCTAGAGTCTAAAAAAGTTATTTAAGGTTTATAAATAATTAAAGTAAAAAAAAAAAAAAAAAATACATTAACACTTCTAATTAGTTTTATGTGCTTGAAATATATTTTGTTAGTTTATGTAGTTTTTGTGCAAGAGGATTCAACTGTGGCCCATTATTCGGTTCCAGACTACAATAATCATTATTGTCTTAAGAGGCTGTATCCGTTGGATGTCTAGGATCTAAGTGGAACAGCACCTATTGGACAAACGCACACAGTCTGTATGCAAGACCACTGATGATTCAGATAAAGTCCTCTGTGTGTCTCTAGTTATGTAAAAAAAAAAAAAAAACATACCATTACCGACTTAATATGTACACTGCATAGAGGAGGAGGAGATAATTGGTACACACAAGTTAAACAAATGTTGGAAGTCCTGAGACAGTAATTTGTTTATCGTTTCCATAAACAGCCAAACATTATCTCGAGTACTGGATAGAACTAAATAAAAACTGTGCAGCAATGAGGGCTGGGCTGTGTTATTGTAAGAAATGCATATATATTTTATGTTTGCCTGCATGAGTGGTGGGCAAAAAAAAAAAAGCCAAACACTAACTATCACACTACACACACGTCACATATTTAATGGGTTAAAATGCATAGAAGGAAGGTATTCAGATCTTACTCAAGTGACAACTGCAGTCCCTGCAGATTTCGAGTTGAATAATGTACTTACTCACAGCAGATGTGCAACACCCTGTAGCTAGTCAGATGGAGACACACAGATACCTCTGACATTGCTAAATTGGGTATTTATGAATATGCTGACTATTTACTAGACCATGAACGCTGGTGAACTGACATAAAGTAAAGGTAGGCAGATGGATTGGCCACAAAGCAACCTAGTAATATTAAGAACCCAAAATGTATTTTGCATGGCTGGGAATGAGGGCTGTGTGCTACTGCATCTCATAGTCGCTGTGGGAATGTTTAGGCATGACAGAGTTCCTTTAATTTATTAAATCACTGTAGTTTTCTTTTATTCTATTGCAATGCAGTTTATTTTTTTTTATACTGTGGAAAATGTGTGAAGTTGTACTTATATTTTAAGTGCTAAATGAATGTAATATGCAAGCACATTTTTAGCTCCATGGAAAACATCTACTATGTCAGGGCTCGACAAACCCCGGGCGCCAGGTCGCCATGGCGACCAGGAAATCACCCGGGTATCGTGACCCCCGCGTGGTGCCCTCAAAATGGAATTTTTTTTTTTTTTTTTCTCTTTACTTTATTCCAGCAGCGGTGCGCGAGTGAGCAGGAGTGAGTGCACCGGCTGCACAGACTTCCTGCTCCTCCCCCTCGCGCACCGCGTTCTAGCGCTGATCACCAGGGAGCATAGCAGGGAAGCTGCTCTGTGCCACCAGGCTGCAATGGAAACCAGCCCCCCCTCTCTGCATTGAGGTGTAATAGCAGGGAGGGGGGACATTGATAGGTGAATTTTTTTTTTCTTAAAAAAAACCAAAAAAACCTGCTGTCTTGTGTTTGTCTGCCTGGATGTGTTTGTGTGTGTATATGTGTGTGCCTGGATGTGTTTGTGTGTGTATATGTGTGTGCCTGGATGTGTTTGTGTGTGTATATGTGTATGCCTGGATGTGTTTGTGTGTGTATATGTGTATGCCTGGATGTGTTTGTGTGTGTATATGTGTATGCCTGGATGTGTTTGTGTGTGTATATGTGTATGCCTGGATGTGTTTGTGTGTGTATATGTGTATGCCTGGATGTGTTTGTGTGTGTATATATGTGTGTGTGGCTGGATGTGTTTGTGTGTATGTATATATGTGTGTGTGGCTGGATGTGTTTGTGTGTATGTATATTTGTGTGTGTGGCTGGATGTGTTTGTGTGTATGTATATTTGTGTGTGTGGCTGGATGTGTTTGTGTGTATGTATATTTGTGTGGCTGGATGTGTTTGTGTGTATGTATATTTGTGTGGCTGGATGTGTTTGTGTGTATGTATATATGTGTGGCTGGATGTGTTTGTGTGTATGTATATATGTGTGGCTGGATGTGTTTGTGTGTATGTATATATGTGTGGCTGGATGTGTTTGTGTGTATGTATATATGTGTGGCTGGATGTGTTTGTGTGTATGTATATATGTGTGGCTGGATGTGTTTGTGTGTATGTATATATGTGTGGCTGGATGTGTTTGTATATATGTGTGGCTGAATGTGTTTGTGTGTATGTATATATGTGTGGCTGGATGTGTTTGTGTGTATGTATATATGTGTGGCTGGATGTGTTTGTGTGTATGTATATATGTGTGGCTGGATGTGTTTGTGTGTATGTATATATGTGTGGCTGGATGTGTTTGTGTGTATGTATATATGTGTGGCTGGATGTGTTTGTGTGTATGTATATATGTGTGGGACTGACTGGATGTGTTTGTGTGTATGTATGTGTGTGCCTGGATGTGTTTGTGTGTATATAAATGCGTGTGCCTGGATGTGCTTGTGTGTATATATGTGTCTGCCTGGATGTGCTTGTGTGTATATATGTGTCTGCCTGGATGTGCTTGTGTGTATATATGTGTCTGCCTGGATGTGCTTGTGTGTATATATGTGTCTGCCTGGATGTGTTTGTGTGTATGTGTCTAATAGGATGCATTTGTGTGTGTATATATGTGTCTGACTGGATGTGCATGTGTATATATATATATATATATGTGACTGACTGGATGTGTGTGTGTGGTTTTTTTTTTTATGTATATGTAGAAAAACAAGGTGTAACAGGTTTCGTGTTCAGAAGTGGAGGGTGCATGGAGAGGACTTTCACCCTAGTCCTCCAAATCAGAATAAAGGATCCTTTATTCTGTATGTATATGTGACAGACTATGTGTCTGTGTGTGTGACAGTGTGTTTGTGTTTATGTGCCGTTGTCTGGCTCCTAGATTTTTTTAGCTGGCACCTAAACCTCAGATACATTTGTCAAGCCCTGTACTATGTTACTTATTTCATCTTATATTATCCTATAGTTCTCTGCAGCTCTACATAGAAGTCTTCTCCCAATGCCCCACGTTATCGATCGTTCTCTTTATCTATATACTTCCTTTGCACTCATTCACATCCATTGTATGTATTTTACCATTTCCAGCCTATAGCTAATGTAAATACCATAACTAAAATATTAGAGATACTGCTTACCTCTTGTTTCTGTAGTTTCTCGCTCTGCAGATGCTTCAGATACCATTCTGAATTGTCCCTTTGCAATGCCCGTAAGGAGAGTGCAGGTGAATTCAGAGCCTCAAACAGCAGCTGGGGGTTCCCCTTGTCTAGTGCCTGATTAACCCTCTCTAGAGCCGCTTTTACTTAAGGGAGAAGAAACGCAAACTATTAAACTCCCAAACATGTAATGGCAGACACCCAAACATAATCATACATATCCAAAGATGACATAACTCTACAAAGATTCTTCCCATTATGCAAGTAAAGCACAATATTTTTTTAATTTTAGCCCAAAAACAAATTAGTAGTTATTGTTAAAGTGGATATAAATGTTTATACATATAGTTCATAGTTAATATTTGAGTTTTCACACTGTCCCATAAAGGGACTCTCTCATGCAAAACAATGCAAAGTCCCATTATAGTATACTTCTAATTTCATCTATAAAAGTGCTAGTCTTATGTCTAGCCAGTTAGCAGATTGGGAAATATATAATAATATTACACTAACTATGTGTGTCCGCATATAACCATATGTTTGTGTATGTCAGTGTGTACACAGCACGTTTGTGTATATCTATGAATGGTGTGAATCCATAGGTGTATGTAATTTATGTGTTTTTATGGACTGGGACCCAAAAACATTTTCCTTTCTGAAAGCACGTTTTGGCACTGGCTCCTAAAGGTTGCAGTTAAATCAAATTTGTCTAGTCCTGCTTTCCACATGGACAATGTATATTACTAATGAGCAGATACAGTGCCAGTATATCCAATTGTGTCAGCTAAGTTTGGTTTTGTTTGGAACTGGCCTCTCCTTTCATAGATAGTGTCATGAAATGGATTTTGAGATCCACTGTGACTGGGGTTCTTGGAGGGGCCTAAGGGCCAAACACCTCCCTATCAATTATGGGCCCTGGCTTATGTGCTATAACTCTAACCTTTAATAGTGTTATTTGGTCAGATTCTGTTAGTATATTGTTATATGTAATGCATAATTCTGTGAGACCACTCTGAAGGATTACAATGTGTAGTGACAATAATTGATAGTTTACTGCAACATCCATTGTTCTGTATTAATTGAATTTACTGTTAAACTGAATATGATGTGGTTTTCTATATCTGTAGCAATGCTGGTTAATTGCCGTTTGGTTTCTGTTGTATTGTATGTTAATAGATGGGTTGAGTTATGTTAACTTGATTATGTCTGTATATTAGATTCTGCTTTCTGTTCCATTAAAGTTGTTGTTCATTCTTGCTGAACCTAACTGCTAGTGGTCCTGTCTGCTATTTGGTTACAAGGAGCAAGGTCCCAGAAAGAACTGCTGGGTGGATTCTGGGCTGTAGGAGGTGATCTTTTACTTCATGCCAGTTCTCATTTACTACCTCAACATAAATCCATCTCACATATCCATTTCAAACTAGCCATTACCTTCCTGCCCCAAATTGACAGATAGGAAATGACTAACCAACACCGTCTGTTATGCCGATGGGAAACATTGACCTGCATACAAATTGCACATATTCAGTCTCCAAACACTTACAGTTTACTTTGTTTATGTTGCCTTGGATCTCTGCCTGAGTTAGAAGTTCTTCATACACATCCCTTTCAGCCCCATCATTATCAGTGGTGTTCTGTAACAGTAACAAAACGATTGTTATTGGAACATAAACCGCCATTGCAATGTAGTAAACACTGCTGAAATAAACTCAAGGAGACCATGTGGGTTTATGGTCCTTACCCGTTTTTTGGCATTTTCCATTTTATGCTGCTTCGCTTGATAAAGTACATCTTGATAAACATCAGACAAAGGCTCATTGAGATTTACTAGCATGGCATTAGGATTCTTAAGTGCAGTGAAGGTTTCGGCAGGAACTCTTCGATCAATTGCTTCATTGATGACAATCACTGCGGCGTGTACTAATAATAAATGGAACACACAAGAATGAAGCAAACAATTAAACTCTTTAGTTAGTCAATGAGGATCATTGGTAAAGAGTAAATATCAAAATGTATTCATCTAGTGTATCATTCAACACATTATAGCATGGTGGACAAATCGGAGAATAGGACTAGATTTACAAAGAGCAGTTCCGGAGTTCTGGAAATTGAGCAATCAGGCAGAGTATTGGTTTCCATGGTGATTCCTTGAGGACGTATAGAACTGTTGTACAAATGATACAGTGTACAGAGAGCAAAATAACCCTGTAAGAGAACTGCAAAGAGCTGTACTCACATGCCGCTTCGTCCACAGATAGCTCACTTGCCAAAATTCCTCCAATCTTGCTGAAGGCCGGCATTTGAATTCCATATTTCTCCAACTCGCTCTTCATTATATCAATCTCTTCCGCTGTAGTAGAGACATTAATTTACAGCCTATTGTTACCTCTAGCATTGAATATATTAACACTTTAAACACAAAGACACAAAGAATCCCACTAGTAAATGAACAATTTAACAGTAGTGAACAAATGAACAGTTACAGTACTCACAGCTGGAGGCATCCAAATTTCATTTAACAAGCATATTGGAAGTCTAGTTAAGCCTCTTATGAACTGTAGTTCACAGATGGAGTGACTGATATTGCTTAGGACAGTTCCAATTATGCCTAGTAAGCCAAAAAAAATTACGAGTGATGCTGGCTGCGCATCAAAGGAGTGACAGGCCACAACACTTGTAGATTGGAGTGAGAATAATGGTATAACCATATAATTACGTATTGAAGCCCTTCTGTAACACACTTCTGTGTATCGCTAACAATACACTAATGGAAACTATACTACTATATCGTATCTGTGTCTGACTAACTATATACCGATAAGTGCTTTACAACACCATCATCACATAGTGGCCAACAGTCCTGGATTTGCTGGGTAGTCCTGTTTTTTGGGTCCTGTCCCAGCTTGCCTGCTGCCTATGAAGCAATACATTTAAACAAACAATGTATGTATATAAGACATGATCTAAAAATAAGGAAATGAGCTCCAGACAACCCGGTCCACTATTGACTCTGCCCCTACTGTATTCTGGTACCTTGTCCCAGTGTGTTAGCAGGTCAGCCGTCAATATCTATAGACTAAAGATTACTTTACTTTTTTTTTCCATGTGTGCTTCTTATGCTCATTCAAACCCTGGGATTTCGGGTCTCTGACAAGCATGTTGGTGTTGGGCTAACTATATACTGATGTGATCTATGCTGTACCACACTCTCTCTATACTGACAGATATTCATTATCATGTCTTTGTCTCACTACATACTAGCAGGAGCTACGCTCTACCGCAGTGATCTCCAAACTGTGACCCTACAGCTGCTGATGGCCTACATCTACCATAATACTCTGTCAGTTAAAAGGCTGGCAGGGAAATACAGGATATGTAGACCATCAGCAGCTGGAGGGCAACCGTTTGGAGATCCTGCTCTACGATGTCACAGTATTATCAGTTCTGTGTCTGTCTCTCTATACTGATAGGAGCTATGCATATATCTGTGCCTGGCTCAGATTGCAGTACCATGTCTACTGAAATGATCCCGTGCAAACATCTGCATCTAACTAGCTGTATAGTGATGGGGACTATGCTCTGTATACTTCTAAGACCTATTCTGTACCATGTAAGGGTCTTACAGTAAAATAGAGAATATTTTTTATACAATATATATATATATGTGTGTGTGTGTGTGTGTGTGTGTGTGTGTGTGTGTGTGTGTGTGTGTGTGTACACCGATCAGCCATTCTGACCACCTGCCTAATATTGTTTAGGTCCCCTTTTGCTGCCAAAACAGCCCTGACCTCTCAATGCATGGACTCCACTACACTTCAGAAGGTGTGCTGTGGTATCTGGCATCAAGAAATTTGGAGGCCAAGTCAACACCTTGAACTCGTTGTTGTATTTTTCGAACCATTCCTGAAACATTTTTGCTTTGTGGCAGGGTGCATTATCCTACTGAAAGAGGCCAATGCCATCATGTAATACAGTTTCCATGAGAGGGTGTACATGGTCTGCAACAATGCTTCGGTAGGTGGTGTCAAAGTAACATCCACATGAATGGCAGGACCCAAGTATTCCCAAGATAATATTGCCCAAAGGATTACTCTGCCTCTACTGGCTTGCCTTATTCCCATAGTGCATCCTAGTGCCATGAGTTCTCTGGGTAATGGACACACATGCATCCAGCCATCCATGGAATGGAAAAGAAAACATCATTCATCAGACCAGACCACCTTCTTCCATTGCTCTGTGGTCCCGTCAGTGGTCATAATGTTATGGCTGATGTATTCAATCAAGGAAGGGGCAATCATGACTCCCTACTGTCTCTCTTTTGGGGACTGCCCTGTTTTTCAGGACATGGGTAGACCGCGGTTAAAAAGTCGGATTTGGGACCACAATCGCAGAATTTTGCAAACGAGCGTAGCACTGATCGTTTGAATGACCGTGCATAAACACACATTATTACATTCAACATGCCCTCTCTGTTAAGGAAAGGCTACTTATGGGATGCTGCCATTTACACAATGGATTAAAAGTGGATTCTCACCTGTAAATTCAACTTTCCCATACAGGTCCTGAATTTGTGGGGCAAGCCCCAGCTTAAACAGGTACAAGCTATAAAACAAGAAGATGCAGGAAACAATAAGTCTTTTGTAATGAATAAAAAAAACTCCCAGTTTAAGCAGATGTTCTTCATTATCTGCTCTTCACTTCCTTATTTCCACATAAAACATGTCATTCTTAAACATGTATCCTCCAAAATGAGTGCTGTACAATATTAGAACACTATTGTATAAAGTGTACATTAAAGAAGTAGTAAAGGCAAGCTGTTCTTATGAGGCATTATTAAAATATTGTTGGTAGCCTGATGAATTCATATTAAATTACCCAGTCAGTAGGACAGATAACACAAATAATGATGAAGCAGGTTCGCACTCAAATGTAGTTACCGGTAAAAAGGTCCTCCACCCTTAATCCTCACAATGAATAAAGAAACAAAAAATGGCAAGTTGTTCAAACATGAAGGAGTTTATTCCAGTGTTGCAACGTTTCAACCTCTCTAGAGGTATTTCTTTGAGGTTAAATCACAATTTATTTGGCCGAGATGAATTCTAGATTTTTTTTTTACTTATTGGCTTGTGATGAACAAATATAGAACACTAGACATATTTGTTTGACCAACAATACCATGCATTATTTACCATATCTCCCTTTATAAAGAGACCTTAACCTGGCAGAGCAGCCCCTTTTGTGTCCAAAACGGTGCAGTCTGTGACCCAATAAGCAAATCCCTCTAATAAAAAAGGGACTGACCCATGCATTCTGCCTTATTAACAAATCAAACTATTGTTAATATTTGGTTATTCTGGTTCTAAAACAGAATTTATATTTACACATGTTCCTCTTTGCAGCAGAAATATAAGTGTCTGACCAGACTTCTCAGTTCCCTTACATATGTATGGTATTAAAATGCACAAAAAGGATACAAAAACGGGTTAATTGGATCAGAGAAGAGACAAGTACGTTCAATTCACTTCACCAGACAAGCACATACATAAGAAGCACTTAAAAGGAAACCAATTTATTTCAAGCCATCCAATTATCTTTAGAATGACTGGGGGAGATTCTGCAGGCCTAAGGAATACAGAGGATCACAAGATCATGATATAATAAGGGATACAAACATCAAGCTGCCACTCCTTCTCAGCACCTCGCAAAGGCAAACAAGTTCAAACAGGATCTGCAGAAAAGATGCACATAGATATTTTGCCAGCAGCCTAGATTCACTTCATGAATTGTATGTGCAGCAATCTGCGTAATGCTTCCAAAATCCCATTACGGAGGCAATAAAGGAAATACTAGAGAAGGTATTTAGCGGGAAACACTAACTTCTGTGGTCACAACAAAGAACTTGGTCTTTGAAACAGTACAAGACGTGGGGTAGTTTTGTACAATTGTCTCTCACAATTACGGGTTCTGGAGGTCAAACGATAAACCGACAGGATTAAACTTTGTACCTGCCTCAATTTCGAACAAGAACGTTTATTGCTCGGTACCTCATAGGAAAAATATATGAACTGCAGCACAAGTGTCTGTAAAAATTCCAGTGATCCTTTTACTGTAAGAGATAATGTAATAGTTTGAGCATAGCACACTTCCGAAGGAACAGAAAGTGAATACTGCTCAATCCTGGACAGATAAACAACTTTGGAGTGCTGTGAATATCCAATAACATTAGTGCTCAGGCATTTGGCCTAGTTCCACAGCAAATACTTGACAAACTGTAGCTGCTAAATGGGAATGCAGAAAGCTGCAGAAACACAGGAAAAACTGTTCATAGACAAAAAATAAAATGCACACAAAAGATTTACCTCAAGGCATGTATGCAGTATATACAGCGGGGCATATTCTTCCTATCGTAGATGTCTGTTGTCTCTGGGTAAAAGATCTGTAAGGAATCAAGAGTCGATGTACAATAAGTTAATTTCTGGGAAAAGCTTGAGAAGGACACTTTTTAACTTTCTTTTAAAAATAATGTAGAAACATAGAATGTGTCGGAAGAGAAGAACCAACCGGCCCATCTAGTCTGTCCAATTTCTGCCTAATATAGTCAATGGAAAAAAAATGAATTTTTCATTAAATTTTCTTTATCTTATATCTAGGATAGCGTTATGCTTATCCCATGTGAAGCAATTTAGGCATACTGTATTAACCTCTACCACTTCAGCTGGAAGGCTAATCCATGCGTCAACTACCCTCTCAGTAAAGTAATACGTCCTGATATTACTTTGAAACCTCTGCCCCTCTAAGACTATACCCTCTCGTTGTGGTAGTTTTCCTTCTTTTAAATATGCTCTCCTCATTTGTGTGTGAATTCCCCTTATACATTTAAATGTTTCCATCATGTACCTTTGGAAGGCCTATCTCAGACATTGCATTGAGCCACTGGATCACGTTGTCTGTGTGTCTGAAGTGAAGGCCAGTTGCCTGAAATAGGAAAAGAAACAGAGAGGTTAACGCAATTATTATTAAGAGCAACATGAGCGGGGCAGAAAAATACAAGGGAATTCCCGATGCTTTGCAGATAGTACATTAGTACATGCATGCCCTATGTGCCGGGTAAGCACTAAAATTGCTTATGGTGGATGTTTACTGGGGTCTTTGACTGACAATTTAATAATGTTCTATGGACCATCACAGAATTTGTCACAGGCACTGGTGTCCTTGTACAGACAAAGCATCTCTTCCAATGGTGCATCTCACTGTAGCTCTAGGAGAGCCTTCTGACTGGCTCACTAGAGATACTTGGCATGTTTATTTCATAATAACTAGAGGGGAAGGTCAGCCCCTTGGGGAACCTCTGCAAACTGGCGTGTTGCTTTAAAAGAACAGCCATGTGAAGTGTCAGTATTACCATCTCTGCTGATAATTAACTCCAGGACATCCACCCATTTTATTAAACTGTTCTTCATATTTTGGACAAGCTTTGCAGTAAGACATTGTCATATCTCAAGAAGTCATGATGTTCTAATTGCAGTTATTGAATGGACTGACCACTCTTTGCCTCTGTGGACCAATATATACATGGTCTTCTGGCATTTATCATTACACCTAAGGGACTTAATTGCTTGCTCTGTTGCATTATGTTTAGAAATTAAGCCAAGTAATTACTCCAATTAAAAGTTTTGTAATATAAAATACTTACATTGTATCTGGTCTGTTCCCGGTCATATATCTTCTTCAGAGAGACTACCTTTGGGCTGAAAAAATTTCCTAATTTTGCAAGGTAGACGCCATTCCTCAGGCCTTCTTCTAACTCAGTGGTAGGTGGCAAGTCCTCCCCCAGGCACGCTTCCATCCATCTGCAAGGAAATTTCAAACATACAGGGTAAAATAACAGTTGAGTAGCATCCCACCTAAAGTCACATTTACTTTTAGAAAGGAAGCATGAGTTTTCACACTTCTAAAATTACAATGTCTCCTCCATTTATACACGTCATTACTCTGTACCACTTTTGGCCACTGCAGATGTCTGGGAATGACAAATCACATGATGCTCAGTGAGTTACAAGTCTGTAAAACATCTCCATATTCAAAGATTTTCAAAGGGTTAACTACACTTAATCATTGGATTGATTCAGGCCATGTGTTCATCACTTTAGTTTACTTTGGCAGGAAGGGGAAAAAAAAAAAATCAAATACATAAACGGCTCATTTCCTGGCTTTTGTTCATAAAAAATATATTATATATACGGTATATATTATTTGTATGAAATGCCACCCAACCGGATTGATCTGTCTCACACAATTTGTAAAGATCATGAAAGTTTTAATAAGTGAAAGTGGAGAAAGATGATAAGACTAGTCGGCACAATGCATGGAAATATTTTCTGGTGAATTAACACATTTTAAAAATAATAAATTAGGTACTTTCTGATGAATTGCATGCTATCAGTGCATCCACATTCCATAATGTAATATGGTATACAAAATAAGATGGCTTTATTTGCCAGTCCAGGTATGGTCGGAGAGATAATTATACACAATCCTGCTGTCCCGGTTTTATGCTCTATTGTCTCAGACACAAGAAAATCATACTAGATTCGCGTCCATGTGCAGTAGCACTGGCAGGATGGCGGGGAGCAGAGCTTGTGCCATCCCTCACAAGCTCTGCTCCCCGCCATCCTGATTCACCGGGAGTGAAGTTGGGAGGCATGAAGAGAACAGGAAAGATGGAGAGATGTGGGTCCTCAAAGTATGGAAAGAAGGCTACGGGGTCTATAAATTAAGGTAGGTGAAGGCACCACTGCTGTAAATTTAATTTGGGACAGATATCAAGCAATATGTTTATCTCTTCACTTTTTAATCCTAAAAAAAGAAGACACTTATTCCTGTCCAGCAGCTCTGAAAGAGCACACAGAGGAAAGAGGACACACATTTTCTGCAGATGTTGCTGGGGAAACCAGGCCAGTTACATAGACTGGGCCTCTGCCAAGAGCCGATTCTTAGTCTAAAGGGGGCTGTGAGCACAGAGCTGCCTGCCACCTCAGGAATGGTCGGCCGCCAAACCATTCACATGGAAAAGCTGTCTAATGCTGCTATGAGCAGCATAAGAGTCAGAAGAAGACATTCCAGAGAGTTTCTGAAAACAACCATTTGTAACCCTTCACACACAAAAGAATCCATATGAAAACGGATTTTACTATATTACTAGGGTACAGCAAGATAGATGGGAGATATGGTAATATACCCATTTAGGAAATGCTGGTACAACATTATAGGAGGGCAACGAAATCGTGTGACATTAAGTATCAGTAAATTAAAACTATACCTTTATTGATGTTAAGTTAAAAATACTATAAAATTACATTTATACTAACAAGATAAGTGATACCAAAAATTGTACTCATTTCCATGGGAATACCATAATATGAGAGTAGGTAGGAGACTTGTTTTACACTTACCTTAAGCCCATCTTATCCACAATGCATGTTAGCACTTACCTGGTTATTGTCAATGTACAATACATTTATATTCTTTTAACTAGACATCAATAAAAGGTTGTGTTTTAATTTACGGAGACAGAATATCACACTATTTTGTTGCCTCTCTCTTGTAATTCTAGACTTATCCTATCTGATATTCCTTAATAAATATAAGAAAAAGCTCTCTTTCTTGTTCTCGGTTAGAAACAACAATATTCAAGATCCAAGTGGCTGTTCTCATCCTTTTCTTCAACCCATCTGCCATTGAAATTGTTCCTTCATTGTGTTCCAGAATCTATCATACAACGCTGATCCAGTAACTAATTGATACCATATTAGTACCAGAGTATGAATGAGTAAATGAAAACCATGCAGCCAATATATAAATAAGTCAGGCTTGACTTTCTTTTAATTCACCAGCAAAAAGTTCTCACTCTGACCTTAACTTTGTTTTCATTGATTCTGTACTCTGCAATACATTGGCAGTTTTCACTTCCTTTTTTGTCTCTTCCATGGCAGCATGCTAAGCATTGAGGGATGTGACATTACACTGTCGGGTGGGTGAATTGGCCACATCAGTTCTGGAGGGGGGGGGGGGGGGGGGTTGTCAGAGGCCTTTGGCACAGATGTATATCTCCCGACATTTCAAATGGCCAAAGAGGGACACACTTGTTTTTGTGGGAGTGGCTGAAGATGTGGCTGTGGGTGGGGCAGTAGCAGAACATTTTCAGTCCAATTGGTAACTATTTAGGTCGCTTGACTAGATAAGAATAAAGTATTTCATTTTCACAAATAATATAAAAAACACATTTACTTCATTGTTGAGTTTTATTGCTTCGGAGCTCTGTGATAATAGTTATACAAAACCAAACACCCTGAGCGCCTAGCAAAGTCACAATAGAATAGGAAAGAAGGACAGAGGGAAAGAGGGATTTGGGTACAAAATAGGGTCACTTGGGAGGTATGCAAAGTAGGTATGCCTTAGAAACAAAATCTTCCCATTAACAAAATCATAGAATTATGTAAATTCTAGAAATAGAATTATTCTCTATATAAAAGTGATACTAATTTGTTATCCATGACAAGTATGCTTTAAAATAGTAATTGCAGTCCAGCAGGTCCTTAATTCTGGCCTGTAGTTTTTTTAATGTATTTAAAAAATAATAATGCATCTTAAACACAGATTGCTGAAAGTGTTATTGTTGAGGAGCTCTGTGATACACTTCTAAACACTCTGAGCTCCTACAAAAGAGGGATAGTTAGGAGACATGGGATTAAAGAATATTTGGCTCTAAATTCTATATTTAGCTCTAAAAGGATTTGCATGCTGTTTTCACAAATAGTTACTCAAATATTTCCATTTCCAAATCACGCTAAAAAGTCAGAAGCCGTTGTGTTCTTGGTTACACCCACACCATGCCAGAATAATGAATCAGACTGACTGATAATTACGCAGTGATTAATACATTATTTCCCAATACACTTCTGTCTTTAAGTATCCAAAACTGAAACTTTGGATTTCCTGCTAAACCAGCTAATTGTGATTTCAAATGCCAGCTTAGACACTTTTTATTCTACCTCTTTAAATTGCAATTGCATCCTTTACTTTGGCGAATATGCTGCTGCTTGTGGCGTTGCTGTATCACGGAGAAGTAACCTCTGCAGTTACCACTCCCATATGTTGCAATGCAATGATTGCATTAAACAGGGAGTGTTATGTTCATACTTACTTACAGTAGCCAAACTATAGAGCATAATAATGAGATATGTGTGGTTTTTTAAATTTCATCTAGAAGCAAGGGGGATAAAAATAGTTGGTGGCATGTGAAAGCATAGTTCTTTTCACTGCTGCACTAGTAGAAAGAGACTGCAGTACACCGCCCGGAAGCTTCCTCACTGCCAGAAATTGGTAATCATAGTTATTCCAGGTTCCTTGTATGTTACTACCAGGCTACTTGGGGTATTAAGACGAATTTAGGGGAAAAGGTTTTCACAGTGAAGCTCTCTTCCTCATTGTTCCACTTTTAGACCTTCATTCCAGTACTATTTATTTATTTATAACTAAGGTTCCCATATGGATTCTTTTTTTAAAATAAAGAATATATTGTTGCAAATAGTATTCTGTTAAAACTATTGCCATTTGTCAGAGGTGGAAAAAAATGCAGTTTCCTATGCTTGGATTCATGTGAGAACCATAATTATAACACAGTGCACACATTCATTGTACTATAGGTTGCCTTTTGACATTTGTGACTTTACACCTGCCATCAATAAAACAAAGAAAAAAAAACCACACAGGTTTATAGGTCAGGCATATCAGACAAAATTACACAGTGAATGTCATGCAAAAGTTGAAGGGGTGTAACACAAGAGTAACACACCTGTTCTTATTTAAGAGGTATAATTTCAAGATGAAATCACTGAAGTGAACCGAACACAATAAACAGAGGGGTCAATTAAGTGGGAGAGAGTTGGAAGAATACACCAGGTTTCAGTATTACCGGGATCTAGTTCTATAAGTGGATCAATCAATAGAAATATTACAATAGTTTCCATCATGATTGCCCCATTGTTCAAACTGCCCCCGAACAAAATAGGCATACATGGGTCCATATAAAGTGCAGTGCTGTAAGTTAGCTCTGTGATTGGCAAGATTAATGTTAAGAACGATGCATGTAATTTTACATTTTGCTAACACACTTATAATGCATGCTGCCATAAGGGTTATTGCTTAGGAGTCTCTTTGCTTATTTCTCTCACCTCTGTTAAACTTCACACTTGCTACCTGTATCCAGCAGCATTAAGCACAAATCCAGATGCTGCCACCCCTGCCTTTATCCTTCAGGAATTTAAAAATCATGGGTTTTCACAATTACATTTGATTTGTGATTTCTAAACATACCCCAAATTGGTACTCTCTCTCTCTCTTCCTTCACCTGTCATCTGCTCTTGTTTCCAATTCAGAATCCGTTTAGGGCTGTCCTATCTTACGCAACACCATATAGCACCCTTTTTGGTACAGTTCTGCTTATTAATAATACTAATTCTTTTTTCACCATACATTGGCTTTTATTCTTGAGTCAGATATTAATCAGAAACCACCCTTCAAAAAATGTCTATATATCTAACTGGTGTTCCAAATGATGGTGACCGATGCTCACTGACCACCTCTCACACACACAATGATAGAGTTATGTTTCCTGAAATACTTCCGAGACAGTGACTGTACATGACACAGGAAGTAATTGGAGATAGGGAAAGTTCAGAAGGTTACTAGCAGGAAACAAGATCATGACTCCAGAATTCTCACAGGAACATTACAGGGAGAAAAAAAACAAAACAAAAAAAAACACTTACTAAACGAAATGTTACAAGAAGGGTTGCCTATCATCCATTTCCCCCCGGACACATATACAAGTTTTATGTGCTGCTTTCCAGCATGCATAAGTCAAAATCAATGAATTAATCAAGTTAGTTCATTTATCCATTTGGGGCAGGGCAGCATGTAAAAGTCATATGGGGCCGGGAAAAATGTAATCATGAACATTGAACAATGTTTAAATAAGGGCTGCTATTGCTTTAAAATGAATTGTAGCTTTTCTTTCTGTAAAGTCAGATCTAACTTTGTACCACTGGACTTAAACTGAACACTGCAACTTAAAATGAAGACCACATTCTGAGAGCATCTAGAGATACCATCACCATTGTTCACTATTTACATGGGAAAATAAAATGGAAAATCGTCAAAGACTAACAGAGCAGAGCTTGGCCACAATTCAAGTGACCTCCCACCCAGCTTAGGGGTTAATACTTTTTGTTTTACTCCCTTGCAGCTGTAAAAAAAAATATTTATTTTCAATTGAAGAAGTAACAATTAGTTATGATTTGGATCTGGTGAGGCATACAGAAAATGACAGTAAATATGTGCTGATAAATGAAAACATCAGTAAATCATTTAGTCGTATAACCTCCTCATTGAAACCAGATATTTGTTCCTCAAAACAAACTACATTTGTACACACTTTTCTATTGGTGAGTTCTTACATAAATAAGTTGTTGCTCACTGGATTGAACTTTGCATTATTTTTGTACAAGAGACATTTTTGTTTATATTTTTTCACACACACTCTATATGTACTGGATTTTTACTGCACTATTGTTAAGATACATTTCTTTCCCTTGCCCAGGTTATGGTCTATACTATGAATATATGTAAAAAAAAGCATTGAAGATTGACAGTCCCCGACTTGATTCTAAGTGATATGAATCACAATCTGATTTTTACTCATGCACCCATTAAAACCAATAATGAAAGAGTAGGATTGACAGATTTCTAAATATGATTTCAAACTTGCCCAAGCTACCTCTGTTATCAGAAATACTTAGAACAGAAAAGATATGCTATAGGCTGCATAAAATTACATCATGAAGTCCAGTGAATATACTAACTGCTAGATGTGTTATGGAAGCCATCTTTGAAAAGTGACCCATCTAAGGTTGACCCTGTGTATTGTTTTTTTTTAGGATTAGCACTGTTCATGGCCTGCAGAGTTCTTCTAGCAGAAGAAGCTCATCACATTTGGCCTAGTACAATGAAATGTTACAGTCATCTTGACTCACTTTTTAGTGAATATCACTGCACATATGGGTATTTAACCATATGCTCCCTATTCTGAGAGTATGGAGTGAAAAACACCGGGACCACTTGAAGTTTACTTCAAGGGAAGAGACCCTGCTATGGCATTTAAAAAACTTTTTTATATGCATGACAAGGTAAAAAAAGGAAAAAGATAATGTTATGCATTAACTACTGGGAAATGCTTGATTAATACAGTGTTGCAGCAGAAACAGAATATGAATACTGTACACCCGGAAAACCCATCTCATCTCCGGAAAACCCATCTCATCTTCTTGCCGTTTTCTGAAGGCCCACCCTCATGGTGGCTCCGCCCTTCTTTGGAGCATTAGAGGCTCCCATCTCCAGAAACACACACACACATACACCTTCTTAATGTAACATACTATGTGAATGTTGATCCTTTTCCAAAATACTATAAATATTTCCAGATATTAAACCGTTTCCCTGGTGTCATCATACAGCTGGGTTTTTATATTCGATTAGGGTTGTGAATCTTTCTTTATCCCAGTAATGTCGTTGCCTGCAATGCTGGTCTCAAACCAATTTTTTGCAGACTTGCTGGTAACATATCTGCTGGATGTCAATCATATATCAAGTGGGTAAAACATAACCTATGAATGCACATAGAGCAAAAGCTCACCAACAATGTCTATAATGTATATTTGTCTGGGTGTTAATTTATTACTGAAGTGTTATATAATCCAATTATACAATCCCCTTTATACTGCATGGTTTGTATTGGGTGATGTTTAAAAACCTTGCCTAGTTTTGTTAGTAAGTGGGAACAAGAGCTTCAGGTAACCCCGTCATGACCTCAATGGTTAAATCTTATCACGCTGAAGCACAAAACCTAAGGAAATGGGCTACAAACTCCTCACACATCGTGTTGTACCCCAGCTAAACTACACGGAATGTTCCCCGACGTCCCTAACCTTTGTTGGAGATGCAGGGGAGCCCCAGGCACAGTTCTTCAAATATGGTGGGAATGTCCGCTCATAGAACCATTCTGGAAAACAGTACATGGCACCCTCCATCAATTCACTGACCATCCTCCCCATTCCAACCTGTGCACTGTCTTTTATATCACATTTCTCTACCCATCTGAGGAACAATGTCCGCAACCCCTCACTTATCACAGTACATTATTCTCTCCTATCGGCTGCAGCTCTTGCAACTGATCCCATAGGGGCTCACTGGTACTTTTATGCTCTCAGTGTATGTGATTGCTATTGTTGTATATGTGTAGTAGGCTGCTGCGTCAGGCACATACAAACTGCTTAATTGCCCTTCTTTTCTTTTTTCTGTACACTCCCTTTTTTGAAACAAAATTCAATAAAAAGTGATTTAAAAAAAAAAACACCTTATTTTACCATTACCATAGTTACCATTAATAACTTATTTAGGGACATTTATAAAAATTTAAAAAAACTATATACCCCTGAAACTGCAATATGTAGCTTGCCCAATATATGTTTTATACCATATACACCTCACCTAGGGTTGCCACATGGCCAGTATTTTACCGGCAGGCCGGTAAAAAAATGGCATCAGGCCAATGTTAAGTCTTTGGAGACAGTACCAAGGCCGGTATTTTTTTGAAGAAAAGGTGGCAACCCTAACCTCACCATCCTTACATCAAGTACAAATTAATCAGCAACTTTTTGCAATCAAAACCACTTCCTCACACACACACACACACACACAGAGCCTGTTCTCATCAAGTACAAAACATGGCCCAGACCAAAAAGTGATATATAGGTTATTTATACATATATGTATTTAAATATAATTTTATTGAATTTTCATAATTTCAAACCACTTCATGACAATCACCATAAAATACCTCATGACCTAAATATACAAACAAAGTTTTGTAAAACTTTTCATGCTCGATACAGAAAAACACAGTAGTGTCTAAAATACATCAAACATTCTGTACTATACCATCCAGTCAGCTAAAGGTGAACTGGTTTCAGAGGTAGGAATTAAATCGGAGTCACCTAAAGATTCTTATACATATATTTATAGACATATATCTACCGTACATACGTACATTAATGAATTTGTTTTTCCATTTATTTAACACCAGTTGTTCCCAAAAGGGTTATCCCAAGTATATCTTGGGGACTCCCCACAGAGATGCATGGGGATGCATGGGGATGCCCAATGCCAATGTGCACTCAAAAGCCTATGAGTTTAATGAAGGAACAGACAAAAGGGAACCTAATTAGGTGGATTTACAATACATAAAATGTCCAAAGCCAAGGTTTAGAGAATAATACAAAAGTTCTAAAATGATTAACAATTCATCTTTGATTAGCATTTACAGAGGAGTAAAAGTTCTACATCTCTTCGGACCATTTCACAATACATTCAAAATGACATTTGAAGGAAATTAATATTCTCGTTCCACAACTTCACATTGTTATCTGCTTTGTTTCTGACATTCACTCACGTGTTATATTACCTTAATGAACAGGTCTTTCCCCTATCTGTGACATAACCGATACATGTATGTCCCTCTTATCTCTTTCCATGCTGCGTTTTATTTGTACACTTCTTGCAGAGAGGTTATTTTATGCATGTTAAGTCAGGTTCAGAGAGTCTTTCAGCATTAACTACTCCACAAGGAAGTGAACAATCAGGAAAAACACAGGTAGTTTTAGGAGCTTTATTTGTAAAGAGGGAATTGTCAATGGAATTTCAAACATAAGCTCAAAGTAGCAGAGAAAGAAAACTTCTCATTCACCTGCATTGGAGAATTTTTCCAACTCTGATATTGGCCTTATAATTTGAGTTTCCCTTAAGTTCCTGAAATTCAGTCTTTCATAAATAATGCCCTACAAATAAACATTTAATCTACCCAACTTAAAAGGGACTGTCTGATGCTTAAAATGCATCTTCCAAATGTTAATGCATATTAATGTGCTTTCAAAGTACTTTAACATGCATGTTTTACCTTTAGCATTGCTTAAAATATAAAATATATTTATATATATGATATATATGAAATTGTGAAATTGCTGCAGTTTGCAAGAAACCAGGACTCCCCACACAAGCTGAGCAGAAGTAAATTTCAGGGTTTTTTTTTTTTTTGAGAATGAAAATTAATTGAATTTCCTGTCTCTCTGATCAGGTCATCAGACAATGTGTTACACTGTTAAGAGATCCTACTGCGTACAAGAGCAAGTTTATTAAAAAGTCTACACAATGTATCTATTCCAGAAGCACAGGAAGTGAATAAATGAAACAAAACTTTATATGCGCAGTGTCTATATAATCAGTGCTGCCACATTAGCATGCAGAGAAATCACTGGGGGAGGGCTTGAGTCAAATACAAACAATGATGTATGCAGAATGCCTGCATCAAATCACACTGGAAAAAGCATGTGCACTATACAAGCAGTACTCTTCATCTTGCACCAAAGTGAGTTTGGGGACTAGACTGTCCCTTTAACTATGGATTGCATGTTCACAGCTACCTTTGGAAACCTGTCTGTAGAGCCATTACATAGTACTACACCAATAGGAAATCAGGGTTTCAATTATTGAATGAATAACACAATTTGACTGCACAGTTGTATGTATTTAAAAAAAATAGGTGATGTAGTTTGTGTCTTGCATGCTCACATACAGGGCCGGCACTTCCTACAGGCGAACTAGGCGTTGGCCTAGGGCTACAGTTTTGTGGTGGCGCCTGCTGCCGGGATTCATGTATTTTTATAAAAAAATGCCCAGGGGGGAAAAAGAAAAAGATAGGATCACATTGCATGTGTAACTGTTTGGGAATGTGGGGCTGCATGTGCCTGCGACATTGCATGTGTTAAGTTTGTGTAAGTGTGCCTGCATCTGACATTGCATGTGTGTGTACATGTGCCTGTATATGTATGTGACTCTGTGTGTAAATGCCTGAGGGTAGGATCAGCATGGGGTGGCAAAATATATGCAGAATGCTTGGTTGCATAGGGAGAGGTATTAGCAGTAGGAAGAGGGAAGTGCTCATGCCATTGTACAGAGCACTGGTGAGACCTCACTTGGAGTATTGTACGCAGTACTGGAGACCTTATCTCCAGAAGGATATTGATACTTTGGAGAGAGTTCAGAGAAGGGCTACTAAACTGGTTCATGGGTTGAAGGATAAAACTTACCAGGAAAGGTTAAAGCATCTTAACATGTATAGCTTGGAGGAAAGACGTAACAGGGGGGATATGATAGAAACATTTAAATACATAAAGGGAATCAACACAGTAAAGGAAGAGAGTATATTTAAAAGAAGAAAAACTACCACAACTAGAGGACATAGTCTTAAATTAGAGGGGCAACGATTTAAAAGTAATATCAGGAAGTATTACTTTACTGAGAGGGTAGTGGATGTATGGAATAGCCTGCCAGCAGAAGTGGTAGAGGTAAACACAGTCAAGGATTTTAAGCATGCGTGGGATAGACACAAGGCTATCCTAGCTATAAGACCGGGAACGGGGGACTAATAAAAGTACTTAAAAAAAAAAAAAAAAAAATTGGGCAGACTAGATGGACCGAATGGTTCTTATCTGCCGACACATTCTATGTTTCTATGTTTCTATGTTCGCCTAGGGTGGCCAAAAGTCTTGCACCGGCTATGCTCGCATGCACATTAAAAAAAAATAAAAAATAAACGGGCTTGTACCAGAAGAACCAAAATTGCCTCGACGACCCTAAAAAATTATATGTGACTGGTCACAAACTGAACAAAAACTTTCACAACAAAATTAGGAAAAGGGTGGCTAAAAAATGCTTAGAAAGAGAGGACACATGAATCACAAAAGACTGAGCAGTGACAGGCTAATAGCAATAATTGGGCTTCCAGCTTTATCTAACATGGCCATCTTATCGGATGCTATGTAAGAAATGTGCTTCTACTATTTTGACTAAAATGAAGAAATTCAAAACTAGGGCAGCAATGATCACTTATTTATTATTTTACCAGGATTTTACAAAGTTTCTCTTGTTTTCAAGCATGTCCTGGAACAAACAGCCAACTAACTCAATGATTTAAAGGGGCAGGTCAACAGAGTTTATTTTCTGTATATTGTACATATGTTTAACATATATGAAATACACAATACACATTTAAAAAATTGAGACATAACCATTTCTTCTTCTTCTTTACTTTACATGATGTAGTTGGGGAAATTAAACAAATATGGTTGTTTCACACCAACTAACCGGCTATGAATTGGTTAACTTGGCTCTAGTGATGCTTACAGGAGTCAGTGAAAGGGTTAATATGATTTAAAGTTTGCTTGAGACATTTCTTAAAGGGACAGTCTAGTCCTCAAACTCACTTTGGTGCAAGATGAAGATTACTGCTTGTATAATGCACAGGCTTTTTTCCCAGTGTGATTTGATGCAGGCATATAAATCACATTTTTAATATTTGCCTCAAGCCCTCCCCAGTGATTACTCTGCATGTTTTCTGCAGGTGCGGTAGCACTGATTATATAGACACTTAGGATATAAAGTTTTGTTTAATTTAGTCACTTCCTGTCCTTCTCAAATTGAGTCTATTTGAGTGGCCTATGAGTGACCTTGCTCTTGTACACAGCAAGATCTCTTAATAGTGAAACACATTGCACACTGATGACATCACTAGACATACAGGATATTCCATTTATTTGAATGGCAATATCACTGGTTCCTGCAGCAAAAAAAAATTACTTTTACTCATCTAGTGTGGGCAGTTCTTGTTTCTTGCAAACTGCTGTAATTTCACAAATTCTTCTAGCTGTAAGTATTTTATATTTTAAGCAATGCAAAATGTAAGACATACATTTTAAAGTACTTTGAAAGCACATTAATATGCATTAATATTTGGAAGCACTATGGACAGTCCCTTTAACTACAGCACAGTCTTCCTTACAGCTATTGGTAAAAGCTTTAGAAGAAGTGTCCGGAGGAGAAATGTATCAATGAGTTGGTGTTGTATCTATGCTAAAGTATTGAACAGTAAAGTGGATGATTTTGTCCCTTATCTCCTATGAACAGAGAGGGAGAAGAAGGAAAAATAGTACCATCCATAACCTGTGATGAAGCCTGCATAGGGTGAAAGACGTCAGATCTCACATTTTATAAATACTTTATCATACCGGATTCACAAACCTTCCTGCTCAGCAATGGCAAAGTCAGCATTCCACAATGCCTACAGAGCAAGTGGCACATAGCACTGAAGGATGGTGTTGTCACTGTGATGGAACCCCCTGGTACCCGAGCTGGGTAACTAGGTCAGTCTCTGCTTCCTAGGAACCCTCGGCCCTCACAAGGGTTGAGAACAGTGGTTTTTGCCAAGAAGCCCAGATGGAGTGTTCAATAACAGTCCCCATTTGGCAGTGGGAAGATGTGCAAGCATCTTTTCCGGTAGCCATCTTTGGTGCTTTAACTTTTATGTCATAGTCATGGGCAACTTAGTTAGCACAGTATGTATATGTCATTTTTGTTATTCCCAATAAATGCATACAAAAATGTCATGGTATCCAAAGTGCTCTATGTCGCATCACATCTAAATTAGGCAACAGAAATCCACCCATCCAGTTTTTTGTCGTTTTTTTAATTTGACCTTCATTTAACAGAACTAGTCCGATGGACCACAGTTTAAAATAAAACATACGCAAACCTTCTACCCATGAAACAGATATAATTATTATATTATAGATTCAGGGGAATTCTGATACATGCCATTTTACATTATTGGTACAATGTCCTGTGACAGCAACCACCATAATATCAGTTTTAGTCCTCTGGATAAACTAGGACTACTAATAATACTGTACCATTCCCACGATGTCAAACAGCAAGTTAAATATCAATCCATTTCAATCACTCAGCAATTAGGCCATCTAAAGCAAATACACATAATTCCCATCTTTATCTGGAGGAAAGTATTTGAATTGGAGAGAATCCAGTGCGTTATAACTTGAATAACTAACCGCTAAGGAATTAAATAGAGGCCAGAAAATCTTTGGAACATACATTAAATGAACATACTCAAGGCAGATAAAAGTGAATAAGTTTTCTTATCAAATTCTTATTAAATCCTCATATTTTACCCTCAGATTTAAAGCTTAGTTTATGGTGATTGAATGTTAAAGATCTCACAGGTTCTCATGAAATTAAAAGGCTGGCATAGATGGCCTGCGGATCGCCAGATGGACATCAATGTTCTAGATCATCTGCTCCATCCAATTAAAAATAAAAGCATGTCTTTTTCGTAGCATTTCACAATGCTTTTATTGCAATTTTTTCAAATGTATCAAAAGATTTTAGGTGTCTGGATGATATAGGATCTTACTCCCTGTTTTGTTGTACTGCCCTGTTACTTGGCTGATCTGGCACAGAGCGTTTTTGGTAATGGTGTCAATATAATTTTGGGTTAATATTACTGACTTACCTCTTCATTTGTTTTTACACACTTAACATCATGACAGTAATGATACTATTACATAAACAATATGGTCTACAAACCCTAGCAATTGATAATAATAAGTAGTAGTAGTATTTTCTTCTCAGGCATGGTAATATTAAAAAGGAATAAAAAAAAAAAAAAAAAGCACATAAATGTTAGGGTCTATGATGATTCAGTGCGGTCATTGTTTCACTGAAATTTTAATCTGGCCACCTAACCCAAACTCTAATCTAACCCCTAACCCTGTCAGGACGCAGTGATGAAATGGCCTTGTTGAATGGTTGGCAAACAAAATGGTGGCACTGAATATTTCTGTAAATGTGAAATGTGTGCTCCAGTGAAACTGGCAGGTTTCACCTCTCTCTACTTAACTGAGGGCATGACATATATTTGTACAGTTTAGAAGCCAAACATACAAATTCATCCGGCCTATTTAATTTTAAGATTCTACACAGTCCTCTGTACAATAATCAAAATGTAGGAGCCAGCAGTAGATCTCTTAGGATCTGTAGCTCTCTGGCTTTTGGTATTGATTTGGTATCACTACAAGGGTTTATGGGTCGGTATATGCAAATAAGGTTCACAAAGATCACCTTTTTGCCTCTGTAGCCATTTTACACATGGGCCCCTTGCAGCAAATTCTGTTACTTCATTGAAAATAACGTAGCTGTTATAAAGTAGCACTGAACATTTATTATCTAATGTGCTCGATTAACAATTTAACCAATTTCAGAAGAACGATCAGCTTAATCATTAGTGTGTACTACAAAACTAGTCACTTTCTAACAGGGCTTGACAAATTTACTTTAGTTTTAGGAGCCAGAACAAATATCTAGGAGTCAGACAATGGCACATTCACGCAAACATTCACACACAGAGACAGGTCAGAGAGAGAGAGAGAGAGAGGTGAGAGAGAGAGAGGTGAGAGAGAGAGAGAGAGGTGAGAGAGACAGAGAGGTGAGAGAGACAGAGAGGTGAGAGAGACAGAGAGGTGAGAGAGACAGAGAGGTGAGAGAGACAGAGAGGTGAGAGAGACAGAGAGGTGAGAGAGACAGAGAGGTGAGAGAGACAGAGAGGTGAGAGAGACAGAGAGGTGAGAGAGACAGAGAGGTGAGAGAGACAGAGAGGTGAGAGAGAGAGAGGTGAGAGAGAGAGAGAGGTGAGAGAGAGAGAGGTGAGAGAGACAGAGACAGACAGAGACAGACAGAGACAGACAGAGAGAGACAGAGAGAGACAGAGAGAGACAGACAGAGACAGAGAGAGACAGACAGAGACAGACAGAGACAGACAGAGACAGACAGAGACAGACAGAGACAGACAGAGACAGACAGAGACAGACAGAGACAGACAGAGACAGACAGAGACAGACAGAGACAGACAGAGACAGACAGAGACAGACAGAGACAGACAGAGACAGACAGAGACAGACAGAGACAGACAGAGACAGACACATAAACAAACACTGACAGTTACATAAATACACACACACATACAGAGGAAGTCACATATATACATACATACATACCACACACAGTCACAAATACACACACACAGCAATAGTCGTATACATACAAAAAACAACAATTTTATTTATTTATTTTAGAGGGGGAAAAAGGACGGTAATTCTTTCACTTGCTCCAGCAAGGTCAGGCATGTCATGTGACACCTGCTGTCCGACACTACAGTGCGAGGGGGTGGAGCAGGAAGTATGTGCAGCGCACATGATCTTTCCCGGGCGCCAGGTCTAATTTCCTAGTCGCCATGGCGACCTGGCGCCCAGGGTTTGTTGAACCCTGCTTTATAACATTCTATCCAAGAAAGTATGGCTACAGTGTTTGGTCAGCAACGGTTTAGAAGGAACTGAATACTTTGTTAAATAATTGTTCAAACTCTGGGCTATGTTATTACCAGGGAGAAGCCCCTGGATCTCACATATTTCCTTACAGGTTTCTTTTCATGAGCCAAGGCAGCCCAGGTTTGTCCACACTTCTGCTCATGAAAGACTCCACATGTACATGCTGATTAAAGACCATTCATGCGCTGTGCAGTGGTTAATCATTATGTATTTGGGCTTTCCCCACAGTTGTTCTACAGAATTGCAAATATGCACTTTCAAGAATATAAGAGGAAAAATGCTATTTAAGTGGAACATGCTATATCACACATATACCACTGGGAAGCAGGAATACCATATGGCTACACAACATCTAGGTTACCAAGTACATATGTCTCTTTATATAGGTTAATTGAAGGTTATCTTTAATCAGAAGTTAACAGTCTGCGTGGAACAAGCTTTTGTATCAAAACCGTTTTTTGTATATTGTCATTGAATGTTACATGTTTTATATTTATTATGTAAGTAGATGGCCATTAAAAGGGTTATTGATTCCGTTTTTTTTTCCTTCACAAGGATAAAACTTGATTTTCTCTGCCCTTCACATTACGCAGTACAATAGCCACTTAGTGGAGTGCTGCAATATGACTAATTATAGAAAAATACAAGGATGCTGAAACCCTAAAGGGGTGACCAAACCATATAATTCCCACATACTTTCTGGTGGGAAGTGTGACCCTACATTCTTCCCCCCTGCACAGAGTTCTGGGAAATCAAAATGAACAACAGTAAAAGCTTTGAAGAAGGACACCCCGCTGGTTCCTCACACAGTATGGAAGAGCCGGGCCATACCCAGCCTAGTTCCTAGAACTAGGAACTTAAATGTACAGAAAAACCACAGGAAGTAACACCGGACATTTGAATAACTGTTCTTCCATTTCTGAAAAGCAAAAATCTACTGGCAAATGTGAATATGATATTATTTGGGAACAAATTGCATAATTCAGTTAATAATAAGGCCTAAAAAGGAAAATAGACAGCGCCATATCATAATAAGTAGGAATATAATATAAAATGAAAATAAAATACACACCTGAATATGATAAAAAGGTACAAATTTAATACAAAATAAAATACATACACTTATAAAATAAAAATAGAATACTACATAAATATAAATACAATTATAATTGTATTTATATTTATGTAGTATTCTATTTTTATTTTATATTATATTCCTACTTATGATATAGCGCTGTCTATTTTCCTTTTTATGCATTTCTCTCCCCCCTTTCTTTACAGTGGTATTCCACTGTGATATTTTGAGACCAGCAGCTGTTTTATTTATTTATTCCCTAATTGATGTCCTGATCACACCTGAGACTTACATCTTCATTATTATACTTATTCTTCTTTCTGGGTTTGTATATTTTGTTAAATATTTCTTGTTCTATATAGGTGTAGGTGCTTCGTATCTCTCCTTCTCTTTGCAATAATAAGGCCTATTGATAATTCTGTGAGCAGAAATGGCATTACAAAAATATATTACAGATAAAAAGGTAATATCTTTGTAGCAAGAGTGAGCAAGTTTATACTGCAATTTCTAAAAGAATGTACTACTGAGAGTGGAAATGTACTAAGAGTGCCTGCCTATAGAACTGAGCAAAAGACTGCCCCCAGGCAAATGGTAGCCAGACAACAAACTAAGGTTGGGACTGAATTTCTAGATTGAACATTATGTTCCCAGCAGTCATGTAACTGAAAAAGGACTTTGGAGGAGCAGAATTGTGGGGGGGAATCTACAGGCTAATTTATTGTGGCAAACCTGCAATACCCATCATATTACCACTTGCTGTGATTATAAGCTGTTAAACAAGCCACTATATAGCCTAATCTAAGAATCCATCACCAGATCTGGGTTCCAGATGATATATTATGGAGCACTGTATACAGGGGTCAGTTTGAGCAATGTAGGAAACCAATGAGTAAGGCTTTACAAGTGCTGAATACAACTAAATAAAATAAAAAAATTAAACAGCATAAGCCATATAAAAATAATAAATTAATCTAATTGCCTTTTATAGAAAGTATTTTTCCTCATTTAAGCCAAGTCAATATCTTTTATTCTACTCCAGGGCTTGACAAATTTATCCAAGTTTTAGGAGCCAGCTAAAAAAATCTAGGAACCAGACAACGCACATAAACACAAACACACGCAGTCACAGACAGACACACACAGTCAGTCAGTCACATATATACACTCACAGACACATAGTCCGTCACATATGCATACAGAATAAAAGGATCATTTATTCTGATTTGGAGGACCAAGTCCTCTCCATGCACCCTCCACTTCTGAGTGCAAAACCTGCTACACTTTTTTTTTCTACATATACATACATATACACACATCCAGTCAGACACATACATCCACACAAAACGCATCCAGTCAGACACATACATACACGCAAACGCATCCAGTCAGACACATACATACAAACGCATCCAGTCAGACACATACATACACGCAAACACATCCAGTCAGACACATACATACACGCAAACACATCCAGTCAGACACATACATACACGCAAACACATCCAGTCAGACACATACATACACGCAAACACATCCAGTCAGACACATAGATACACGCAAACACATCCAGTCAGACACATAGATACACGCAAACACATCCAGTCAGACACATAGATACACGCAAACACATCCAGTCAGACACATACATGCACACAAACATATCCAGTCAGACACACACAATGCAGCAGGTTTTTTTTTAAAGAAAGAACAAAGTTCACCTATCAATGTCCTCCCTCCCTGCTATTACACCTCAATGAAGGGAAGAGGGGGGGGGGTTCCGTTGCAGCCCGGTGGCACAAAGCAGCTTCCCTGCTGCGCTCCTCGGTGATCAGCACGATATCGTGGTGCGCAAAAAAAAAAACGATGCCATTGCCGAGGGCACCATGCGGGGCTTGCAATACATTTATTTATTTTTTTATAAATGGCTGCAAGCTGTTAAAAAAATACTAGAAAATAGGCATTTGTTAGATGTAAGAAAAAAAGAAATAACATCATCTTTTGTAACACTGATGTTAACATAGTATCTATTGGGATGCCATTTACTTAAATATAATTCACTGCTGTGTACAACTATTTCCACTGTCCTCTTAGTAACAGCTGCGTACAGCATCATGTTTTCAGTTCAGCAATAGGACAGCCGGTTTGTGCCAGCATGCATCGCAAACAGTATATTTTTAATAATTCCCACTGCAGGCCAGAGATATAACAGATGGTGCTCAAGTTCAAGGCCATCAATTAGCAAGCTTATTAATCTTACACAGGTCAGTTACACAAAAGTTTTGCGGGATTTTGTCACAAGTTGAAAATTCCACACACACCTATCGGAATGCAAGTACACAACAGTTTAATCAGTGCACAGCTCCCTTAAAGCACAAACAACTTTTTTTGTTTGTTTTTTTTAAACACAGAGTCAATAATTAACTTAATTAAAAAGTTGTTTTTTTTTTTTAGGTGGGCTTCTTTACACTTTGAATAATAAAGTCCCCCCAGCCCCTACTACTTTTGTTTCTGACCCCTTGGCTCAGTTGTGTTTCTGACATAAATGAGCCAAGGATCCGTATGTGGAATCCAAATTGCATTTCTAACACAGCCTGTGTCGGGAATGCAATTCTGTATGCCTGAATGCATGTGCAACTGGGGATTTAAAATGAAAGCCGGATCAATAGGAACTATATTTCCCATGATTCGATCACATACAGTTCGGTAGTAAAGAATCTTCCGAATTGCATTGCCAACACAATTTTCAGAAATGCAATTTGGATGTTACATTCTCTAGCAGGGGCTGGGGACACTATAAATGAAATCAAGTAAAAAGTAAGTCCCCCCTCCCCCCCAAAAAACATGGAGTTGCAATATAGCTTTTCCATGCACGCCTAGCTTACCCCACAACGACAAAGGGTAATGCAATGGCACGTGTAGGCCTGATACGCCAAAGGCAGGTTCCCAACGATGCCAGATTAATTTTCTCTACACAGTATTTACATTGATTATACACTATTTTATCAGTGCTGAGAGGCTTTAATATATCTTATAGGTGACAATGATCTGTTATCCAAAATGACCAGTTATCCCAAAGACTTCTGGTCCCAAGCATTTTAGATAAGATATAGTCAACCTGTAATAGAGAAGGTTTGATTTACACATTGCCACATACATGTTAAAATAATTTCTTTAGTAGAGATTCAATGCTGCAGATCAGGATCTTACTACAAAGACTAGGTATGACAAAGTAGCCCAAGTGACAATGCACAGCACAATCTTTTGGCACTGGCTGCAAGAGTAAATTATAAATAATAATAAAATGTAAAAAAAAAAAAAAAATCATGTCTTGAGTATTAGAATGAAATTGCAAAATAGCAAAGCACTTCCTGTGTGCCATTATACACATGTTTTTATGCTATATTTGGTTTTGCTAGATGCATAGGTGGTGCACAAAGCTCAGTCCACCAGGGTAGTCTCCAAGCAACCAAACAGCAACAGCTAGGGACCAGCAGCTGCAAGGAGGTGAGTCACATCCTGTTAGTGTCACAGCATATCTCCATCACAATACTCTGACTTCCTCTTGTGTTTCGACTGAGCAGTCTGTGGCAGCAAGTAGATTATCCACACTTTGCACCGCATTTCAGAGAATACATGTCTATTATTAATAGTGTTATCCATTCCCAGGTATACTATCCCTACAAGCAGGACAACAAACAAAACAAGCAAAAAGTAACTAGGAGGTGGATACTGGGATTTAGGCTTCACCATTCATTAAATATGACCGTAAAATCTTAACTGAGCAGTTCCACCCAACTTATTTCCTGTAAATTGTACGTGTTTAATATATACTTTAAAACAATTGACAGTTCTGCAGTTTTAAGTTGAAAATTACTTTACAAAATCCAGTGATCATCCAATCAGGAGGGCCTGAAAGGAGTGTTGCTATAGCAACAGCAATAAAACTACTACACTTATATGCCGTTTTTAGGAGATAAGAAAAAGAGCCGTCTTATCCGTTATTTCCTGACTTTACACAATGCAGTACTGGTCTAAAACATATTTTCTTGCACACTGTAGGTGGAACTGCCCGTGTAAACGTTTTCGCTAGTGCTTCAAGTGCAAAGTTAGTTGACCTTAGTGTGAGAATAATCTGTCATGATTATTTGACAGTTTGCCCTTTACTGGCAGCTGCCATGCTGCCATGTGAAGAAGACGACCCTGTCTGGTCAAGGACAAAGCAAGGGTTAAAAAAAAAAAATAAGTTGGCCATTAAAGATTTGTTATTTAGATCAGCAACTCAAAAAAAAGTACCAAAGATGTGAACAATGCACTGATTTTAACACTGATCTGACACTGTAAGAATTAGTGTAAAAATGTGGCATCTCTCACCTACCAAAACAAGAAATATATAATACGTGAGACTGCACCCTTGCAGCTGCCTAACTGAATAAACATTAGTTAGGGCCAACTTAGCCAAAGGGTAAAGAAACGGAAGCAAGCGTAATCGTAATTAGTATATATACAGCTTTGCTGACTTGCACTTTGTTACAATTCTTCATTTGGAATTCATTTTGGGTGTAGACATTTTCACACCCTCAGGTCTTTCTGTGGTTGAGTTGGGTAAACGGGACCTTTTTATTTAGAGAGTGAGATTAGCAATGTAAATAAATTATAAGTGCACTGTGACCATTTCTGTTCAAAAAGTGGAGCTGACACTGCACCCATCACCATTCACATGACTGCATCTCCATGCTGATCACAAGGTTTAGTTGTCTTCATCCTCCCAACAAGCAGATATCCTGTCTCTTCATATCACAAGAAGGGAGTCCCAAAAAGGGTATTTAAGTTCCCAGACTACTCCCTACAGCTGGAGTACCATGATTAGGCATCACTGAGTGGTCTGGAAATGTACCTCCCCTCCTGCTTGCATACATGGGGGTTAAGTTGAAAGTAGTTGTAGCAATGATCTGTGCATCTTCGTGTT
Source organism: Pelodytes ibericus (assembly GCA_036172795.1). Classification (NCBI taxonomy): domain Eukaryota; kingdom Metazoa; phylum Chordata; class Amphibia; order Anura; family Pelodytidae; genus Pelodytes; species Pelodytes ibericus. Next base: position 169,345,684 of record CM069858.1, read on the forward strand.
CAAATCAGTGTGGTGCTACTACCTGACTCTGCCTGCTGCACACAGCATAGACACAGTAAATGTCGGTTTCTATCTGGCACACTTTGTTTCTACGTGACATGCAGCAGGAAGCGTGAGGTTGTTTTATCACACTGATCTGTGCTCACTCACAGTATGCTTAGGTATTACGTTTTATTGGGAACATACCCCTGCCACCCCCATTTGCAAAGTACAGCCTGCACAATTGGTAGATCTTCCCCTAATCACAATCTAAATGCATAGTTGCCAACATTGGTCATGTTTTCAGGGACATATATTTGTTCCACATGCTGCAGAAAGACCATGCAAAGTGCAGCCCAGCAGCATGTAGGATGGATATATATACACAGAGAGAATTAAATTAATTAATCAGGGTGGAGATCTCATAGGGCCTACCTTGATTAATTGGCTTGTGTGCATATATGCATTGTACTGTCGGGCTACATTTTGCATGCCCTTTCTGCAACATGTGGAACAAATATGTGTCCCTGGAAACATGGCAGATGTTGGCAACTATGTAAATGTGGCAGCACAATCGTGTACAGGTGTTAGGAGTATTGAGTGTGGTCAAAAAGAATCCTTCAATTTAACCATTTAAAATGGCACAATGAAAGCTACAATTTTACATTAATGATAAATTAATAATATGTATTAGTCGTAATTATCACAAATAAGGCATGCTTGCTATCAAATCAGGGAATCAGAAGTTTATCCATTAGCCCCTTAAGGAGGGAAGCCTTGGCAGGTCATGAATGTAAACATCGTGAATGGCCAGTTGAAAGGTATATATGGCATTCTAGGTGAATGCCATATATTCGTAGTTTAGCATTCTAAAAATATATATATATATATATATATATATATATATATATATATATATATATATATATATATATATATATATAGTTTTTAAGCAGAGAGAAATTACAGTTAAACGCACACACGCGCGGACACACACACACCCAGGGCCATCTTTTATCTTTTAAAGGGACCAAGGGTAAAAATCTATTTGTGGGACTTCCCATGGTACCATCCAATAGAGCACTGTCCACAGACAGTTTATTTTTGTAATGCTTCCTAAATCCTAAAAGTCACCCACATCTTGAAACAAGTCTATACTAAAATTTGAGAATAGCTTGAGGAGCTCGACTTTCATCAAATTCATCAGTCACAATTCATCAAAAAAAAAACCTGACTCAAATCTTCCCCATTGAAAGTAAAAGGAGGCGAAATGATTGAAGCTATATTTGAAACCAAGTCCCCCTCTTCCATCCTCCCATTTGTAAACTTTTTCTGCTGCCCAGTGTGTTAGTCTGTGGAGGCAAATTAAATAAGGAATGCGTCACATTTTTTTCTTCTCGGGGAAGAAGATGGCAGCAGTTGCACTGCATAAAGGGAGTGTGGCAGGGACACCATTGATTCACATTACAATAGTGCAATGCACTATAGTGCTGCCTAGCAGCATCAGCAGCCATTATAGTGAGGTACTTGGGGAAGAAAATTCCAAAATTAAAAACTACACAACGCCTGGATTACACTGTAGTTGTTGCGCCCTGGGTTAGCAAATAAAAGTATCATTAACACAACTTGTTATCTGTACAAAAACATGTCACAGATTTGTCTCCTTACTATAAGGCCAATTCAAAGTTTCATTTGAAGAGAAATGGTAGAGCATCACTTCCGTTTGGTCAGCACAGTGATGAAAGATCATTTCCTGAACTGAAACACTGCTACTCGCACTTAAGGAAGCGAGTACGATGTGAAATAGGGACACACCTCTATTTTTATTTTGTTTTAATGAGGTAAAAGGCTACTACTGGCGAATTAAAAACGGTCCTTTGAATGGTCCATTTCGGGTAGCATCTCAACGTGGCACCATTGACAGCCAGTTCGGTTTGAATGAAAGCTCTTAAGAAGTACCACTTTAATGATTTCACTAGTAACATGCAATACAAAATTGATATACTTTTTCCATTAAAAACTTTCTTTTTATTACATTTGTGTGTTTTCAGATCATCAGAATGTAACAAAAACTTTTTTATAACTGCACCATGCTCATGGATGCAGAGACAGCAAATTGGGATTTTTAGTCCACTCGTTTAACTATCATCTTACAATTTAGACAACTGAAGGAAACAAAATCAGAAAATAAACTAAATGATTACTAAAGCTAAAATGTGTCCAGGAGGGGTTATCATAAATATAGAAAAACCAACCAGAATGAGTGGGATTTCCTCAGTCCCAGAGCAATTCAAGAATTGGACCGGAAACCACTGAGAGAGGTAGGACTGCAGTAAAATAAAGTTGGATACTACTAGTGAGATTGCTTCTGTAAGTATAGATCAGGGAAACGCAAGATTACCAAGAGAAACTTATTTTGCAACTTATATTCCAACCATCACTTACCGTTTGGCTTCTTCCAAATGACACAAGTACTCGTAGGCTACATTTTGACGTCTCCTTTCATCCATCTCCTCGGCCGTGAGCCTCTCATCATCAAGAACAGCTGCAAACAGAAAATTACACACAACATTAACTCATTTGTAGACTTGGCACAGCACAGACACAGGTTAACTTTGTATTGCAAATACACATAATCTATTGTACATAACCATTATACAAACAGTGGCGACAGTTTATCTCCTTCAAAGATAAAAAAAAAACACGTTACCATTTCCTGACCTGCACAAGACACTTATATTTATTTTAGATAAATTGGGCGAGGAAGAGAGGTAGACAACCAGAGGTGTATATTTAAGAGCCTGGAGGGTTGCAGGATCAGGATAGACATGAAGACTCAATGTCAGATTCCTGAAATATCCCATAAAGAATGGATGAAGAAACATTATAACTAACACTAACCATCGCAACCTTAAAGTTGATCAAAGTAGTCGTCAAAAAAAAAAATCTTTCAATAACATGACTACCTAAAAGCTTAAATCAGTTTTTTTTTTTTTATATAGTATATATGGACATATTTCCGATTTCATGAGATTGAAACTTTATGGCATAACTTTGCCATGTAATACAAGGACTGTTAACGATATTCTCTTGTTTTTAAAGTACTTCCTGGGGATATTAATTTTGCCCAACATTCAGGGGAATGTTACTATTACCCAATTTAATGGTACTCATTGTATCTACCTCGGAAGGATGAGCATCTTAGTCACACCCACCGGGAACTGAACCTGCAAGTCTCTGGGTTGAACAGATTCTACGGATTTAACTAATGCACTATTACCAATCACACCGGAAACCTTCCTCCCTTACTCTGTATGTATTAAAAGAGATGACTGGAATACATTTTAAAAATGCCAGAACTACCAGTTTAAAAGGCATTTTGGACACTTAAAAATGTTGGACATGGCCACCATAATTAAAGTTTATTTACATATTCCAACAAACTTAACTTAAATTATAAATGGTGGCGGTTATGTTTCATAGAATTGCTTAAGTATATGTCAGTTTATGTGACTTATTATGACTTGGTGGTGCAAAAAATAAATAAAAGGGAGATATGCTGGAGCATAGGGCTGCGGTAAAGACCAGGAAAGCAAGGCCAAAAAACATTCCTCCTTTAATATATTGTATGTATGAGTTTCTTTCTGAGTCAATGACTTCTGCAGAATCAATGCCATAAAAGGAGATCAAGATGCAATTCACAGTTATTTAGCAGGCAAGTACATAAAGCAAACAAAGTATATAAAAAGTAAAAAACAAAAAAAACACAACAACTAACAAAGTCTGCTACACTGAAGTACACCACTGAACACAAAACAATTATTTTTCTTTCATATATTGTTGCAAAAGCAACATTATTGCAATATTAGTTATGTTTCTCAAACTATTCCAAAAGCAAAAAGGCCACTGGTTTCCTGTTCCTGCTTGTAAATGTCTAAACAACTTTGTATGCAAGTACTCATTTCAGTGTCAGGGTGTGAGCAGCTTGTTGCATTCTGATACTTAAGGGTGAAGGAACTTGCACAACAAAATAATTGCTTTTTTTTCACCTGCACCTATATAATTGAATGACAAATTGGAGAATGACAAATGGCAAGCTAATGACATAAGTGAAATCCATCTATTCTTGCGACAACTAGGATTGAGATCCAGTCTGTGGAAGGTTCAGTAGATACTAAATAAATAAATCATACCAAAGACACCAGTTGGAAATGAATAACATACAGTTTGATAGTATTTCTAAATAACTACCATAGCATGGAAAGTAAAGAATAAAAAAAGGTATTTAAAAGGGTCATAAAGTCACTGCTGTTGCTCCAACCATCCTGCCTATCTCTCCAAACCCTCCTACTTGCGTTAGAGCACACAAATCTGACGTAAACCAAACCAAGCATTTGAAACTGTGACGTTTAATAGAGTTGTTGATTCCACATTAATGGCTAGTGATAGCACTTTCTCAGAGGAAGCTTCAATTTGTTTTTAAAGTAAAATAAATGCATGTCACGTATATTAAAACAGTTACAACATACAGAAAACAAGCTAGACAGAACTGTCCGTTTAATTGCTTGGCTTTTCTGTGCTCATCTTAGGATTGTGTTAATTAAGCTAACTCTTTATGGATGCTTAATGCTAGTGTTTGCCTGTCTTTATCTGATATCATGTTGGGAGAGGTAACTGGAGACTACCTTAACCTGTGCAGTCACATTCTGATTAGGGTTTCGTAATCTCGCATTTCATAAAATGGCCGGAAGAATCGGTTTCACCAAGCTCAGCAGCAGGATGCAAAATAGAGAGGAAGGGTTGGAACCAGGTTGACTCTATTACTAAATTACTGGATAAGTGCTTCTTAATATACATAGTGAACATTAATATGAGTGCATGTCATGGTAAGGACTGAAAACATTTTATAGAAGACGAAAAATAAAGACGAGATAGCATTAATGATAAGAGGAACTAGTATTGTAAATAGAGAAGCTACAGTAGATTTTTAGACAAATGACACAGGATTCTAATGTACAGGAAATCACATGATGTAACTTTTTTGCACACCTCTCCAATAAATATTACTGAATACTGCTCAAAAGAAGTTCATGTAGGTATCTTTTATATAGTGCAATATAATACATTCAACATAGTCTACATTAGTGTAGTACCAGGATAATAATGACAACAGTGAAAACAATTCTTGCTATAGGTTTGCTATTGACAAAATGACATGAGATTTTGGCACTGAAAGTTTGTGGGGGTGTATAGTTCAGATGTGGGGAACATGCGGCCCTCCAGCTGCTGATCAACTACATCTCCCATAATGCTCTTTCAGCTAAGAGGCTGGCAGAGGAGGGTGGGAAATGTAGTCCTGCAACATCTGGAGGGTTGCCGATTTCCCACACCTGGTATAGTCCATTAATATAGTGAACTCATAATGGCCACTCCCCTTTAGTGGTAAGCTATGACACATACTCCTAATATTAATAAAAAAAAAACATATCAGGAATCTAAGAGTGTGGTTGGTATTCATGCCAAAAGGCACTTTCCAAATTAGACAGTATTCCCCTGGTGAGACAGGTTCCCCATCCCCACTGAAAGAGTGAACTCAGCCAGGGCTATTGAAGTCTACAGTGTCTGTTAGAGTGAGGGTGCCAGCCCTGCTGAATGCAAAAAAAAAAATTACTATTTTACAGGATTCACAGTCAGAATCAGTGTAGGTAGTGTTATCCCTAAAGGGTAGTTTCTAAATCCTCACCAATGAGAGAAAGAGAGAGAGCACATATTAAAAAAGTTAAAAAAATTAAAATTTAAAAAAAAAAAAAGACAGCCTTGTTTTATGGCTAAGTCAGTTTACAAATGTGACCAGAATTAATGTTCCTAAGCAATGTGACTGCTGTATTAAAATTTTCACTACCTGATCTGTGAGCAGTGTAACCACATACATCATATGCAAAACAACTACCGATACAACTGATCATGCAAACCTATGCTGTAGACATCTCCTTGAACAGGGCGTGTTAATCAGAACATCTGGAGCTAGGAGACTAAACAAAGTATAGGCTTTGTCTTATCTTAGAACACCTTCATTCTCCACCAATTCACTAAAACATGAATGAACAAACAAATCAGGTAACGTAATGTAAATACAGTTTTCATGCTGATAACACAACGTCATGGACATTAGGTAAACACAGAGAGGACTGTTATTCCTAGTAACAAGGTGACCTATTCAAACTATGCAGAGCAGAAAGGGAAACACACATCCTAAGCATAACATGTACTGAAAGACTGAATAAACTGATTTTTAAATGCAAAAGTCTATTAAATTATGTGGCATAAAAACTACACAGAGAGCTTTAAATTAGTATTCGTTACATTATCATTTAAAGTTAGGTCGTGGACAAGGTTCGCCCTTCCTAAATTCACTTTTTGGGAAACATTAAGAAAAAACCCCACTGAATTTCAATCAAATGAAGTGGAAAATACGTCTCAGTATCAAGTTACTAAAGCTAAAAGTGGAAGGGATTATTCAAGGTAAGGACAATAAAGTTATGGAATCCACTTTCTAGGTGGTGCTAGCAAATACACTAGATACCTTTGAAAGAGACCTGGATCCTTTTTTTTTTTTTTTATTATAAACCAGTACATAGAGGGCTTTGTACGTTCGTATAGGCATTAATATTTATTTAATGCTTGTTGATCCAGGGAGAAAGCTGATTGAGATTGAGTCAGAGTAGATTTTTCCCCCCATTGAAAGCAGAATTGGAAATTGCTGGATTTATTGCCTTCTTTCGGACCAACAGAGATAAACAAGGAACAGAAAAAGGGTTGATCTTGACACAAATCTTTTTTTGAACCTAAACTAGGTACTACTAAAGTAACCTAGATAAATAGAAGGTTCCCAATATGACAAGAATATTTTATTTAACCCTACAAATCTTCTGCTGCTATTCAGGTCCAATCTGGGACATTTCCTTTAAAATGTGATAACTGCACAGTCTGGCTTTAAACAATAAATAATAGTGAATATAAGATGATGCAAGTCCTTCAGTTACACAATGTAGAAAAAAGTTCAGCTGCTAAACAAAGCTTAAAAACCAATCTACACAATTCCCCCGGTAGTGGTTCCACTCAGTATCATTATATAGGGTAATGGGAATATCCCCAAGATGTACTGGAAACAAGAGAATATCTCAAGCGCTGTATCAAAATGCGTTGTAAATCGTTGATGTTATTTAAATAAAAGTTAATGTAAAGTAACTAGTAAAGACTATATGGCAAATTAATTGGTAAGAGAGTTATTAAAGGGTTAACTATGTTTCATTGTCAAGTCCTATCCTACTCAGTATAATGTCCCCTGCAATCATCTACTTTCAGGTGTTATTAAGAAATGTACAACCTAGCCCCATTGATTAACAATGAGGGTGGAATGTATTGTCCTGCCTCTGCTGGTACCAGTGTCAAGTATCAGATATACAAAAATATACATTATATTTATAAGGATGTAATAGTGATCTGCTACTTAAAGCATCTATGTACTTCAAGAGTAAAGGCTAGACTTTCCCCTCAGTAGTAGTTGGAGCATTCTATCTACAAGTTGAAATATAGGGCAGTGCATGTAGGTTTACACACCTCACCGGAAGTGCACAGCAAATCTTGGCCATTAAAAGAGCAGTCACCCACTTCTATCTCACAAGCTTCCATGCGTTAGGTCGTGCAGATGCCTCTTGGGCTCAAGGTTGATCACAGTCACCGTATAGAACCGTTACAATGAGCACACTAAAATCAACTTTTCTAGATTCATTTAATGAATGCGGGATGCCAGAGGAAGCAAATGTTTCTGAGAAATAGCAGCACAGTAATTAAAATCCCTCTGAAATAAATGAAGTCATAATTTGATTTGAGGATTGCTGAAAAGGGGAGGTTTATGGCCCCCTTAAATGTTGAACACATCATGCTTCCTTCTGACAGAACCCCTTCTGCACACTTTATCACTGTAACAGCCAATCACAGTGATCATATGTGCTTGTGTGCGAGTGTCTAGATTTTATAGCTACAGTCTCCATCTGTCATACATTAAACCTATGTAGACACTATGAAATGTGTGTAGTCACCAAGGTGTTAAAATTGTAGTCCACTTCAGGTATTTACTTTTATTCCAACAACAGATGACAGAGACTCTACAACATACTCTCTAAACATTGCAAATACATGGATAACAAAAATGTAAAAAAAAAATAGAGCAAGTAAAAAATAGGAAAATGGTAAGTTTTTACCATTATCGGAAATTGGAAAGTTTTTAATTCCACTATTTCTTTGTGTAATCCTGCACACCAGACCAGTAGAGCTCTACAGAGGACGGTCTAGAGTGGTAGCTAAAATACCCCTTTGGACACACCCTGCTGAAGGGAAGGCAAGGGACAATTCTTTGCACTACTGGGTTTCATACAAAGGATCAACAGTTTGATCACTAAACCAACAGGATGCCCATCGGCAACAGGGCCATTTAAAATGTATCGGGGCGTCCAGCCGTGCATCGAGGTGCGGCCCATGCGAGCTCTGCAGCGGTAGCCACAATTCCACATGCTGGTCGCACGGGAAAACATCCGGTAACAAATTTATGCAAGTGCCACTGTATCTGTCACACACTTGCACTGACACACACAGTCACACTTGCACTAGCAAGTGTGACTGTGTGTGTGTGTGTGTCAGCGTGACGGCATGTGCGTGTGTCAGCGCGTGCGTGTGTCAGTGTGACGGCATGTAAGTGTGTGACGGCATGTAAGTGTGTGTCAGTGTGACAGCATGTAAGTGTGTGACGGCATGTAAGTGTGTCAGTGTGACGACATGTGCGTGTGTGTCAGAGTGCGTGTCAGTGCGTGTGTGTGTCAGCGTGACGGCATGTACGTGCGTGTAAGTGTGACGGCATGTAAGTGTGTGCGTCTGTATGTAAGTAAGTGTGTGTGTCAGTGTGGGTCTGTATATAAGAGTATGTGTCAGTGTGGGTCTGTATGTATGTGTGTCAGTGTGACCGTGTGTGTAAGTATGACTGTCTGTATTGTGCTTGGATTTGTGTACATGTGACTGGGTATATTTGTGGCTGTAGGTGAAGTGGGTTTTTTTTTTCCACTGTGAGTTTTATTGCTGTTGAGTTTGTGATGCACTCACATGCTGCAAATTACTCTATATATACAAATATTTTCTCTCAATAAAAAAATAAATGCAGCCCATGCACACATACATTATTGGAGAAGTAGCCCACCAATGAAAAAAAAAAAAGGACAACCCTGGTATAGATTGTTTAAATTATCATATTATTTATTTTCCTAAAAAGTAAATTAACATTTTGAAATTACATTTTAATCTGGCAAAAGTTTTCTTTTGTCTGATGAAAACCTTTTTAATAGAGCATAATAGAAGTGTAATAAATGTACAGCCTTTTTTAAGAAGCCGTTTATATTTCCTTTTAAAACTGTGATATAAATATACCTTGTTTTGTTTGGCACTTCTCTTAAACCACAAGTAGCAGTCTCGCACTGCAATAAAGGAAAGAAGATGATACTCGTCCGGTTGAAAAATACATGGTGAATTTATTACTTGCGTAAATTTACACCAACCGACTTCGCACCCAGTGCACCATTTTCTAGGCGAGTATTTTCCAACTGGTATCATCTTCTATCCTTTAATATGTGAGACTGCTATTTGTGGTTTAAGAGAAGTGGCGAACAAAACAAGGTATATTTATATCACAGTCTTGATTTGTACTCTTCCATCGTAGTGTGGACTACCAACATACCCTGCACGATATTGAACTAAAAATTATTTAATTGTGCTCCACGGACTTCTTCAAAGCTTGGAGCAGGTGAAATATCGCATCTTTAAAAAGTGAAGTATTGGGTCAGTTTACTAATAATTTAAAAATGTCGGAATGCTTCATTATTTAAAATTAAAACATTACAATGTTACATGTCCAATTCTTAAGATGCACAATATGCAATGAAGGTCAAAGTAGGTCTGCTTGATCAAAAGAGAAATCATTGTCAAGCTGTTCACTGTTTATTTGGGCTCCTAGAGGAAATCAACAGGCTGAAATAATGGAAATTGCAAACAAGCATTAAAACCATTAAACTTCTATGCCCTAAACTCCAAACGAATCCAAATACATAAAACCGGCAATACTAGAGTGTTAGCTACAACCGCCAATACTAGAGTGTTAGCTACAACCGCCAATACTAGAGTGTTAGCTACAACCAAACTGATGAAATGCAGTTACCAGGTCTATGCTGGTAGGTTATGCTTCCGTGAGGTGTGTGTAAAATAGGGAAAAATGATGTCACACATACTACTAATGGGAGTGGCTTGGATCTAGTTGCCAAGATCCATGCATTAACTTGTGAACTCCCCAGCCTAGAGCAATCTCTTCCATTCACACTCCCACTTATTAGAGGTAGCAGAGCAGGAATGCCAACTATAGAACTGGAAAAAAACACACTAATGCTGGATAACAGTGCTAGGGGATTCAAATTCCTTTAACTTCTAAAAGGAAAAGGATTAAACTAAAACGTTTCTATAGGAGGAACTGCAGCACGATGGATATATAAAAATGTATACAACAAGGCTTGACAAATATTTGTAGACTATGGAAAACAAAAAGACCAGTTAGGAGACCACCCAGTTACCTTTAGGAGCCAGGGAAATGTAACTACCATAATGTTATAGGTAAGAAATTTAAAAAAAAAAAAAAAAGTTAATAGCCAACAGTGCCCTTCATTATTGTCAAACAGCAATATGTTGCACCCCAGGACTTGACCCCAGCAGAAATGTAGGGAAGTATCAGAGGACGTCTGTGTGCAGTGAACAGACATCCTTTGCTGCCTGGGAGGAGGGTCCAGGACCCCTGCAGCTCAGTGGGGGTATAGGGGGACACAGATCCAATTAATTTAGTAAGACCTCAGATGAAATCTAATTATAAGATGTACCTCAAATCTAAGACGGTCTTATATTCAAGCAAATACGGTATAAATAGCTATAGTGATTTTCATGCAGTTTTGACATGTGAGCACTCAAATAGCTTTGTCAGTGACCGCAATGTTCATTAGTAAGTTATTTGTACGTTGTGTCTATTCATGTGATGTTAATGTGACTCTGGAATGTCCCGAGGAGACTCATTATTAATTACCAGACATGTCCACAAACCATGAACATTTCAATATGTAAAACAACAACAAGCTAATTAAGACGGCTATGACAAAGAATTGCCAGAATACCACATAATATGATGGGTATGCACAATTATGCCATGATACAGCACACTAAACCATTACATTAAGGCAGGAATAAACAACACCAACTTAAAAATAAAATGTACAGGTGGGCAGTGTTAGAGAAATGAGACACCCTAAACTGTGCATTTAAAATTGTATTTAGTAAACTGTGAACAAGGGGACAAAATTAACAATTAAATGAAAAAGATTCTCTCCCACTTGACAAGAGTACTGGACGCACATTGGATGTCTCCATGTTGTTCCATACCTCCCAACTTCTGCCATCAGCAAATCAGGACACCAGATGGCAGGGCTTGGGAGGATTGAGTGTCACGCAACCTGGCGGCACTACTGCGCATGCACAGACCTCTACACTGAGCACTATTAGTCCTCCGGTGTCCAGACACCAGAGAATGAAAATCAGAACAGAGGGATTGTGGTCCGGATTTGGGACTGTCAATCTTAAAAGTTAGAGCCCTATAGCTCTCTGTGGGACACTCATTTCACAACTGAGGAATAGCTATTGCAGGAAAATAAAAACCTGCAAAAAGTAACATGTTTTATTTAATATATAGAGGTAATCTTTAATAGCCATTAGGCTTGAGCAGTGATAACTAACCTTGGCATTGCAGATGTTATGGTAACTACATATCCCATGATGCTCAGTTAGCATTGTACGTGACCCCATTAATTCCAAAAAGCAAAGATTCAATTTCAAATGGGTCTTTTAACCCTTGAGAAGCACTTATTGGTGTTGAAATGTTGTCACCTGTGATGGAGTAGACAAGGTCAAGCACAGAATGCTGACTAGCATTATTCTATTACAAGTGATATAGGATGTCACAGTAATCCCAAGGGCTACATGGTGGCAGCTAGAATTTTCAGTGCCAGCAATATATGGTGCACAATATGCCTGAGTAGCTACATATGGTAGGGACACCTTTTAATGTAAAGCATTTAAAAATGTTCCACCCAATGAGGTCACTTATTGATCTGGAGTTCCTATGTCCTTAGCCTTGTCATTTAATGGCTTCACACATGCTGAAGTCTCACAGGTGGATTGAAATACATGTCACACAGGATAACATAGCACTGCACAGATGGTTAAATCAGCAAAACCATTGGACATACCATTCTGCACACACAGAACCAGCAGACCTTATAGAGCATACAGGACAATGGTCTTTATAAAGGCCGTAAAACTAGCAGATAGGTCACAGAGATGAATTGGGTTTACAACTGTACCTGTGCACAATGACATAGGATATGTCCACATGGAGCTCAGCTGAGAGTCATGGCCATGCCTGCCCCTTATCAATAATGTGGTGGAAAGTGACTGAAATCCCCATTTCATGGCCTCACTGTGCTTTTTAATGTTAAGCAAAATCTCATAATATGAATGTTATTTTCTGCTTGCTAATAAATAAACAAGTCTTATGTGATGTCTCATGTCTCCTCCTTCCTACCAAACATCTGATAAGAAATGGGTAGTCCAGGTGTATTCTCCTGACAAAAAAAACAAAAACAGAAACCTAACAATTAAAAGGCTTTAACTGGGGGTGGGGGGTGAGAGGCTCTTAGTGTCTGAATTACAGCTCTCAGACCACATTGTTATCTACATATTGATGATTAGAAGGGATTATTAGGGAAGAGCTGGCCTGACTACATAACACTGAATTGCTATATAATTGGATTTTAGAGACAGACGCAGTGCTTTAATTTGATTGCAATCTCCTAAGAACAATATGGATTTGAGTCAATTAAATGTCAATATTGGAAACTTATCCCAAAACTTAATTTACTTTGTGTTTTATGGCTAGCCATAAAGCATTTGTAGAAAATAGATCACACAGTCTTAAAAAATATCCATCACACTGGAAATTGAAATGAGGACACCACACTTTGGGAGGTTAGTAAGCCTAAAAAAATCCACGTGCTTTCTGTATTAAACAATATGACTCAAGTTACCCTGCAATTTAATTGTAAGTTACACAGCAAATGAAATTGCTGCCTTTCTTAACTTTTGCTTGTTTTTACATGATTTACAGTGGTGAAGTATTGCATCATTGCCCAGTACATGATGCCAAAACAAACTGAGCATAGATATTAATGTTCTAGAACACAAGATGTTATGCACAAAATTCCCTGTGCTAGCAAAGTTTTATGGTGTTCATGGTGTTAAAACAGGCCCTTGATACATTTCTGCAGACTTTAGGAACCAGACAGGCCAATCCATGAGCCAGCCTAGTTATTTTTAGGAGCCAGGGAAATGGATCTTCTATGTAAAACAATTAATAGTTAGGAGCCAGCAGTAGGGATCAATGGCTCCCTGGGTCCCATGAATTGTCTAGTCCTGTGTTAAGACTAGCATTTGCTTAAATCATTAGTGTGTAGCTTATCCAAATGGCACACACATCTCATGCCACATGCTCGGTGAGTCTCCCATTGTATTCAATGGTTTGGCAAGCAAAAATTCCCAAATAGTTACTGGCATGTACCATGGACAATTTTGCAAACACTACTATAATTGAGTGTGCAGCAAAAAAAAAAAAAAAAGAACATTCTACAACGAATAAAATGTTTACTCCAAGAAAAAGATTTTCTTGCTTTAAGTAGTCACCACAAACTTTCTCCCAAGCAGTCTGTCTGTTCTTAGACTTCTTCAATAATTATATATATGTGTGTATGGCATGCATTGTATGATCCTGTTTGTACTGAAAGTAGACAAAAAGGTGTCTTATACATGTATAGGAATATGGGCTAAATATTTAGCTTAGATGTAAATAGATTCCACATATTCTCGCTAGCTAAACATAACAAAACACAGCTCATGATGTGCAGAATGCTGGGGACATACAGTAAATCTATAGAGACATCCTTAGTGACATGAGTGGGTGCTAGGTTTACATTAATGTTGTCACCACATAATCGTCATCAAGCTTACATTTATAGCAAAGATTTTTACCTTTGATCAGACTCTAAATCACCTAAATATACTCTGTGAAGGAAAACGGTGTGATTCAGAAGGCACTCCACCTTCAAGGTTATAAAAGTGTAGCAATCTCCATGGAACTCAGTGGTGTATTCCAGCTGATTATGCCGCATTTGGTTTTTAACATCTGGGTCAGAAATGTCAAACTACGGCCATTCTACTGCTGATGGCCTAGGTCTCCCATAATACTTTGTCAGCTAAGAGGCTTTCGTGGGAGTAATCATTGATAGATTCACCACAACAAGTGGCTTTTGTAATGCTAGAACCCAAGTCAAAAAATGTCTGCACCATTTCCATCATATAACCATGAATCGCAGAATAAAAATGTGAAAATCATTTAGGAGAGCTTACTGCGGCCACTTATTTATTTTTTTGCTTTACAGCAGTTATGGGAAGAGATAGCCAATGGCCCAAGAGTGTACACATGCAACTTTCACCATGCATGGATACAATACAGATAAAACAGCAACATCCGCAAATGGACTTCAAATAAAATTAAAAAAAAACAAATAATTAACAAAGAGACACTGCCCTTTTGAGTTCATGGAGAATGCACCTCAACCTCATTTTAACAATGCATTAAAAAAAAAAACCTTGTTTGTTTATGCACATTTTATATTCAAAATTACTGAGCCAAAGACTGCAACACCTGTATAAAGGACAGACAACCTAAAAATAGCTTTTGCTACTTTTATAGAATTGGCTTTGTAAATGTAGAAATCGCTACTTTTCACAGTTGGCATAATATATTGCCAACTGCCCCTCCTCATTGACTAGAGGTGGCACACTGACCGTTTGCTGACAGCTACTTCTGTAGTGGGAAAAAATGACATTTAACTTCTGAAGTACATGCCACATGCAATTTCTCCACAAAATTACTGCCGTCTACTGTGACACCCTTGCTGAATTTGGATTATCAAACTTTTTTTTATTTATCATCCACATGATGCTAGTGGACTTTTAGGACATCTGTCCAAAAGGTCTAAAATGGCACACTCAAATGAGTGTGCTTTCCAAAAATATAGAGTTTACAGGCTAGATTTGAAAATGGAATAGGCATTCTCCACATTTTAGACCACTCATGCAGATTCTGAGCATACAGCTGTACACACAGATAGCACAAGGTATCAGGTATATTCACTTCTAGCTTAGTGATGCGGAGAGGGATGGCACAGAAGTTAGGAACATGCTCATTGAGCATCCCAAATAATCTATATTAAAGCCCTCTCTTTGGTTCCCATGAGATCCTGGTGACTCCCATTTCAGAACAGATCAGAACATGGCCCTTTGGGGGATTTATCCCCAGAAGAATGCCTGCAAAAGGTCAATTTTTAAAACAAGGTACAAAAAAAATCTAATAAATATTTTGTGTCACCTTTCATGCTCATTAACTTATTTTGTACTCTGAGGGGTCCTTTAGGAACAAACATTGGCTTGCGCTACCTCTTTGTTTATGGAGAAGTCATGTGAACATACACACCCTTCAGTTGAGAAATGCCTGGGATGTTAGAGGGAAGGGCCAGAACAGAAAGCTTCAGACAAAATTTGGCAATGGAATAGTTACTGTTTACACATTAAAATGCCAACATTACATAGGGTTTTTATTGTATTATATGGGCGTTGCATACGTTATGACTATGCATGTATAAAATAATCAGATGTACAGTGCCAAATAAACACTTTTTTTGATCATAGCCAAAGTCTTACCACCTAAATTAAAGAGATTTAGTAAATAGATTCTAATTTCAAAGTAGGCCCAAAAATTCATTAGCAGAAACTAACCAGACCAGCATAAGGCAGGTACAGGTGCCTAGATTGGTGTTAGTGCTATTCCTACCACTATATTGTAATCTTGGGAGCAGGCCTTTCTAGTTCATGTATCAGTCTCTCTCTGTCTTAATATGTAGTTTCCTATTATGCTCTGTAAACTGTTGGTGCTATATAAATAAATGTTAATGTAATGCAATACCTGGGAGAGTCAGTGTAGTGTTAAACTTTATGCTTTGCTAACTATATGGAAAAACAATAGCAATCATGGCAAATGAGTCAAGCAAAAAAGTGTACTTTTAAAAAACATAACATTGCACATCTTTCTTCGTTGCACCCATTCGCTCTGAATGTCAGGATTGTGAAACATACTGACACTTCATTAAACATTATATTATTTACACTGGTCATGGTCACCTAAAGAAAATAACTAATTTATCTGGCCTGACACTGGAAACACCTTCAGTTGAGCAAGAGACCATACTACATGCGATACTAGTGTACCCTGAAACACACCCAGCTGTGTGGATAAAGTTGTGTTCACATCACTTTTATATAATTCAAAGAGCTTTATAACAATATGTATGCCACACCAGTTCAAGTGCTACAGGTTATCACTGATATCTGGGCCACACAGATATCCACTCTTACTAAGACACATTTCGAGTCTCCCACGAGTGCATTCAGGATGCACAACCTCCTACACATACACACTGACACTACCCCCGCAGGGAGAGAACTCCGTGGCAGGAAGCGCCTATAGCAGCGTCTCCCCCCACCCACTTATCTACCCCACGTCCACCCCATCCATGCAAAGCATAAGGGGTTACAGCACCAACAGAGCCCCGCAGACTCTTATACAAAACATATCTAACAAGCCTCGGAGGAGTTACAAAGCACCGGTACTGCGAGGGTTAAGCAGGGCACTCTGGGTTTAGGGGACTTACATCCATAATGCGGTCGAACCAGCCCATCCACATCATCCGAGGTGGACATGGCGCCTGGAGATAAGTTCTGGGTCTGATCTGGTGCGGTTCGGTTCGGTTCTCCCCAGTGGTAGCAGGGAGGTGGAGGTGGTAAGAACAGACACGTTGAGACAACTTGAGAGGAGGTGAAGGAGTGAGTGAGAGAGAGAGTGTGTGCTGGGTGTGTCCGCCCGCCCCTTGCTCGGTTACCCTATTAAGAGAGTGCACAGGCACTCAGACTGTCTCCAAAAACAGGGACAGCTACAGTCTGCACATTCAACATGTCTGACAGTGTAACCGTGATGTGTAACTTTTGGCACTTCAGCTGATGCGGACTACAACACCCATGATGCTCACCCTGCCAAGTACGGTTCTCTGCAATAGCCACAAGTTAGAACGTAATACACTAAAAATGACAATAATAGAATGTGATTTGGTTACAAATGTGACAATACTGAGCGAACTGCAAAATCGTGAGATATCTAGGACACCCAGCCTTGTCAGCACCTGGCTGTGCTTCTGTTTGTACCCAGGGTTGGATCCTGGTTTTGTGCTGCCCTAGGCAGACAAAATTCTGCACACACACACACACAACATGCCCCAAAACCCACATCACCCCATTACACGCCTCCATCACCCCCATTACACGCCTCCCTCACCCCCATTACACGCCTCCCTCACCCCCATTACATGCCCCATCACCCCCCATTACATGCCCCATCACCACCATTGCATGCCCCCATCATGTGCGTTTTTTTCACTCCTGGTCAGTGTTGGGGGGGCGCTGCCGGCCTAGGCACCTGCCTAGGATGCCTCGCGGTAAATACTACACTGTTTGTACCCACAGACCCAGCTAAGATCCTAACTCTCCTATCATCTTCCCCAGATCATTTTAATCACACACTGTTTCAGAGAACTCTTGCTGTCAATTTTTGAGGTGGGAGGACAGGCTATGCCTAGATGTAAAAAAATCTTAGCACAAAAACCTCAGTTGATTTGCTAAGCAGCTACAATAATTATTATTTTTGGAAATAAATGCTATGTACGGTGTAATATTTTGTAAGCACCTGATGCCCCCAGTAATATTTTCAAAATGAAAAAAATAATTACAGAAAAAAGAAAAGTATTTTTACAAATGTAATAATTAAAATTGTATGTTTACTACAATATATAAAGTATATTATTGAACCCGGTTAAATAGAGTACAAATCTATTCAGCACTCAAAAAATGAAATAACATTTGTTAAACCCCATGCCTTAATCCACCCCTGGATATGTACTCTTAAAACAATGCTGCATTAGATGACATTTAATTATATTAGAAACACACTTGTCTACCTCAAGCCAGGAGGTAGGCTAACTGGCACCCAAGGGTAAGCTGGCAACATAGGAGCTCAGACAAATGGTGTAGTAATGCTGTTGTCCAAAAAAGCACATGATTGCCCTAATTTGAAAGAATCCTTTACAAAACTTGCCACAAAATGGATCCAGTCATGGAAAAATGCTGCCTAAATAATTGTCATTATGTAAATGTCCCCAATGGCTGTACCTGGAATTACAAGGTAAAAAAAAAAACTATTGATGACCCATTTGCAACTGTCTTCCCTCCCTTATTGCAAGTTTGGCCTTACTGATATTGACCACAACAAACAATTAGTACACTACAATAATATAGTATTTAATGTGAATTATTAATGCATCCATAACATCATTACGCAGGTCAAACTTATTCAATGTACAATGTAACCTATTATAACCCCAACTTTGGCTTGCAAAGAGAGATTCAGCCCATCATGAACAAGTATGTAAACAGTGTTTTGTGAATTACTCAGATTCTGGGATTTTAATAGACAAACTAACAATAGTCTTCAGTTTTGCATCATGTTGAACCAAAACGTATGGCTTTATTCAGGAGATACAATTTCAAAGAGGCATTAAGGCCTAAAATAAGTTATAATAAAGCAGAAGGCAACTTTTTCCAAAGCAAAACTGCTTTTTGAATAGTGCTCCTTTTGTGTACTGTCCAGGAGATGTTCTATCTTGGTTTTAATAAAGCAAATACTAAAGGACTTCCGTATCTGCTCACTGGTATCTGAGATAACCTGTCAAGCATCAATGAGGCATCACAAACAGCCAATAGCTGCAGAGGAGATCATTTTTTCCTCTAATCTAATCTGTTTGACTAACACATATTTATCTTAATCTGTACATTTTCATGTAGGTGCATAAAACCAGTGTGTACTTTTTTTTTTTTTTTGATCTACGATGACATGAACCAAGTAAAGTTACAAACATACATGAGAATCTGAGTGGAAACTTTCAATATAACTTAGGTCACCTCATCAGATATGAGACTTGTACCCATTTCTACATACTCATAGCAAACTCTATTTATATTACGGTGTCCCTTTAAAGAAACACTGTCATGAATGCATTTATCTCCATTTCAACATTACGTGCAATGGTTGCAAAATATTTTTTACAGCAAAGTAGATGTTAGGTTTACAAACAATTCAGACAAAAGCATTAATCCCTAACTTACAAATTTGTGTTTAGGTCTCTTGATCTCTTTTAGACTAAAAAAAATGAAATATCTTATTTTTTGGCTTTCATGTGCAAAGAGTTGGGTTGATGACTCATTCACTTATTGTACCATCAAAGAGATGGTACTGGATAAACTAGTTAGTAGCCAAACAAGATCTAAACACATATTTGTAATGTGAATCCCATTCATGATGTTCATATTTTATGATATGTGTATTATTTAAAATACTGTTTACAAATAATTTATACTGTGCATGATATTGATCCGGATAAAAAAAAGTCACACATAGTGTCCCTTTAAATTTAAATATTTAAAACCATTTTCTCATTGCACACTACTGATACCAGTCAATGGTGTGCTTAGCTTATTTTGTTAACCAGGACTAGTAGATATATGAAGATACAGCAAAATATAATAAAAGGTATCTGATGGAGCTAATCAATAAACATAGCGAAGTGTGGTGAATCAGCAAGGGAATTTCAAAAATCAGGCATTATACGCTGAGCTGAAAAAGATCTATGACTTGCCTATCTTTTCAGCTCAGCTATTAATGTCTGATTTTTGCAACTTCCTTAATTCACTGCTTAGTGAGCAGAGCCCTTGAGAAATTTCCTGTAAATTATGTTTAATGTTCAAAACTAAATAATTAATTATGGAAAATGCACTTACATGAACAGAGAAAGAACCCAGACAATTGATCACGGCACACATCCGGGGGCATATGTATGGGCTGGGGATGGACAGGCTTGGGTGCAAACCTGTTGGGGGGGGAGGGGCATTATGGGCACCTGCGACCTCCTCCCTTCCAACAGATGCAGGTTAATCACATTAATAACACTTTACCTGCACCTGTCTGGGACTTGATTGATGCTGCGGGTGCTTCTGATGGTATCATGTTCCCCATGAGGGGAACACAGGGTATTGGGAAGTCCCATTATGAGTGCCCTGTAGGTACGCCACTGCTCACATCACTTAGGAATTTCTGGAATTCATCACATACTACAGTTTTGATCTGGTAACTGACTCCTTTGCAGTCCCCAGCCTCTGATGCAGTTTTAATTAGACATGTGCAAAACTAACATTTTCGTTTAGTTTTTGTCCATTCGGACGAAAATGTTATTTATTTCGTCTAAAACGAATTTCGTTCATTACTGCATTCGTTTCAGACGAAATTCGTTCACTATTTTCGTTTCGTTTTATTCGTTCGTACGAATCAATTGACCTACACATTCCATATATAGACTTTCGGCTTATGGAATACTTGTAATACTATTGGCTTTCTATAAACCGAACTAGAGTCCTCATTCATAAGAAATTCTTATGAATGGGGTCCCCATTCATAATAATATCTTATGAATGGGGACTCTAGTTCGAACGACGTTCGGTTTATAGACTTTCGGTTTATAGAATACATGTAATGCTATTGCTGTTCTATAAACCGAAAGTCCATAAACCGAATGTCGTTCAGTTTATAGATTTTTGGCTTATGGAATACATGTAATACTATTGGCTTTCTATAAACCGAAATAGAGTCCCCATTCATACGAATAGGTCAATTGACCTATTCGTATGAATGGGGACTCTATTTCGGTTTATAGAATAGCAATAGCATTACATGCATTCCATAAACCGAAAGTCGTTCATTATGTCGGTTTATGGAATGTATGTAATGCTATTGGTATTCTATAAACCGACTCTATTTCGGTTTATAGAATGCCAATATCACGAATGGACGAATTATTTTCGTTTATTAACCATTTGTTCATTCGGCATCGTTAGTTTAGCATTTTCCTTATTCGTTTTTTGGACAAATGGACGAAAATGCTACTTTCGGACGAAAATGCATTCGTCCGAAAACGAATGCACATGTCTAGTTTTAATCATCCAACTGAATTATCTGCATCATCAGATTCCCAAGAATCTCATTTTCCTTAAGCTAAAACTCACAAAGTTAGAAGAGAGACATTAACCGTATTTACGTAAGTGTTAGAAATGTGAAGAATTCCTGAGTCCCAGAATGCACATTAGATAAACATTCAACCCCCCACTGGTCTCTGAGGGAGTAAATCATGGGTAGCCAACCTGTAGCTGTTGCTGAGTTACAATTGCAATGTTTGGCTGGTCAAAAGGATCATAAGATTTGAAGTTCAGTAACAGTGGGACAGCTACAGAGAAGGATGCATACGGCAGAATACATATAGGATGCATACTGCCAATCTTATATTTATCATAAATATACAGTATACACTATATATATATATATATATATATGTCCAATGTGTGGACTGAAACATTGATTGTTGTAATTCCCGGGAGTGCCTCATTTCGCAGTAGACTGGTACATTATTGGCTGGTGCTGCACCAGGGTCATGTTATATAAATGTATATGTTGCTAAACTCACCAGTAGAGGAGTCTTTCCTAATGTAACCCTTTAAACACAAAACAACATATTACTGTTGGTTGCCTTGAAATGTAATGCTAAATCTTGTAGGTCAAAGGAGGTAAAGCAGTGCCAGTGAAAGATTTCCACGGGTTATGTTTATATAAAAATACCACCTGGTCTCCTCCCTAACAGATTATTAAAAAGCACCAGTACATGTTTACCTTGTTAACACAAGCAGACATTTATAGTTTATATATTGATAAATGTATTCAAGATGCACAAGTACCCAAACCTCAATGGGCCTCAGTCAGCGAAACATTATGGGGATGATTTATATAAATGATGCACACCAGATAGCGCCAAGTACTTTACAGTTTTATACATAACCTCTTACGTGTACTTTGAATGTAGAAATAATAAAAAAAAATATCTATACATTGTTTTATCAGAATTGAAAAAAAAAATGCGTAGAAAACTGTGTTTTAAACTCCACTGCTGATTTAATTTGCATACCATGCCACAAGGTAAGGTTAAAGGATCCTAACATATATAAAGCTTGGAAGAAAGACAAGACAGAGGGGATATGATCGAAACATTAAAGGGAATCAAGAAAAAGAAGAAAAACTACCACAACAAAAGAGCATAGTCTTAAATAAGAGGGAAAATACTTTAAAAGTTATATCAGGAAATATAGGGTGGTGAACAGTGGTGCGTTTTGGTTTTGTGCTGCCCATGACTAATCTTACTCTCTCCCCAAATCTAAATGTGCCCCACCCCTTCCTGCCAAAGCCACACCTCTTCAAGATCCGCCAGGCTCCTCAGACATACTGTAGCCTGCGCCCCCTATAAGAAAAATGTTGAAGAAGAAGGAACAAACCTGGAGTATTTGGCACCAGAAGCGTCACTAGGGTTGGTGTCACCCGGTGCGGAAACTCATGGTGTCACACCCCTGGATTTCCTCCAGTACAATGCCAAACAGATTCCTTAGTAATGCCAGTTAGATGGCCTATTAACTATGCTACACGCAGGAGCCCCATAACTATGACACACACAGGAGCCCCATGAATTATGCCACACCAGAGCCCCACTATTTATGCCTCACCTCTGCCCAATTAATTATGCCACACACACACAGGTGCCCATAACTATGCCACACCAGAGCCCCATAAATTATGCCACACCAGAGCTCCACTATTTATGCCTCACCTCTGCCCAATTAATTATGCCACACACACACAGGTGCCCCATAATTATGCCACACACACACAGGTGCCCCATAATTATGCCACACAAAAGAGTCCCTTAATTATGCCACACATGGAGCCCAATAAATATGCCACACACATGCGCCCCATAGTTATGCCAGACATGGGACCACCATTAATTATGCAACACACAGGAGCCCCACGAGGTGACAATTGTACAAGTCTAAAACAATACATATCTATACATACAGACATCTCTCTCTAATAATTTCAGAGGACTTAAAGGTAGGTAGGCAATGCAATAGAGCAGCATGAAATGCTAGCAGAATGTTTGGTTGCATAGGGAGAGGTATTAGCAGTAGGAAGAGGAAAGTGCTCATGCCATTGTACAGAGCACTGGTGAGACCTCACTTGGAGTATTGTACGCAGTACTGAAGACCGTATCTCCAGAAGGATATTGATACTTTGGAGAGAGTTCAGAGAAGGGCTACTAAACTGGTTCATGGGTTGAAGGATAAAACTTACCAGCAAAGGTTAAAGCATCTTAACATGTATAGCTTGGAGGAAAGATGTAACAGGGGGGATATGATAGAAACATTTCAATACATTAAGGGAATCAACACAGTAAAGTAAGAGAGTATATTTAAAAGAAGAAAAACTACCACAACTAGAGGACATAGTCTTAAATTAGAGGGGCAACGATTTAAAAGTAATATCAGGAAGTATTACTTTACTGAGAGGGTAGTGGATGTATGGAATAGCCTTCCAGCAGAAGTGGTAGAGGTAAACACAGTCAAGGATTTTAAGCATGCGTGGGATAGACACAAGGCTATCCTAGCTATAAGACCGGGAACGGGGGACTAATAAAAGTATTAAAAAAAATTGGGCAGACTAGATGGACCGAATGGTTCTTATCTGCCGACACATTCTATGTTTCTCTCTCTCTCTCTCTCTCTCTCTCTCTCTCTCTCTCTCTCTCTATAACAGACAATTTGCCCAAGTATTATTGTGCCATTCAGATGCCAATACCATTGTGCCATTAAGATGCCAGTATTATTGTGCCATTCAAATGCCAGTAATATTGTGCCATTCAGGTACCAGTAATATTATGCCATTCAGATACCAGTAATATTGTGCTACACAGAGCCCAGTAATATTATGCCATTCAAATACCAGTAATATTATGCCATTCAGATAGCAGTAATATTGTGCTACACAGAGCCCAGTAATATTATGCCATTCAGATACCAGTAATATTGTGCCATTCAGATACCAGTAATATTGTGCCATTCAGATGCCAGTAATATTGTGCCATTCAGATACCCAGTAATATTGTGCCACTCATAGCCCAGTAATATTGTGCAAGTCAGATACCAGTAATATTATGCCACTCAGAGCCCAGTAATATTGTGCCATTCAGATACCAGTAATATTGTGCCATTCAGATACCAGTAATATTGTGCCATTCAGATGCCAGTAATATTGTGCCATTCAGATACCCAGTAATATTGTGCCACTCAGAGCCCAGTAATATTGTGGCAGTCAGATACCAGTAATATCATGCCACTCAGAGCCCAGTAATATTGTGCCAGTCAGATGCCAGTAATATTGTGCCATTCAGATGCCAGTAATATTGTGCCATTCAGAGCCCAGTAATATTGTGCCACTCAGAGCCCAGTAATATTATGCCATTCAGAGCCCAGTAATATTGTGCCATCCAGAGCCCAATAATATTGTGCCATCCAGAGCCCAATAATATTGTGCCATCCAGAGCCCAGTAATATTGTGCCATCCAGAGCCCAGTAATATTGTGCCATTCAGAGCCCAGTAATATTGTGCCAGTCAGATACCAGTAATATTATGCCATGCAGATGCCCAGTAATATTGTGCCATTCAGATGCCCAGTAATATTATGCCATTCAGAGCCCAGTAATATTGTGCCAGTCAGATACCAGTAATATTGTGCCATTCAGATGCCCCAGCCAATTTGCCCATTCCTCCCCCCTTCCCCAGTACTTACCGCCTGGCTGTTGCTCCGTGTCCCCGGCCGGACGTCTCCATCCAGTGTTCCCTCCTGCACGGAGGAAGGAATCACAGACACCGGATGTGACGTAACGTCACATCTGGTCGCAGTGATTTTTTTTTTTTTTTCCGGCGGCCGAATCCAGCAGATGCTGCTGCCAGAAGAAAAAAAGAAAGTTAAGCAATGCTTAACTTAACTTCGCAGCGGGGGGATGCCGGCAGCACGGGTGTCACCCCCGCTGGAGATGTCACCCGGTGCGGTCCGCACCCCCCTCGGGACGCCACTGTTTGGCACCACTCCTCTCTCTGCACATTTTGAGTAAAAAGAAAGTGCCCTTTATTTTAAAAAAAGTTTTCCAATTTCTCTGACCCCAAATAACTTGTCATTGCCCTCTCTGTCCCCAAGCAGCTTGTAAAGTGCCACCTTTTTTGGCCATACAGTTTTCAGTGCCATCTTTATCCTCATGCAGCTTATCAGTGCCATATTTGTTCAAAAACTGCTTATCACGCTCAGTCACACAAACTGTGACAGTCAGTTACACACACACTCAGTCACACACAGATTTACATACATCACACTCAGTTACACACACACACACTCTCATCACGCTCAGTCACACCCACTCAGACTCGGTCACCTGCGCGTCCGGCCCCTCTGGGATGTGTGGAGGAGAGGGAGGGTACGGTGGTGTGGAGGAAGTGGGGTAGGGAGTGAAGGTTTGTGAACCGAGGGAGAGGAAAGTGTACGGTAACTTGGCCCTAAATTGTGCTGTGTTAAAGGGTACCACTTCTCAAGATGCACCGTCCCCACCTAAACTCTCTCCATCGGCACCGGTGATTGGACGTCAGTCTGATAATGAAGACGATGATACTGACATTGCTAGATGAGTGGGGGATCACACTGTTGTCTCTTGGTAGTAGCCATGGAACCTCTGGTTACTTACTATTCTTATTACCCAGTTGTACTTCTCTGCTAAAAAAAACAACAACTCACTCCCCCCCTCTCATTGCACCTTCCTGCCCTGGGCTTCTTCGCATAAAAAAAGAAAAAAATATAGCAAAAATAAAACAAAAACAACTTATTTACAATCAAAATGAATGAACTGAATAAAAACCTTTCATTTAAACGTATTTATTTGTGTCTGTTTTGCTTTTCAGGTATATCCACACCTAACACACGTCCACAGTAAGCTTTTATTTCCAAAGTGTTATTGTTGCATTGTACATCAATCTACACTTTGGAAGTGAAATGCTTCATCACTATACATGCGGGAAGGGGCTACGCATATCTTAACAATTGTTGATGAGGATAAATATCTATTGATTTGATGCCAGCATGGGGCTGACATGATATGAATGGTATTGTTCTTCATTAACAGCTGTTATGTAAATGCAATGCCATATACAGAGGTCCATGGATGGAGGGGTATAGTTATATATGTGGGAGGTATGTGAAAGGTTACATGAGATGCAATTACACACTAATGGAAAGAGTGAAGACATAAGCAGGAGCAGAGTGAAAAGTGGAAGACACACAACGGGCACGCAAGCAGTAAATCCAGTATTCCCAAGGAGGTGAATTGTGTGCTAGCAAGAATATCAGATGCAGACATCATTTACACAGTAAGCTCTGTGTAGGATAGGTACATTGCATATTTTAAATAGTCCTGGGGTTGCCTACTTCCAGTGATGTGCTTGGCTATCAGCAGTGTCATGATCTCAGTACATCTCATCCACATGAGCACAGATATCTGTCTGTGTATATTGTGAATAACCATGACTATTGATAAATATATACATTAGTACATTGGTACATTTTCCTTTCATTGTGGTTACATACTGGTGACTTCTAAGTTCTACTTGCCTCCAGTGCCGGACTGGCAATAAAACCAGCCCTGGAAATATTTTTAAACCAGCCCCATAGCATAACATTATTTTTTGTTCACAAAAAGGAAAACTACACATTTTTAAAAGCACATCTGAAGAGTGTATTATTTATAGATAAGACTTATATATACCCCTGTATATTGCAAATTGTACCTCCAGTATGTACACAACAAGGTAATATGTCACACCCTGATATATAACTTATGGACAGGGCAATACAGAGGCCCCAGTATTTACCCAAGGTTATATGAATTGTCCTTTTGTAGGGATATATACAAGGGCAGTGTGTGAGACAAAACCTTCTGTACATACTTAGGACATATATTACCCTGTGCAGGGGTATATATCAGGGCAGTGTGTGGGATGTAACCTTACCCCAGCACCCAGATTGCACTCACAGGGTTTGCCACAGCACTCACAGGACTTTCCCCAGCACCCAGAACTTAGCCCAGCACGCATATTGCACTCACAGGACTTGCCCCAGCACTCACATAACTTTCCCCAGAACCCAGGACTTACTGGGCCAATTACACTTACATGACTTAACCCCAGCATGCAAATTGCACTCAGAGGACTTATCCCAGCACATATTTCATTGACAGGACTTGACCCAGCACCCAGGACTTACCCCCAGAACAGAGATTGTACTCACTGGACTTGCCTCAGCACCCAGCCCACTCCAGAGATTGCACCACAGGACTTGCCCTGCGGGGGCAGATCCAGAGTATGTTGGCATTGCCCATGTCTGTCTCTATCTCCACTCCCTCCTCATGTGAGTAGTCTTCCCCCTATCCTTTCTATTTCTGTAGTCTCTATCATCTCTCAATTCTTTAGTCTCACTCCCCCTGTAGTCTATCTAAAATTTAAATCCCCCCTGTAGACTTTCACCCAGTAGTCTCTTTCCCCCTGTAGTCTCTTTCCCCCAGTAATCTCTTCTATTGCTAATGCTATCTCCCCCTTCCACTTCTCAACATCCGTGCTGACTTTTGCTTCAACTAATTTGGCCGCCGGCGGAAGTCAGCAGTCAGATGAATGTGTTAAAGCGGCGATGGCCGCCAAATTCAGGTAATTCGGCCGCCTTCACCGCTTTAACTAATTAGACGGCCGTCGCCGCCTTAACGATTTCGTCTGACTGCTGACGTCCGGCGGCGGCCGAATTAGTTGAAGTGGAAGTCAGCACGGATGGAGAGTGGCCGCATCTCAAAGCGGCCCCAGGGCAGACGGCCCACCGAGATTTTTCCCGGTACGGCCCTGCTTGTCTCATACATGTAATAGTTAAAATGATAAATAGTATTAGTCTTGGAAATACAGAAAACAATACACTTTATCAAATAAATAATACATTTTCTATACTAGACAAAGAAGGACGAAGAGGGACAATTAAGATGTCAAGAGACACCACAGACACATTTAAAACATATGTATAATTCAGTTTATATCACTTTTTCCCTACCTGCAATAAATCAGTGTTTAGGCGACCCTAAGGTGAGTCCCTTTAAGGGTGTAGATAAAAGTAAGTGGAACATGAGCAAAAAACAAACAAGTTTAAATATAGAAATAGCACCATTATTTATACATAATTCCCAATGTGCCTTAAATTCTTAGAAAACACAGGCTCAGAAGAAATTTGTGATAACATGATAACAAATAGTAGTATTCAACTCAGATTTTTTTTTTTTTTTTTAATATTGGAAACAAGTACTGTTGAGAATTTGACTGAAAGCTTTGAAGACCAAGTTGCTTTGTCCCTTCCTCTGGTTAGCTCCATTTCCACATCTAAAGTGGTACTATCCTTTTAGTTGATTATATAGCTGTAAATGTAATTTATTATTTTTTGATAAACTGCAGAAAACGTAACCATATTTGGAATACATTAAAATAGATGCAAGCAGCCATTTCATTCTCGGTTTCTATGTTGTTAAAAGGAAGTTGTTTGTTGGTATGGTAACAGTGAGATAATAAGGCATTCATTTTTGACAAGTAGGGTTTTCTGCCACCTTGTGGGAAATAGCTTGAAATGCACTTAAAACCTTTACTTCTAGTGAAAACAGCAGCAAATACTTTAATCAATTAATGGATACATTCATTATAATTGGTAGCCTCACCTGTAGAACCAGTTTTCTAAAGAAACCTTTTTAGGGTCCATTATAAATTATAGGTAATGGACAAAAAATGTACACAACAATTTAAAATCATTAACATGACATTGTCACAAGTCCAGTACAACCTGTATACAATGAGTCTATAGGTCCGAAGGTCGTCTGCTCCAACAAAGTGTATAGTAGTAGAGTAGTAAAATGGCTCATAATAGAACATTAATATTTGTAAAATGTAATAATGTCCATAATATTATACATTATTTGTTCTATGCTATTGAATAAATAGACATTTTCATTAGAGTTGGCTCAGATAGTTAATTGGCACCAAAATTGTGCCTCAGAATTGCGGACGGATTCGAATTACATTGGTTGCACATCAGTACCCAAACGTCGAGCTACCCAGGTAGCACTGATGTGCATCCAAATATGTTCGCAATTTGGAAATTCTAGGGCACAGGTGCTGAATAAGATGAAAAAGGCAAGATCAACAGGTATGGCACAGAAACACCCATCCAACCTAAATGAGTATGATGCCTGCACTCTGCAGGAGACTTAAGGATCAGAAATATGCAAAGGGAGAACCAACAGAACCACATAACTTAATGCCAAAGGAATGTTATGGTGTCACTAGGGGATATCCATTGATTGGTCAGGGAAGCCGGGGTCAAATGGAGGACGTCGTGTAATCTGGGACTGGTATACAAAGTGGCTTCTATAGACAGGCAAGAATTGGGACAGTGTTGGCAAAGCACTTAGCACATGTGTGAACTATGCACCTGCCAGCATGACCATGTAATTCTCAGATTATGGCACAATTGTGACACCAACTTATGGATACCCAACGTCTTGATACTATACTGAAATGGTAGAATGGACAAATGCCAGTTTACAGCTCCAGCATCCATTCCCAGTAAAGATTCATTACCTGCTAGATAACAACAAGTGTAGGAAGTATCCCTGTGGAACACTTTTGACATTGCAGCCCAATCTACTCCACATAGCTTGCTTTGTGCATAACCATTTCTCTGGAATGCTCCCCGTCTACCATGGGATTAGCATGCTCACTCTTACTCCCAACACGTCCTACAATCTCAGATCCAGCATCAGCCCCTTACAGGCAATCCTGTAACGGTGTAGTGATCAGAGTTTAGGATCCACGATGCAGGGCCTGAATAATATACTTGAAAACCTCTTGTAGAACCGGTCCCCAGTATTTCAGAGGTAGTAGGAGGTCTTCCTTCCGAATAAGAGATATCCTTGCTGAGCCACAGACACTGCTGAAAAGGTAAATAGCTGCACATCTACCTCTCTCCGAACACTGGTTAAGAAAGTACAAGTGATAGAAGGTTCTTGGACAGATAACTTTAGATATCTGGACCCACAGCAGTACTGGTTCTGAGATACTGGATATCACACAGTCACTGATAGTGAGGTTCTGGATGAGTACCAGTATCAGCTCTACTGGTTCTGGAACACTGGATACATACAGCCACTGGTTCTGAGAACTAGGATAGCTGGACACACAGCCACTGGTACTGAGACACCATAATAGCAGACAGGATAATCAAGGGGAAACCAAGGTCTGGTACACAGGAATGAAGATCAGGAATGGAAATTTAAGCCAGGTCAGGAATACAGAAATCAGATTAACAACAATCGCCAGATAGCCAATAACAAGCTCCGAAGGACCTATTACATGCAAAAGTAAGTAGTGAGTGAGGGTTTTTAATCCAAATCTGGCACCAATCGCCAGCCAGGGGGGTGTAACCAATCACTGAATAGAGTTACAATGAGATCTGTCATTCCCGACGTTTGCGCATGGGGTGCCGCACGACCATTTTGTTGGTTACTGAACTCTGGAAAGATTGCGTCGCGGGACTTTGACGGGAGCTACATGGAGTTAGGTGAGTAAGTTGCAGACGAACGTGGGGAGCAGCACAACGAGGATCAGGTAAGGTTGTTACAGATGCCTCACTTCAAATAGTAAGCCGGTTGAGGACCGTTCTCTTTCAGAGTTTCTCATATGTGGAATAGTCTCTCTGATTCTACCAAAATATTCATCTAGTCTAAAATGCCTGAAAATGAGTGTCTCCCAAATTCTAAAAACAGAATGTACCTGTTATTAGCTTACACATTTCTATATATACCATACATGTTTGTTGTTATTTTCTCTTTTTGTTTTAATATCAATAAGGATTTGCCCTGTATGTTCTCACCCCTGCTTTTCTGTATAAATATATGTATTTATATATCTTTTTTTTTTTTTTTTAATGTGCTGTTAAATATGATACATTGTGTAATATAGTTCTGGACTTGGTTCCCAGGACATACTTGAAAATTAAAGAAACATTAATCCTGGTAAAAACACTTTCTTACAATATAAACTATAACCCAGGATATTTATGATGTAGTAATTGAGAAACTCAATATCATGAAGGTGCTCAGAATACTTTTTTTCCCTCTTTAGTAGAAATGATCTTCAAATATTAATATATTTAAATATATAGAAAATATACATATAATAACAGTATTCTGATGTACCTGCTAAGTCTAATTAGAACCATGCAAAAAAATAACCAATCATGGAACTGGCCAGTTATTTCTTATTGCTGTCTAAACACAAATGTTTTGCATTTTGTTGAAGGAGTAGCACTTGTATTAGTCATTTGTAGGCTAAGCCATATTACAATAAAATGCCAATATCCACTGGCATGTTCTGGAACAGTGACTTACAACATAAATTACATCTTTAAACTAGCAATAGCTGGGAAAGAAGTTTCCACTGAATGAATTCTCTTTGTTAAGGAATTCTTGTTAGTACTGTACAGAAAAAAAAATCTTTAGTAGAAGAAAAGGAAGGTGCCCCTTTATATAAGGTGCCCCTTATATAATCAAAATAATAATAACATTTAATCAGCTCTGGCAATAACACTTCTGTAATTGTTTAGACTAGCATCTATAGGTAGATGTTCAACAAGGAATATATTCTATATATAAATATATATATTAGTTATTCCATGTATATTGGACCATTGCTGGAGCAACAGTCCTCTTCTCTGTTTCAGAACCACTTGCACAGTGGGGATATAAATGAAATAGACACTCACAGATATAACCGCACATAGTGGGACTATAAGCTTGTGCAGAAATGTGCAATGCTAACTTCGACAGATGGCTGCATGCTTCAATGCCCCATTCCTTTGTTGCTGCGGAGTGGTTAATATCGACACAGGTCTTAAAAAAGCAAGCACTAAAAAGCTTGAAAAGTGATAATCCACCACATCCATTTCGGCAGAGTTACTAACACGCAAACATAAAAGTCTTGGGATTTATTTAAAAAAAAGGTGCAGTCATTATACAAAAGAGCAGGTGATTGCACCATTATTTTCACCTTCTGACACTATTGTGTGCAGGATTTTTATTGTGTGGGCACTTGGGGGCTTTTAAAGATCATGAGATATGTCAAGTGTCGGGGTTAGAGATTCTATTGTTCATATATTTAAATATGGAATGTACATTGATTATATTATATGTATCAAGTTTTTCACTCAGAGGCACTGCATTTTATAGAAGTATCCAAATAATAATTATTGTCTGTAATTGTAAAGGACAAAATCTCAACAAATGGTTTGGAAAAGTAGATTGTGACATTAACATTGTGTCTAATTGTCACGGAGGGCTACTAGATGGGTAGCTCCTACCGGAATCAGTTCCACAAAATCACTCCTCAAACGGGGCTATAATCACTGGTTCCCTGCTAGCACTTCCCCAACATAGTGGATGAGACCGGTCCCGTTGGGTAAAATCAGAAGAACTTTTTATTAATTCAAAACGCAGGACATATATACAAGAACACATCTTGATAACATAAATTAAACAAAGGAACTATAACAGGATTAAAGTTTAACATAGAATGGTGAATGGAAACAGGACATAGGGGATTACAAGTTCACATATACACAAAGGATAATTGAATTTGGTGCCAGAATACCTGGCAACCAATCAGATCACTTTAAAATCAGTAGCGACCAATCCCCAGCAAGGGATCGAGTAAATCCCTTTAATCCCTTCAAATTGGGCATTTAACTCAGCGACCAATCAGAACAGTGCCTACACTGGGGGGCTTGGTCTGAGCGACCAATAGGAAAAGCGCCTTCATTTTGAACCAGAGAATGAGCTCAGCAGCTGGGATAAACCTTTATTGTGAAGCGGCTGCTGAAGTTACATTCCTGGGGAAAGTGTACAAGGGATTAGGCGGCACTAAGTGCACTATACATGTTAAACACGGAGTTAACACAGGGGGAAATAGGGACCATTCATGAGAGAAGCAATGAACACAGTTCGGATAACATTTTACATACATTTTGGTACACATTCGGCTCAAGGACCAATCAGAGACCGAGCTACATTAAACCCTTTAAACGGCTACCCTGCTGTATTCCGGTTAGACCGGGACAGCAGTAGTGGGGTGTAGTACAGTCTGTGCAGGGGCCAGTGATTATAGCTCTCCTAGGAGCTTTTGGCTTCTGCCATGGACAAGGTCCATAGTCTCTCGGCAGGTGAGTGGCCCCCTGTGCCCGCCAGGGGTAAGAGTCACGGTAGCTACAGTAACACTAATCTTTGGTCATTTCTCTAGTACAGTAGCAAAAGGGAGATTGGCATGTGCAAGAAACAATAATATACCTAACAACCTGCAAAATACACAACAAGATGGAGAAAATATATACATACAATAGAGAGAAGTGTATTCAATATATCAGTATAAAAAAAGATTTATTTGAACTTGCATAACAATACTGCAAGAGAGACCAGCTTTTTTAAGGAACAGGGTCCCACAATTGGCAATAACGTGCTGGATAACAGGAGATCAATTGGCTTCTGGAGATAGTATTATCACCTGTATAT
Organism: Pelodytes ibericus; assembly: GCA_036172795.1. Classification (NCBI taxonomy): domain Eukaryota; kingdom Metazoa; phylum Chordata; class Amphibia; order Anura; family Pelodytidae; genus Pelodytes; species Pelodytes ibericus. The sequence continues at coordinate 169,379,686 of CM069858.1, forward strand.
GTTGCAATTTCTTTGCCTCATTCAGAAGTGATTTTGGCAAAGGAAGTATATTCAAATAATGCTTGTAGTAGATAAATCTACAAAAGATTTACAAAAGATCCAATATTGCAGTTCAAGCTTTTTCCTTACAAACTAGAATTAGTAAATATGTTGGATTTTACATATAAATGTAGTGCAAAATGATCAGAAAGCCAAAGATATTTAAACACAATACTTACCAATACTTAACCATTCCATACATCTCTTATTAAGAGTGAATAAAACTCACACAACCTGTATCACAGAATAACTATAAAGTGACGAGTCTGTTTTAAAATATGCACTGCTAGACTCTTGCTCTCTAGATATCATTTTGTAGGATGAGTCTTCTCCTCTGTCCCATTTTTCACACTTTCAAACTCCTATATTCACTTACCTTTAAAATCCTGTTAATTATCTTCCTACAATATGAATCCAAAGCTCAAGAAAAATGACTGAAGTTATAGTCACATGGTATAACTGTTAAGAGAAAATAAAAGTCCTACCAGAACCACAGCTCCTTGCTTTGTTGTTTTGTGACCTGCAAAATGGTGTGCTGCTTGTATTGGACTGATTTGGACTTTGATCCTGTGCTGCTTTCCTGGACTGTCTGACTTCACATAGCCCCTGTGTGCTTTCTCACTACTCCTGAACAGTTTGTCAACTCATGCTATTGGGTTTGTGGCAAACCTAGCCACTTGGGAATGCCTAAGATAGAATGGTTGTGCCTATTTTCTGTTGTGTACTGCGCGCCGGTATAGTGTGGCATCTCCGGCTATGTTTAATTTATGCTGTACTGTGTATGTCTGTTCGAATCCTTCCCATTCGTTAGCATTGCTATTAAAACTGACTAAGTTGTATATTTTGAAGTAGAAAGTGACAGTTGAGTGACCTGCTTTAAATATCAGTCTTTTTGAATAAAGTGGCAGTTGACTCTCAGACTGTGTTTCGTCCGGTTCTTGGGAGGATTTGGGAATATTGCCTGCTTCCAGCTTTGTACTTGGTTATTGCATTCTACCAGCAGAGATCCTGGGATTATAAAATTGCAGCTCCGCAACAATTGGTGGCAAGCGGCGGGATCCAACCGTACAGCAGGAAAAACGCTGTTTATACAATTGGAATTGACATACTGGAAAGCAGAAGGCAATTGATACAGATGCAGAAGTGAATGGGGACGGACTACACCATATTGAAACGGCAAATGTTAAAGGAGCTGTTGGAAGCCAGGGGTAAGATAGCCAGCAATAAGCCTAAAGCAAGACTTATTGCCGAGCTAATGGAAGGAGACCGAGCTCGTAGTGCTACACCCCCAGCAAACATGGAGGAGACCCCATTTGAACGAGAAATGAGGACAAGATTGGCATTTTGGCCCGCTCCAGTATCTCCAGAAATTATGACCATAATTTCGGCGGATGCACAGGAGTACGTGATGGCGCAAAGGAATCAAGCCTTCTCACCTCAAGCAGAAACCGCTGCTGTTTCAACTGTGGGCCAGGGAAGGCCAAAAATACCACATCATGCATTTAAAACTTTTTGCGAGGATAAAGACGAAATAGATGGATTCTTGCAAGATTTTGAAAGATTGTGTGACTTGCATGATGTAGAGCAAGCTATGTGGGTACCTTTGTTGGCAGGCAAACTGTCTGGGCGTGCAGCAGACGCCTACCGGGCTGTACCCAGAGAGGACAGCAAGAATTATGACAAGGTAAAGCAGGCGCTATTAGAAAGGTATGCCATTACCCCAGAGGCATACCGGCGCAAGTTCCGAGAATTGAAAAAAGGGGACAAAGACTCACATGCGGAGTGGGCACACAAGCTTGACCAAGCCTCACAAGGCTGGATACAAGCCAGCAGAGCTACCACCATGGAAGAGTTACGCCAGATGTTGCTACTGGAGCAGTTTTGTAATGGCCTGGCACCAGAGGCTCAAGAATGGGTGAATGACCGAAATCCTCACACCCTAACCGAAGCGGCACGATTGGCCGACCAACATTATGATGCTAGGAGGCATCATAAAAATAATAACCGAGGGTATGCAAAACCCAACCCGCAACCGTTTCCAGTTATTACTCCTGCCCCAGCGACAGCACCATCCAGACCAGCACTTGTGGGACAAAATCCCCACTCCCGTTATAATGGCAGGTCCAACATCCAGTGCCATGCCTGTAAGCAATGGGGGCACATGGCCCGGGAGTGCACCCAAAACCGGAGCCGCAAGAACTGGAATCAGCTCCGGCAGAATATGGCCCCGCGGGCAGCTGCTCATTATTATCATGCAGAGCCAACTTTGTCAGGAGTGCCGCTTGAGTCGGCTGATGAACCCCTGGGCGTTTTGCATGATGTAATGTCCATCCATGCTACTGACAACCGACAACCACATTGCCAGACCGTGACTCTGGAAGGGAAAGAGGTACAGGGGCTACGTGATTCCGGCGCTACCTTAACTTTGGTTGCCCCGTATTTGGTGTCAGGATCAGCACATACCGGGGGATCGGTAGCAGTCCGGGTAGCAGGGGGTGCCATGTACCGGCTTCCAACTGCCAAGGTACATCTGAATTGGGGTGCGGGGGAAGGTATGGTGGAGGTGGGGCTGATGCACAAGTTACCAGCTGATGTTGTTTTGGGGAATGACCTGGGGCAAATGACTTCCGCTTTTGTGCCCCAAAGTCCTCGCCATGAGGCATATCCTGTGACCACCCGTCAGCAGGCTCGCACCACGGTTTCATCTTCCACACACTCTGAGGCTCAGGTAAAAGACAATGTACCCCGTGTAACCCGTGTTTCCTGGGATACCCCGACTGACTTTGAGGCAGAGGTTAAAAACGATCCCACGTTGCAAATTTATAAGGATAAGGCGACAGCTGGTCAGACAGGTTTAGAGGGAGAACAGTATGTATGGGAGAAAAATCTGTTATATCGTGTTGCTGAGCGGGTGGTAGGGGGGTCTGTACATGTGACTAATAAGCAGCTTATAGTGCCCCAGAAATACCGGCAGGAACTGCTTAGAATTGCCCACGATATTCCGCTGTCTGGGCATTTAGGGATGACAAGAACGAGGTACAGATTGACACATGCATTTTTCTGGCCAGGTATATCTAGAGATGTGAGACAGTATTGTCAGACATGTGACATTTGTCAGAGAGTGGGAAAAAGGGGTGACCGCCACAAAGCAAAATTGTGCCCCCTTCCCATTATTGAAGAACCCTTTAGCAGAGTAGCAGTGGATATAGTAGGACCACTGTCCAAGCCTAGCCCTTCCGGCAAGCAGTATATTCTGACCATTGTAGATTATGCCACCCGGTACCCGGAGGCTATAGCCCTTTCCAATATACAAGCAGAAACGGTAGCCGAAGCTATGATGAAGATATTTTCCAGGATGGGATTTCCCCAAGAGATAATTTCGGATAGGGGGACCCAATTTACAGCCGAAGTGACCCACCAGCTATGGAAGTTATGTGGCATTAAGCCAATTGTAAATTCTGCCTATCACCCGCAGTCTAATGGGTTGTGTGAGCGCTTTAACGGTACCTTGAAGCAGATGCTCAGGACATTTGGGGAGTCCCATAAAGACTGGGAGAGGTTTTTACCCCATCTGCTTTTTGCATACCGGGAAGTGCCACAGGAATCTACCGGCTTCTCTCCGTTTGAGTTATTGTTTGGGAGAAGGGTGAGGGGACCCCTAGACTTAATTAGAGAACATTGGGAGGGGGGGAGCAGTGCAGATGGAGTCCCCATTGTGCCATACGTGCTGGAGTTCCGGGACCGCTTGGAGGCTCTAACCCAAACCGTACGGGAGAACCTCCGGGCGGCTCAGCGGCGACAGCGCCGGTGGTACGATAGGGGAGCCAGAGACCGTAGCTTTCAGGTGGGACAGAAAGTTCTAATTTTGAAACCTGTCCGCACAGACAAGCTACAGGCCACCTGGCAGGGCCCATACCAAGTGGTAGAACAGAGATGTGACACCACTTATGTGATCGGCCCGTGCTCTGGGGTAGGGAAACGACGCATGCTCCATGTGAACATGCTCAAACCCTATCACCAGAGAATAGAGGAGGTAGCAGCCATCTGTGCCCCAGCCACTGAGGATTATGAGAATCTGCCCTTGCCAGACATGTTAGAAAAGGAAGATTCTGCAGAAAACGCTACAGGTGTGCAGCTGGGGGAGCGGCTAAGTCTCCAGGAGCGTGCCCAGGTACAGGAGTTGATTGTGGCAAAAGGTGCTACCTTCTCCAATTTACCAGGGTACACTCTGTTAGCTACCCACCGAGTAGAGACCCCAGGACAGCTCCCTATGAGACAGACTCCGTATCGTATCCCTGAAGCAGTAAGGGAGCACATGAGGAAAGAAATTGAGGAAATGTTGCAGTTAGGGGTTATCGAACATTCAGATAGCCCCTGGGCATCACCGGTAGTGCTAGTACCCAAGAAGGATGGCACCACGCGGTTTTGTGTAGACTACAGGAGGCTCAATGACAAAACAGTGTCTGACGCCTACCCGATGCCCCGTATAGACGAGCTGCTAGATAGGATGGCAAGAGGCCAGTATCTCACTACCATTGATCTGTGTAAGGGATACTGGCAGATTCCACTAGCCGAGGAGGCCATCCCCAAGTCGGCGTTTGTCACCCCGTTTGGCCTGTATCAATTTCGGGTCATGCCTTTCGGGATGAAAAACGCTCCGGCTACCTTTCAGAGGATGGTAGATCGGCTACTGGACGGGTTACAAGAGTACGCCTGTGCGTACTTAGATGATATAGCCATTTATAGCCAGACCTGGGCAGATCATTTGAAACATATTAGTGTGGTCATTGACCGTATTGGAGAGGCAGGGCTGACACTAAAACCTAGCAAGTGTCACATAGGGATGGCAGAGGTGCAGTACCTGGGTCACAGGGTAGGATGCGGACAGCAGAGGCCCGAACCGGCCAAGATAGAGGCAGTAGCTAAGTGGCCTACCCCCAGGACAAAGACACAAGTATTGGCGTTCCTTGGTACCGCTGGTTACTACAGAAAATTTGTGCCCAATTACAGCGCCCTGGCCAAACCCCTGACGGACTTGACCAAGAAAAACTTGCCACGACAGGTCAACTGGGCCCCAGAGTGTGAACAGGCATTCCATGAACTAAAAACTGCATTAACTAAGGCTCCTGTGTTAACTGCCCCTGATCCAACCAAACGATTTCTTGTTCACACAGATGCTTCCATGTTTGGATTGGGGGCAGTACTGAGCCAAGTGGGAGCTGATGGCGGAGAACATCCCGTAGCTTACTTAACCCCTTAGTGACCGAGTGCTATGTTGCATTTGATGTGCCTTGAAGACCAGAATTCCATTATTTTTGTCATACGTTTACTGAACTGTGAATTTCTTTCTTTGTGTTCAGTCCACCCACACAAATTATATATCATTTTTTAAAGGACAGATAGGGCTTTCATTTGATACTATTATTTTCATCATATGATATCATTTACTATTAAAAAAATATAAAATAAGATGAAAATATGCCATAAAAAACACTTTTTCTAACTTTGACCTAATTTTTTTTTTTACACAATTACAAATGGTTAAAAAGACCCTGTCTATATATTTATAATATTTGTCCTGAGTTTAGTAATATCAATGTTTCCTTGTTTGTCTATGTTTTATTTCACGTAATAGGGCAATAAACAATATTAGTGTTTTTTTTTGTTTTCTAATCATTTTCTTCTACAGTGACTTTTTAACCCCAACCCTAAATTTACCCCAACTCTAAATTTACCCCAACCCTAAAACTACCCCCACCCCTTAATCTAACCCTTGTAATCATCCGAACCCCCCTGTAACCCTAATTCTGACCCTATTTATGACCCTAACCCTAGATCTAGGTACAGTAGATCTAGGGTTAACTTTTTCCATTTATTTATTTATTTTATTAATTTTCTATTTTTACCTGCAATATACTTAACTGCCTGTAGGGGCAGTCAAGTAGCGGTTTCAGAGCGACGGAAGAGATTTCTTTTTTCTCTCTTCCGTCGCTCTCCTCTGGGCACGCTGTATCGGAGGAGCATGCTCCTCCGATACAGCACACACCCGCGATCACCGGGTGATCGCGGTGCCCAGGGGGGCACAAAAGGTGTTGAATGATGCCTCCATCGAGGCATCATTGCAACACTCTCACACATAGGCAGTGATCAGCTTTCACTGCCTATGTGTGTTAGCGCGCATACGATCACATTCGAGGTGATCGTATGCGCGCGGGAGGGTCGAGGGGGGGCTGAAAGCACTCTCAGAGGCTGCTTCGGATCCGAAGCAGCCTCTGAGAGTAGCTACAGACATGTAGTGTTGCGCTAATGAGCGCAACACTACATGAAAACGGAGGACGTATATATACATTCTCATGGTCCTTAAGGACCATGCTTTTCAGGACGTATATATACGTCCGAATGCGTTAAGGGGTTAAGCAGAAAATTACTACCAAGGGAAGTAGGCTACGCCGCCATCGAGAAGGAATGCCTGGCCGTGGTGTGGGTCCTCAAAAAGTTACAACCTTATTTGTATGGACAACCATTCTCCTTGCTCACAGATCACAACCCGTTGGTGTGGCTACACAGGGTGTCAGGAGACAATGCCCGGCTGTTGCGCTGGAGTTTGGCGCTGCAGCCGTTTGATTTCACGATCCATTATCGCCCTGGAAAACAGAATGGTAACGCCGATGGGTTGTCCAGACAGACAGAACTTGAGAAATGATCTGTGAGCACTCCTCCGGACATCCCCAAGCCGATCCGTTGGGATCAGACTGTGTATGCCGGCTTGGTTTTGGGGGAGCATTGTGGCAAACCTAGCCACTTGGGAATGCCTAAGATAGAATGGTTGTGCCTATTTTCTGTTGTGTACTGCGCGCCGGTATAGTGTGGCATCTCCGGCTATGTTTAATTTATGCTGTACTGTGTATGTCTGTTCGAATCCTTCCCATTCGTTAACATTGCTATTAAAACTGACTAAGTTGTATATTTTGAAGTAGAAAGTGACAGTTGAGTGACCTGCTTTAAATATCAGTCTTTTTGAATAAAGTGGCAGTTGACTCTCAGACTGTGTTTCGTCCGGTTCTTGGGAGGATTTGGGAATATTGCCTGCTTCCAGCTTTGTACTTAGTTATTGCATTCTACCAGCAGAGATCCTGGGATTATAAAATTGCAGCTCCGCAACAGGGTTATTTTGTAAAGATGTGCATTTACCATGCTTCTGGACCCCTGACGAAGTAACGTGGTCAGTTACGAAATGCGTAGGGTGGGAGTTGCCTTTCTCATTACGATTCCTTTCACTTCCGGCTTTTTGAAAACGTTGTCCTCCGAGTTCAGGAGTTACTCCGGCTGGCTTTTTCTACATCTTTTTGAGCTCCGCTTCTACGGTTAGACAAGCCGGGATCTGAAAGTCCGTCTTTAGTCCACAAATGTTCTTCAAAGATTTTATGCTGGTGTAGATCTTCATACATCGTCTTGTAAGTGCAATTGTTTTAAGCGCATTAAATCTTTTTAATACAGTACACACTATTATTTGCTCTCTTTATTTTCAGATATATACTTCAGAGCAATATATAGCTTCCAAATGCAAAGATGTTTTGATCGGTTTTATTACAACACCTTCAGGACTTTCTTTGGACTCTGCTCTTTCCTTGTAGCTTATTTTTTTATTACATTGTGTCTTAATGTATGTGTTATTGTCTCTGTTGCAGCTATTTTGCTTTATTCTATTTCGTTGTTTGTTATATTCATCAATATATGTGTTTTGTGTGCCATCTGCTCATTTATTGTTTATCCTTCTATATCAGATATATATTGTTATTTATCTGTTTTTATACACACATTGCTATTCCATTTATTATTTTTCATTATTTTTTCATTATTAATTCATTGCTCTTTTTTACTTTTGTTAGCTTGGGAGTGTATTTATATGTCTATTGGGCTAGTCCCTGCTATTCACTTTTTTTCGCATTAATCGGGTATTTAGTGGTTTACCTGTATACACTCCTGCTCAAGTTCAGATCAGTTGTTTGTCATCCCATTTTTGACTTCTCCTTTTCAGGTCTAGTTATTTCGCTGGACTCCATACATACCTGCCCTCTGGGAATTGGTAACTTGGGAACTTTAGACCTCATTCAAATTTTGAACAAACCATATCTAAAACACACAGAGAGATGAAGAGAGGCCCCAATATAATAATACACAAAATAAAAGGTATAACACTAATAGCCAAGTTAGATTAAATTCAAATACAACAGAACAACAGATAAATTTGGAACAGAATAGAGATATATATATATATCCGTCACACACAAAGAGAAAATCCTAACCAAATCCCTATACAAAATAGATTTCAGATTCTGGCCAAATACAACACAAATTCTGAATATTTTTGGCGGATCAAAAGTGAACCCAGGGAGAAAAAAACTGGACATCGGGACACTGCTGGAACGCTGCAAGAAAGAGCCTACCAGAAGGATATATCAAGTGCTGAAGTAGTAGCCTTTCATTTCAACCCACCACCATTTTGTAAGCCTCCAGATATGACGTATATTTTATATTGTGTTTGGTCTTCTATGTTTGTTTGTCTTTGTTTTATACAGCTGTATGTTTAGATTTTAATTTATTTGTAGAACATATTAAAATTTGTATATTTTTTACATTAACTAGTTCCTATTTAAATCTATATCAGAGATTTTTGCCCTTTCAAAGTTCTACATTACTGTCTTTATATTGATACAGATAACACTGTGCAATTTTGTTTCTTTTTTCACAAATTAATTCTGTGCCCAGGAACTGGTTCAAAGGGAAGTATTTCACTCATAAATAACATACGAGTTGATTTAAGTGTATTTTTTTGGTTTGCTTTAGACTTGTGGTTGTGTTTCACTTTGATTCATATAATCTAAACGTTTTAGCGTTCCAGTTTATTTATGTCATATCTGCCCTCTGGTTTTATTTGATCACTTATTAAAACAATAGTAAATTATTGTAATCTGTTGATACTTATCATTCTAGAATGCAGAGGTAATTTTTAATTGTATGTATTTCTTCGTTAATTCTTGTCTAGGACTGCTACCTTTTCTTCCAAAAATCTTACCAGCCATGCTACTGCCTCCATAGATTTAATACTGGCCACAAGCCATTTATTTTAAGCTTCCTATCAATAAAATGCTGGCTTGGCAACAACCCTGTGGTCATATCAAATACTGAGATTTTTTTTTTTTTTTCCAGTCTGTACTAACAAGCTTATTTATCACTTTTATTAGCAAAAAATACACAATTTTGTTTTGAGAATACTTTTTACTCTGTCACACAAAATGCAGAAATTTAAGCAGATTGTTGTAATGGACTCAAAATTTTGTACGGTGAGATCAAAACCCACATAGCACTTCATGGGGCAAATTGAAACCTGTTTCCAATATTTAACACATCAGGTGAAAAACCAACAACAATGAAAAGGTCCAATACAACATGAGTGATATAGTATCCCCCAAAAAATAGATGATTTACAATTTACCAAAAAATAGAAAGAGCGAGATTAATATAACTTTCTGCATTGTAATAGGCTCATGTTAATGAAATGCGTGTAAAGGAGATTTACCACTGTTAAGACAACTGACTGCATAAATAATGTATACAGTTAAACTCAGTGTGGGTTTACAAAACCAAGGAAAGCAGAAAAATCATCATAACTATCTAATTTTATAGCAAGACAGAAGGCTTCTTATTTGCATAAACCTTCTTTGCTGAAAAACCTCCAGCAGAAAAGCAATTCTCATACTGATAGTAAACAACCAATTAGGAAACAGAAAAACGGCATATATAACCCCTTCATGTCGTATGGTGCTTTGGTCCTTAAAGACCAAATCACCATCCGGCGTCTGTGTGTTACTGTCTGCCTATAGACCCTGTTGGTCCCTACCGACATCCCGCGATACTTTATGACATCACAGAGGCGTGCTCGAACCTGGAATTTTGGGCACACAGGGATGTCAGAGATGTAGCGAACACTCTGTTTGAGTGTTTGCTACATTTCCTATGTCATCTGACACTGGGGATCCTGCTGCAAATCCCTGCAGCGGGATCCTCAGTACAGCTTATCGCGGGGAGCCACGATAAGCTGTTACATGACAGTCTATGCCGTCCTGCAGGCTTTTACAGTAAAATGGAGCCGATGCTCACTTTGAACATCAGCTCTATTTTCTGTGTCAGAGTGAGGCCACTCTAAGTGGTCTCACCTGACAGTGGGGACCCCGCTGCAAGTCCCTACATCAGGGTCCGCACACAGCTTATCGCGGGGGCTGCAATGAGCTGTTTAATGTAGGACATTCCATGCCATTCTACTAGCCTCTAGGCACTAAAAGCGGGAAAGGTTAAGGCCCCAGCAACCTCTGACACTTCAACAAAGAAGGGAGTGGGTGCTACAATGCCTGAGAACAAACAGCACTGCAATAGTCTGTCCTGTAGGATAATACCTACTCGGGGGAGCAACTCCATTTATTGCCTGCTTACACCATTGCAGAGGAACCACTTCATTAACATATCAGACTGATCACACCCATAAGGGCAGTCCAAACCCAAAATGCATGGCTAGTACCCTCTGCACGAGGAACACGACAAACCACAGACTTACGTTTCGGCCTATAATGGCCTTATCAGTGTGGTATGGCTGATGACCCTCTAGGTGGAAACAGGCCAGGGACCCACGGCCGTAAGCATACCCTGTTACTTATGGCAACAACTGACACTTCCTCTTTCTTTGCTGCTTGAACTCCAGGTGAGCACTGGCTAATACAGTTTCCTATACCAGTTTTTTATGTATTTTATATGTACATTTAAGGTTTTCTGCTATTCTTATTGCACTCCTTACCTTTTATATCTGGTACTGCTGTCTTCTGTGCTTCTAAAAGCATTTTCCAGCTGCTTAACCATATTCTGCTGTTTCTACACATAGCCCTCTATTCCTTTCAGCTACTTCACAATTAAGCTTTCCACCTCTGCGTTTTTTAGTATCACCGCCAATCGCGGTGCCCGACGGAGGCCTCGGCCTCCTCCCTTGCTTACCAGGCCTTTGCAGAACTGCCAAAAAATGAGTCCTTCATGAGCCTGACCTTCCCGCAGGCCCCACCCGCCTGCCTGATGCTACCGCGCGGCATACTGTGGCCTTCGCAGCGAGATAAGGCCTGCTCCTGCGGGCAAGGCCGGTATTGGCCTTTCATGCTGTGGTTAGACCCGTGTGCCGTGGTTAAGCCTGCTCCCGCATGCGGGGTCTATAACGAACTCGCATCCATATTCATAACTGTTAGGCCCCCTCATTGCCATCCTTCCCTATTATTTTTGGCTGGACGGTGACCCCTCAGTTGGTCTCAGGCCTATGGCGTTTACTGTCCCTGCCTGTTGGGTGACCCCCTTCAGCGCATGTGGGTGACCCCCACTGTATATCTATTTACTGGCTCTCAGTGACGCTTGGGGTGACCCCCCATCATCACCAAGTCCTAGCCTGTTGGGTGACCCCCCTTCAGTGCTTTCGGGTGACCCCCAATATTTACTCCATGCCACAACCACCTCCCTCTGTCTCTAGAGACGGTGGCAACATGTCTGATGATGCAAGCTCTGCTTTGCCTGCTGGCCTGCAAGCCTGGCTCCACTCATCTCTGGCCAACTCTACACCCGACACCGGTCTATTCAAAGAATGCAAGCTGCGGAACAGCCTTATACAGCTCATGCCCCATCTGGGCACATTTCAGGGTCCGAGGACCTCCCGTCATCTCCTGCCTGGACTGACACCCCAGCCTTGACCTCTAAAGGCAAGATGCCACTCAGGAGGGTGAAGAGTGTCTCCCTCTCTGCCATCCTATCATCGCTACACATGGGGAATCCCCCTAGGACAGGACACCTTTGAGATAATCGATGAATACCACATTGATGACTCATTCCCCAGGTCCTCAGGTCTACCATTTCTATCCGACCTGACTCGGCACTCCTATGTCAGAGAGACCGTCTCTAGATATCAACAGCCCGGCAGCTATAACCAAGATGCTCCAATCGAAATCCTGGACTCTGCTGGCCTCTTTAATTTTGACCCCCGGAACCTATAACACCAACTTTCCACGGAGTGGTCCCCTCCCAGCACATATAGCGGAATTCATCCACCACTGGCTCTGAAGACCACTTGACAAGGAGGTCCAGTAAAAAATCTGGGCTGATGCATTGCTCCTTAGTCCTTCATATGGACAATGTGTCTGCGGTCCGGTACATTAATCGCCTGGGGGGCTCTCGTCCCAGACTTTTGACAGAACTGACCAAGGATCTCCACCAATACTGCCTAGATCATAATCTGTCTATCCCGGTGGAATATCTTCCATGTAAGACAATGTGGTGGCAGACTGGTTCTCCCGCTTATGGAGGGACGTGACCGACTGCCAGCTGGACAGTCGGGTGTTTCATGCTCTCGACCGCCTCAGGCGCCCCTTCATGTTAGATCTCTTTGTATCCAGAACGAATCATCAGACGGCAGCGTTCTTCAATTGGATACCAGATCCCCTGTCCTCAGGGCTCCAAGCACTAGGAAATCCTACTTACATGCTTGGGGGTTCTGGAATGGCTGGGGTGTGGGACACAAGATCAATTCATTTACGGCCCCTGTTGTGGCTGTCCTAAATTTTCTTTCTACACCAAGTCTAGAATAATCCCCCCCTTCTATTTTATTGCAAGTAATTACTTAAATCTATATAAACTGACCATAATCTGATGATTTAATAGCTATTTAAAGTATCTTTCATTGTAGTTTAGAAAGTATCAATTGTTATGTAGGGAAGAAAGCAGGCAGAAATAGATTTGTTTCCTGGAATACGTCACCGTGATACACACATGCTTATTGGTCTGACAGCCAAGTCTTTGGTTCCTATTGGTGTGACAGACCTTAAAGAGGTGGTTCCACCTATCTTATTGCCTTCATGTTGTACATGTTTCCAGTATGTATGCACCTATTTTACTTAAATTCAGTGACATCCAATAACGAAGGCTTGGAGAGATGTCAAGATGGTATGAGCTGAGGAAAAACCTGATGGGCAAGAGCTATTTCTTGTTTTTTACTTTACATGATGAAAAATATGTTTTCCAGACACTGAAAACAGTAAGTGTCCTAATGACAATACACCAACAACATCTTCTGAACCATATATGATAGGAAGATAAATAAAAATGTTAATAGGATTGAAATGTTTGCATCACTGCCTCCTTTTTTTTTTTTTATCAAAGTTTTTTTTATTGCATCACATAATTATCAGTCGCATCAATAACACAACAGATATGCAATACATTCTTATTTTATATTTATAACCGTATAATACTAAATAAAAAGGAGGATAGAATCTACAAAGCCGTATCCTTGCCCAACAGTTCTAATTTTGATGAAAAAATACAAATCCACACTCATTATACAATTTAAACCACAAAGAAAAAAAAATGGTATATTCACGAACAAACAGCAGGACATCTTACAAAAATAAGTAATAGAGGCGTGTGTCATGTCTCAAACATCAAAAAATCCAGTCAATAGAAAAAATCTAGAACATCCTAAACATAAAATTACATCCCGTAGACATTACAAATTTCAATACTTGAAGGGATCACATCGTATATTCAACCGACTAAATAAAATAAAAAATAAATATATATTTCAGAAACTAGAAAACAAACTCAAAAAATAAACAAAAACGTATGAGATACTTCTCCCCTGATAACTCAACTGTGTCCTTACTTACACAAAAAACAAACAAAACAAAAAAAAAACAATTCAATTATATATAGTGTCCCATATTATATAAATCAAAGATCAATAACCTCCTTATGTTAATAAAATGTCCCTCTAGTAGTTCTATAATATTAATTCCCATGTTTTTGTTTTGGTTTTGTTGGAAAAGCACTAAGACATGTCATATGAGAGCTACATAAACTTTACATAAAACAAAATACAGTGCTGTTTATAACAGCTCCCTAGAACGCCCATCCGCAAAACAGCAATACCCTTCAGAGAAAAATAAAAGATTAAAATGAATAATGAAAAAATAGCAAAAACAGTAAAACATAATAGAGTGAGAAACATAGCAAAGCGAGAGAAAAAGGCTCCTCAAGAGAGAGGTAGCAAGCTGGGCTAAGTGTGCTCAGCTCCAAAAAGTGGGCCGAATTGCTACCACCCGACCTTCCCAGTTTGGTAACAGTGCCCCGGGGGTGTTCCACAGGTCCAGCAAATATATCAGGTTACCGAAAGAAAGAAAAAACAAAGTCTAAAAAACATTTCCCTCACATTGCCTCCACTGCAACAGGTACAACAGATGTAGACACCTCTTTCCCTTCCCTTGAGACCTCCCGCAGAAAAGGGTCTTCAATTGCCAGCAGTTTATTTTCTCTGGACACCGAAAGCGATGTTGGAGAGCTCCAACGGTATTTCACCTCGAGAGTGCACAGATGTGAAGTCAAATTGGACATCGATCAGCGCCACGTTAGCACCTCCATCAGGAAAGAACTTCATATATCGATAAAGCACTACCAGCATATTCAATGGAGGGGGTTTTCCTGGCTGCCTGTAAGAGAATAATTTTATCTCCTGCACTTCTAAGTTTTAAAATCATATCTCTTGGGGCCGTATGTGGAGCTTTCCGTGCCTTTCTCACTCTGGAACATTCTAGTATCTCACAATTGCCAGTCAGTCTTTTTTTATCAGTTGTTGTAAAAAACCGAGTAGGTAGGTCCGCAGGGCGACGGGCCCTATCGCTTTTGGAACCCTCCTCACTCTGATGTTGGCACTACGACTTCTCAAATCTTGCATAAGTACTCGTCAGTGCAGATCCCTCATATGCTGGGTCACATCACACATGAGTTGCTTGGAGTCAGTTCTGTCCTTCACAGCAGTTGAATGCTCTGTTTCCAAGAGAACTACTCGTTTGTCCAAGGAAGAAATATCCAATTGTATGTTTGCGGTTTCTGTATGAATCAACATTTGTAAATCCAGAAATAGTCTCTTGATATCTCCCTTTGTAGACGGATTTTTATCTTGGGGTGTATCTGGAGTCAAGGTAGGATGAGTCAGCCTCTGAATCGCCACAGATTCCTCCGACGAATCGTCGGTTTCAGATTGTTATTCAGGTCGCGCCACCTCTGCTGTCCTCAAGCTAGGCTTTGAAGGCCTTGATAGTAGGGTGCCGAAATCTGAAGTGGATGGTTGCGGAGGAATTCCATCCTTTTTAGATTTTCGACCCATGATGTTAGATAAATAAAAACACTGCTTCTGTGTTGTGATGGTCGATGCGATGGGTTGAAATCTGATGGTTTCGGTTCATGCAGAATGGAGCTCAGCATTGATGCGTATGTCTGCTTGTGTAGTTGGCTCCGCCCCCGGCATCACTGTCTCTTCAACATGGACCTTTGGCTTCTGTAAAGTAATGTTGTACTAACATTTTGTACATTCACTTCTTTCACTTATTGCTAAGAAGAAGGTAGAGAAGTGATGTGACCTGTACGGAAATAAGATTGTTTCTGACTGCTCATCAGCTCATTTCTTTAATGTGGAGCAAAAGCACTAGTTACCTGATGGTAAATCAATCTATTAGATGACCCTTAGTCTTCTAAATTATCTTTCTGACAAGTGACAGCACTAGTTATCTGACCGTAAATCAATCTCATAATGATTCATGGGTTTATTTTTTCTTTGCTATAGCTATGCATGTTTACCCCATTATTGCTAATTATTTAAGTAGACATAAAATATTTCATAATTTTGATAGGCCATTAGAGATTAGTTCCTACCAAGTTTTGTACCTTCTTTCACCTCTAATAATCTATTATCCAAGATTATTCTTTCTCTCTCTGTAGTTGTAATTTTGACCAATCAGATCATTTTGATTTTGATGCACTTACATGTCTATGAGTCAAATTTAAGAGAGAACACTGAGTGGGAGAGAAGAGAGAACACTGAGTGGGAGAGAAGAGAGAACACTGAGTGGGAGAGAAGAGAGAACACTGAGTGGGAGAGAAGAGAGAACACTGAGTGGGAGAGAAGAGAGAACACTGAATGGGAGAGAAGAGAGAACACTGAATGGGAGAGAAGAGAGAACACTGAGTGGGAGAGAAGAGAGAACACTGAGTGGGAGAGAAGAGAGAACACTGAGTGGGAGAGAAGAGAGAACACTGAGTGGGAGAGAAGAGAGAACACTGAGTGGGAGAGAAGAGAGAACACTGAGTGGGAGAGAAGAAAGAACACTGAGTGGGAGAGAAGAAAGAACACTGAGTGGGAGAGAAGAAAGAACACTGAGTGGGAGAGAAGAAAGAACACTGAGTGGGAGAGAAGAAAGAACACTGAGTGGGAGAGAAGAAAGAACACTGAGTGGGAGAGAAGAAAGAACACTGAGTGGGAGAGAAGAAAGAACACTGAGTGGGAGAGAAGAAAGAACACTGAGTGGGAGAGAAGAGAGAACACTGAGTGGGAGAGAAGAGAGAACACTGAGTGGGAGAGAAGAGAGAACACTGAGTGGGAGAGAAGAGAGAACACTGAGTGGGAGAGAAGAGAGAACACTGAGTGGGAGAGAAGAGAGAACACTGAGTGGGAGAGAAGAGAGAACACTGAGTGGGAGAGAAGACTGAGTGGAAGAGAAGAGAGAACACTGACAGGGAGAGAAGAGAGAACACTGACAGGGAGAGAAGAGAGAACACTGACAGGGAGAGAAGAGAGAACACTGACAGGGAGAGAAGAGAGAAAACTGACGAGCGAGAGAAGAGAGAACACTGACGGGGCAGAGAACACTGACGAGGCAGAGGAGAGAACACTGAAGAAGCAGAGGAGAGAACACTGAAGAAGCAGAGGAGAGAACACTGAAGAAGCAGAGGAGAGAACACTGAAGAAGGGTAGTGCAGGGGTAGTGGGCGATTCAAGGCCCTGCGCAGAGTGAGCACTCTCCTTCTGGGGTGGAGCCTCTGGCTTTGAGTGCCCACAAGCAGGAGCCTTGTTGGATTTCCCACGGGTCATAGCCAGGCAGGGAGTAAGCAGGGTGGTCAGGAACAAGCCGAATTCAATGGACTGAAGAGAGCAGGATAGTCAGAAACAAACCGAGGTCAAAAGTACTGGAGAAAGCAGGATGGACAGAAACAAGCCGAGGTCAAAAGTACTGGAGAAAGCAGGATGGTCAGAAACAAGCCGAATTCAGTGGACTGGAGAGAGCAGGAAAGTCAGGAACAGCAATAACAGGAATCCAAAATACAAGCTAACAGATCAAATGTACCAGCTCTGATTGCTGGGAGGATGGGGTTTACATAGCCCCAGGGCTCATCACTGCAATGACCCACACCTGAGCAGTAGATGAGTGACAGGACAAAATGCAGAGAGATAGCCACTACTGCTACATGAGATATCAAAACCAGCGGGTGGCACCTGGAACAGGAGCGTGCAGCAGCAATCACATGAGTCAGGGTTCGAATCCAGACAGTACCCCCCTCTCTAGGGCAAGCACCGAGTGCCCACTCTGGCATTCAAAACCTTTGTCTTGTTTTTCTTTTTAGATGTAGCTGCCAGTTAATAAACTCTTCATCAGATGAGAGGTTAGGACAAATGTGAAAATCACAGATCTTGGGTGCAAACATTAGTTTTATGCAGTGATGGCATAGGTTCTAGACAGGCTGAAATAAATGGAGCATCACAGACCCCGATAATATTGGTAGGAACAGAGATGTTAGGAGAATCAGCATGGTAGAAATCTTCACTTTCTTCCTCACTGGAACTCTCAGGTAAGCATTCCAGACTGGAGGACACAGGCCTACTGGGCAGATATTTACGAAGGTTCCCAGAAGCGGATGCAGGCCTAGTTAACAGCCCTGATGCTTTTTTTTTTATCTTCTCTGGCTTGGAAGGTCGATTAGGGCAATAACTCATGTAATGCCCAGATCTCCCACAATAAAAACATAGGCTGTTGTTCCTTCCCCAGGACCATTCTGAGGCTGTGAGGGGACCCCTTGCTGTATTCTTCACTGGTGAAGGCTGTGTCACACTCAGTGAAGCGAGAGCTGGTATAGGCTTCAGATGCAGACCAGAGTCACTGGCAGGCTTATGGGTATTTGCTACAGTGACTGTGTGGGGGTTCCAGACCCCGTTTCCCACAAAATCGGGGGCACTTACCTGCACCCACTCCTGTTGCTGCCCGACGGAGGGGAAGGCCGTCGCGTGGTAGGCCGTATCCCCGGACTCTAGTAACTAGCGTCCCACGAGTTGCTGATGCTTCTGTTATTCGGATGGCGGAGGGGCGTGGCCTAACGCGCGATGTGGCTATTCCATTGGTGGAGACAGCGGGGGTGTGGAAAGAGACTGACACTCACCTTAGTGAGTGTCATGCTACTCTATGTGAGTAGGTGGACTTCCCTAATTGGAGGAGGCGGGGAGGTTCACCTGACAGCCCTTAAATACCAAGCACTGACTACAATCAGTGCTTGTGTATTGAGCTGCTAAGTGGTGTATACCCTTGGTTACTTTTCAGAGTCCTTTATCCCTGTGATTCCTCCTGTACTTATTGACCTCCCGGATTTTGACCTTGGCTTCCCTCCTGGACATTCTGATTTTCTCCTGCCCTTTGATCCTGGCTCGAACTGTTTACTCTCTGGTTACTCTACCTTGTATCCCGGTGACTGCTGCTCCCCTGTGGCCACTCACTACCTTCCTGCCATAGGCTCCCAGCGCCAAATCTCACAGAATACACAAGCTAATATGGAGCCTGCAGGTGTAGCAGAAGCCATTCAAGCACTCACCCAGCAAATTGCAGCATTGGCTCACACAGTACAAGACATACGAAACAATCAACAAGAGTTACAGAACCAAGTTCAAGCCTTGCAAGCAGCACCCCTACCACCACCAGAACCAGTAGTAGTCGCTGTTGCCCCGGTGGAAGGTGCGTTAGCTGCTCCCGAACCACAAGTCAAGCTACACGATAGCTTTAACGGAGATCGATCTACCTATAAAACCTTCATAACATCATGTGAATTATTATTCATCCCAAAGCCTAGGACTTATGCTACAGACTTTGTCCGTGTGCGCACGGCCAACTCACTCCTCACCGGGGGTCCCATGTCCTGGGCACAACATTTATTACAACATAACCATCCCTCTCTGGCTACTTGGGTGGCCTTCCGGCAAGCTTTAGATGCCTTATATGAAGATCCACACCAAGTCGCAGTGGCCGAATCATCCATCCGATCTCTAAGACAAGGCTGCCACCCGGTAGAGGATTACACCTCCGAATTCCGTCGCCTGTCCGTTGAGACCACATGGAATGAACCAGCCCTTATTCACCAATTTAGGCTTGGGCTCTCAGAGACGTTGAAGGATGAAATAGCCCGAGTGGGCCTCCCAGGTACGCTCGAAGAAGTTATCCAATTGGTCACTCAAATCGACCGGAGACTTTGGGAACGACGTATGGAACGGATGGCTCATCAAGCTCCTCTTCCTAAAACCTCTAGCACCCCACAGCCCACCTCGGTTCCCTCCTCCAACTCTTCAGAGGAACCCATGCAAATAGGGATGTCCCGTGGACCCCTCTCAGAGTCCGAACGGAATAGAAGAATCAAGGCCAACCTCTGCATGTATTGTGGAAGCGCGAATCATCTGGTTCCCCAATGTCCCAAACGTCCCCCGAGAGGTAAGTCCAACACCTCAGACACTGCCGTATTATTAGGATGTGCGGCCTCTCATTTATCCATTTCTATCTCTTTACAGCTGCTAAGTGGTGTACAGGGTAGAGTAACCAGAGAGTAAACGGTTCGAGCCAGGATCAAAGGGCAGGAGAAAATCAGAATGTCCAGGAGGGAAGCCAAGTTCAAA
This sequence comes from Pelodytes ibericus, assembly GCA_036172795.1. Classification (NCBI taxonomy): domain Eukaryota; kingdom Metazoa; phylum Chordata; class Amphibia; order Anura; family Pelodytidae; genus Pelodytes; species Pelodytes ibericus. The sequence continues at coordinate 169,399,562 of CM069858.1, forward strand.
ATCCGGGAGGTCAATAAGTACAGGAGGAATCACAGGGATAAAGGAACCAAGGGTAGTGGGCGACTCAAGGCCCTGCGCAGGGTGAGCACTCTCCACTTGGGGTGGAGCCCCTGGATTTGAGTCCCCACAAGCAGAGGCCTTGTTGGATTTCCCACGGGTCATAGCCAGGCAGGGAGTAAGCAGGGTGGTCAGGAACAAGCCGAATTCAATGGACTGGGGAGAGAAGGATAGTCAGAAACAAGCTGAGGTCAAAAGTACTGGAGAAAGCAGGATGGAACTTTGCCAAGTGAGGCTGAAGGGGCAGTAGCTGGTATCATACTGTGACCAAAGCCAAGGCAAGCCCAGAGTCCTCTACCCAAGTGAGGCAGAAGGGGTGGTAGCTGGTAGCTGGTAGCATACTGTGACCAAAGCCAGGGCAAACCCGTAGTCCTCTACCCAAGTGAGACAGAAGGGGCAGTAGCTGGTAGCATACTGTGACCAAAGCCGGGGAAAGCCCATAGTCCTCTACCCAAGTGAGACAGAAGGGGCGGTAGCTGGTAGCATACTGTGACCAAAGCCAGGGCAAGCCCATAGTCCTCTACCCAAATGAGACAGAAGGGGCAGTAGCTGGTAGCTGGTAGCATACTGTGACCAAAGCCAGGGCAAACCCGTAGTCCTCTACCCAAGTGAGACAGAAGGGGCAGTAGCTGGTAGCATACTGTGACCAAAGCCGGGGAAAGCCCATAGTCCTCTACCCAAGTGAGACAGAAGGGGCGGTAGCTGGTAGCATACTGTGACCAAAGCCAGGGCAAGCCCATAGTCCTCTACCCAAGTGAGACAGAAGGGGCGGTAGCTGGTAGCATACTGTGACCAAAGCCAGGGCAAGTCCATAGTCCTCTGCCCACGTACTACCGATGCTCTGAATCATCACTTGGCACGGGAAGCGTGAGCAGCACTGTTTGAGCTGTGTGCATTTAGCCAGTACTGCCCGCTGCTCCCCAGTAAAAAAAAAACAAAAAACACGCTCATACAGAAGGAGGGGTGGAGCTTCACCTCGTCCCCGGTGAGGTCTGTCTCCGTCCCTCTGGGACGGAAGGGGGAGGAAAGACCACAGACATGGGAGGGAGGGGAGGAAAGACCACTAGACAAAGGAGGGAGGGTAGGAAAGACCACAGACAAAGGAGGGAGGGGAGGAAAGACCACTGACAAAGGAGGGGAGGAAAGACCACAGAAATGAGAGGGGGAAAACAGACCACAAGAATGGGGGTGAACAGACCACAGACATGGGAAGGGGACAACAGATATGGAGAAAGGAGATAGAGACAGGCATGGGAAGGGAGAAAGGAGAGAGAGACAGGCATGGGAAGAGAGAAAGGAGAGAGAGAAAGGCATGGGAAGGGAGAAAGGAGCGAGAGACAGGCATGGGAAGGGAGAAAGGAGAGAGAGACAGGCATGGGAAGGGAGAAAGGAGAGAGAGACAGGCATGGGAAGGGAGAAAAGAGAGAGAGACAGGCATGGGAAGGAGAAAGGAGAGAGAGACAGGCATGGGAAGGGAGAGAGTAGAGAAAGATGGGCAGAGGAAGGGAGAGGAGAGAGAGAGTCATGCATGGAAAGGGAGAGGAGAGAGACCAACATAGGAAGGGAGAGAGGAGAGAAAGATCGGCATGGGAATGGAGAGGAGAGAGAGAGTCAGGCATGGAAAGGGAGAGGAGAGAGACCAACATGGGAAGGGAGAGAAGAGGACAGACATGAGGAGGGAGAGGGACAGACAGGAAGAGGGAGAGGAAAGGGACAGGCATGAGGAGGGAGAGGAGACAGACAGTGGGACACATTAAAAAAATTTAAATTTCTTTAACAAGAAAAAAACTGCTCACTTGTGTATATGTGACTGTGTGTGTGTGTGTGTGACTGTCTCTGTGTGTATATGTGAGATTGTGCTTTTGATTGTGTGATTGATGTGCTGTTGTCTGGCTGTTATAAGTATAAGGGGTAAGTGGAGGGGCAAGAGGTGGAGAGGAGTGGCGGCAAAATGAGGGTTCGCCTAGGGTGGCAAAAATCCTTGCACCAGCCCTGCTGCCAAGTAATAAGCTCAGTGTTGACAGATCCGAAGACTACAGTAATGGACACACACCAGTATAGGAGTGGAACAGGAATGAACATTTATTTGACAACCACACAGATATTTAAACACAAACAAATATGACATCAACCAAGGGAAGGCACAGGGGAAACTAATTAACACATGCTACGCCTCAAACACATCAAACAAATACAGACACTTAATGAACACAACATAATAGTAGGACATACAATGGGGAAATCCTGCCTTATACCTTTCGGAATACAAAGGTGTCAAGTTCAGCTACATACAGAGTACACTGAATTAAAGTAATGTGTTCATTGAAGAACATCACTGTAAAACAGGACACTGAATGTTTTGAATAAAGACAATGGGTAAGGTGACATAATGACAGGATTTTGAAGGATAGGATACAATCTTAACATGGGGAAAATACTGTGAATGGGACAAAAGTATGGCTCTCCCAGCATACACATCCTGGCTCACATCCTAAGTGAGCTTATGTTTAAAGTCAAGCTGAAAACAGGGTTCTGCTGGTGCCCTCAAAGTTTGTACCCCCAAACCTAGAATATCCACAGAGAGGGTCCATAGTCTATTGGGAGGAGGCGGGCCATTAGTTCTCTCCACGACCCCCAGTGACGGAGGGTTCAGTCACAGGGCTTATTATGTAAAAAGCCCTTTATACCGCATTTGGGGCTTTACACATTGAGATTATTCAGGCTCAATAGTCCCACCTAGGCCATCTAAAATACACAAAACAGAGGCATGGACATACCCTGGTAGTGGTAAAGTTTTTATTTTGAATGTAAAAAGCAAACTTGTTTAAATGTATCCTTATAAGCAATGAAGAGCAGGACAAGCATTACAGACATGGCTAATGTTAAAAGAATTCCTCCAGAGTCACACTAACTTGTTGTCCTGTTTTGGATTGTTTCACTTCCAGTAATTCAGTGTGTGGGTTTTCCTTTCACTGCTTCCTGTGATTAAACATCTAAACATAACATGTCAGTGACATAACAGATTTTGTATCTGAGTGTACTCTGAAGATATCTTAACTTGACACCTTTGTATTCAGAAAGATGTGAGGTAGGGTTTTCCCAATGTATGCCCTACTGTTATGTTGTGTTCATTATGTCTCTGTATTTAGGTGTGATTATGTTATATCCTACTGTATCTAATTGCCTATTTTAAATGAGTCTCTCTATTGTTTGAGGCTTACCATGTGTTAATTAGTTTACCCTGTGCCTCCCCCTTAGCTGATGTCACATTGTCTGTGTATACATATCTAAACTGTTTTAAAATAAATGTTCATTCCTGTTATACTCCTATACTGGTCTTGTCTGGTACTTGGATTAAATGGATGAGGGTCCTGTCATGTGAATTGGAGTAGCTGCCTATAAAACTGGTTCTGTCTTGTGGCTTGAGGTGGCTATCGCAGCAAGGAAGCAGAGCTTTGAAGGAGGTACCCATATGCACATATATACATATGTGTATGGGGCCGTTTCCAAACTTTTATTGGGGTTACTAAGTAGCGTATGTAATATGTGTATTTATTATTACATGATGTTTTTTTTGATGTGGTAATTGCACAATACAAATTTGCTCAAATAACAATATTTTAGTGATAAATTAAAATCATTTTTTTATTTTTATTAATAAATATGCTATTAAGGCATATTTATGCGACTAACATACCAATGAACCATGGGCGTCCAGGATGGGGGGTGGGGGCACTTTAAATGGGTGTAAATAGAGAAAAGTAGTCGAAAAGCAAACCACACCATACAACCTGCAAACAGAAATCTCACATGTCCCGTCTTCGCAACGCCCATCTGGCGCTTTCGTCGGACGAAGCAGCAGCAGAAAGAAAAAACTCAGAGGAACAAAGGCGGCGACCAGCGGGAAGAAATTTCACAGACCAGGATACAGATGAAGCTGAAGGTGAGTTTATTCTCAAGCATATACAGATTTTCCGTCAAAGTGCCTGCTCCTACTCGGTGAAACACAGTACGCCTACGTGTTTCGCGCCCAAACTTGGCGCTTTCTCAAGCCTTGATACATCTCAGATACATGTTACACGTAACTAGTCCAAATCTCAGATACATGTTACGCGTAACCAGACCAAATCTCAGATACATGTTACGCGTAACCAGACCAAATCTCAGATACATGTTACGCGTAACCAGTCCAAATCTCAGATACATGTTACGCGTAACCAGTCCAAATCTCAGAGACATGTTACGCGTAACCAGTCCAAATCTCAGATACATGTTACGCGTAACCAGACCAAATCTCAGATACATGTTACACATAACCAGTCCAAATCTCAGATACATGTTACGCGTAACCAGACCAAATCTCAGATACATGTTACGCGTAACCAGACCAAATCTCAGATACATGTTACGGGTAACCAGACCAAATCTCAGATACATGTTACGGGTAACCAGACCAAATCTCAGATACATGTTACGCGTAACCAGACCAAATCTCAGATACATGTTACGCGTAACCAGACCAAATCTCAGATACATGTTACGCGTAACCAGACCAAATCTCAGATACATGTTACGCGTAACCAGACCAAATCTCAGATACATGTTACGGGTAACCAGACCAGATCTCAGATACATGTTACGCGTAACCAGACCAAATCTCAGATACATGTTACGCGTAACCAGTCCAAATCTCAGTTACGTGTTACGCGAAACCAGTCCAAATCTCAGTTACAGGTTACACATAACCAGGTCAAATCTCAGATACATGTTACGTGTAACCAGACCAAATCTCAGATACATGTTACACGTAGGGTTGCCACCTTTTCCTCAAAAAAATAATGTCCATATGCGTGAGAAGAGCCACAAAAGGGTGGGGCCATGACTAAGACTAAATTGATTGCACGTGTAATATTGGCACAAATTTTGTTAGTTGATGAAACCTTCCACTCCAGAGGAGGGTCGGCAAGTAGTGCAGAGGAGAAATTGCCCCCTGGTTGCTCTATAAATTGACTTCAAATGCTTGGACAGCACACGTTTTCACTTTTAATTACACCAATGCAATCTGTGTGCATTTACAGTATTGTACTCTTGTGCACACACTCAGAAGTAACTTTTTATATGAATTACTAGAGATGGGCAAAACAAAATTTTGTTATTTATTTAGTCCAAAATGAATGTCGTCCATTGCTGCATTCATTTCAGACATTTTTTTGTTTTAGTTGTATTCATTTGTGCAAATGGAAAATAATTCACCTATTGGAGAATTCGGTTGAAAGAGTCGAAAGCATCCGAATTTCATTCTAATTTCATCCCCTACCTTACACTATTGAGCTGTCAAAATTTGTCTCTTTCATCTGAATTCCCCAACCTTATACTATGTATTGAATGAACATAGGTGAAATGTTCATTCATACGAATTGAATAATGAAATGAAGGCAGCTATGGACGAAAATGGCCTCACTTCAATAGTATAAGGTCGGAGAATTCAGCTGAAAGAATCGAAATCATCCGAAATTCATCCCTTACCTATGCTATTGAGCTGTAGAAATTTGGCGCTTAGTGGTTGGGAAATTCGGATATAGAAGCTTATGGACATCATTTTGTTGAAATCAAACCAAGAGAAACAGAGAGAAGTCAAATTTTAGTGGTGTAGATGTAAACCCCCAAATGTTTGATACGTTGCATATTACATTTTTTAAAAATAACAGGAATGGGTTTGTTTGTTTTTTCCCCCTTTCACTTGCTGTCATTCTCTGTACTTCACAATCAGTATGTGAAGTACAGGGAGTGAATTGGAGGCAAAGTCAGTGTGTAATATATAAACATTTAACATATAACATAGATTATATTAGTAAGTATTTTGAAGTGAAATTTAAAGTTTTTTTTTAAATATAGTACACGTTAAAAAAGTTATCAATTTCACATCCATAATTATCAGAATGCTTAATGATACAAAATTGACAAATACAGACAGACATATATACAGTATATAGATTTTTTTTTTTCAAACTGAAAACAATTCCCCATCCTTAAACTATTAGTTTGTATGAGCTGAGGAATTTGTCCATTTGTCCATTCATTACATTTGGCTTTTAGGATGTTGTTGTACTGTAATGCTATTAGCATTATACACAACTAAACTCGAATTTGAGTGAAATGTTGTCGGAACTGAGTCTATTGGGTCTATTGACTAAAATTTGAATTGTGGATCGACCTCAATTCGAATTTTAGTGAAATAGACCCACTTTATTTGAAATGTGTTGAAATTAAGCCAAAGTGCTGAAAAAGAAAGTCATTATGCATTTAGGATCCGTTTTCTTCTGCATAGATTAATGTTATGCAGAATAAAAATGAATCCGATATGAAAACTGAATGTCTGATTACTCTGTTCTGTGGAATTTGACAGTTAGGTCAATTCAGCTTAATTCAACACTTTTCGACTATATTTCACCTCTATTTCGGCTTATGTAATGCCACTTGCATTCTGACCATGATTAAATTCCAAATTGTCTAATTACCTGAATCCCTCCTGAATAAAGTTTACTATATATGCCCTTTATGATTTTAGTCTATAGGAAAAATTCCCTAAATGTAAGAAAAAAAACAAAGAATTTTACCTGTTCTTGTTCCTAGGCATTTGAATATGTATATTTGAATAACTTTTGATTAGAAATGAAACTAATATAAACACTCCTAACTTACTGTATGAAATATCAGGTTAATATCTAATCACTTCTAATACTCTACATGTACAAACTATATTGTGTTGTGGTTATATTTGGTTAGAGCATTCATGAATAAGGCATAGTAACTGTTATTAATTAAATAGATGTGCATATTATCAATAAAATACAGAGTATTTATCTATGCATTCATACAACCATGCATGCACCAATACATCTGCAGTTACATATGTATATAAATATATATGTGTATATATACGTATATATTTAAATATTAGTTACCATATGTTAACAGGCAAAATCTCAATTCATTCAGAGTTTCACATTTAGTTCCAAACTTTCTAATTTAGCTAAGATTTTGCTAATTAGATATGTCAGGTTTTTATCTGAACACATGGTATGTACACTTTGCACACAGAGCTCTCTCAGGATGGCCAGGTATCTATTTGATACCTGTCCCATCATAAAATAGATCTCTGCTTACCATGATAGCTAACTTAACAACTCTGTTGCCGACAATTGCTGACAATGGACGTGCCTGACAAGTCCTGCGGTGAAACAAGTGGTTTTCACGATCGCAAAAACTGCTCTGATGGTGCTGCTCTATTGCCTCGCCATCGAGGCAATAGGCAGCACTGAAATTCCAGCCTTGGGGCACCCACGATCATTCCACGGAGCAATCGTGGGCGCCATATTGCAGGAGCAGCGTGCCCTTTTATGGCTAGAGCTTCGAAAGTGAAAAAAAATCCACTTCCGATGCTCTGAATCTGTTGCTTGACTGCCCCTAGAGGCAATCAGTAACATTGCAATGAAAAAAAAAGACGTAATTAGCTTAAATCTAGGGTTAGGGTTAGAATAGCTGTTAGGGTTACAATTAAATTAGGGTTAGCACAAGGGATAGGGTTAAAATAAAAATAAAAATATATTAAGGGTTAGGATAAGGGTTAGAGTTGGGGTAACATTTAGGGTTAGAGTTACATTTAGGGTTTGGGTTGGGGTCAAAAGGTCAATATAGGAAAAAAAACATGGAAACAAGTATATTTCTGAACTCGGGACAACATTTAGAAACTATTTAGATGGGGTCTTTTTTTTCCATCATATTTTATAATTTTCTTTGTAGTAAATTATAAGATATGATGTACATAATGGTATCTAATGAAAGCCCTTCTTATGACGATAAAAACAACATATAATTTGTGTGGTACAGTATGTGAGAAAGAAGAAAATTACAGCTAAACACAAACACCCCAGAAATGTAAAAAAAAGCCCTTGTCACCAAGGGAAAGTCAAGGTCAAAATGTCTTGTCACTAAGGGGTTAAATTGACCCATTGTCTTCTTAAAGTCTTACCAAAACATCCCTTGAGGAAGGACAGTGATACTAAGTAACTAAGAAGAAGAAGACTGAGAAACAGGGTCATTTAGAGGTTCTTCTTAATATCAGAATATGAGTCCATTTTGTTCCCCATAGTGTGAAATGTATTAAAATATAATGACAATATTTTCTATGACTGTAAAGAATAAAAAATTATCAAAAACTGTCTTTACATTGTGTTTAGCATATTTGCAAGCCAATGCCTAAATTAAGAAAACATTGTGTTTTAAATGTGTCTGTGAAGACTCCTGCTTATGACTTCGCCTGCTTTCAATGTGAAATGTGTAATTTACATATGAAGCCACAGTTGATGTCATAAACAGAAGACCAGATATGTAACTAGAAACCATAATCCTCCAGTGCAAAAAATTCCCTTGGGCCCCTGTCCTCCCCACCGGTGCCAGGCACTCCTACTTTCCACAGTGCAAATTTTACACATACATGCACTGTGACAGAAACTTCCATCACTGGGGCTTCTGGAGGGGGGGCTGAGGACCAGCCTCCTCCCCACAGACTATGGCCCTGGCCTGGGAAGGGGTACAATATGCTGTCGTCACAGGGTTTGCTAAAATGCAGAAAATGAATTTCTGATCTGCAATTTAATATTGCAAAAGAAGTGTGTACAGACATTATATTGCGCTTGTTGGCCTGCTATTATTGATGTCATGTTATTTTATGATACTGTTATAATAGTTGTTATGTGTACCCCTGTGATTATGTGAGTCATCCATTGTCTTTTTGTAAAGTCAGGATGTGTGTACCTGCAAGGTGTGTTGTTTAATTATGTTATGTCCATTGTGTACTGTAAATCTAATTACCTGTGTTTGTAATGTGAGTCATAGTCTTTCCTGATATTGTCTTTAAATTAGGAAGTTCCTTTGCATCCCTAGATTCTGCTGGTTAAATTCCTGGTGTATTGTTTGTTAATTCCTAGTTTATGTCATGTAGATAAGTCTGTGTTGGTCTAGTTGTTATTTTCACCCTTACACTGAGTCTCGACTAGTGGTCAGGGTGACTGGAGACAGAGAGGGATCCTGGACTAAAATCACTGTTCTCAGCTGTTGTAAGAGCTGAGGATCCCAAGGAAGGTGACTTTGACAAAGGTACCCAGCCAGTGTACCAGGGGGTTTCCATCACACTCATTTTCTTCCTCTGCACCGATATTTCACTAATGGAGTTGCCACAGCACCATACTGACACACAGTATCACTTTTCCCATCAAATGAGCTACTGTCCGTTGCCAATTAAAAAAAAAAAAAGTCACCATAAGGTGCACATTAAAATATGGCATGGTTAATTTGCCCATTAACATATGCCAATGGACATATGCCACAACCAGCTTTCCCATTAAAATATGCCATGGTCGGTTTACCCATTAATATATGCCATGATCAGTTTGCCCATTAATATATGCCATGATCAGTTTTCCCATTAAAAAAATGCCAAATTCAGTGTGCCACATACAGGTGCACAATATGCTACACACAGGTGCCCATTAAATATGCAACCTCCAGATGTCTATTCAAATATGCCACAACCAGATGCCCTTTAAATATACTACAGCCAGATACCTATTCAAATATGCCACAGCCAGGGGTTAGAGGGCTGCAAAATGAATTAAAATGTGGGTAAGAGTGTCCCCATTCATACGAATAGGTCAATTGACCTATTCAATGGAATGGGGACTCTATTTCGGTTTATAGAATAGCAATAGTATTACATAAACCGAAAGTCTATAAACCGAATCTCTTTCGGTTTATAGACTCTCGGTTTATGTAATACATGTAATGCTATTGCTATTCTATAACCGAAATAGAGTCCCCATTCATAAGAATAGGTCAATTGACTCCCATCACCTCTCAAGGGTTATGATTATACATTGGCGCACATGGCAATAGCACCATTAATAGCACTTGTGCTGTTTTTATACTAAAACTTCTTATCTCCATTTTGATTGTTCTTTATATTTGGCTGACTTGTGGGATGTAGTATAAGCTTGATGTACCTATTTTGTTTCTGTTGTGTACATATCACTGCTTGAAAATATAAATGATCCCTAAGATGTACTTTGACTGATTCTAGAGGAACTTGCCTGAAGATAGGGGCCATGTGCAGTTCTCTGTTCTGGGTGTTTGAGTTTCGTTATTGAAGCATAAATCATTTGTCCAATCACATGTCACTAATATGCTTAGCCATCCATCAGCATACAACTCATTTATGACATGCAAATTTTAATCTGTACAACTTGTTTGCATGCCATGTGAGAAGGAGGGGGTTGGAGAAATGCTAAAAGAAGAAAAAACTACCATTCACCTCTCTATCCTTATTAATTATTAGTAAATATCTTCACACAGCACCCTAACATTCTAGTCTTTCTTAGCCCCAATATACCATCTTGACCTCTCAGCTACCACATATTTTCAGGTTGGGAGCAGTTGATCTTCCCCTTCCTCTACACCTATGTAGAAGAACTGTGTGCAGTAATCCTCTGTTAGTTCCACATGGGTTCAGTGCGCCGGCCTGGGTTCTGCTCTCTTTGTGAGTGTTTGTATACATGTATGTGTGTATCTGCAGTGTTGTCTAACCTGCTGTGGACTACATTTCCCATCATGTTCAGCATGCCGAGTATCATGAGCAATTTAGTTCACAAATCTTAGACTGCAAAATGTGAGCTATGACTGTGGTTGTATATATAAAAATATGTATGACACTATCCATATAGGGGAGGTCAACTCAAGAAATGAGGATGAGAATTTGCTTCAGGGACAGGACAGCTACAGTGACTGAAACACATTAACAACTTATTTATGGAGCACTTGTCACTGTTAACATTTAGGATAGCCCGTGACCACAAATTAATATCTTGATAGCAAACAGCATTTGGGGTATTACGATCACTGGTTGGGTTTACAGAGTACATTCTTTGCACTGATTAAACACTTAGACGCACACTACAGTTCAAAAGTTTGGTGCCACCTAAAAATGTCCTTATTTTTTTAAAGGAAGGCAAACTTTGTCTATTACAATAACATCAAATGGATCAGAAATACAGTGTAGACATTGATAATATTATAAGACTATTGTAGGCGTTACAAGACCCATCATCACTCCTGCATTCCACTGGCACATTGTGTCCAAGTAATGCAAGTTTATCATTTTATATGGCTAAATGATCATTAGAAAACCCTGCTAACCAGAATTGAAAAAGGAGCGGTGTCATGCTTGTCAGCAGGAGCGGAGAATGGATATTACCAGGACAGCAGGGTTGGAGGCTTAGCCCTCCAACCACTGATCCCCAGTAGTTATGCCCCAAGGTGCAAGTGGCAATGGGTTGTATGAGGATCCACTTGTAGCTCAGAGATCCCCACAGTGTAATGGAAGAAAAGATAAAATAAAACAAGCCAAGGTCAGAACAAAGGAGAGCGTATGGGAAGTCAGGAACAGAGCCAAAGTTAGGAAACCAGGAACATAGAAGAGCAAGCCAGATCACAATAAATAATGGTTTGAGCAATAACAACAGGAACTGCTGGAATATAAGACCATATAAGGGCAAAGCTGAATTGCAAAATTAAGGTTGATATAGGCAGCTGATCAGCTCATGCTGCTTGGTGGCAAATGAGAAGATCAGGTGAACATGACCCATGTGATGAGTTGCTAGTGAAATAGGTAAAGGCATTGATCACCTGGTGGTCATGGGTGGAACTGCTCATTGGACAGATGATGTAATGGCTCCTATGCTGAGAACCACAGGTTTGAAACCCACATGGGCAGATGTATGTGGAACTGCAGCAAGTATGAGACCCCGGACAACTGCACAGCTGAGCAAGAGGACAAGTACATTAGAGTGTCAAGTTTGAGAATCAGATACCTCACAGGTCCTCAAAAGTACCTTCAAAACACAACATCTCAACAGTGAAGAGGTGAGTCTGGGATGTGACCTTCTAAGCAAAGATCCAACTTGTGGAAGGTGCTTCATGGAGCATGGGGTGAAATCACTTAAGATTACAACCAGAATGCCAAAAGATCTGCAAGGCTGTAATTGCTGCAAATGGAGGATTATTTGACAAAAGCAAAGTTGGAAAGACACTGCTATGGAACCCTCCATCACTAAGGGTTCTTGGAGAGAAGTGATGGCCTGCCTACTCCCTGTAGATTATGGGCCCTGGAATTAAAAAGGGGTTCTGTTTTTTTGGAAGTAGTGGATAAGTTTGCTTCTGTTGTTGTTCAATACATGTTCATTCATGTTCTACTCCTATACTAGTGTTGTCTGGTACTTGAAGTAAATGGCTGAGGGTCCTGTCTGGTGAATTGGAGTAGCTGCCTACAACACTAATTCTGTCTGGTGGCTTGAGGTGGTTATCGCAGCAAGGAAGCAGAGCTTTGATGGAGGTACCCAGTCGGGGTACCAGGGGGTCCATCACAATTATTTTTTAAACTGGTACTCATCATTTCTAACCCTGTCAACATCTTAACTGTATTTCCTATGCATTTTGCAACTCATCTGATGGATGTTAAGGTGCAAAAATGTTATTTTTCCTAGCCTATGAAAGATGCCTTGTAGTACCCTGTATTGTGTACTCTAGTAATACAAAATACAGAGTACTAATATCCTGTAGATATGACATCATGTCCAGATTGGTAACAAGGCATGACACTACACATACAGCTGTGATTGTGAGAGCACCATGTTGTGGATATGAAAATGGCCTCTCTTAAAGAGTTCCTAATAGAAAGTCTAGTTTGAATAATGCACTAAATATGCATAGATCTGTGACAGTAGAGTGAGCTGGTCCAATGACCTCAGTTGTCTCCTCTCACAACCAATAACTGAGGGGGAGATGATCATCTCCTCCCCGGCTGGAGGTGTGTGGCATGTATAGCCAAGCTCCAGTGGCTGCAACAACAAAAAAATCTACATATCACAAAATGTGTGTGCCTACTCTACCCTATTGTGAATGCACAATACAAAAAGACATCTTGTAAGCCAGTGGTTGATGAATGTACAGTGGGTTGTGTGATCCTTGCTCAGGGCCGTCTTTAACGCGGGGCAAGCAGGGCAGCTGCCCTGGGCATAGTTACTCCTGGGGGGCCCCAAGGCAGCTGTCCCGTGGGCCCCCAGCCCCTGCTTGCCGCGTTCACAGCGCATTGCGCTTGTGAACGCTTTTTTCCGGCAAGCCGCATCCGATGGATGCGACGGCCGGAAAAAAAACTGACGCCGGATGTGACGTTGCGTCACATCCGGTGACTGTTTCCCTCCTCCGTGCAAGAGGGAAGACTGCACGGAGGAGACATCCGGCGGGGGACACGGAGCAGGTTCATGTAAGTACTTGGGAAAGGGGGGATGGCTTGGCGGGGGGCTGACTGGCACAGTTTTACAGGCATCTGACTGGCACAATATTACAGGCATCTGAATGGCACAATATTACAGGCATCTGACTGGAACAATATTCCTGGTATCTGACTGGCACAATATTCCTGTGCTCTGACTGGCACAATATTACAGGCATCTGACTGGCACAATATTCCTGTGCTCTGACTGGCACAATATTACAGGCATCTGACTGGCACAATATTACAGGCATCTGACTGGCATAATATTACAGGCATCTGACTGGCACAATATTGCAGGCATCTGACTGGCACAATATTGCAGGCATCTGACTGGCATAATATTACAGGTATCTGACTGGCACAATATTACAGGCATCTGACTGGCACAATATTACAGGCATCTGACTGGCATAATATTACAGGCATCTGACTGGCACAATATTCCTGGGCTCTGACTGGCACAATATTCCTGGGCTCTGACTGGCACAATATTACTGGGCTCTGACTGGCACTATTACAGGCATCTGAATGGCACAATATTACTGGGCTCTGAATGGTACAATATTACTGGGCTCTGAATGGCACAATATTACTGGGCTCTGAATGGCACAATATTACTGGGCTCTGACTGGCACAATAATACTGCGCTCTGAATGGCACAACAATTATGGCATATGTGTGTGTGTGTGGGGGGGGTAACATCGCGATGGATGGCGGGATTGAATGCAGGGGAGGGGGCAGGGTCCAGGGGGCCCAAGCAAATGTTTGCCGGGGTCCAATCACTATTAAAGACGGCCCTGTCCTTGCTCCTGACACTTTTGGGGCTGTGAGCAGTCTCTGGAGTAAACAAAAAATAAACTGTGACTAATAAATGGAAATCCTGTTACTCAGTTTAACCTGCCCAGTAGAAGATGTTTATTTACCTGTGATTTTCATCCTATATCCCTGTATAAATACTAATTTTCTGCAATGATTTTCTCTAGACATCACATAATTCACTTTTGACTATGCATTTATTACAGACTTGGGTGATTATGTAGAGGCCTAGACACTTTGAATAACCCCCCGAGGTGATCACATAGGCCATTAGTGATTTAGCAGTGTGTTTCACAAACATGTATACAATTTACTCACATTATTTATTGATGACTATAGTAGTTAGTAAACCAAATCAGAGATAATGTAATTCCTGCAGCATATCTGCCTGTCGTCCTGTTCAAAATAAGTTTAAGAGAATAATGCTTGTGACCTTTTACACAGAAAACAAGAAAAAAGGATTTCTGAAACAATGCTCATTAATATGTATAAATAAAACCTTCTACACCACATTTTCATGTTAAGTCTAGTGTTCTCTGCTGTTTAAATGTCTCATGTACGACACACAGATGTAGAATAAGTACAGTATGTGACTAAAATGTTAAATAGCTTCTCCTGATGCAGAAAGTGGGCAAGTATCTTCACAAATTTGCAAATGTATCATAAAAATGTACTATAAAAACAAACAAACCATTAAGACAGACTTACTAATTAAATAAAACATGTCTCAGAGGGCATAGTGGATAAAAATTAAATATGTCATTTTTTTCCATTTAACTGTGAGATTATATTGATTTTTACTTCTTATTTTCTTTGTTGACTCGTGGAGATCTTAGAAGTCAGTCTTTCCAGCCTCCACTGGATAGGCATCACTGTGTAGAGTATATCCTGTGATATAATTTATTCTACAAACGTGATCCTATTATACAGAACTACTATGTTCATTATGGCTGAATCAATCAAGTGACTCTTTTTTATTTACTTATTTATGTAATTGTTGATTCTGTAATGTTTCAGATGAAACATACTGTCTTTGTTATTATTATATATATTACCAAATCATTACCACCCAGGATTGCTCTTTAGGTGTGACTCACAATAATACAATTGAAAGTGAGCAGCAGGTTCAAAGCATTTAGATGGCTACAGCTCAACACTAGAAATGATACTGTGTTGACCTGAAGACCTTGGCCAAGTTTTGAAAATGAAGAAAAAACATGCTCTGAAATATGGCTGTTAAAAGATACCTGTTTTAAAGAAAGAAACAAGAACATACATTTGAATTATTTTACTTGACTTAGAATTATATTGCACTCATCAGAGCTCTTACCTGCCTCTATAGCGCTACCACAGCATTAACAGAAGATTTAAGGACCACATTATCACAATGTTCCTTGGAGAGCTGTGAATGATAATATTTTATGTATAACACAACTGGAAAACAAGCTTGGAAAATTCTCACCACGGCATTCATAATAATAAATTATATGATTCAGCTTCACAGAAGATGAAGCTTTTATTTATGGTGGGGGATAAACTTTTGTGTTCTTACTTTATTATATATTTCTTCAGAAAACTTTATAATTCAAACATTTTTTAATCCAGTGTGACCAAATAAACGGAAAAATAAATATTAGTATGTATCACTTTTTATTATATCTAATAGGACATGAGGAATCAGGTATTCCTGATTTCCATTATTGATCTCTTGCTGTTTCCCTCATTGGAGGCTTCAGCCGTATCCCTGCTCATCCAACGAATCGGAGCTTTTGGGGCTGAATACAGACTCACTTTGAGATCACAAAACAGGAGGGGCAGAGTGAGTTTAAAAGCAACATGTACAAAGGGGCAGAGAGTCACCACCCGATTGCACCAAGCTAAGAAGCCTCTGTGCCGGCACCCAGCGGATCCACTTTCAGCACCATGGACAGTAGAAGTCTCCCATTTAAGTTACTCTGTGCCAGCCTGCTCCTTACCTGTCTCTGTAACTGCCAGTCATCAAGAGAAATGTCTGCAGAAGATTTTGAAGTCAAGAAATCCCCCTCCTCATCCGAGAAAGAGCTGGTCAGTGCTTTTTTTTTTGTTTGTCTGTGATATTTGAGTAAATTAAAAATCTGACTTTAACAAATGAAGCCACACTCTATGGTATAAATTATACCTGTTCTCAACGTGACAAACTGATTGTATTTCAGCAATTTCAGTACCAGAGGGATCTGAGAGTTGCTATGCACTCTGGCACTGACATGGTTAAATACATGTTTTATTAAATAAGATTATGTTTATTTTCATGTAGATTAATTTGAGCGTGTGTCTAGTTTGTACACGGCATATATTGTTATTTTAACAAAGATGTAAGTATGTTAGTTTTTATATCAGGAGCTGGCTAATGTTTAGGGGTTTTTTTTGGCTTTTTTGTCCTTTTAGGTAGAGGCAATGGAAGAACTTTTGGGGAAGTTTCAAGACAGATATCCTACATATCAGAAGAAAGCTCAGATTCCATTGGTGAGTTTGTGTGTTATTTGTAACATTTAATATTCATTGGAATGCTGAACTTGTATAACGTTTCCTTAGAGTGCAAAGTAAGCATGACCGTAATACCACCTGGAAATATAACTTATTGGGAGGATCCAAAAAGAAAGAAATGTTAATAGAAATAACAGTTTATTCTGTTTAGTTATGACATATTTATTTTTCATCCATCTAAATGATGTCCTTATTTATTTTATCAATTACAGCTACTATAACATCCCTAAAAAGTAATGCCAAATACATACCTGTGTGTTGTAATATCTACATATGATTCTAGAGTAATCTGTTTGGAAATATGAAACACATGCTTTATCCACACCAACCTTATTAATGTATTAATGCATGCATACATGATATTTATTCATGTTTACATATTTATTATTGCTATTTATTAAATGTAATTACTACTGATTAATATAGCAGATATGAATGACAATATCTAATTGCTATTTGGGTATGACTAGTGATATTATTATTATAACTACTGATGATTTATACACACAAAACATATAAAGAAACCAAATCACTTTTTTAACAGGGTAAGTAACACTTTTTAGTACTTTGCTACACCTCTGGTAATTGATTCTTCATTTTAAAGCTCTCCAACACAATACATCCTGCAGTTTGTACATGAGTTTATCATTAATAACATGACCTGTGAGAAAACCCACACTTAAAGTATAAACAGCATAACAGACAAGATATGATCATCTGCTTTATCACAGAGGAGAGTGGTTAACATATTATACATATATAATAATATCTAGTATGTGTGTGTTACTAGTAAATATACTACTAAAAAGAGTATATTACTAAAAAACAGCTGGTCATTTTCATTACATGGTTTATTTTAATTTTCTATGAGATATATAAATAATATAAGTTGAGTAGGCATGTTTCCTTATCTCTATAAAGTTTATTCACTAAACCGTGAAGCATTATGTGTGCGTTTATGTGTGTGAATATTATATTACATGTAACCGTGCTTGCCCAGTTCATCATGACTTAAGTTCATCATGTTAAACTCTCTCACTAACTGAGAGATATGCTCACTCTGGTTTCCTACACCCCTCCTCTAATATCAGGTGAACGCCCAGCACCTTACCCACCATTCCACATTACAAAACAGGTTGAGGTGCCTTCTCTTACAGAGCGTCTCATGTACATATTTCGAAAAAAACGCTAAATATTTGACTTGTCTAAAATAACTACACTATCATCCTTATGGCATCTCTCTCTCTCTCTCTCTCTCTCTCTCTCTCTCTCTCTCTCTCTCTCTCTCTCTCTCTCTCTCTCTCTCTCTCTCTGTATATATATATATATATATATATATATATATATATATATATATACATTTATTTTGCACATTGTACTATGTGTGCTTTTTAAGGTATTGTTTGAATGTATTAATACAGTTTGAAAGTAAAATATATCTTTCTAAGTTTAGTATGTTTCTTATGCTGAATTCATAGCTATGTATATAATGCTAATGAATACAAGCCTAATACTGTTATTTTTATTGTTTAAAGTCTGCATTGACTGCTTGTATTCCCTATACACCTCATTATCTCTTAGCCTGCCTAATGACAAATGCATTTCTTTTTCCCTTTACCCAGTGTGACATTGGTGAGAGATGTGCAGTGAAGCAGGGCCCCAGAATTGGCAAGCTGTGTGACTGCTCCCGCGGATCATCCTGTAACTCCTTCCTGTTGAAGTGCATTTGAAGACATGTAACGTTTGACAACCCAATGACCACACATCTTGTAGTGTCTGTGATCAAGAATTCAACAGTCCTAGTGCTTGCCTTTATAAAACTTTCCTTTTTACGTTAATACATGCCAACATTATGTCTTCCCTCAAGAAAATCTGTACACAAGCAGACAAAATAACATTTCTGTAAGTTTTTTTTTAAATTATGATTTACATTTCAAAATAAACAATTTATTGCAATTCCTATTTGAATGTATATGTATTATTTATACAGTTAAATGCATTTGTTGTTTTTTGTTTGAATTGTTGGACATACATGATCTAAACATCACTTGTACTAGTAATACTGAAATGCAAACAAGTCGAATACAATATTTAGGTAAGATTAAACATAATCTTATCATACAGAAGACATGCTTCTATATGACTGCCATCCTATTATATGTAGATCTTTTTCTACAACAAAAGAGATGCAAGAAAAATAGATAATACTATAGTTTTTACTGTTTTGGAAATTAAATACACTAGGGGCCCTGCTAAGAGAGACATTCTTACATTCTTACACATGTTACCCAATGCAAACATATACCCTATGCTATAGTTGGTGTTGCAGTCTAAACTCACTCTAGATACATTGTTTCAGTTTACTGTTCCAGAAAAAATATGTATTTTCAGCCCAGGGTCATAGGGGCTGAGTGCTACACTTCAGAGGAGTGCCAATTCAGACCTCCACTATACTTATCATCCTTTGGTAATATCTAGTTGTGCAGCTGTGGGTGCTGGGGAGTGCAGTGTTCTGCCATTCTGCATTTTCCTTGAGGGCTGAGCACCCTGGGTAACACGCAAAGTGCAGGCGACATCACACGGGGGCACTCAGTTTGTTCTTCAATTTCTGAGGTTGGAAGCTGTAGCTGTTTGTGACAGGTTGAAGATATGCTTGTTGTGTGGGGCACAATGCTAAAAGAAGGGTGATGGTAATAAAAGTAAAAATTGCTTTCTTACAAGCATAATATTTTTTGTGGTGTTTTTATATTTTAAATGGGGGAGGCAAATATAGGATCCACCCTGGGTGCCAAATACCCTAGATACACTCCTACTTCAGCCTTAATTAATCTCCCTCACAGTGAATAATCAAAGATTGATGTAGCTGGACACCTCTTTCCAGATAGATAAGTGGAATATCTTTGGGGCAACTGTTATTTGACTAACTTTTAAAATAGACCCAATTTAGTAATTTCTTAGCAGATTAGATCAAATTTGGTCTGCTAATCATCTCTCCTACCTCTCACTGGCTGATGCATCATGAAGCAAAAGGTCTATATACCCATCAATGTAAACTTTATTTTGATTCTGCAGATAATAGTGAGCATTTTTAAAATGTATAAGCAATTTATTATTGTGAAATTCTACATCATCATGATTTAAGGATATAGCGAACAGATAACATGGACATCTAGTTAAATAAAGCGCTACAGTTGAAACTATTATCTATAGATGTAACGAGGCAATGTCAAGAGTTCTACAACTCGACTGGAAAAAATGAAACAACAAAGCATCAATGCTGGACCATAGGCAACAATTGGTTAATAAGCAATTATGATGAAAGCATATTGAGATACACACATACAAACTTTATTTTGATATCTGAAATGATAAAAAAAAATATTTAATTTGCTGAAATACTGACAATAACTGTGACCCTAGAGGGCAACTTGAAAGAACAACGTGTTCCCTGCAGTGCCTGGTAGCATCTAATTAACACGTTTTAATGAGATCTCAGACTTACAAACAATATCCAGCTCATGTCTCAAAGTGTCTAATCTCGCATTATATCCAGCCCTGGAGATAATTAAAATGGATTCCCATATGACCTGTAGTTTTGCTATTGGTCGCAGGGAAATGTACAATTGTTTAGAATACCATGGAGCAACTATCTGTTACTATGCTTTCTCACAATGAAAAAACGAAAGCTGTGCTCTGCTTTAATCAACAATTTAATCTATTTTAATTTAAAGCAAAACCAGAATAAGATTATTTAAAAAAAAAAAAAAATCATTAATTAAATGAGAAAACAAGCTCCTGATAAATCTTTGATTTGTTTAACTAGTCCTGCAGCATAAAGTGTCCCCATGAGAAATACAAAGCAAGTCTCCACTACATGAGGGATCTATAACTTAAATAAACTCTTCAATCTTCACTTATGCAGAATGCTTGGTTGCATAGGGAGAGGTATTAGCAGTAGGAAGAGGGAAGTGCTCATGCCATTGTACAGAGCACTGGTGAGACCTCACTTGGAGTATTGTACGCAGTACTGGAGACCGTATCTCCAGAAGGATATTGATACTTTGGAGAAAGTGCAGAGAAGGGCTACTAAACTGGTTCATGGGTTGAAAGATAAAACTTACCAGGAAAGGTTAAAGCATCTTAACATGTATAGCTTGGAGGAAAGACGTAACAGGGGGGATATGATAGAAACATTTAAATACATAAAGGGAATCAACACAGTTAAGGAAGAGAGTATATTTAAAAGAAGAAAAACTACCACAACTAGAGGACATAGTCTTAAATTAGAGGGTCAAAGATTTAAAAGAAATTTCAGGAAGTATTACTTTACTGAGAGGGTAGTGGATGTATGGAATAGCCTGCAAGCAGAAGTGGTAGAGGTAAACACAGTCAAGGATTTTAAGCATGCGTGGGATAGACACAAGGCTATCCTAGCTATAAGACCGGGAACGGGGGACTAATAAAAGTACTCAAAAAAAATTGGGCAGACTAGATGGACCGAATGGTTCTTATCTGCCGACACATTCTATGTTTCTATGTTTATGGACAGCTGTTTCATCTTTAATGGGATCTCATCAGCATGAGGTTGGTTACTGGATTTATGCTTGAGGCTTCGAGCAGTACTAGAAGCACACACAACATTAGTCATGGTGAGTTCCAGATGATGGGAAATCCCCTAAATAAAGGGGTAGTAGAGGCATTATTAAACACACATCTACACACACTTAACAAGCCAGAAGTTTTGCTTTTGCCACAGAAATCCAATACTCACAGTGCTACCACCACTGTAAGGGAATCTGATCCCTTGCATGGCAGTACCACTTAAAGCACTACTTCTACTACTGATTTAATTCATATTCAGTGGATTTTGGCTCATGTGCCTATTGGGAATGTGAGCAGAGGCTTCAGCTCTGAACTTCTGGGTGAAATCCAAATGCTTGTAAGACTCCAGCAATGTTAGATAATGCTGAAACCACTGCCATGTGGCATGGTACTAGGGTTACCAGATCAATCACTTTTTGCATGTTTCCAAGCCTAATGTATATGTCATATGTGTTCAGCAGGAACCAATTAATTAATCGAGGAGAGAACCCCAGATCCCGTGCCCCTAGCTATTTAAATTTAATAAATGTATGTTTCAGAAAGAAACAATCTGAATGGCCCTTTCATCTGTGATCTTAGTTTTTGTAACATGATCACACATGCCTTTTCTACCATAGTTCATATTACACCATATACACATACAAAACTTTTTAAACGTATCTTTTGTGCAACTTTCTTGTAAAGCAATACTAGTGTTTCAAATATATAATCAAAATATTATTTACATAGGCTGTACTTTATCCAACTACACAGGGGTAGGCAATGTTATGATGTATTTGATATAATTGTGCACTCTTTGTTTATTGAAACACCCCTTTGTTCTTATCACTGTTATACTTTTTAGACAGAGGGTTTCCAAAACACCTGCTTGACTGATACTGCTCATTTTATTCTCTAGTCCTGTTTGTACCTTTTTGTCTTTCTGTATTTGATACTGTGTAATTTACAGGCATATAGTATTCAGCAGTGAGGTACTAGATGATAGCAGTGACATGGATTTAAGTTGACCTATCAGTTTCCAAAACCAATGCACAGGGATTGCTGTCTTATATACTCCAACTCAGGGTCTCTTATATTAGCATTGATCTTTCAGTCTTCATTACAGCACTTGTCTAGTGAAGCCTCCGCACCACTATCTCTGCTAAACCAGATTTTGTGTTGAAATTAGGACAATTCTCATGAATGACTTCATTGTTATCAATATCATGTTACAGATGTCTGACTCGATGACTCCATCACTAAACTTGGAAATGGTCTGCTGAAAAGTTAAATTGGCACGTGTAAACCTTACACAGACTCAGGATTAAAGAAATCTTTAAACTTCTTATTTAAGAAAAATAAAACAAGGGATGACACACATAATGACAGGAGAATACTTAACATTATAACTTTGAATAGCTTGGCCCTCCCGGGTATATACATCCTGTAATGAGCACCCTGTGGTGGAAGTCTTGCTGTGCCGAAAACTGGTTGCCGCTGGTCCCACCAAAGCGTGTACAAAGAAAAGGCACTGGGTAGGTAATAGGCAATGGGGGACAACATAGAGCAACATGAGGGTCAATCCCAGAGTACTTCAAAGTCACTGAATATAGTCCAGGGCTAAATGGGACCAAAGTGGTAGTAGAAACGGTTCCATTATAATGCTCCGCTTTTATCAAACAGTGCGGTAGACTCGGTACCAAGAACTGGGTGCCCAGAAGAGGGACAGAGGGAAGAACCTAGATTATCAGGGAGTAAGTGTTGGGAGTGGGGGTACATACATATTAAGGTTGGGGCCCACATTTTCTGGTGGTGGCTCTGACTTTACAACTAACTGAAGTTTAATAACTGTAATTATTGTCCTGTGTTTGTTGCCTTGTACCAGTCCAATCCAGATTTATGCTGGATTAAAGAAATGACATAGCTGATTGTGGAAAATTGCCTTAAATGTTAATGAAGGGATATAACTGTGAAATATGTCCTATAACCTCCATGCACAGACTCAATCTGATCTATCTGTGCAGGAATGCACAGCACATATTTAATGTGTCTAAAAAAAAAATACAGCTGGTGTACAGAGGTTACAGGATATAATTTACAATTGTTTCATCTTGCAAATGGAAAACCTATCCTCTGTAAATATATCATAACATTATATCGCTGAATATAAATGTTCTCTGCTACATATTCATTCACCTCTTGAGTGCCTGAGTGATGGGTAATCATTAGCTTTGTATTTTGATAAACACCTCTGACACGTAATGGGTTAATTCACTATGGTGCTGACAATGAGTTAACCAACAATCTTTTCTACTCAAACCAATCAGCCAAACATAAAAAATAACTTGCTACAAAACAGAAGCCATAAATCAACACTTTTGCTGTTACACATAAAATAAATCGAATTATCAAGGGTTTACATTTAAAAATAAAATGCTTGGTTGAATTTCTGTAACAGAGGACATCTGTCACACAGGGCTGTTCCACTCTACAGATATAAACGTAAGAATAATTGATAGTGGGGATTATGTAGTATAAGTGAATTGATAAGTGCAAAAATCAGGCATGAGTAGCGGAATTGGAAATATAGGCAGGCTGGAGAATTGTTTCAACTCTGCTATTAATGCCTGATTTGTTACAGTTCACCTGTCAGTTCATTTTTAGCGAATAACCTGGACTTTTAATTCTCCATACTTGTATCTCCTCAGTGTGGAACAGCTCTGTGTGACAGATGTCCTCTGAAGTCAGTTGTACAGAAATTCAGCTGTAGAACATACTCCAGATTTTAACATTCAGGGCAAATTAGGTTATATATTAATAACATAAACCAACATGTGCACCAAGGTTTTGTGGGATTAATCTGCCCACCTCAGAATAATATATATATATATATATTTTAAACTCACATCCTTTGACAATTTGTAGATAGACATTTAACCATCAGAGGGATTGATGCCCCATCTCAATGTGTGGTCCCTGCAGAAAACTTGAGGCCTTCTATCTTTTCTTGAACTTCTATATCCATTCCTCTTTTAACACACCTCAGAAAACATGGGCCAAATGGAGCCTCACATAGCTTACTGAACCATGCACGGGAAAACTGGTCTCAGGAAATTATATTTTGAGCTCTGATTTGTTTCTTTCAACATCCCACTCTTTTACCCAAGGGGATATTGTCAGTTGTTTGGCAGATTTAGGTTATTCATTAAATGAGGGGGGGAAGCTTGCAGTTTGCAAGTAAAGTTGTCTTACAACAAAGATATGATGGTAGCGGTAAAGGTGATGGGAAAACCCCTCCACTTAAAAGCCAGAGGGTAGCAGAGGCATTGTTATACCAAATCTGCACACACCAGACAAGCCAGAAGTGTTGATTTTCCCACAGAAATCAAAATGTGCCGTGCTACCACTACTGCAAAGGTATCTGGGTAAGCAAATGCAAATAAGGTAATATCCTTTTTAGGCATGGATCCTTTGGCACAAATGAACCCTGTAGTAGACAGTTCCTAAAAGGAAAAGGAAATGATTGCTGAAAGTTCTCCAGACATTAAAGCCGGCTTAAATAGCCGACTTCTTCCCAAAATGGTTGATGTATAATAAAATAAAAATCAATAACAATGTAAAAAAATATATATACAGTATTAAATACATAAAAATAAAGTAAATGAAGATAAAATAATATCAAATAATTTAAAAAAATAAGTTTATACTAATGTAAATATACTATTATAATATAATCTATTGTAACTGTATATAAATATTTTTTTGTTTAAAATATGTTTACCTTAGTTCTTTTACATTTTTCTATTAAATTCTCCAGCTCAGATTAGTAATTAGAAGAATTGAAATGGGTGAATTCAGAGGTTGTTTAGGGTGATCGGCACATATTGGGTAGCTGAAAATATATGGTTTGCATGGCGGAAAGATCCCAGTCTGAACACCTTCGATGCTTCAGTTTCTGAATGACCCAAATTTTATGAAGTACCCGATCCAAATCCAATTGAGGACTTATCGGTGTATATTAAGTCATCCAGCGTGTATAGGTGATAGACACTGAACCTGACTCTTTGTTTCCTTGGTGGCCAGTGTATGTGCGTGTCCATTCACTACATTGCAGCACCCACAGGACTTGCCTCCACACCAAAGTGCAGCACCCACACAATTAGTCTTTGCACCACACTACAGCACCCACTGAACTTGTCCCTGCACCACATTGCAGCACCCACTGGACTTGAAGACATCCCCCAGCTACGGCCCCCTAGAACAGCCGGACCCCTACTAGCTGTACCCCAATGAAAGCAACCCCACTTGCAATGTGTGCATAAATATATTGTACAGGAGCACATGCAAATTACACAACAGTTGTTCATCTTGGGATTTCAGTTAGTGTTTTGTTGAACACAAAAGGCTATTACTTGCTCTCCTGCAAATTGTAAAATGCATGTGTCTCCTGGAGGAACCCATTTATTAATCAAGGGGGGATCCTATAGACACTACCTTGATTAAATAACAAGATATCCCTTTATACACCTACCAATGCTACATTCTGCACGCTGAAATATTATATCTGTCCCTGAAAGAAATGGCTGATCACATGGCTGTATGTTTGAAATTAGAAGCAAAGTGTGTAAACTTCAAGCTCCATAAACCACTACCAGGTTAGAGATTAGAAATAGCCTTGCTTAACTATAGTTGGCTATGGGTCACTTTAACTCGAGCATATTGACTGGGAGTTTCCTTTGATGAGCAAGGTTTGAGCATGTATGTGCCGTTATAGCAATTAACTGGGTTTTTGGTTTGGGTGGGTGGAAGAGACTTACATTGATCTGCAGAAAAGAGTTCAATTTAATTGAAATAAAAATGGCTACATCTTCTCCCTGCAGACGCAACTCTATGTCACTCTCAATAAGGTGCTCTGCAGCTCAAAAATACCCCAAGACAAATATTGGCATGGCATCGAAAAACATGCTCACAGTTCACAAATACATTGTAAAATGTAACAACTGATATAATATCATGGCTAATTTTCTTAAGGAAACATTTTTTCCCCTTAGTTCCCCAGCGGTTTTTCATGTATTCCTGAGAAATAGTCTTTCCTTCCTCTCCCCCTCCTCTCTCCCGCCTCTCCCCCTCCTCTCCCCCTCCTCTCCCCCTCCTCTCCCCCTCCTCTCTCCCGCCTCTCCAAAGCCATATTACACTGCAAATGAACAAAAAAGAAGCGAAATGAAGAAATCACGTCTTATAATTGGAGACTAGAAAGAGTATCTATTAATGACATTTCCCAATCTCCAGACAAATAGAACATTGTGATGCATTTTACTAAACATAGTAACATAGTTATTTAGGTTGAAAAAAGACACAAGTCCATCAAGTTCAACCCTTCTAAACCATTCTGCCACCTGCAGAAAAAGGCACATGTATAATGCAATGCACTTCAATAATATATATTTAGTGTGTGTGTGAAAATCCCACAGAATAAATGTGTTAGCAGAATTGCAAGCAGGCTATGCTGTTTCCCGGTTTATGACATCACCTGGAGATGTCACACATTTCTCATTGCAATGGTTACTTTGTATATCAAACCAGAATGTGATAAGAGGGACCTGTCAAAGGGGGGATATCCCCTAAATATTGTTTATACTGTGTAGGTTTAGAATAAAAACATATCAAAAATGATATATACATTCGACTATTAATTTTGAGACTAAGTCAAATTCGTCAACCGAAAAATTCAGCACCTGAGTTTGATTTAGTCTCAAAAATAGCTTCAATCATTTCACCTCCTATTATTTTCAATGGAGAAGAATTGAACAGGGCGACAAACTTGACAGTCTCTAAATTAAAGTTGACCTCCAAAGTCGAATTTTAGTGAATAGACCCAAGTGTGTTAATTGTTTAGGTGACAGAGTTTATGGATTAGCAAGCTCTGAATCTCAAAATGTGGTGAACTGTGGCATGTAACTGTCTAGACATGATGTGTTGTAGTCTAGGGAAGCCACAATGCCAAAAACATTGTTTAGTTCTGCTTTCCATCTATTATTCCACAAAATATATACTTTCCAAGGATAGAATGTTTCTCCCCTGGTTAATATGTATTGCCTATGTAATAAATTAACTAATGTGAACATCCTTTCCTATAGGGGTTCAAAACCTAGTTTAAAAGGGGTCATGGGTAAATTTGCATATTAACCTTTAGAGTGTGAGCTTGGCAGCCTACGAATTAGTAATTACTCTGACCCATTGTAATTGGCAGAAGGAAAAGTGTTTCAGTGATGGAATCTGAATGGATTTAAATAATTGTAAAAAAAAGGAAAGCAGGATTATACACCCTGTGTAAAACTAGGCTTTATAAAGTTACCTTTCTGATTTCTTGCTTCACAAAACACCATTTAAATTTAAGATTTTTTCTTTCTTCTTTTTCTTTCTTTTTTTAAGGAAGTTGAATTTGTGAAGCTCAGAGATGGATTAAATAAGTCTCCTAGGATGGTTGGAAAGTACGTTCATTTGTAAAGTGTTCAGCCAGACTTGCAAGTTGAGCTTCTCTGGATTTTATGGTGTATTGATTCAATGTATTAATTGCATGTGAAATAAAACCAAATCCCTCTAGACCAATTACACAGATTTATAGAGTTTGGTTGGAGATACAGTAAGAACATATTATAAAGTAAGTCCACATCTCTCCTGGCAGGAGAAAACCAGAGTGAAGTCTTAAACAATCATTTTGTAGGTGGCAGCCAGTTTCAAAATTAAAGCATCCCAAGCAAGAATTTTTTATTAAATTAAGTAATTAAGTAATTAAGAGCTACAAAGTAAAAATAGAAGTGAAGGTGTGCACCACCAAATACACTAAATCTGTATTTAAAAAGAGACACTTGTTAACCAATAATGATTATTCATTCCGAATGTTATGTTAGATCCCTGTTCTTCTACATGGAATAAAACAACTTCATATGTAATAAAAACAGAAAGAGATAAAACACATAAGGGTCAGCTCAGGTAGCTCAAATCTTTCGCATCCGGCACCGTAGAATTCTATGGGGGAGTAAGTCAGATTATTTTGGGGCCACTTTTGGAGGACCTCTGCTATTAACAATGTATGGCAGAATACTTCCCATAGAAGTCAATGGCAGGAAAAGGTGAATTGAGACTGATTATGATTAAGAACTTTTTTAATGTGCGAAAAGCGTCAAGCGTATTTGCCTTAAATCTTGTCCATTTTCTCCTGTCATCATGTTTATTATTGAATATTATTGTAGATGTAGTCAGCAAAAGTTGGGGCTTTATTCATGAAAGAGGCCAAAGTAGCCGAGTTAGAAACATGATCTCATTCAGCTGAATGAGAGAATGTTTTAAATTCTGCTACTTTAGCATTCATTTTGAATTCCCATCTCAAATTCTGTGCAATTCTCTCCTTTGTGAGTAAAGCCTTTGGTGTTTGTACTGTAGCCCAAGACCAGGCTACCATACAAACAGTTTGCTACTATTTCCATAATAATATGCTAGCAATGTTGTGTGCTTGGCAGCGTTGGAGTTGCATACCTCCCAACTATTCCATTTTACAAAGGATAGTCCCAGATTGGAGCCTCTGTCCCGCTGTAGAACAAAGAAAGCACATTCTCCACAAGGGAGAGAATCCAGGCTCACCCCCGCTGGCAAAGTAAGTATATTATGAATTCAGTGTACAAAGTAGATTTAATGAAGGTATAAAGTGCACATGAACATAGGGATATAGCAAACACTTTGCGCGTTTCATGTCCAGTGATGCTTAATCATCTGTCCCACTGTCCTGCAGTCCCAATCGCATTCTCCGGTGTCTGCCCTCTGTATTGGAAGTCTTGTAGATTAAATGTTCCCCTGCTACTCACCTGTAGTGAACAGTTAACACACTTTAACAGTAACAACATCACAATAAATATGTAGAGTCAGGAAAGAGTCATTTTTCAGACAAACCAATTAGATTTATTTTGTGTAAAATGATGGCTCATGACTACTTCCTTGTAGATTTATTGGTGGTACTTGTGGTGACCCTGGGTGGTTTATCAGCTCTAGGAGTATCCACAAAGTGTTCAACAAGTAAGGCCTTGTTGCTGGTGCAGTATTTTGGTCTGCATGTCTACACTATTAGCATTCACAGGTGATGAACAGCATTGTCTCCGGCCATACAGTGATGTCAGTGGAGGAAATCATCCTGCCTTTCATGGTGTCTCCTTCTTGGAGCAGCAATAGAGGACTAGCAGCTGGAAGGATGATGTATGGTGGTCCTATGGTGGGGGAA
Organism: Pelodytes ibericus; assembly: GCA_036172795.1. Classification (NCBI taxonomy): domain Eukaryota; kingdom Metazoa; phylum Chordata; class Amphibia; order Anura; family Pelodytidae; genus Pelodytes; species Pelodytes ibericus. Next base: position 169,429,198 of record CM069858.1, read on the forward strand.
ACCATTTTCCAAGAGAGAAGGAGGGCTGGTATGATCAGAATTGCATGCTGATCTAGGGGGCCATTGATGGGGTTTGGTCAGGATATGACCATGTAGGATAGCCTGGATGCATGGGGACTCCCTTGGGTGGCATGGGCCTCATGCCAAGAGATGGCCCTGGTGCCAGAGTGACTGGTGCTGTAGGTGGTGTCAGTTGTCTAGTAGGTGTTGTCAGCATGCTTGCTGATACTGCTGGTGTGGTCTACTGCTGGAGCTAAGTAGATGACCATATGGGGACAGATCATAACCAATCCAGATAAGATACAATCAGAAAAACATAGAATGGTTTGGCAGATAAGGCCCATTTGGCCCATCTAGTCTGCCTAATTTCTGCCTTCCTGAGATCACTTTTAAACCTTTACCCTTTTAATTTAATACTATTATATCTTGTTGTGGTAGCCTTTCTTCTTTTAAATATACTATCTTCCTTGACTGGGTTAATTCCCTTGATGTATTTACATGTTTCTATCATATCGCCATATCATGATTATTTTTACACATAACAATGTAGAACTGTCCACTGAAATTGGGCTCACACAAGGGGGTGCACACATTAGAAGATTTTGATTTTTTTAAAATATTTTTCTAACTGAGCTATTCTGTGTATGTGTTGTTCTAAACAGCTGTCAGTTAATGTAAGCTTTTTCTAGGCCTATTGGTCTGGGTCATCTGAGTGTCAGTATCAGTCTTAACCCTACGTATACTGTCCTTAACCTGTCTTTACTCTGATTTTCTGTCTTCCATGATCATATCTACTGTCTGCGTTCACATGCGTCTGTCTGTCCAGAGGTGTCAACAATATCAGATGTGGGCAGAGGAGTAGTACTCACCCAGGGCAAGATGGGTGCTGGGGTCATCCGTTTGCGATGCTCTCATAGGCAGAAGTTGACAGATGAGTGGACTGGTGAGCCACCCCCAGTGTCATTTTTAGACCTGCTTTTCTGTGCTTTCATCTTCTTGGCGGTCCAAGAAAGGCTGAAATATATATTTGAATGCTTAATGTAGATATTTTGCCATTTTGGGCTTAAATCGCCTTTTGCTGCCAGCCACTAATATATTCATGGATATTCAATTTTTGTAATGACAAAAGTGATTTAAAATGCATGTTTGATGCACCCAGGTTTGTACTTTTCATTCTTTTGGAACTGCTAAACACTGTCCATATTTGGTTTGCTATATTCACCAGAACCCTATTAAATTTATGATGGATAGTATCTTAAGTACACTCTAAAAACGAATGAAAAATGTATTGCCCATACCCAACTCATTTTCATTGTGCTCCGCCACTTCACCCATGACCATCTATAAAACAATTCCATCCATTTATGTTACTATACTGCGTAACATGATGTACAATGTTGCATTTATATCTTACTCTCTTGCTTGTAATAAAATTCACAAGTTATATTCAAAAATAGTCATGGTTAGCTACATTCCATTCTTGACCCTCTCATTCCAACCACTACATTAACCTACATAAAGAGCAGTGTAGGATCTGTAATAAAGTGAAACCTTGAGCTACTTTTTCAAATGTTAATGGACATGTTACATGTTTTTCAAGGAGGCTGAGGAAACCAACAAGTACTTTGTTTTCTTTACAATTCTATTCTGTGATACACATCATTTCAATGCAATTTTTTTTTTCCAGAATATGACTAATGGTAATGGTCTTCAAAAAAATGAATGTTAAATAAGCTGTGGATCTTTGTGTTAATGTGTTAACATGGTTATGTCCTTAACAAAACACATACACTACGAAATTCTTACAAACACCTAAGAAGTCATTGTCTATCAAAAGAGGCAATTATATGAAATAAAACTTTTTTTTCCTCTCCATTAGTGATATAAATGAAGATAATATGTTCCCAGGGTGCTTTGCAGAATAGCAATTAAAATGTGATAACACAAGGAAAAAAAGGAAGTTAATGAGTTTAAATTAAATGAGAAATATTATGAACTGGACAAGCTATCATGAAAATTCAAGTTAATGTTAATTAACTGAAGGATAATTACACATTTAGTGCCTTTCAGGGTGCAGGAAGTTAGAGTGGGCCCATGTATATTTATCATCATGTACCACTACCAGCTAAGCTTAAAATGTGTCTGTCCCTTTTGAGATGGCGGTGGCCACAGGAGCAGCAGAGGAAGCTTGGTTGCCCGTGGTGGTGGGCACAGAGCTATCCCTTACAAGTCCCCAGCCTCTACGGGAGGTAGTACCAGTGACCAGAGGCAGTTTGGGAAGGCAAACTTCTGTGGAAACCGTGAGCCCACCTGGGAGCATGGATGTTTGATCCATTAACCCATGTGCGGGACCATGTCCCAACCAATGCACTAGATATTGCAGCTTCCTCCTGTGTATTCTGGAATCGAAAAATGGCCTCTAACTCATATTCATCCTGACCTTGGATGAGAACAGGGTCAGGAACAGTCAGGGATTCTGAGAACCGATTCTAGACCACGTGTTTCAGACGTGAAACATTAAAAACATTATTTATACAGGGGGCAGGAGGCAAATCTAGTGCATAGGAAATATCATTAATCCAAGATTGGATCTTGTAAGGACCGATGTACTTGAGACATAAGGTCTTGGATTCCTGTTGTAAAACTAAATTGCCTGGGGACAATAAGGTGGTCTTGGATCTATATTTGCTAGCTGCTAGTTTCTGTCTTAGTTTGACCCTTCCTATGGTGATATGGTTTTCCAGTGCTGTTGATAATTCATATATTGGGTATCAGAAGCTGGGATGTTAAAGGGAAGGAATCCAGAAGGCCATGGATGTGGTTCAAAGCCATGGGCAGCACAAAAGAGTGAAACATGTAAAGATCTATCTACTTATGCATATACCAAATAGCCAAATATAGCCTAGTGAGATTCTGGAAAAAAAAAGATATACCGTCATGGATAGATACCAGTAACCAAATTGAGTATCAGTGAAAAATAGAAAAATTGAACACACGATATCCATAGAAGGCTGGGAATACAAAGAATTGTAGTTTAAAATATATCACAAAAATCACCAAGGAAATAAAATATAATTTAAAATTCATTACAGAATTTATTAAATAAAGTACATTATGTACATTGTTGTTGTGTTAGTTATTTGGGTTAAATGTGTACACATTGGATTAAGTGAATATGTATTCACAATTGGGATTAGGTTAGAAAATGTATATGTTTTAAATTTAATATTTTTGGAATAAAGAAAAATAAATCTAAAAAGAAGCCCAATTGGATTGATCCTTGTAGACACATTCAGAGGTATTGTTTTTTATGACTTGTCCATCCATTCTCCTTCATCTGAGGTTCTCATCTGCCGACCGGTGGAGGAGAAGACCTCTCTCCATGGGCTCCAAGGAAGTAGTAGCAGTGTCAGGAACTGGAACAGAGCTATCAGAGGCACCCATAGAGCAAAAAAGGACAAGGTTTTCTCTCTCTTGGTGCCTTTTTTGCTGGTGAGTGTCCAACTTGAGGCAAAGTGGAATGCTGTTTGGAGAGCTTTGGAATTCCATTTGGTCTTGTATGCTAAGGTCCTGAACTTAATGGAATATTGGGCTATTGACCGTCTGCCTGTTGAAGCTTCATAATGCAGGATTCTACAGAACCTCTGATTCCTGAAGCATTTAAGACCACTCTGAACACTGAAATAGAGGTGTTAGAATCTTCCAACAATGGTCAATTACACTCCATTAGAGGGGAGGCTCAGGCAAGAAAATGGATTAGACATTGGTTGAGGAAACCACAGCACTAACAGGGATCACCAGCATATTTATTGAGAACCGGCATTTTAGCAGGTTTGATTTGAGAAAATTTTGAAGAATCAGCTGTGTGAGGTTCAGGAGTGGAGTGGCTGCTGTCAAGGATCGGAGTAGATAGGTTATCGTATCCAGCTTTTGTTCGAAAGACTGCTTGAGACATCGTTGAGATGCCTCTGAAACTTAAATAGGGGCTGTTCTGTTCTGATGTGCTGCAATAAGCACAAACGAGAGGGCCACAGAGATCATTTACATCAGGGGTCCTCAAACTTTTTAAACAGGGGGCCAGTTCACTGTCCCTCAGACCGTTGAAGGGCCGGACTATAGTAAAAATAAAAACTATGAACAAATTCCTATGCACACTGCATATATCTTATTTTGAACAAAACGAGAACAAATACAATATTTAAAGTAAAGTTAAATCAACAAACTTACCAGTATTTCAATGGGAATAGTGTGCCAGTCAGAGCCCAGTAATATTATGCCAGTCAGATGCCCAGGAATATTATGCCAGTCAGATGCCCAGGAATATGATGCCAGTCAGATGGCCAGGAATATGATGCCAGTCAGATGCCCAGGAATATTATGCCATTCAGATGGCCAGGAATATGATGCCAGTCAGATGGCCAGGAATATTATGCCATTCAGATGCCAAGGAATATTATGCCAGTCAGATGCCCAGGAATATGATGCCAGTTAGATGCCCAGGAATATTATGCCATTCAGATGCCCAGGAATATGATGCCAGTCAGATGGCCAGGAATATTATGCCATTCAGATGGCCAGGAATATTTTGCCATTCAGATGCCCAGGAATATTATGCCAGTCAGATGCCCAGGAATATTATGCCAGTCAGATGCCCAGGAATATGATGCCAGTCAGATGCCCAGGAATATGATGCCAGTCAGATGCCCAGGAATATGATGCCAGTCAGATGCCCAGGAATATGATGCCAGTCAGATGCCCAGGAATATGATGCCAGTCAGATGCCCAGGAATATTTTGCCAGTCAGATGCCCAGGAATATTTTGCCAGTCAGATGCCCAGGAATATTTTGCCAGTCAGATGCCCAGGATTATGATGCTAGTCAGATGCCCAGGAATATTGTGCCAGTCAGATGCTCAGGAATATGATGCCAGTCAGATGCCCAGGAATATTATGCCAGTCAGATGCCCAGGAATATGATGCCAGTCAGATGCCCAGGAATATGATGCCAGTCAGAAGCCCAGGAATATTTTGCCAGTCAGATGCCCAGGAATATGATGCTAGTCAGATGCCCAGGAATATGATGCCAGTCAGATGCCCAGGAATATGATGCCAGTCAGATGCCTAGGAATATGATGCCAGTCAGATGCCCAGGAATATTATGCCAGTCAGATGGTCAGGAATATTATGCCATTCAGATGCCCAGGAATATTATGCCATTCAGATGCCCAGGAATATGATGCCAGTCAGATGCCCAGGAATATGATGCCAGTCAGATGGCCAGGAATATTATGCCATTCAGATGCCCAGGAATATTATGCCATTCAGATGCCCAGGAATATGATGCCAGTCAGATGCCCAGGAATATTATGCCATTCAGATGCCCAGGAATATGATGCCATTCAGATGCCCAGGAATATGATGCCAGTCAGATGCCCAGGAATATTATGCCATTCAGATGCCCAGGAATATGATGCCATTCAGATGCCCAGGAATATTATGCCAGTCAGATGCCCAGGAATATTATGCCAGTCAGATGCCCAGGAATATTATGCCATTCAGATGCCCAGGAATATTATGTCAGTCAGATGCCCAGGAATATTATGCCAGTCAGATGCCCAGGAATATTATGCCATTCAGAAGCCCAGGAATATTTTGCCATTCAGATGCCCAGGAATATTATGCCAGTCAGAGGCCAGGAATATTATGCCATTCAGATGCCCAGGAATATTATGCCAGTCAGATGCCCAGGAATATTATGCCAGTCAGATGCCCAGGAATATTATGCCAGTCAGATGCCCAGGAATAATATGCCAGTCAGATGCCCAGGAATATTATGCCATTCAGAAGCCCAGGAATATTTTGCCATTCAGATGCCCAGGAATATTATGCCAGTCAGAGGCCAGGAATATTATGCCATTCAGATGCCTAGGAATATTATGCCAGTCAGATGCCCAGGAATATTATGCCAGTCAGATGCCCAGGAATAATATGCCAGTCAGATGCCCAGGAATATTATGCCATTCAGAAGCCCAGGAATATTTTGCCATTCAGATGCCCAGGAATATTATGCCAGTCAGAGGCCAGGAATAGTGCTCGTTATCCCTCCCTCCTCCCCCGCTTCCCCATCACTTACCTCCAGCTGCTGTGTCCCCGGACGTCTCGCGCGGTGTCCTCCTGTGGAGGAGGGAAACAGTTCCCGGATCCGTAACGTCACATCCGGTCGCGGTGAATTTTTTTTTTTTTTTCTTCCTGCAGCCGCATCCTTTGCGGCTGCCAGAAAAGAAAAAAAAAGTAAACGGGGTGGGTGCCGGCAGCACCCCCCGCGGGCCACATAAATGTCCTCGGCGGGCCGCATGTGGCCCGCGGGCCGTAGTTTGAGGACCCCTGATTTACATCATTACTCCTCATCTATTAGCCCCACTATGATAGTAATTTCTATGTCTTCTCCCAATTATTATTTTTTTGCATAATCTTCATAATCTACATGAAATTAAAATCAAATCAAAATAACTATGCTAAAATATTAAACTTTTTACTACAACTCTGCTTTATTCTGCTTGAAATTACTGTATTAAACAGTATTTATTTTCCATTTAGCATGCCTTTAGTTTTAGAAGGACTCCCTTTACTCATCTGGCAAGAACAATATTCTTTTTCAGTCTATCACTTTGTTTACACATATGTTTTCTTACAGCGCCCTACTAGAGTCCACAAAATTCTAAATATCTCACTTTAAGACAAGCTTTGATTTAGTGACCTGTGCAGACAAATCACCATCATCACAGACTCAGCTCACTTCGTTGAGCATGGGCCTGAAAAAGGATCAGATTCCACTTTCTTCAGGCAACGCATGGTAGGTGTGTGACAACTTTTCCACAACAAGCTTTACTAACGTTTATCCATCCTAGAGCATCATTAACTATTATTATTAGAATTATTCTGAAATGTTTTTCATATAATGCTAACAGTTTACCCAGCTCTTAATACAATGGGTTGGGACCTGCCTGCCTTCTTGCAATATAAAGGCCTATTAATGTGGCCAGGAGCTGGTAATTTTTGCACATTAGGGAATGTGGAAAGAAGGGTTCTCTCATAGTTGCCTACATTTTGCCTTTGCTTCTTTGTGTAGACACAAACCAGCCATCCCCTTTATATCATGAAGAAAGAAGGGAATTTATGTGACTACATTTTATAGCCTATTTCTAATTTGATGCAAAAGCTGCTTTTCCTTATGTTTTTAAAAATATTTTATGATCATATATTTGCTTTATGTTTACTATCTTTCTAGTAATGCTGTTAACCCATGCCTCCATGGGTTAGGGCTGTTTTGGCATCAAAAGGGACCTACATAATATTAGGCAAGTGGTCATAATGTTATAGCTGTTGGGTGTATGTATATATTTTTTTTTACACCGCAGACTATTTACTACAACTCGACTATTCTGTTTTCACTGTAATCTGGCACTTTAATGGTGGATTCAGTGGGTGGCATCTGTGGATGTACTTATGTATCCCATACAATCATTTCCGAAATACCAAAAATAACCCATCACTTACTGTTTACTAGGATACTGCGATAGAAAAATCTCATCTTTCAGTCAGGACTGGCAGGATTATGAAATCCGCACATGTGGCTTACTGCAATGAAGGCTTTAAACAGAAGAGCACTAAAGCTTAGTTTTGCTCAATAAATGAAATAGGATTTATAGATTTATGTTGGTGTTTGTCGCAAGCAACAAATTTAATAGAAAAACCAAACAGTCCAATGTCATTCATCACTAACAAACTAGAGTATTAATCATGTGATCTCTATAGCTCAAGAATTCCACAGTTATGTTTTAGTACAATTCACATAATCAATGGAATCTCCAAGGGGACTACAGGAAACCACTGATTATCACTAACCAGAGCCTGTTGTAAACAACAACTATGTCATCCATTACTATTTTTACTGTGATCCCTAATTAGTCAGGGGCCAAGATAATTACCATCCCTTCCATCAAATTGTAGGGACGTTGGAAAAACACAAAAGCCCAATTTGATTTTTAAATTAAAATAATTGGATTACAATACCCAGGAAAAGATAGGAATGGTTTCCAGATGTTTATTACATTTAATAAAATGTATCTTGATGTCTTTACATTTCCTAAGAGATTATAGAATCTTCGCCAGTAGCTCAGATTTTCCCAGGGAAAAATCGCAGTTCCGAAATCCAACCCAAATCGCATCACTTCAGTGATCTGAATGACCCCTAAAATGGGGCTACTCAGGGGGGTCTAGGGCACTTCTTCGCCGCATTTTCATCGCTGACAGTTCAGCGCGGCAGTTAGAACGCTGAACTGTCAGCAATGAAGAATAACGCGGCCGTTTCACCGCGGCTGCAGCTATGTAAGAGCTGACAGTTCAGCGCTGAACTGTCAGCTCTTACAAATCTAAAATTAAAACGAAAATAACCCCCCCTAATAAATGATTCCCCCCAAATAGTAACACTAAACACTAAACCCCAATACTAACACTAAAATTAACCCCAATACTAAAATTAACCCCCTAAACCCTAATACTAACCCCCGACCCCTAATATTAACCCCGACCCCTAATACTAACCCCTAATACTAAAGTTAACCCCCCTAAACCCCAATACTAACCCTAATACTAACCCTAATACTAACCCCCGACCCCTAATACTAAAGTTAACCCCCTAAACCCTAATACTGACCCTAATACTAACCCCGACCCCTAATACTAAAATTAACCCCCTAAACCCTAATACTAACCCTAATACTAACCCTAATACTAACCCCGACCCCTAATACTAAAATTAACCCCCTAAACCCTAATACTAACCCTAATACTAACCCCCGACCCGTAATAGTAAAATTAACCCCTAACACTAAACCTAATTCTAACCCCCTAAACCCTAATTCTAAAACAACTAAAATCGGTAAAATACTTACCTTTAGCGATGAAATGTCCCGCGATGAAATGTCCAGCGACGATCTGTCTTGTGCTGTAGAGTCGGCGGTGAAGCGGCTGCGCGGAAGCAGCGGCGATGAAGTGTCCCATCCCCTACTCAGGGATCACTGAAGTGATCCTCAATTGGCACATAAATCAGCCATTGTGGCCTATTTCTGATTGAAATCGTAGCCTCTATCCTCCCATAGACTTTTATAGGGAGGATTTTGGCTGATTCTGGTGCAATTTAGGGGGGATTTCATCTACAGTGTAAATAGACAAAGTCATCCCATACAAGTCAATCAAGAGGAGTTTGGCTATAGTGAAAATAGTCGTAGACCTCCTGAAATGGCATCGAAATGGTCCAAAGTAAAATAAATAAATAAATAATAATTATAATAAAGAAAGAATAATTTAAAATATTTAAAATATAAAAATATATTAAAATATATTAAAATAAAGTAAATAAACATTTTTTAAAATGTTAAAATGATTACATTAATGCTATATATATTCTTCTAATACATAACTTAAATATATTATTCATTTATAATTTTCTTTATTCACAGTAGATTTTTTTTTTTTTTTTACTTTACAGTTTCATTTACCAGCAATAGCTATTGTATCTAAATTCAGACCATTTCGTGGACTTACGGTCCTTTTTGAGTAAGGGGAATCCCAGGACAAATTCCTTGAATCGAATATGAACAAAGATTAGCCTGAAACCTTTGTTTTCAGAGTAAAAAAACATGTAAATCTTGGTTATAATAACAATAACACTAAAGTATTTGACTAGGAAGGGAAATTGAAATTCTTGTGTTTTCAAGTATATCCATGGATACGCCAGTACTTACAAAATAACGTAAACACAATACCTCTATAACAAATGGAGTGTTTATTGTCACTAGGTCTCTGTTTATTTAGATGCAGTCCTTTGCATTTATGTTAACTCCTGTATTACAAGCTTTAATAAATTAGCTCTACTCTTTTTATATTATTTTGCACCTTAATGCCAATCATCCCAGTATTTTAGTTTTCTATGAATAATATCTCTCTAATGAGGTTATGTTAGGCTCGCTGTTCATTTATTTTACAGATGATGTGTATTTGATAAATGTATTGTTGCCTCTGAGGCAGTTAGCTTGGTTACATTAATAAATATTGTCAGCGATAATTGAACCTTATTGTCTTTCAAGACAGCTTGCCCCAGCATTGCATTCTCCGAGTCCCTGGAGTGATCAGTGGAGCAGATCGATAGCTCATTTCAATGGATGGTCCCAACGGTGGTTTTCATGACCAAGACTAAGATATTAGTTTTGTGTTGAGTGAAGACAAAATCACAAAGGGAGTGGAAGTTACTGGCTACATTAGTCTGGCTTCTCAGATTGCTAATTGATTTACATGTCCAGTGATACTTTAGTGGTTTAAATAATGAAAATAAGATTTAAATGAGTCCTTAGATTATTACCAATTCATGATGGCAGATTAATGAAGCCTATAAACTCTATTAGTGCTTAGTGTTTGTTTTTTTAATGATCTGTGCTGATATACACATGTGATGAGTGGTTATCTTCAAACGTTTTGTATTCAATATTTATCTATTATACATAACATTATTATTAAAGTTCAGTTCAGGATTTCATTAAAGACTAATGAATTGAAGTCTGCTGCACAAGCTAAAAATTAAATATATGTTCTAGTTAATGTTAAAATCTAATAGGCAGACATAAGTTGCCATTCAACTGAATACATATCAAGGGGTAGGCACCAGCTTTTTTAATGGCGGGTAAATATCAAGATGGTCAGCGCTATATAGTACAATGTGATTTAAGTAATCAAGTAAAACCATATATATTTTTTTTAAAGTCCAAGAGAACATATATAAATGTTAACAAACAGAAATATATATACAAAAACAAATGCAGTAATACATAAATAAGACCATACACAATTAATATTACATGATAGGTGGGCAGGAATGCAATAACAATGCCTCCAGTGTGCCAGAAATAGATCCCCTCAGGGAAGCAAGTGTGTAAAATATGACCATACACGACTGATATTATACAATAAATAACTCAGGGCAAAAGAGCAGTAACATAGAAACATAGAACATAGAATGTGTCGGCAGATAAGAACCATTCGGTCCGTCTAGTCTGCCCAATTTTTTTTTGAGTACTTTTATTAGTCCCCCGTTCCCGGTCTTATAGCTAGGATAGCCTTGTGTCTATCCCACGCATGCTTAAAATCCTTGACTGTGTTTACCTGTACCACTTCTGCTGGAAGGCTATTCCATACATCCACTACCCTCTCAGTAAAGTAATACTTCCTGATATTACTTTTAAATCAGTGCCCCTGTAATTTAAGACTATGTCCTCTAGTTGTGGTAGTTTTACTTCTTTTAAATATACTCTCTTCCTTTACTGTGTTGATTCCCTTTATGTATTTAAATGTTTCTATCATATCCCCCCTGTTACGTCTTTCCTCCAAGCAGTAAATGCCTCAAAAGCAACAGGGAGAAATCCCCTCAGGAAAACAGATGTATATATACGGAAAAACAATGAAATAATCACCTTGTTTCCAGATGCAGAGTGTGCAGGGACAGGCATAAACCTGACCTTCTTCAGACGATTTAAGGCTGAAGAAGAAACGGATAGAGTCCCTTATTTGCTGTCCTGTTTTTAGCAAGCCTGGCCAGGTTTATGCCTTTGTCACAGCACACTGTGTTTGGTCTCATTTATGTATTATTTGTTTTTGTAGATATAATTACTATCATTACTATTCCATTATATTTCTTAATTATATTTATTAGTAGGTGCTGTGTATTATTTTTTCTTTTGTTCATGGTGGACATTGAAATACTTTGTGATGGACAATTTAATGATGTTCTCTACACCGCTGTTCTCCAATTCAGTCCTCAAGGCACTTGTTGTTCCCAACCCAGTCCTCAATGCACACCCAACAGTCCAGGATTTTGCAATTACCCAGTTGTGTCTAAGGCGTTTAAAAAAAAAAAAAAAAAACTACTTACACACAACTGGGTAATACGAGAAAATACACCGGCACTCTTGAATCCAGTACAAGATGATAAATGTAATGGTATAAAGTGCACACGAATAACAGGTACAACAGACACTTAACGCGTTTTGCCTTTAGCGACGCTTAATCATAGGTGTATTTTCTCGTATTCGTCAGTGGATTTACAGTTTGATTGGCTGTTTTTGTTCCTGAGCACCTGGGATCATTAGTTATGTTAAGAACTTACCTTGCCAGTGGGGACGAGCCTGGTTTCTTTCCATTGCAGAGAGTGTATTCCTTGTTCTACAACTGGGTAATCCCTAAATCCTAGACTGTTGGGTGCGCCTTGAGGACTGGGAACCAAACTGCTTTAGTCGTTCACAAACCTTGTATGGAAACTGCCATACTGCTTATTGTGTAAGTATCACTGGAATACTTGTACAGACAATATCCCTGTTTGCTAAGCTATAAGTCAAGTAGTGGCAAACTATAACATTTTAAATAGGTCATGTTTTACACCACAAAAATAGCACTAAATATGGCCAGGTTTACCCAATGACTGTTACACATTATTTTTTCTCTCAGAACAAAATTAAAAAGCCTATCTTTCACCTATAAAGCTCAACTGTTCCTCATATTGCCTTTCATTTGTACTTATTATTTGATTTTTTTTTTCTAAGTTGATGTTTCACTCCAAGACTTCATTGTAGAACACAAAATACATATGTTAGCAATGTGTATGCTGGTAGTGAATTACACATTGACAGGTATACAAAAAAAAATTAATTTGATTTTTATCACCTTTAATAATCTGTACTAACACCACTAGACAGGAGGTGGCAGTATAATAAATCATGTGTGTACTATTAGCAGATGGAGATTTTCTCTTATTAAACACATGACAACACACTGAACCCTGGCATTCAGTAATATTTGTATCAGGTCTATCTGATACATATAAAATCTTTTACTCATCTTCAAAGACTAATGAGAAATTCTGAGTCCTGAGTTTTTTTAAATACCCAATTTCTTTTAGGCTTGTTTGAAATGTTTTATGGCAATAAGTACATTACTATTCCAAAATAATTTTTAGTTGTTCAAAATTAGTGATCGTGACATTGTTACACTGATATCTGTAATGAATCCCTGAATCACCCCCCATATTTTCCAAAAGGATGCTTCTGTACATCCTTATATACACTGAACAAAATTATAAATGCAACACTTTTGTTTTTGCCTCCATTTTTCATGAGCTGAACTCAAAGATCTAAGACTTTTTTTATGTACACAAATTTTATTTTTTATTTTTTCAAATATTGTTCACAAAACTGTCTAAATCTGTGTTAGTGAGCACTTCTCCTTTGCCGAGATAATCCATCCACCTCACAGGTGTGGCATATCAAGATACTGATTAGACAGCATGATTATTGCAAAGGTGTGCCTTAGGCTAGCCACAATAAAGGGCCACTCTAAAATGTGCAGTTTTACTGTATTGGGGTGGTCCGGGGGTCCTGGTCTGGATCGCGTCACGGTATCTCTGTGCATTCAAAATGCCATCAATAAACCTGTGTTCGTTGTCCGTAACATACACCTGCCCATACCATAACCCCACCGCCACCATGGGCCACTCGATCCACAACATCGACATCAGCAAACCGCTCACCCACATGATGCCATACACGCTGTCTGCCATCTGCTCTGTACAGTGAAAACCGGGATTCATCCATGAAGACAACCCCTCTCCAAAGTGCCAGTCACCATCGAATGAGAGCATTTGCCCACTCAAGTCAGATACTACGATGAAGATGCTGGATGTGGCAGTCCTGGGCTGGTATGGTTGCAGATGGTCTGCAGTTGTGAGGCTGGTTGGATGTTCTGCCAAATTCTCTGAAACGCCTTTGGAGACGGCTTATGGTAGAGAAATGAACATTCAATTCACAGGCAACAGCTCTGGTGGACATTCCTGCAGTCAGCATGCCAACTGCACGCTCCCTCAAAACTTGCAACATCTATGGCATTGTGTTGTGTGTTAAAACTGCACATTTTAGAGTGGCATTTTATTGTGGCCAGCCTAAGCCACACCTTCATGCATAATCATGCTGTCTAATCAGCATCCTGAGATGCCACACCTGTGAGGTGGATGGATTATCTCGGCAGGAGAAGTGCTCACTAACACAGATTTAGACAGATTTGTGAACAATATTTGAGTGAAATAGGCCATTTGTGTACATAGAAAAAGTATTTGCGTTCAGCTCATGAAAAATGGGGGCAAAAACAAAAGTGTTGCGTTTATAATTTTGTTCAGTGTATGTATCCTATTCTTTATTATTTTATTATTCCTAAAATTATTTATTTTAATTATTACACTGTCAAATAATGATCTCAGTTTTATTTTGCTATATTATAAGATGTTAGTTGATCACAATTAACAATCCATATATAGCTTGATATTACCTTACTCATTAATATCATTAGACTCCTAATCTCTATTGTTTCATTTATCAGTGATATGACCACCTCGTTGCTCCATCTTGATTGTTTTCTAATCCTTGGAATCGAAAATATTGCCTGAATTACAGTACTGAAAATGTGTGTTACTAGGTGATGTTATTTTATCAGTTACTATAGCATTCATGTGTTCTCTTTCAGAGCTCCCTCCCTACCACACACACATATTGTTTGGTACATTTCATGCAAGTAATCATATATACTACATGTGTGGTATTGCAATTAATGATGAAATCAGAACAAATTTACATTTTACAGGAAATGTTAGTACTGGTCTCTTACGAACAAAATCAAAACATTTACACCTGTCTGCATATTTTTACGTACCCTTACAGTGAAGACATATTTCACTCTGTTGAAATGTCTTATAGAATGATTTATTTGAATTGTAAATAGCTATATTTTTTACTTTATTTAAGTGCAAATAAAAGTCCTCCCACCAAGTGTTTTAGAAATGAATATCCAAGCTAAATGTAACAGTATCGCTCTCTAGTGGAATCACAAAGCAACAACATGTTTTTCACATATACAAGAATATTTATATGAATCAGACTTTATTTTCTATTTGATGTTCTGTACACTGGAGAAAAAGTAAGCCTTCCTCAGTAAACCTTTATCAGTGGTCTCATCAGTGGCGTCACTAGGGGTGGGCTACTGGGGCTATAGCCCCAAATCCCATGTCCATAGCCCCGAATGAAGACTCTGGGGCTAAAGTATAGTTTAGCCCCGAAACTCCAGGGCTATCAATGTAAAAAAATATATATATTCCCCGCTGAACTTTCCTCCTTCTGGGACATGGTCCCAGAATTGGAGGTTTAAGCTCACGCGGGGGTGAGTGCCGATCTGGAGCTGGTGCTGCTATAGGGAGCTCTCTCCCTAGCACCTACTTCTTGAGGTGCAGCCCGCAGGCAAGTGCCTGCAGTAACAGCACCTCCTGGCCATATTGACACAGCGTGACGGGAGCAATCTCTGCCCCCACGCACTGTGAGATTGGCTGCGAGCCAGATGTCAGGAAATATAGCAGAAGAAATGGGATAAAAAAAATAAACAGAATAAATGTGTCTGCTTGTAAGTGTGACTGAATGCGGTTGTCTCAATGTGTGTAAGTGTGTGTGTCAGGGTGTTTGTGTAAGTGTATGTGTGTAAGTGTGTCTGTCAGGGTGTTTGTGTAAGTGTATGTGTATGAGTGTGTTTGTCAGTTGTAACGCACGGGGTCCGGGATGGTAAAAGGACCCTGAGCACCCGAGATCAGGAGCTACAGTGCAGGGTGGAGACACAGGACCTGGTGCTGGTTAACTGCAATCGCTTGGAGGTTTGGAACCCCAAGTCTTTGCAGCCACAACCAGGCCCTGTGAAGCAGCTGCTGTTTCCAGGTACCAGGGCTTAAGAGTAAATGAACTACATGATATCTAAGCAGAGCTAAAAACAAAAAAGGAACTAAAATACAGAATGCAGGGCTACAGGACAGAGGGTAAACATAAGCAAGAAAGCAGGAACCAAACTAAGGATAAGCGATACAAGGCATGGGGATAAGGAACACAAAAGGCACATACAAAGGAACAAACATAAATACAGGAACTAGCCTAACACTAAAGATGGCAAAGGTGGGGGTTTGGTTCAAACAAATTGGCCAATTCAGATGTTAGCTTGCCAACCACGTCAAGGTACCCCACATTAGGCAAGTCCCTAACTAATACATAATATTAGCAAAGCATAAATAGAATCGAAGACACGTAAATGGCATAGAACTTAAACACAGAGAAAATACCTGTATACTGCTGCAAAGGACTGAAAAGCAATGGGTGTGGTTTAAATAGAAAACTGTAGAAAAAACCCACTGTGATTTTTTCTGGACTGGCGGCTACCTAAACCATTTTCCTATTGGTTCCAAAATTAGTCAAACTCTCGACACAAGCCAGAAGGGCCCTCTACAGATATCATCTACCTCCGTTTCAATACCTACCATCGGACGGGTTTGTATGTTTTACTACTTTTTTTATTTAGTTCACTCACAGGCGCTCGGTATTTATACTTCCGTTAGGTTGTATATCACTCTTTTTTCTTAAATAGAAAACTAACAGAGCAGAGGGATAGAGAGAAAACCTTAAATGAAACATAAGGACAGGCAGAGAGGAATACAGGGCAGGACAGGTATACAGGGCAGGACAGGACAGCTATAAGCATAAATAATAAAAAAGCAAAGAAAGAAGGATACAGAAAAACCTGGATACAGCCTGGATGAGTCTGCACAAGGGTGCATTGTTACATCAGTGTGTACATGTGTTTCTAGGTGTGTAAGGGTGTGTGTATGTGTGTAAGGGTGTTTGTGTATGTGTGTGTCTCACTGTGTCTGTGTCTCTCTTCTCTAGAGAGAAGAGAGAGACAGAGTGTGTGAGAGAGAGACAGAGTGTGTGAAAGAGAGAGAGACGGAGTGTGTGTGAGAGAGTGACAAAGTGTGAGAGAGAGACGGAGTGTGTGTGTGTGTGAGAGAGAGACACAGAGTATATATGACAGAGATGGAGTGTGTGTGTGTGAGAGAGACACGGAGTGAGCGTGTGTGAGAGAGACACTTAGTGTGCATGTGTGAGAGAGACGGAGTGTGTGTATGTGAGAGAGAGACAGAGTGTATCAAACAGAGAGAGACAGAGTGTGTGTGAGAGACGAAGTGCGAGAGAGAGAGACGGAGTTTGCGTGTGTGAGAGAGAGAGTATATGTGACAGAGACGGGGTGTGCGTGTGTGAGAGAGACACGTAGTGTGCATGTGTGAGAGAGGCACGGTGTGTGTGACAGAGCCCTTCTGGGCTCTAGCCTTAGATCAATTGGAGACCTAGCAATGGGCTGGGGTCTCATACAATATAAAAAAACATCTTGGTAGCTTTAAAAAGCATCAATTAATTATTTTAGCTTTCTTGTCAAATCAGATTTTGATTCTTGTCTTTTCCTTGCTGGGTATATATTTCCTGGATTAAGGGTCAAATCAGGTAGCTCAGATTCTCTTTGAGAAGTTTGAAACTCTGAGTTTTGGAGCACTTGGGACCCCTTTGGTGATCTGAATAGCCTATGAATTTGTGCCGAAATTTAGGGGATCCAAACTGCTCTGGAGTTCAGATCACCGTACTAGTAGTGACTATCTTCCCTATAGACTTCTATGGGGAGGATAGAGACTCATATCTGGAGGACTTTGCTATTAACAAAAATAGCTGAAGCCCTCCCATAACAAAAAAATTATAATAAATAGCCCCCTGGCATCAGCACACTATAAAAAAAAAATACTCCAGCTTTATTAAAATTATGGGGGGCCTGAGCTACTTAGCGAATACTCCCAGCTCCCCCATTGTTACTATGGAGGTCAGGTCAAGTAGCCCTTATTCCCACCCCATTCTCCATGCGGCTGGGGTCTGCAATCGGTTATACTGAGTTTAATAACAACAAATTGTGGTTTTGATTTCCTTTTGTTTTCCAATCTGCCCATCAGACTTTCCATTCTGCCCTCATATTTGCCAATCTGCCCCACAGACTTATCAATGCATCCCCAAACTTTCCAATTTGCTCCTTAGACTTGTTAATGCTTCAAGAAATATTGTCCTAGCCTTATTCTCTCTCAGCTCTGTCCATGGTGCCTGCATTCACCATACATAACTAATTATAGCTATTTTGACAAAGCACACACTGGTAATTGCCATGTAGTATTTTATTTATTACTCTACTATTACCGGTACTATAGTTTTTACAAGAAAGTTGTTACAATCAGTTTTTCTTGGGAACTCTACCAGTCTGCAGTGATTATCCATCACAGATCACTTTCAAGTGCCCAATGCATATATCCTTCTTTAGACTTTAACTTACATTTATATATTTTTATTGATGACACTGGTACGGGTAGGGCACCATCTAGTTTAATATTCAGCCGAACCATAGGAATGCTTGTTTATGTGGAATCCTTTTGCTTGAACAAGCACATATGCCCCAGACTCATGTTTCTTTCACTTAATGAAGGAGTGATATCAGTAACATACTCTGGCAATGCTACTATTAGATATGCTACATATACCTTCTAATCACCAATGTAATGATTTGATTGACACTTTTATTTTGAAAATGTCACATATTGTAAACTACGATTGGAAGTCTGCTACTTATACAGTAGCTCATTAATCAAAGTACAAAGTGAAAAAAACCATGATGTGTTTGAGACAGTTACATGTTTAACAGCATTTTTTATGTACATGTTAAAGGTTCTTCTTTAAGGCATTGGTCTCATCTTTTGTAATTTGTATAGCATTGTGGTGACATAAGACAAGATTTGATATGCTGCTCCCCTTCAAGCATGCACACACTGTCACCTAAGCACATAAACACAGAATCTCATGCACACACTATGTGCCTGTGATTATGTATGCACACAATACATACACACAGTCACATAGTCACGCATGCAGTTTAACACAACATATCTTTATTGGGAATTATAAAGATATAAACTTCTTCCTTTTTATTAGATTAAATTATTATATTAAATCCTTAATAAATTCAGTCATACACACAAAAACAAGCATGCAGTCACACACATATACAGTCCAGGGCCGTCTTTAATAGCGATTGGACCCTGGGCAAGCATTTGCTTGGGCCCCCTGCCCCCTCCCCTGCATGCAATCCCGCCATCCATCGCAGTGATACTCCCCCCCTCCACACACACACACACACATATGCCATAATTGTTGTGCCATTCAGATGCCAGTAATATTGTAACTTTCGGATGCCAGTAATATTGTGCCAGTCAGAGCCCAGTAATATTGTGCCAGTCAGAGCCTAGTAATATTGTGCCAGTCAGATGCCTGCATTATTGTGCCAGTCAGATGCCTGCAATATTGTGCCAGTCAGAGCCCAGTAATAATGTGCCAGTCAGATACCAGTAATATTGTGCCAGTCAGATACCAATAATATTGTGCCAGTCAGATACCAGGAATATTGTGCCTGTCAGAGCCCAGGAATATTGTGCCTGTCAGAGCCCAGGAATATGGTGCCTGTCAGATGCCTGTAATATTATGCCAGTCAGATGCCTGTAATATTATGCCAGTCAGATGCCTGTAATAGTGTGCAGTCAGAGGCCAGGAATATTGTGCCAGTCAGATGCCTGTAATATTGTGCCAGTCAGATGCCTGTAATATTATGCCAGTCAGATGCTTGTAATAGTGTGCCAGTCAGAGGCTAGGAATATTGTGCCAGTCAGATGCCTGTAATATTGTGCCAGTCAGATGCCTGTAATATTATGGCAGTCAGATGCCTGTAATATTGTGCCAGTCAGAGCCCAGTAATATTGTGCCAGCCAGATGCCCAGTAATATAGTGCCAGCCAGATGCCCAGTAATATAGTGCCAGCCAGATGCCTGTAATATAATGCCAGTCAGATGCCTGTAATATTATGCCAGTCAGATGCCTGTAATAGTGTGCAGTCAGAGGCCAGGAATATTGTGCCAGTCAGATGCCTGTAATATTGTGCCAGTCAGATGCCTGTAATATTATGCCAGTCAGATGCCTGTAATATTGTGGCAGTCAGAGCCCAGTATTATTGTGCCAGTCAGATGCCCAGTATTATTGTGCCAGCCAGATGCCCAGTAATATAGTGCCAGTCAGATGCCCAGTATTATAGTGCCAGTCAGATGCCCAGTATTATAGTGCCAATCAGATGCCCAGTAATATAGTGCCAGCCAGATGCCCAGTAATATAGTGCCAATCAGATGCCCAGTAATATATTGCCAATCAGATGCCAAGTAATATAGTGCCAATCAGATACCCAGTAATATAGTGCCAATCAGATGCCAAGTAATATAGTGCCAATCAGATACCCAGTAATATAGTGCCAATCAGATACCCAGTAATATAGTGCCAGATACCCAGTAATATAGTGCCAATCAGATGCCCAGTAATATAGTGCCAATCAGATGCCCAGTTATATATTGCCAATCAGATGCCAAGTAATATAGTGCCAATCAGATACCCAGTAATATAGTGCCAATCAGATGCCAAGTAATATAGTGCCAATCAGATACCCAGTAATATAGTGCTAATCAGATACCCAGTAATATAGTGCCAGATACCCAGTAATATAGTGCCAATCAGATGCCCAGTAATATTGTGCCAGCCAGATGCCCAGTAATATAGTGCCAGCCAGATGCCTGTAATATAATGCCAGTCAGATGCCTGTAATATTATGCCAGTCAGATGCCTGTAATATTGTGCCAGTCAGAGCCCAGTATTATTGTGCCAGTCAGATGCCCAGTATTATTGTGCCAGCCAGATGCCCAGTAATATAGTGCCAGTCAGATGCCCAGTATCATAGTGCCAGTCAGATGCCCAGTATTATAGTGCCAATCAGATGCCCAGTAATATAGTGCCAGCCAGATGCCCAGTAATATAGTGCCAATCAGATGCCCAGTAATATATTGCCAATCAGATGCCAAGTAATATAGTGCCAATCAGATACCCAGTAATATAGTGCCAATCAGATGCCAAGTAATATAGTGCCAATCAGATACCCAGTAATATAGTGCCAATCAGATACCCAGTAATATAGTGCCAGATACCCAGTAATATAGTGCCAATCAGATGCCCAGTAATATAGTGCCAATCAGATGCCCAGTAATATATTGCCAATCAGATGCCAAGTAATATAGTGCCAATCAGATACCCAGTAATATAGTGCCAATCAGATGCCAAGTAATATAGTGAAAATCAGATACCCAGTAATATAGTGCCAATCAGATACCCAGTAATATAGTGCCAGATACCCAGTAATATAGTGCCAATCAGATACCCAGTAATATAGTGCCAATCAGATGCCCAGTAATATAGTGCCAGTCAGATACCCAGTAATATAGTGCCAATCAGATGCCCAGTAATATAGTGCCAATCAGATGCCCAGTAATATTATGACTCTCAGATGCCAAGTAATATTGTGCCAGTCAGATACCCAGTAATATAGTGCCAATCAGATGCCCAGTATTATCGTGCCAATCAGATGCCCAGTAATATTGTGCCAATCAGATGCCCAGTAATATTGTGCCAATCAGATGCCCAGTAATATAGTGCCAGTCAGATACCAGGAATATTGTGCCAGCCAGCCCCCCCCCCCCCCCCGTACTTACATGAAGCTGCACCGTGTCCCCCGCCGGATGTCTCCTCCGTGCAGTCTTCCCTCTTGCACGGAGGAGGGAAACAGACACCGGATGTGACGCGACGTCACATCCGGCGTCAGTTTTTTTTTGTTTTTTTTTCCCGGCCGTCGCATCCATCGGATGCGGCTTGCCGGAAAAAAGCGTTCACAAGCGCAATGCGCTGTGAACGCGGCAGCAGGGGCTGGGGGCCCACGGGACCGCTGCCTTGGGGCCCCCCAGGAGTAACTGGGCCCAGGGCAGCTGCCCCGTTTGCCCCGCGTTAAAGACGGCCCTGATACAGTCATGCATACACATAGAAACACACATAGTCTCTTTAACATTACATTGTTTTTCAAGATTATATGAATTAACTCGCACGTGATGTTAGAAGGAGAATGCAAAGATCCTAGCATTTGCAAATATGTAGCCAACACATTTATTTCATAGAGATTCATTTATAATTATTTTATGTTTAAAAAGTCCTTCCTAGGAGAGTGGTCCCTGGTCACTGCCATTGGAAAAGCATCTTTTTTTTTTAATTACATTTTTGCTGTTTTCTGTATATATAATACATTTTGAGATGGGTCCATCTTGCCTTGTACCTGGAAAAATCTAAATTAGAATGTTTTTTTAATATTAAAAATGTGTCTATTGGGCGTGGCCTGACCGGAGAACGAAATGGCTGCTTAATCTCTGAGCTCCGACACCACTCACCACAAAAACGGATGCAAACCTCATCTAAAACCACAATGGGCCGTAACAAACGAATCCCATCAGGTTCTGAACCCACTGGGCACCCTCCGAAAACACCTTCATCATCTATGAAAGATTATTTCCGCACTCCTGCGGCACTTGCGTCCACCTCCACCCAAGAGGAAAGGCCTCAAACACCCACACAGGCCTCTTCCCCAAATGGAAGTCCTCCGTCGACACCAGAACCGAACCAACACCCACCGGACGACACGCAAGACGACCTGTTCCAAACTGCCCCAACTAAAGGCGATTTTGCTAAGTTGATACTGGAAGTGCGTCAGGCGGTTCGAGAGGAGGTGAGACACGCAGTAAAAGTGGAGTTGAGTGACCTCAAAGAAAATATGGGCCGACTAGATCGGAAGATCAACACTATGGAGGCCGATCTAAATATTATACACCAAAAGGTAGCTGAACAAACAGAACTACCGGCGACGACGATCACTGCGGTGACAGACCTCATAAAATTCATGGAGGATTTAGATAACAGAGGCAGGCGCAGCAATATCAGAGTCCGAGGCCTGGCCGACACAGAAGAACCCGGCTTACTGGAACCTATCCTGACGAGACTGTTTAATAAGGTATTGGGCCAACCACCTGATACACCTATCCAGTTTGATAGAGCGCATAGAGCTCTCCGCCCGCGAGGGCCTCCACATATGCCGCCGAGAGACGTGATCTGTTGCCTCCATAAATACGCCACAAAAGATAAGATAATGAGGAAGGCGAGAACGACCAGGACATGGAATTTTGAGGGACACCAAATCTCCCTCTACGAGGATCTCTCCCGCATCACACTGGGAAAACGTAAGGCATTACGGCCTTTAACAGCCTTGCTACAAGAAAGACAGCAGCTATACCAGTGGAAACACCCGTTTGCTCTGCTAACACGCATAGACGGTGAGACCCATATTATCCAAACGTTGGAGGATCTTCCTCGATTGCTAGCGACGCTGGATTCACCGACACTGGACATACCGGATTGGAATTCGTTGGCTTACATTAATCGGCTACATAACCCACCTAGACCGCTGCCTCAGAGGCCGAGACGGACCCCAAGACCACCTACGCACAGACTCTCAAGACCTCTGCTAAGACACCCTGCAGACCCAGAAGAATGAAGAAGGAACGGTCATATACAAATATTTTTATGATCACACCGATGAGATATGCAAGCTGGGACCTATACTATAAACTACAGCCCGAAAGAAAGAACGGTTATTTGTATATATTTTTATGTTCACACCGATGGGACATGCAATTAGGGATTCTATTATAAACCACAACCTGAGAGCACGTTGATGTTTCGACTCGCCCCGACGGTGAAGCAGGCATGGAGCACAGTGGGATGAGTCCAAATCAGATCCAATACGAGGGAGATTGGAGATCCGGTCTACAAAGCACGAATATTTCCGATTACGTGCAGACGGAGTGACACAGCAGAACAATCAGGTTATAAATGTTAAGGGTGATGAGTAGGTGGGGAATGAATGGAGTGTATAAGGGTACCTGAGGAAAGTCAGAACCGCAAGACCCCCCCCCCCCCCCGAGTCCAGAGAAATGCGATTCAGGTAACGGATCACACTGGTTCATACACTGCCGTTTTATAGCTTGACACCCAAATGCCCAGGGACTCATGTCATGGGGAGGAGGGGGTAATGTGATTGTCGCCCATAACTCGTAACACCTTCCCCACACCCTGATGATAAGAGGTGGGCCCTCTGAACACTCACCTCCCCCTTGCTGGTAGAATATTTTCTGATGATACCAACCCCCCCCCCCCACCCCATTTCAACCGGTTATAGGAAGATAGACCGTTTACCCAATATCCAAATTCTGATACACTGCAGATCTCAGAGTTGAGGAGAAAAGAATCTCATGTCTCACAGTCTATGGGTTTACTATGTTATTATGTTCTCACAATGAAAAATGGTTCAACGATGTTACAATGTTTTAAGATGAGACCTGATGCTCAAATGGTTAAAATGAGTGATGAATGTCAGGAGGTTTATACATCTTGATACAGGTTTTGAAATATTAAACCATTCTGTTAATCCGATATTTTCTTACGTTGTTAAGAGATATTGGTACACGGTTTTCACAGATAGAACCATTTTGGTTCTTTGGAAAGGTACGTTCCCATTTGATTGAGTGCCCAGAGACGTAGCGGGCAGAGGTCAGGGCTGGTTTACCTGACCCTGATACGAACCGCTAAGGGCACATAAATATCCCTTTTTTTTTCTGCCCCCTTAGAGGGCAAGCCGTTACAATTCTTTATTGTACGGAATACTGTAAATAGTTTCCCATATATCTTACTCCCCCCCCCCCCCCCCCCCCATATATATATTTTTTTTTTTTTACTGGGTAAAATATTACAAAAAGGTGCGCTAATATGACGAATATTTCCCATACCCATTCGGTCCCCGCACAATTGAGGATTTTATCGATAAATGCTAAGGGGTTAAATAAACCAGAAAAGCGGTCAAGAGCGTTAAGAGAGTGGAAAGCCTTAAAGGCGTCCATAGTCTATGTACAGGAAACCCATTTCCAATCCTCCCGAGCACCGTCCCTAAAAAGTGGCATGTACACGCAGTCCTTTTACAGCAACAACCCTATCTCCAAAACAAAGGGAACGGCAATTTTGTTCTCAAAACAGATACCTATAAAAAATCCAATAGTTCAAAGCGATACAGAGGGCAGATATGTATTTGTGAAGGCTGAAATTGCAGGGTCCATGTACACTTTCGCAAATGTTTATCTGCCTAACAAAAAACAACACAAAATATTGAGACACATTCTTGCCATGTTAAGCAAATTTCAACAAGGGATCCTGATATTGGGAGGGGATCTTAACATGCCTCTGGACCCCAACATTGACACCTCCAAGGGCACGTCTAGCATTCCCACACATATACTTAAACAAGCCCGACTCTCACTACATAGATATAGACTGTTAGACTGCTGGAGGGCCATGTTTCCAGAAAGCAAAGATTACACTTACTACTCCCCACCACATGACGCATACAGTAGAATAGATTATTTTTTCCTACAAAACCACGTCACCCATTTAATTCACACCGTACAAATAGGAATTACAACGTGGTCAGACCATGCGCCGGTAATCTTGTCTATACATTCCCCATTACATAGACCCAAACAGGCATCATGGAGACTTAATGACTCACTACTGACGGACACCATTCTGTCGGACAACACAGCGACACGTCTTAAACATATTTTCAAGAAAATACGACGGAAAAGATATCAGAGTTGGTAATCTGGGAAGCGCATAAATGCGTACTCAGAGGACACTTTATCGCACAGGCGTCAATACGCAAAAAAGAACAGACGAAAGCAGTCCTCGCACTCACTTCGGAGATACACACTTTGGAACAAACACACAAAACGACAAATGACTCAATAACATATCAGAAGTTGTTGACTCTCCGTAGAGAACTCTCAAAAATTATAAACACAAAATTACAACGACAAGCCAACAAAACAAAATCCTTTTTTTATAATCATGGGAACAAAAGTGGGAGATTACTTGCTCGCATTCTTCATAACACAGGGAATTCGACATACATTTCCAGGATAAAAACATCAAACACCCCCTCATACCGTTATTTACCAATGGATATATTGCAGGAATTTACAGCACACTACACAGCCCTGTATAACTTAAACCCTGAGACTAATACTACGTCATCTGTAGATAACACGGTAAAAATCAGAAATTATCTTCGTAAACATAAACTCCCGACAATATCGGAGGACATATTTCATACCCTAGAAAGCCCAATCACAGAACTGGAAGTATCAATAGCATTAAAAAATTCCAAAACAGGGAAAAGTCCAGGTCCAGATGGATTACCAGTAGAATATTACAAGAAATATAAAGATATACTGTCCCCATATTTTGTGAAAGCATTTAATACAATCCCGACTGGGAAACTTCTACACGAACACACTACGTCAGCATATATACAGGTTATACCCAAACCTGGTAAAGATTTGGACTATTGTCAGAATTACCGGCCCATCTCACTTCTGAATTCGGACCTGAAGTTATTTGCAAAGATATTAGCACAAAGGCTAGGTCCTCTGATCCCAGATCTTATACACCCGGACCAAACAGGGTTTATTCCCGGTAGAGAAGCCAAAGATAGTACAGTAAAATTGATCAACATCACACATTTGGCAAAGGGAAGGAAGGAGCCTCTGTTGTTTCTGTCAACCGATGCTGAAAAAGCTTTTGACAGAGTTAACTGGGACTTCATGAGAGCGACCCTTCAACAATTCGGTTTCGGACCAAATATTATGGCATGGATAAATGCATTATATCACAAACCGACAGCAAGGATCAGGGTGAACGGGATATTAGGAGACAAATTTGATATCAAAAATGGGACCAGACAGGGCTGCCCACTATCCCCTTTACTTTTTGCTTTAATTTTGGAACCATTCCTACAAGCTATCCGAGCCAACATGTCTATTAAAGGTTTCAGAGCAGGCCTACAAGAATACAAAATAGCAGCATACGCAGACGATTTATTATTTATAATCACACAACCAACAATTACACTTCCCAATATATTACAAGAATTTAAGGAATATGGAGAACTATCACACCTGAAGATTAATTATACCAAATCAGAAATCCTTCCCATCACAACGGAACCGATAGGGCTTAAACATATCACCGAAAATTTTTCATTCAGAATCTGTGTTGACAAGATGTTATATTTGGGCATTTGGCTAACCCCTGATCCTGAAACATTATATAAGATGAATTATGTCCCGATAGCCTCAACATTAAATAAAGATCTACGTACATGGGATTACACACATATTTCATGGATAGGACGCATAAATGTCATCAAAATGAATCTACTCCCTAGAATATTGTATCTCTTCCAAACTATACCTATTCACATTCCCCACACATATTTCACTGAACTGAGAACGGCTTTGACACAGTATGTTTGGAACAAAAAAAAGCCGAGACTCAATTACCAAGTGTTAACCTACCCCAAAATAAATGGAGGCCTGGCACTTCCAGATATCCTTAAATATTACCAAGCAACACATCTACTTCGAATAATAGATTGGACTCATACACCGACCCGAAAACACTGGGTACAATTAGAATCCAACTCACTTCCAATATCACTGAATGCTCTCCCATGGCTCTCCCCTAAGACAGCTAAAGCTATGACGCAAGGCCACCCCACGATAACACCAACTTTACGTGTATTACACAATACTGCAAAATCACACAAAACGACTACTTATCCATCACCTCTCACTCCTCTGAGAGACAACCCAGATTTTCCACCGGGGATACATTCACCAGGGCTACAGACTCTGCACCCAGAAACACCGTTCCACATTGTTGAAATAAAACCCACGGAGATATTCCCCACGCTCACTACTATATTAAAGGACCCCCCTTCCCCAATGGACCACTTCAACTATCATCAAATCATGCATTACATAAGACACCTTCCCCAAAAACACAACCAGACACGGGACAAGACATGGCTAGAGTCGCTATGTAAATCAAACAAGCTCATAGAACGGGGAATATCACACATATATAGCATGCTGACCTCACCTACTGATGATGCTGAGCCAAAATACATGGGGAAATGGGAGATGATTCTAAGCTCTAAACTTGATAAGGTACAATGGGAAAGAATAATGCTACTAGCACACAAAAGTACAAAAGCAACCAAGTATCAAGAAATCAATTACAAAATTATTTCACAATGGTATAGAACCCCGATGCGGCTGCATCGTATGATCCCAACAATCGATCCACACTGTTGGAGATGTGGGAGTGATTTTGGAACAGATATCCATATTTGGTGGAGCTGCCCCAAAATAAAGGTCTATTGGGATATGATACACGGAAAAATAGTACAACTGGACTGTTCCACATACCCAAACACATTTGAGGCAATGGTTCTCTATCTAGACGGAATGTCCATCCCAATATTTAAGAAATCACTGACCAAACATTTACTAATAGCTGCCAAAACATTGATACCCCTGTATTGGAAAACTACCACAATCCCAACGGAATCTGAATGGATTACTAGAGTTGAAGAAATTAGAATACTAGAAGAGCTTCTAGCCTCTACCACAAATACTTCCGAAAAATGCCTAAAGACCTGGTTTTACTGGAATGAATATATAATACATTTGAAATAATCTGAAAGGGGTTATAGTACTCACACAGACAGAAGGTAATCTTCGGTTGAGTATGCACGCCATAAGACCACATCACACTCACACAGTTTAGATATAACACAGACCAGAAGCAGACACCTCATATTATAGTGTGGATGTCACAATATGATGGAGATGACACTGGTGACCCCCATATTTTGAAAATTTGAAATAAACTGTCAATAGACTGAACTGACTCAGACTGATCAACATCTATGCCTACCCCTGCCCCCTCCCCCCCCCCCCCCCCCCCCCACTTCCGATGTGGCTTCATTCTGATATTATATAAGATGGATTCCCCATTTTAATATATAATAAATGGTTTATCAATAGCGAGAGCAGATGTATAATTGAATATGTTATTTATATTGTTATCTATATCACTGATACTACGTATTTATGCCCAAGTATATTAGATCGTTCTCGCCCCTCCCCCCCAGGCTCACCCCTAACATTCACTGTTATATATTATGTAACCCAAGGATGGCCACCTCCCCTCCCCCCCCCCCCCCTTTTTTTTTTTTTTTTTTTTGAGAAGTTTCCTATTGTAATGTATTCTTAATAAAATGTTATCAAACTGTTTTATGGAGAAGTGAAACGAAGTTTTAATGTACCGGCTGCGACCGGATTGAAAAAATTTTTTGATTCTGTATCTCCTCTCCCTTCCCCCATCTCCATTTTTCAATTCTGTATCCCTTCCCCGTTTCATCTTTTTTGAAAAAGACTAATAAAAACACTGATTTACAAAAAAAAAAAATGTGTCTATCATATGTTAAAATAAAACGTAATCTGACCTCCACTATTCATAGCACAAAAAAAGTCACGCATCAGAAAAGTGCGCATCAGAACCGTCCCACCTAAAATGGTTCAGCAAGACATTGGTAGGCAATTATGCCAATGGCATAAGAAATTAATAGTTTTAGAGTTATATTTAAGTCCTTCTAGATCCAATTCTGATATAGGCATGGGCTGGATGGAAGTGGTTGGTGCACCTGTGGACACATGCTATGCAAACAGCTATGGGTCAAAGTTAAATTGTAAAAAAAACACTAACTCACCTTATCAACCTCCCTCCGTCCTCTGAAATTATACCGTCAACCTTCAAGCATGCCCAAATCATAACTATACTGAAAAAAATATTCTTTAGATCTTACGCTTCCATTGCACTACTGTCCTATCTTCCTTCTGTCTTTTACATCCAAGTTGTTGGAGAGTATTGTGCACTGGTGCCAACCTGTGTTCTGTCCAGTAATGACCTCATTGATCTTCTTAATGAGCATGGGTGCCATGGCTCTCTCTTGGACTGAGATATATCTATCCTAGTGCTCCTTTAACCCACTTTGATCCAGCTGTCCCCAAATATTGCTAATGCCACCACCTTCTCATTTGACATATTCACTCACCTCATGTGTCTCCTGCCCCCCTCTGCCCCTGGATCTTGCAAGCAGGGCTCTCTAGATCATGTATCAGTCTGTCGCTTTTCCTTTAACAAAGCGCAAGTTGAAAAAAATTGTCCAACTTGCCTAATTTCCTACTGCGTAAGTATTGACTCATTTATGCAGTTCACTTGTCAGTTCCGTTTTAGTAAATAGTTCTCATAATGACAACATCCTGAAAAACCTTAGTATGATCATATTATTCCGCCATCAGGAGTGCATTAGCACAACTTAAACAAGATAAAACCCGCATATAGTGCCATTCTGGCTTTCAGTTGATTAAATAATTAAAATACTCATATAATTGTTTTCATACAATCATTGTGTAGTACTTTATACCAGCTATCACTACATCACGACAGCTCCGCAATGGTTTCTATATGTCCTACAGCTGGCTCAGAAAAAAACAATTGTAATGCATCCAACAGTTAATAAGGCCTGTCCCCTGAGGATATGTTTCCATATGATTAATGGTCTTTCCTAATAAAACATGTAACACCAAGTTAACATATTAGCTATTAAGGCAGACAAACATCATTTTCATATTAATTGGATGTTATGTGGGTAAAGCTAAACCATATGATTCAGTGTTTATCGTGTATAGAGGGTTGTAAATTACATGTTTTTTTATATTTATATATCTGAATGTGCTACAAGCAAGTGTAGCTACAAACAAGTGTAATTGGCTGAAATCTTGGTACAACAACTGAGCATTTTATGTTTTCTATTAATCTAACAAAATGAATGTACTCTATGTGCTTCCTTCTTTAAATACAAAAGTACTTTAGAACAGATCTCAGGATCAGAAATATTTATATTTATTTCTAAATAAAATAAAGAATCGACTCAATATACGCTGAAATTTCCTGGATTGGATACAGCCGCTCAATGTCCCTGAATTCAGGTCCGAAGTAACAGTTTGGGTCGTTCGGAAACCAAAGCAACGGAAACATTTGGATTGGGACATTTTCACAATGAAAACCATAGATTTTTGGCTGCCCAATATGCGCCAATCTGCCCCCAAACACATGCTGAATGCGGGTCGCATACACGAAATTCACCTATTTTGATTCTCCAGATTTTAGCTGAATAATCAAATAGAAAAGTGTAGAAGAATGAAAGCAGATCTATACTAAACAGAGACATATTCATATACAATTATAATATGCTAATGTTCTATATGTGTAACCATGCACCCTTGTCCCGGCTCATCCAGGCTGTATCCAGGCATTTCTATATCCTTCTTGCTTTGCTTTATTGTTTATTATTTATGCTTATTCCTCTCCTTGCCCTGTAGTCCTGCCCTTGCCCTGTAGTCCTGTCGTGTGCACAGTTCCTAAATAGAAATAAAGTACAAGTGTTGCCATGGCAATGTGCATTTAGCCTCCGCCCCTGCATCATTACCAAAGCTCCTCCTCCTAACACTACTAAATCTCTGAGCTCCCTGCTCAGAGCTACTGTTACCTCTGGTGAGTTCACAGCCTCCAAACACTACTTTGTTTTTTCAACTGGTTTTGACGCTGCTTGTTCCCGTTTACCCTGATTTCTGATACCCCTGACCCTGGCTTGTATGACTACACTCATTTCTGGTATTCCTGACTACAGCTTGTCTCCTCCTATTATGCTACTCTCCAGTATACCTGACTATGACTTGTCTCATTCTACTTCGCTAATCTCTGGTACCCTTGACTACGGCTTATCACATCCTACTACGATACTCAAAGAATCCTGCTCCCTGACAACTTCTTTGAGCACCCTTGAAGTTCCAGCACAATCACCCGTGCTTGTGATCACTCTGTGAGGAGTTCTGTTCACACTTTCAGTTCCCCTCCTTTGTGCTGTTCTAGCAAGTGTGGTTCTGTAGCTACTGGGCTCCAACACCTGAACATGAGTAACCCTCCTAATAGAAACTCTGAGCCTAGATGGAGCCCACCGGAATCACTGAAGCCGTCACTGCACTTACCAGACAGATTGGCGCTTTTACACAGTCCATGCAAGTCTTGCAGGTTGGTCAGA
The DNA here is from genome assembly GCA_036172795.1 of Pelodytes ibericus. Taxonomy (NCBI): domain Eukaryota; kingdom Metazoa; phylum Chordata; class Amphibia; order Anura; family Pelodytidae; genus Pelodytes; species Pelodytes ibericus. The sequence goes on from CM069858.1 coordinate 169,461,264, forward strand.
CACACCTACAACATCAACTTCATGATCTACAGTCGGCCTCTGCATAAGCATCTGTATCACAGCCTACTATGCATGCAGCTCCTGACGACATCACTGCACACGAACCCAGGATACCACTTTCAGAGGCTTTTTCCTACCATGTCCTGTTCTGCCTACAACCCAGAACATATAGTTCAGACTTTGTTAAGATACGAACTGTGATTTCTCTTCTCTCCGGGGAACCCCATATTTGGGCACATCACTATTGCATACCAACAGTCCTGATCTTGACTCTTGGCAGAGATTCCACCATACTATGGATATGCTTTATGATGACTCCCTCTGTGCCTCCTCCACTCAAGCCTCTATCCAAGCACTGAAACAAGGAAAGAGACCTGCAGAGTACTACGTGGCTGAATTCCGTGGCCCTGTGGAGAGCACCTGGAATGAAGCTGCTCTGATGGACCAATTCCATTTGGGGCTGTGTGAAGCTTTCAAAAATGAGCTAGCACGTGTGGATACTCCTCATTCTCTCGAGGACTTGATTCATCTGGTAATACGGATGGACTAAAGACTAAGAGAGAGAAGAATCTGGTCTGCCACTGCCTCCTGTTAGATGACCCATCACACCGACAGCTATATCCAGTCCTCCGACACCTTTGTTACCTCTGGAAGAACACATGCAAAATGGTCTAGCCCGTGGGCCCTTATCCAAGAAGCCTCGTAGGCAGTCCAATAATTTATTCCTATATTGTGGTAAATCAGGCCCCATGGTTTGCTTCTGTCTTCTTCAACCCCTAAGTTCTAGAGGTAAGAACACATTTTCTGATGTATGCTTAAGTTCAACCCCTGCTGGTGGTTCCCCTCATCTGTCAGTTTCTCTATTTTTAAACTGGAACAATAAATTCTGTGCAGTCTCAGCAATTGTGGACTCCGGTGCTATTTGCTGCCTTCTATACCAAGAGTTTGCCATCCATTTACAGATACCAACTCAACCCAAGGAAGACCCCATCTATATTCAAGTGGTCGATGGGACTCCTTTGGCCTCAAAACCCTTCGTCAAAGAGACACTTCCTCTCCAAGTCCTCCTGGGTACTAATCATATAGAGATTTAATGCTTTAATCTGGTTTTGTCCCCTCTGTTTCCAGTCATACATGGACTCCCTTGGTTAAGACATAATAATCCTATGACTGACTAGGGTCTAGGTACCTTATTCTTCATGTCACAGTTCTGCCATTTACACTGGACCCGACCTCGTTCATCTCTGTTGCTTGCTCAAGAGACACCTAAGCTGATCCCAGAGATTCTAGAACCCTATTGTCTATACCAGGATGTTTTTGACAAACAACAGACAGACATCCTATCACCAAGACTCCCTTATGACTGTCCCATTGACCTCTTCCCTGGATTGCCATTGCCCCTATTCCCTATGGATGTATATAACCCTTGTCGGAACCAGAGATGCAACACCTTAAGACTTATAGTGATGGAAATTTAAAGAAAGGCTTTATAAGTACTTCCATTTCACCAGCTGGTGCTGGTATATTCTTTGTCAGCAAGAAAGATGGTGGTCTATGCCCATGTGTAGATTACCTGACTTGAATAAGATAACGGTCAAGAATCGTTACCCTCTTCTGTTGAACACAATTGCTCGATCGTGTCAATCGATGTTACGATTTTCACTAAACTAGATCTTCGAGGGGCCTACAATTTGTTATGCTTCAGAGAGAACGATGAGTGGAAGACTGCTTTCCATAGTCGATACGGACATTTTGAGTACTTGGTAATGCCCTTTGGGAACGCACCAGCAGCGTTCCAACACTTTTTGAATGATGTGTGTCATGACTACCTTGATCTGTTTTTGGTAATTTATTTAGATGACATTCTAGTCTTCTCCTCTTCATTGTCAGAGCACTGTACCCATGTTGAACAAGTACTAGAATGGTTTAACAACAACCATCTGAATGCTAAGTTGGAGAAATATCTGTTTGAAACAAATACTATAGAGCTCCTGGGTTTCATCCTACAACCCGGTAAAATTATAATGGATCCCAAGAAGATCTCTGCAGTACTAGAGTAGCCCGTTCCATCTGATAAAAAAGCTGTACAGAGTTTAATCGGCTTTGCCAATTATTAACGAAAGTTCATCAAAAACGTCTCTCAAATCATCACACCCATCACTAAGCTTACTCGTCAGACACAACCCTTCCAGTAGATATCAGAAGCTCAAATCGCCTTTGAATTACTTAAACAGAGATTCACCACAGCTCCCATTTTGATTCAACCCAATGCCTCTCTTAATTTTCATGTGGAGGTCCATGCCTCTGATCTTGCAGTTTGGTCCATCCTCTCGCAAAGACACCCAGAGACAGGACAACTCCATCTGGTGGCCTACTTTTCCCGGCGTTTGACACTACATGAAGAGAACTATGGAATCTGGGACAAAGAATTGCTCTCCATTAAGCAGGCCTTAGAAGAATGGCGTCTCCTACTCGAGCGATATCAACACACTGTAACTATATATACTGACCACCAAAACCTTGAATACATATAAACCACGCATGGGTTGTGCCCTTGCCAAGCCAGATGGGCTATATTTTTATGCATTTTAACCTACAAATTACCTACGGACCTGGATCCCGCAATGCCAAGGCTGATGTCTTATCTCATCTACCACCTATTTCACCAAAGAAGAATGAGATCCCAGATAGCATTTTACCCCTAGGTGTTGTTGCACTACTACATCCACCATTTATGATCAGATATGTTCAACAATGTCTGACTTCTCGTTACCCACCACAACACCTCCTTTATGCCTTCTATAAGGATAAGATATTTGTTCCTACTCAGATTCTCCTCCACATTCTCCAGTCATGTCATAATTCTTTTTTGGCCAGTCATGGCGGCATTAAAAAGTGGTGATCTAGTCAAATGCCACTTCTCGTGGCCATCACTCCATCAAGATACCACCTTGTTTGTGCAGTCCTGTTCTACTTGGTCTACTTACCAAAACAAAGACCCCATGCAGCAAACCAGTTGGTCTCCTTTGTCCTCTCACTGTACCTTCAATCCCCTGGTCCAGCATATGCATGGATTTCATTGTGGAGCTACCACCATTTCAAGGTTAAAACACTATTTGGTCATCGTAGATTGACTTACCAAGATAGCCCTTTTTATACCTATCATTGGTATTCCTACCGCAGCTATCACGGCTTCCCTTTTTCTCTCATCAGTTTTCCGTCTCCATGTTCTGCCTCAAAATATCACTACCGATCGGGTTGTCCAATTTACCTCCACCGCCTTCCACCGACAGACCAATGGTCAAATTGAGCATGTCAATCAAATACTCGAACATTACCTTCGCCGTCATACAACTTATCTTCAGGATTATAGGCTACAGTATATTCCCACGGGAGAGTTTTCATATAATAACCAGATCCAACACTACAAACAAGGGACTCCTTTGTTTGATAATTACGTTTTTCACCCCATCATGTTTCCTAATATGCCTTCTGGCTCTCCGGTACCTGATGTCACTGACAGTATCTCAAGATTAAAAGAACAGTTTAAAATCTTGCAACAGTCAATCCTTAAAGCTCAAGGGGCATACAAGAAACAGGCTGATCTCCATCTTTCGATTGCACCAACTTACCATCCCGGAGACAAGATTTGGTTAACCATCAAGAACACTTGTTTGTCCTGTCCAATGAAGAAAGTGGGACCTTAGTACATTGGAACCTATTCCATCATCGAAGTCCGTCTTTACTTGAATAGAAATAAAGTACAAGCATTGCCATGGCAACGCGCATCTAGACTCTGTCCCCACATCATTACCAAAGCTCCTCCTCCTAACACTACTTAATCTCTGAACTCGCTCTCAGCATTGCTCAGAGTTACTGTTGCCTCTAGTGAGTTCGCAGTCTCCAAGCACTACTGTGTTTTTTCTTATGGTTTTGACCCTGCTTGTCCCTGTTTACCATGATTTCTGGCAACCCTGACCCTGGCTTGTATGACTACGCTCCTCTTCGGGATAACTGACTACAGCTTATCTCCTCCTACAACGCTACTCTCCGGTATCCCTGACTGTGGCTTGTCTCCTTCTACTATGCTACTCTCTGGGTCCCTTGATTATGGCTTGTCTCATCCTACTATGATATTCAAAGAATCCTACTCCTGACAACTTCTTTGAACACCCTTTGGAGTTCCAGCACGATCACCGGTGCTTGCAGTCACTCTGTGAGGAGTTCTGTTCAAACTTACAAATTCCCTCCTTTCTGCTGCTCCAGCAAGTGTGGTTCTGTAGCTTCTGGGCTCCAGCACTTGAATGTGAGCAACCCTCCCAGCAATATCTGGGCTACCTGAGCAGCAAATGGTCTGAAAATGTCCCCCATCTTATATACAAGAGTGTCTTATAACCAGACTTCAAATAGAGCTGCGGGGGACCTGGATTCTCCTCACATGCAGGCTGTGTGATGTGCGCAGACACCCTCTGCTGCTGCCCGGCACTTCTGCCGAGACGTCTATCGCGGGACTCCAGGGTCATTTGACCACCTGGTGTTAATCATAGAAGCCCTGACGGAAGTGTCCAGCAGCATAGGATCTTATTATCCGATGCCTTTCCCTTAACTGTGCCTGTGACTGGCAGGAGGGTAGGCTCCATGGGGGGGTTACCCACACAGGGCGCCTTAACACCTAAGGCTGTCCCTGACATTGATACTTATTCATTAAGCACTCATTCATTAACATACATGAACATTTGTAAGTTCAGTCATGCTGGATAATTATGGCAGTTAGGTGTAATAGTTTATCATACTAGACTGATAATTGACATCTTGGCCATACATGTCACCTAGTTTTGAGGCTGAAAAAGACTTATATATTCTCCTGGCATCAGAAAAATAAATACTTGCTCTAAATAAGTGTCTGCTGTATGTTTGACAGACGGTTCCAGAGTCTAAGATAACTGATATCAGTGATGAGCATCTTTGAAGCAAGTCTGTATACAGGTTATCATTTTAGATTACAGTAAACTTAAAGCTTGTATGCTATCTATAAATGTGGATATTAATTTAGGGAGGAAAAAGAAAAACCCTAAATATAAGTATTAATTCAAATGTAAACTGTTTTTTTTTTTTTTTAATTTCTAATAACAAATAATATAGTTTTTTCCAATTTGCCCCTCAGACTTGTCAATGCATTACCAGACTTGTCAATTTGCCCCACCGACTTGCCAGTGCATCCCCACACTTTCCATTCTTCCCCAAGATTTTCCAACCTATGCAGAACTATGCATATGTGGCACAGAGCTGTGTCCTTTTTTGCATCTGTTATTACCCATTAGGTAAGAGAGGTTTTTCCTTTCTTGTATATGTTACTAACAGGACAGAGCTGTGTCCTTTTTTATTGGCTTCATCAAAACTATTTATTATTATTAATACTATTATTAATTGCACTATGTATTTAAATATTGGTTCCATGAGTCTATGTCAACCCAAAATGCCCAAAGACTACAGCTAAGTGAAGCATTTCATTCAGAGACATAGCTGGCAATGAACATATCCTTATTTAGACAGGTTAATATTTATTTCTGCAAAGGTTAAACTTCAAAAGGCTGCAAATTGCTTTTTATTCCCCCAAGGATTCAGAAAAAGCATTTAGCGCTTCAACTCTGGTTCAAGCAGCAGATCCTTTCTAAAAAAAACATTGCACATTCCACCAAGCAAGCAATGGTATTCAGAGACCTCTACTTAAACTAGCAACAAGAAGCTAATTATGCCTTCCGAGGATGCAGTCAAAGAGTTCAACTCACACAAATGTCTGGGCTCCTGTAGGTCAATAATTACATGGGTATGACGCACACAAACTAAACCGGTGCTGAGCAAAGAGCTAGTCTGTTTTAATCAGAGTGGCATTGCTTGTCCAAGCACCGAGAGGCATTTTGGGATCCAAAGTCTTACCCTAAAGCCCTTTGTTATATACCTCTTATTGCTGCAGACTAAGGGAAATACGAGCCGATAGACAAACACAGAAGAAAAATGAAGCCAGTGCTAGGAGCCTCCAGCGTATGTGTCATTTTTTTTTCTCCTCCACCAAAATCTCCTTATTATATCACCTATCACTTGATCCTGCAGCTGTCTAAAAATTCCCGTAAGCAATGCTTCTCTTCAATAAGTTTCATCTAAATTTATCCGCCGAGTCCCATTCTAAATCTCCGCTCGAGCCTTTCTCTACAGATATAAATTCTCCTTGTTTTCTGCCTGAGCTATGACTGCAGCACTGAATCATGCAAACAATTAAACCTCCATCATGTTCTATGCTGGAATATCTTTAGCCTGAGGGTATATATTTTCTAATCCTCGCCCTCTCGACATTCATTCATTATCTCCAGCTGGATGCCCAGGAGTGTTTGTTAGTGTAGTGTGTTCTATACATCAAAGTGGCTGGTGACAAGTTAGGATTAAACAAAAACTGGTTTTCATGTATCAATTTGTTGATTCTGTGTGAGGATCTTTAAGGCCATTCATTTCCGCTGGTGCCCATTTAAGTCGCGATGACGGTCATATTTGGTTACATGTAAATAGTGTTTAGTGTTGTGCTATAATAATAAAGCTGTGCTTGCAATGTATATTTAGTGTTGTATGTGTACCAGAGAATGAAGATGGCCTCTCACTGAGCACTTTTCCCAATCATAACCTAATCTGTTCACTGGTTTCTTGTTCAAAACTACTGTATCATGGATAAGCACCTATAAAGCCTTCAGCATGTTCATACATATTTTTTTGGACTTGATTTGTTTCATCAGATCTTTTTGGCTTCATTCCTACTTAGAGTGGAGCTGATTAGAGTATTTAAAACAGATATAATTTTATTTTCACTTAACCCTCTTTGGCATCATAGAAATCAGAGCGCTTTCCTTTTTTTTTTTGCTATATGTCTCTCTCAATTCTTTGAAACCAAAATTGAGTCCAGTTTTCACCCAGTATGGTAATTATCCGATAAGAATCCTCAACTGAACTGGAAAAGATCCTTCAGAATCTACTTAGTACAGAGGCGTCACTAGGGTTGGTGTCACCCGGTGCGGTAACTCAAGGTCTCACCCCCCTGGATTTCCTCCATTACCATGCCAAACAGATTCCTTAGTAATGCCAGTCAGATGGCCCAATAAATATGCCATACAGAAGCCCCCAAAAATATGCTACATACAGAAGCCACACAAATTATGCCACATACAGAAGCCCCCACAAACTATGCCACACACAGGAGCCCCATTAATTATGCCTCACACAAGAGCCCCATAGTTATGCCACACAGAAGAGCTCGCAAGGTGACAATTGTACAATTCTATAACAATAAATACCTTTACACATCTCTCTCACTGGTTGCATTTATACTTATATGAACCTTTTAATATTATATTCAACTATTTTCATTTGTAATAAAAATGTTATTGAAAAATTGCATTTCTTTTTTTTATTCCCTTCCGCTGCACCCACATTGGCTTGCACTCATATTGCACCCACACAATTTGGCATGCCACGGTGTTAATTTGCCCCACAGAACATGTCACAGCATCACTTTGACAATTAAAATAAGCCACTCTCAGGTACCAATTAACATACCACCGTCACGTTGTCATTAACATATGCAAAAGTCAGTTTGTCATTTAAAATATGCCATAGCCAGCTTGCCAATTAATAAGCCACAGCCAATTTGCCCAATAATATGCCAGTATTAATTTGCCATTAATAAGCCAGTATTTTGTCATTAAACGGCCAATTTTCCCATCAATATGCCAGTATTATTTTGCCATTAATATGCCAGTGTTGTAGAAAAAAGGAGGACAGCGCTACAGAGTAATGTTAATAAAAATAAATGATAAATGTGTAAAAATACACCATAAGAAACACACAATTTGGAGGGTATAAAAATATATAAATTTAATAAATATAAAAATAAATAAAATAAATACACACAGAACCACCTGAGTTGAGGTGGAAATACAGTATACAAATGAATTGAATTGTAATTAAGCAATAAGGATATGCTGGTAACAAATACAAGTAAATACTACAAGGACAAAACCAAATAAAAACAATAATCACAACAGGTAGATAGTACACACCTTTGAAGAGAGACCGTTTGGGACAATGCTGGACTCAGAGCAGTGAATGAATCCGGAGCGAAAAAAGAAGCCTGGACCGGTCTTTTCACAGAGGGAACAGGACGCCAAAAAAGGGACGCGTTTCGAAAAAACTTCTTCAGCCTTTGGCGTCCAGCATGTCTCAAAACGGATCTCTGACTATTTAAATAGACCGCTTCTAATTACAAGCAGCGGTGAAACCAGGAAGTATGATGTAATCGCGTAGTAGCGCGACGACGTCATAACGTTGCGACGCCAACGTCATCTCCATAGCAACACATCGAGACCACACTGAGCCGGCATAGTGTGGCGTCGATCGGTGTACAGAGAGGGCGTTAGCGGCGGTACATATTAAAAACAGAAAAAACAGAAAAAACTTGATACAGTACAGAAACAGAAATGTCAACAAAAAACCAAATAAGACAATCAAAAATTCTGTAATTATGTCTAAGCAATGTATCATTGTCTAGGTACCAAGAAATCACACCCCGACATGTTCAATATCAACTTCTTGGCAATAACATTGTATAATATTCTATATGTAGCGAGTCTCAGAAGGCATGGAAAGAGACAAAAAATCCATCTTCCATATAGACAAAGAGAAAAAATGAAGAGATTATATGCACAGTGTATACACGAACAATGTTCCATAAAAACATATACAGGGATCTACTCCATAAATAATAATCATCCACACTTCATGAAAAACATCCAAATATACATATATGGACGACGTGCATAAAAATGCTTCAAAGTGGATAGAAGTATACAAACATATATATATATATATATATATATATATATATACATATAGCACAGAGACCAACAAACAGTGATACATAAATCTAATCCAGGAATGGCACTAGGTCAAAATTGTCGTTAAGACCCTTAGGGACCAGGGTATTTAAGGTGAGGATCCAAAAAGTCTCTCTTTTACAGAGAGTCTTGAGTCTGTCACCCTTGCGTGGACCTAATATAACATGTTCAATTGCCATTGCCTTTAGTTTTTTGTCATTTCGCTGGTGTACATCCAGAAAATGTTTAGACAAAATATGCTTTTCGAAACCTCTTCTGATATTATACCTATGTTCAGAAAGGCGTTTTTTAAAGGTTCTACTAGTCCTACCTATATATTGGAGGCCACATGGGCATTCCAACAGATAGATGACGAACTTTGTATTACAGGATATATGTCTCTTGATAGGATACTTTGTAGTTGTGGCATTGTCTATAAAGAAATTTGATTTTCTGGGACAGACTGCACAGTGGTCACAAGTGCCGCATCTATACCACCCTTTTATGCCAGACAGAAAATTATACTTTTTAGATTTTTCTTTAAATTTATCTGATATGTCTGTCGGGGCTAGGATATTCTTAATATTAGTATTACGTCTACAGATAATCCTTCCTCTATCTGGCAACATGGGGGCCAAGATAGGATCTCCCTTAAGAATGTGCCAGTGTCGGTTAAGGATTTCTTTTATCTTGCCAGTCTTGTCTGAAAAAGTGGTGACAAGACTGGAACCAAAGGTGTTTGGAAATGAGTTATCGCTGCTGTCGTTTTGACATGGCCTGCATTTATCCACAATGGGGCAGCCATTAAGAGATGCAATTTTGAACTTCTTGTTGTTCTTTTTAGGGTTCTGACTACCATTTAAAAATAGGGTTCTATCCTTCGATCTAATATCGTTCAGAGTGTTATCTACCAATTTTTCACTGTACCCCTTTGTGATTAATCTATCCTTTATTTCCATTGCCTGCTGCTCGAAATCCTCCTGTTTAGAGCAGTTCTTTCTCATGCGAATTAGTTCACCCTTGGGTATGTTATTAAGCCATCTCTTATCGTGATAGCTTTTAGAATTTAGGTAAGTATTTTTATCCACTGTTTTAAAGTATGTTTTTGTGACGAAACTATTTCTTTCGTCCGTTGATACCGTTAGGTCCAAAAAGTTTATACTAGTTGGACTGTGTTCATAGGAGAAAGTCAAACCAAAAGAATTTGTGTTGAGTTCTCCCATGAACACGTCCAACGCCTCTACAGTACCATTTCTTGTGGAATGGTACTGTAGAGGCGTTGGACGTGTTCATGGGAGAACTCAACACAAATTCTTGTTAACCAAAGCTTCCTAACTCTACCCCCCATTTATCATTTCCCGTAAACTGACATATCCCCTCAGCACCCTGTCAAGTTAGCCCCTCCCATATTCTGTCTCGGGGCCACAGACTACATTCACCTACAGGGCAGGTCTCTCTACAGATGTTTGTAAAAGCTTTATTAAAACTTACTGATCAACATATCAAAAACACATGGGTGTGGGCTTTTTCTTCCACAGGACAACTTCCCTTTTTAGATTTTGCTGTATTTTTATTGGTTGTTTTTTTTTTTCACTTGTGTGTGATTTCATTATTTTATGTACTAAAATACTGTTTTTTTTTAATGTCATTTTGTTTATGTCTTAATTTTTATTTTGTGCACAATATATATATATATATATAATCCAAAGATCAGCGCACTCACTTCAAAGCAGGTAGGAGAAAAACTCTTGAAGCTATAGGTTTCATTATAGCTATTTAAAAACACCTTTCTTTCTAAGATAACAAAATTGGAGATTTGGTTACATTTATGGCCATATTAGGCTAAGCCAAAGTACTCCAATATTGGTGGGTCCTAACACTAAGGATATTTGTAACCAATCTCCAATTTTTTTTTATCTTAGAAAGAAAGGTGTTTTTAAGTAACTTTAATGAAACCTATAAAGAGTTTTTCTCCTACCTGCTTTGATGTGAGTGCACTGCTCTTTGGATTTTGTATAACTGTTTGGTCTCAGCAGCACCCTCTTATAATATATGCTAGTTTAGGTGCGTGCATTCCCTTTTGGATGTGTATATATATATATTAGATGTATATATAAACCAGCCTCATAATTAGAGTTGAGTGGACACCTGGATGTTCAGGTTCAGCAGGTTCGGCCGAACTTCTAAAAAATGTCCTGGTCCGTGCTCGAACTTGACCCCGAACCCCATTGAAAGACATTAGGTTTATAGACTTTCGGTTTATGGAATACATGTAATGCTATTGGCTTTCTATAAACCAAATCTCTTTCGGTTTATAGACTTTCGGTTTATGTAATACATATAATGCTATTGCTATTCTATAAACCGAAATAGAGTCCCCATTCATACGAATAGGTCAATTGACCTATTCGTATGAATGGGGACTCTATTTCGGTTTATAGAAAGCCAATAGCATTACATGTATTCTATAAACCGAAAGTCTATAAACCGAATCTCTTTCAGTTTATAGACTTTCGGTTTATGGAATACATGTAATGCTATTGCTATTCTATAAGCCGAAATAGAGTCCCCATTCATACGAATAGGTCAATTGACCTATTCGTTTGAATGGGGACTCTATTTCGGTTTATAGACAGCCAATAGCATTACATACAACGTATATGTATGCAATGCTATGGGCTTTCTGATTGGCTGCCCTGCAGCCTTTCAAAACTCGCCATTAAATCGCCGAACCCCGAACTCCAACCCGAACATACAGTGAAATGTCCGTGTTCGGGTCCAGGGTCCAAAAACCGTAATGTTCGGTACGAACCCGAACAGTGTGGTTCGGGTTCGCTCAACACTACTCATAATACATTAAAAGTATTTTGCAGGGTTTGTCACAAACTGCTAATTTTGAAAATTAAACCTTACCTCATCCAATACTCCTCTGATTGAGAAGAATTCTTTTATCATAGTGAAATAAAACCAAATACATAAGGAAGGCAATTGAATGGGCTTCACGTGTGCCCAGAGATCTGCAGGTTTCTTTCATTTACGTTACGGTCACGTCATCCATTGAGGAGTTGACATATACACTGTATTGTACACCGGTCTGCATTAGAATTCTGAAATTTTAATTCATACAACGCCATACGCAGAGGGGAAGGGGGCGGAAATAGTGTGATAGTCATCCCATGTGGAAATATCGTTGTCTTAATTGTTACTGGTACCCACTTAAAGTGGTGAAATGTGTTTTTAGTTATTTTAAATAGCTGATGAGTCAGAATTTAATGAAAAGGTAATTGTAGCTTTTATTGCTAACACATTTCAGATAAGCTACAAAGGGTTGACATTTCAGAAGAATTAATGTATTCCTAAGCCAAGCCCCAAATGGCATAACAAGTGTTTATTATAGATCCCAAATGAGATGTACAAGGATAATTAAATCTAATCCTTCTTTCTAACTTTTCTGTGCGGCTTATAATACACATTATAAAATAAGATCATAAGTAGCTTTATGCATATTAAGAGTCCAGATGACGGGAGTTGTATGTAACAAGCTACCAAATAGTTAAGAAATCCCTCCCAGTAGTATGGGCAGATTGGTAAATTTTTCTTGGACACACAACTTCTGTGTGCTGCCCTGGTGAATGCAAAATTTATATATTCAAGGTATTTCCTATGGATTCCCTTAAATCATTTATCCACACAAGAATTTCACATTTCACAGGAAAAAATAATCAACTTTACCTGGTGGCATGGATTTGTGTTAAGTGATTGGTGCCATGTGGGGGATTTCTGCTAGTCCCTATGCCTATTCAGTGTATGTTTGTGCGTTTCTAGCACAGACCTGTCTCTGCAGATCCTAGTTTGGCCTTGTGCTGAACATGCGGTGGGGATACAATATGTACACACTCTCTGCTCTTAGAGGTTACACAGAGTACAGGAGACACAGCACCCCACGCTCTGACTTAATTGGAGGCTCAGAGCACCAAGGGACAGACAGTCACCTCTAGCGCTGCTACTCATGCTCCTCAGAAATTTCAGGGCCCCTTACTGTAAGTTTATCCATTAATATTCCACTGATAATGTGTCCATTAATATGCCACAGTCAATTTGCCCAATACAAAAACAAATTCTCCCCTCTTCCCCAGTACTTACCTGGATGCTGCTCGTCCCCGGCAGTCTCCTCCGCAGTGTTTACATCCGCCGGATATGACTTACCATCATTTCTGGCGGCTGTGACAGAAAGCCGGGTCCGGACTGCCAGCTTCTGCTCGATAGTGTCTGTCCCTTCTGCCAACAGCCAGGTGCTTCCTGCATAACCTAATTTATTTGCATAAACCTCATATCTACTCAAATTGACTTCATCCAGCGGAGGACTGACAACATTTGTTCTTGGGTGCAAAAACAATTAAATGTGATAGACAGACAGACAAGACACAGAAAGAGAGCATGGCTGGGTCCCAATGGATATTTACCCTGTTTCCATATTGCCCCTGTTCCACTTCAAATCAAGAAATGAAGAGGAGAGTTTAGACAGCAGCATGGGGGCAATTCCCCCCCTACTTCCCTTGCTAGCTCACCCCGTACCATCTCACATGCACATGTATGTTGTGTAGCGTGGCACCCTGTGGGGTGCAATAGTCACGAAACAAAAATGCACAAATATCATAATGTCACAAATTATGATGAGGACTCTGATCCTCTAAGCTTACAATCTAAAGTAGTGGGGCAACTGAGATATACAGATGAAACGATACCAGAAATATTCAGTAACTTGTTTTTTTCCCTTGCTGTTTGTTTAATCAATATGTGTTTTGTTTTTCCTTCCCGTTATGATCCTGAATGTGTTATAAGTAAAACAACTGCTTGCGAACGAAACTGCAGATTTAGAATGTGTGCAAATAACTGGTATATAAATGAGCAACTTCAAAGATATAGCGTACATTGGGGGGAAAAAGCTTTGTGGAAAGATTTGAGTTTTTTTAAAGTACAACTGTAGGCAAAAAATGAACTTATGTTAACTGAAAGATTTTATCAAGTGTAGATGCGTTTTACAATAGATATGCTTTCATGAAAGAAAACAAGTAAAGTTCATTATTGACCCCTCTTTGCTCAAGGTGTAGACCTACTATTTGGTATTTTAGGTCTGATCTTCCTTCATCTTTGCCTTTATTGGCTGTAAGCCTATATTTCCCAAATTGCATATACTTAAAGTAAATAACAACTGTATAGAACACACATTTTAACACAAAATGTAATCTTGTAATATAATACATTTATTAGGATCTTTTAGGTAGTAAACAGTCCATTTTTTAAGTTTAGCATAAGATTTTAGATTAGGGAACCCAATAAATAAATACAATGGATGTTTTATTAATTCACTATTCATTCTCATCCATTTTTAGTTTTCTATGAAAGGTCATTTAATTGCTCCTTTGCTAATTTGTATTTCATTTCATGTAATTGTTAAATCATGTTTTTATCCCTTTACAACTTGAATAAAGATACTGATTTAATTTGTTTTTATTATCCCCAAAAATAGTTATAAAATGTGCTCATTATTTCCCCAGTAATGTATACCTTGTGCATTTATAATGTGATCTAATTATTTTTGAAATTAGTCCTTTATATTCTGAATGTTATCATGAAGATGTTAATGCATTTCCCCTGCTGGACTGACACAAATCTTTCCTTGCAACAATCTGCGTACTTTCTTTTTGAAACTAATTTTAGAGAAAACTGCATGGTAGCTGTTTGGATAAAAACAAATATAATTACACTACTTGAGATGATACCATCAGTTCCTTACACATTACACACAGGAATTGCAGTTTGCAATGGTTCCTTGAGAAGAGATCAGTTGTGTGCCCTACACACCTGGAACAATAATAATAATTTGCAAAAAAAAGTATACATTAGTTATAATTTTTTTGGGCTCTTTAAGAAGCTACTGTGGCCAAGCACCATGGCCGCTCTGGATGCGGCTGCCGAAAGTAAAAAAAAATAAATAATAATTTCCACCAGATATGACAGTAAGTCATATCCGGTGGCTGTATTTCCCTCCTCCATGCAGGAGGGAAGACTGCACGGAGCAGATGACCGGGGACACGGAGCAGCCTAATAAGCCACATTAATTATGCGGCTTATTAATGGCAAAATAATACTGACATATTATTCAAAAAATTGGTAATGGCTTATTAATGGCAAAATTATACTGGCATATTATTGGGCAACTTGGTTATGGCTTATCAATGGCAAAATAACAATGGCATATTAATGGCATAAGTAATACTGCCATATTCATGGCAAAATAATACTGGCATACTAATGGGCAAATAGGCTGTGGCATATTAATGGCAAAATAGTACTGGCATATTAATACAAAATGGCTGTGGCATATTAATGGCAAAATAACACGAGTATATTAATGGGCAAGATGTGGCATATTTAATGGATAAACGATGGCATATTTTAATAGGCAAACTGACTGTTACATATGTTAATGACAAAGTGACAGTGGCATGTTAATTGATAGCTGACAGTGGCTTATTTTAATTGGCAAAGTGATGCAGTGGCATGTTCTGTGGGGCAAATTGATACTGTGGCATGTCAAGTAGTGTGGGTGCACTATGAGTGCAGTGGGTTCACTATAGGTGCATGGCAAGTGCTGTGGGTACTGTATGGTCACTTGAATGAAGCCAGCAGACGGCCATACATACTTCCTATTTACAGCGTACTCCAGCAGCAGCCCCTTGAGCCAGGGTGCAGATCAGATGAGGTCTGCAGCTGTGTAATGTGTGAGAGAAACCCTGGCACTTAAAAAAAATGATACTTTGATTGTGTATGTGTGAGAGCCCAGAGGGGCTCTATCACACACACACTCCGTCTCTCTCTCTCACACATACACACACTCCATCTCTCTCTCACACATACACACACTCCGTATCTCTCCCACACACGCACACGCCATGTCACTCTCAAACACGCACACTCCGTCTCTCTTACACACACTCCATCTCTCTCACACACATGCACACTCCGTCTCTCTCTCACACACTGTCTCTCTCTCACACACTCCGTCTCTTTCTCTCACACACTCCGTCTCTCTCTCACACACTCCATCGCTCTCTCTCACACACTCCATCGCTCTCTCTCACACACTCCGTCTCTGTCACACACTTTATCGCTTTCTCTCACACTCTGTCTCTCTCACACACTCCGTCTCAATCTTTCTCTTTTTGTAGAGAATAAAAATGACGAAAATGCTTTTTACCTTGTCTTATTAGAATAGCACACAATTGTATATATTAAAAAAGCAAGTGTATTTTTAATATGTCTGTGAAGTCTCTTGTTTATGACATCACCTTGAGGCTTAATTTGCATATTGCACATACACATGAGATCTTACCTGCAGTCTAGGAGCTCCATCAATTTTTTAGTTTGAATATGTAATCTGCATTACTGCACCATTAGAGGTACTTTGATGTTTGACTTCATAAATGAACTCCATATCCAGCCCTAGTTTATGGGAATTCACACAAAATCCAATTGATCAGTATCAAGGATTTATTTCCACAGTATCCCAATTATCATTATGAGGAGGCCACACTCTCTTCGCTTCTTGCTGTTAGATGGAGGAAAAAATGTTTGAAGTTAACCTTTTCCTTTAGTTGCAAACAAATTCATTAGAAATATCTTGATGTAAAAGTCTTGCGTATAATTAATCACCTTCTCATTGGATGCCCAGGAGGAAAAGGAACAACAAGAAGGTGAAAGATGAAAGAGGAACCTCATTAAAAGAGCTGTATTCAGACAATATATCACACATATATTCATATAAACATAATGTGAAATGCACGGTTTATATATATTCTCCCACATAGTACTAATTAATGAGGGGGTTCTTTGTTCTAGGTCAGTGATGGAAAGCCTATGACACGTGTGACCATAGTGAGCATGCAGAGAGTCACAGCATGCGCGCAATTGCCCGCAAGAGAGCAGACAGCCTGATGTTTTTGCACTGCCCATGCACTTCTACGGAAGTCACATCATCGAGGGTACGATGACCTGGCGGTGCTCAGACTGCACAGACTCACAATGAGCATGAATCACAGCTTATAAGGATGATTGTGTGCCTGGGCAGTACACAGACATCAGACTCCTTGTCACTAAACTCCAGGGAATGCAGGCATGGGTAAGTCCTGGGTGCTGGGCAAGTTCTATGGATGCAATGGGTGCTAGGGCATGTCCTATGATTGCAATCTGGGTGCTGGGGCAAGTCTTGTGTTTGCAATCTGGGTGCAGGGACCAATCTTGCATTTGCAATCTGGGGGTTCGGGCAAATCGTGTGCAGTATTGGTGCTGAGGCAAATCCTATGTTTGCAATCAGAGTGTTGGGGAAAACCCTGTGTGTGCAGTATGGGTGCTGGTGCAAGTCCTGTGTTTGCAATCTGAATGTTGGGGCAAACCTGTGTATACAGTATGGGTGCTGGGGCAAATCCTGTGTGTACATTTGAGTGCTGAGTCAAATCCTGTGTTTGTAATCTGGTTGCTGGGGCAAGTCCTGTGCTTGCAATCTGGGTGTTGTGGCAAAACCTGCATTTGCAATCTTGTATTTCACCAGAGTGTATGAATTGTTTTTTAACATTTATTTATAACTTTATGGCCATTTAACTTTTTTATATTCTCTGAATCATAAAAATTAGTGCACAGGTTTTGCTTAAATGTTGATAATTGTGGAAAAGTTTTGCTATTTGTTTATCCCTAATTATATACTTGATTTAAAATTATGTTTGTCAGTACCACATTCACTTATGATTAAGTCTTGTGAAATGTGAATCATGTAACATTTTGGGATTTAAAGACTGGAATACAATCCTATTATTTCTCCTTTATTTCCATGGATTGTACACCAGTTAATCAACAGCAGTTTTGGAGCACACTTTTTCCAATATGGAGATGGATCACACCATACAGTTACATGGCCTTTGGAAATTATAAAGCACTGCTTGTGTTCATATATATGTTGGATGTTTCTATTACACAATTTTATACCATTCAAGAGTCACCCCCCACCAGGAATCAAACTCATAATCCTAAGGTAGAACATATCCTACAGCTGGCACCTTAGCTCACTGAGCTATCTAATAGAGGACAACAGATACTATCAAAAAAGGTCAATTGTCCCAGGGAAGCACAAGAAATAAGAGAACGGCGCCAGATGTGCGTCTAGGACAGTTGATCGCGTCCATTTCCGCATTGACAGTTCAGCATTTACAAATACAGTAATAACCCTAACACTAACCGCCAAACCCAATACTAACTCATAATACTAAGCATTAATACTAGCCCTAAACCACAATTCTAACTCCTAGCACTATGCCCTGATACTAACCATGAACCCCAATATTAACTCATAATACTGACCCCCTAATACTAATACTAAACCCTAACACTGATTCCTAATACTAATCCTAACCCCTAACACTGATTCCTAATACTAATCCTAACCCCGAACACTGATTCCTAATACTAATCCTAACCCCTAACACTGATTCCTAATACTAATCCTAACCCTGAACACTGATTCCTAATACTAATCCTAACCCCTAACACTGATTCCTAATACTAATCCTAACCCTGAACACTGATTCCTAATCCTAACCCCTAACACTGATTCCTAATACTAATCCTAACCCCTAACACTGATTCCTAATACTAATCCTAACCCCTAACACTGATTCCTAATACTAATCCTAACCCTGAACACTGATTCCTAATACTAACCCCTAACACTGATTCCTAATACTAATCCTAACCCTGAACACTGATTCCTAATACTAAACCCTTACACTGATTCCTAATACTAATCCTAACCCCTAACACTGATTCCTAATACTAATCCTAACCCCTAACACTGATTCCTAATACTAATCCTAACCCTGAACACTGATTCCTAATACTAATCCTAACCCTGAACACTGATTCCTAATACTAATCCTAACCCCTAACACTGATTCCTAATACTAAGCCTAACCCCTAACACTGATTCCTAATCCTAATCCTAAACCCTTACACTGATTCCTAATACTAATCCTAACCGTGAACACTGATTCCTAATACTAATCCTAACCCCTAACACTGATTCCTAATACTAATCCTAACCCCAAACACTGATTCCTAATACTAATCCTAACCCCTAACACTGATTCCTAATACTAATCCTAACCCCGAACACTGATTCCTAATACTAATCCTTACCCCTAACACTGATTCCTAATACTAATCCTAACCCCTAACACTGATTCCTAATACTAATCCTAACCCCTAACATTGATTCCTAATACTAATCCTAACCCCTAACACTGATTCCTAATACTAATCCTAACCCCTAACACTGATTCCTAATACTAATCCTAACCCTGAACACTGATTCCTAAAACTAATCCTAACCCTGAACACTGATTCCTAATACTAATTGTAACTACTAACACTGATTCCTAATACTAATCCTAACCCCTAACACTGATTCCTAATACTAATCCTAACCCCTAACACTGGTTCCTAACACTAATACTACTCTAAGCCCCAATACTAATAATACTAACCTTCTATGCGATCCTGCGATGAACTGTCCCACAACAAATTTTCCTGCAATGACCTGCCACACGATGAACTACTTCTACACAGCCGCGATGAACCATCCCATCCCCACAGCTGTTGCTTTTTGGGTTCCAGTGAATCAGACATTTCCTAATTGTTGCCATGTCTGGAGGGCCACTAAACGATCTGATCACTGAATCTTGTGCTGAGTGATCACCATCATGGTTAGATGAGGGCTTGCCCTACCACACATATTATACCTAGAACTTGCCTCAGCACCTAGATTGAACCAAGGACTTACCCCACCACCCAGAACTTGACCCAGCACCCAGATTGCACCCAGGACATACCCCAGTACCTGACTCTTGCTTTGAACTCCATGCACCTCAGTGTAGTCTGAGTGTTGGAAGGTCATGTGGCACTCAATTCTCTGAGTTCCACAGAAGTGCAGGTAGCAAGAGGCATCTTAAAAGGATGTGTGTGCACGTGGGCAGTTGCACAGGTCACCACCCCTAGGTCCGGCCCTGCATTCTCCACTGTGGAAATTAAAGGGTACTTATCCGTGAGTGCATTAGGCAGGGGCATGACAATAAACCACCAGGCCACTGTAGGAAAACTGCCACATGGCCCCCTGACCACATAGAACATCACCCCTTTTATATGCACTTACAGGGGTGTGGAGCAATTTCCCCCCTGTGCCCCAGTGATTTGAAGTCACGCCCCCTGCCTATCTAACACTCATATTTTCCCTTTCATTTCCACAGTTGTAATACCCGAATTGCTTGATTTAAAGAGCAATTCGGATCACCACAATAGTACTAAGTAGCATAAAATTCAAGGGTTCCAAATTTCCCTAAAAAAAATTCCCTTTGTCTTTTTACAGATTTTCCCTACCTCTAAACATCACTTAAATCTAAAAAAAAAAAAAAAAGTAAATATACCAATAAAATATTAATTAAAAAAATTCTGAATATATTATAATGAATATGTTTTTCCTAACCATTAGCACAACCTCCTTACTTTAATTACATCAATTACATTATTTCCAGCAGCATTGCCTGCTTCATAAAAAAACACTTTGCCTTCTGTTTGGTTACAAGCAGCTCTGATATACTAAATTGCCCTGTGTACATCTCATATAGTAGTGTGCTTTCTGCTGTAACACCTGGCTTACATTATAGAGTTATAACATGATTCGTGTCTGCTAATATATGAACTCTAACGTGGTTTATTTCATGACCAATTAATGGTTCTGCCTAGTAACCAACACTTTGGTGATGTTCAGAACACATCATTGTTAATATTATTTTAAATGTTAATAATAAACATATATTTTATTTTAGACTTTCGCTTTAATACATAATATAATGATCATTTGTCTTCATTAAGTCTCGAATGAACATATTACTAAATACCATAATAATTGTTCTGAAGTACCGTATTTATCGGCGTATAACACGTGCCGGCGTATAACACGCACCTATTTTTAAGAAGGAAATTTCAGGAAAAAAAACTTAAGAACTTAAATTAAGAACTTTGAAGCCCAATTTGCCATTTTAATATGCCAGGATATTGCCCCCAATATGCCATTTAATATGCCATGATATTGCCCCCAATATGCCAGGATATTGCCCCTTAGTATGCTCGTTATGCCACCCTCCTCCCCCCCCCCCTTCCCCAGACCCCAGTACTTACCTCTTTGCTGCTCTGTCCCCCGGTGCTCTGAAGCTGCGTGGCTGTGAGGGAAGCGTTGTGAGCTTCCCTCCAGCCGCGCGGTCAATAAAGTTTGTTTTAAAAAAAACAGACTTTATTGACCGCGCAGCTGGAGAGAAGCTTACAACGCTTCCCTCACAGCCACGCAGCTTCAGAGCACCGGGGGACAGAGCAGGAACGAGGTAAGTTTTAGATTTATTTATTTTTTTCGGCGTATAACACGCACACACCATTTTCTCCCTATTTTCAGGGAGAAAAAGTGCGTGTTATACGCCGATAAATACGGTAATAATTTATTACTGATGGTAGAACAGAGTAGTAATGAGGATGTGGTGACTGAGGCACAAGCCTCAGGAGCCAACACTTGAGGGACACAGTGATGACTGCAAGTGCCACTGAAATAAAAGTGCAACACATAGAGCTTAAGCTGATGCCCACAACAGTGCCATAGAAATCATGGGGAAGGAAGAGACTTATTACAGTATAGGCAGCCTGCCCCTGTCCTCAAGCAGCCCTCAGCTCTTCAGAATAGTTTTTTTAACAAGTATTTTTTACTGAGTAAAGTGAGTGATGTAGCTCAGATATTGCTAATAATGGTGTATAGAGGAAGGAGGTTGTCAGGTGGTTGATTGAGGTCAAGTAACTCAGATTTTTTTTATTTGATATGATCAAAATAATGGTATGTATTGAAAGCCTGTCTTCTCCTGAGATGTTTTCATATAAAAATATAATTGTGTGGGTAAGGTAAATAAGAAAGAGCAAAATTATAGCTAAACACAAACACCGCACAATGACCAAAGATTTTCAAAAGGTCTGGTCTCAAAGGTTTTTAAAAAAGGGCATTCTTAGCTGCTTGAAGAAAAGATTGTAAGTAAGCTAGACAAAAAAAGACCTCTGAAGAAATATAGTGTCAGTCTGTGATGAAAAAACAGCTTTATTACATTTTTTTTTTTCAAATGAGGGGGAACAATTCTTCCAGTCCTTTCTTCAAGTGTTTGGTGGTTGGAGACACTGAGAGTGACATATGCACCAAAACAGATAACACATAACAGTAGCATGTTTTCTTTTTGTTGCATTCTTAACTGCACCACTTCAAATATGTTTAAGTTGAATTTTATGGAAAACAACGACATGGAGGCTGCCATTCCAAGGAGCTCAGCTCCAAGAACCAGTCACACAGGCTATATTTTCTGTTACTGGTATGTGAGCTTATCAACGGTAAATTGATTTGTCTGTACAATATCTAGCTACTAGGAAATAAAGCTCTTTTTAAACTGTCCTTGTGACAACATCTTGGTGATCGAGGAGAAATGTAATTGCTATTTGAGTCAAGAAGGCATTGTTACATTGTTGAGGCAAACCTGGAACCTTGTTGAATGGAATTTAGTCATTTTCAAACGTATTGACCATAATATAAATAGTCCCTTTTGTTACACCCCTGCCACTGGCTTAGAATTGTTTTTAGTGCAGTGCAATGTGGCATTTTCCAGAATTCAGGCAGGTCTCTGGGGCTTCCAGAGAAAGGAATGGAGAAAGAAGCAAATTTATATTTAAAAAAATAACTAATGAGAAGAGAGAGAAGAGGTAGATAGCTGCAGAGATTAGAAAAAACTGGAGCCAAGTGAGTGGTAGAAAAGTCTTAGGAAAGAAAAGTGTCAAAGGTCCACAAACAGACATTTGCTCATGGCCCAATTAACATTAATGATAGCTTTGCAACAGATCACAACTAACTGGGTTCTCATCCTATTGAGAGTGTGCCTTGATGGGCCAGGCCGAGCTTAATTATGCTTTGGCCAATTCACATAACCAAAACTTCTCATTGATATTATGTTTATACTGTTGCTGCCAACTTTATTATACTTAGAAGCGCAGACAGTTTTTTGTATAGCCAATGGCGCTGTATTTGCAGCATGCACACGTCTGTTCTTTTCCCTTCACGCATTGTTAGAACTACTTAATTTCATTATGTATGAAAAACGTCAAAGTGGTCCTATATCATCAATAAGCTTTATTTGTCTCACAGAAAGCAGACTATCATAATATTGAGTCTATGTTGAGAATGTGTTAAAGCACATAATCTCACGAATGTGTAAGAAGTGATTTATTTTTAATTACATGAGAATATTTTCTGCATCTCTCGGGTGCAGCCAAATATATAAAGTAAACATTTTATTGTTTTTCATGATCCATGATTAGAGAGGTTTATGTGCTTATTAGTGCTATACATAACATAGTTAGTAAGATTAATGTATAATGTGGCTTATTGATTTATGGAAAACTAACTATTAAAGGGACACTACCACTTACATAAGATGTAACTAGATTACCTGTGCATTTAAAACAAATAACTCCGCCCCCTTGTGATGTATTAGTTACATTACCCTTTCCTTCAATGCAAGTCTGTGACCAGAATTCTGACTTATAGACATTCTGTGTCCCCAGACCCAAAGTGAGATACTAATGTTGTAAAGTCTCTGGGGGTGGCACCCAAAAACACAATATTTCACAAAATGGAAACATCCAGTCACACTTGTTTAGTAAAATATTTCATAAAATAGACTCACATAACAAAAACAAAAGACATATGAAATCAACAATGCAAAATTAAAAAAATAAACCCTTTTCATTATTTGGTGGGAGTGTTCTTTTAAAAGAAAAACAATTTGGTGCTTTACTGTTTTAGCTCCTTAATGATGGTTGATTTCTTCATGTGCTCTTGTTTTTCAGGGGTCTGCCCCACTGCATGCTTTGTGCTGAACTCCGTTCAGCTATTACTGATACCGTCCTAGGTGGTACTAGGCTCTGCATACAATTGTGTCAGTCTATGTTTTTTAGGATATGCATAAGGCAGAGCCCTCCCCATCTGGGATTCAAGCAATGTTCTCTCAATATCTCTGTTCCTATCAAGTTACGAGGAGTAGATGACCCCGAAGATATGTAGCCACAGGATGAACAGTTCCACTAGTGTTCTACAGATCCTGTGAAGCCTATAGGGTCTACACAATATACCCCAACCTGTCCTGAAAAGAGGCCAGTATGACTCTGTCAGCCAATCAGAAGACTCTCTATGCCAGCCCTACCCGTGGCTGTTTTAAAAAATCATGTATTTAATTTATGGGGCCAGCGGACATCCACTGGCTCCATGGGGGCCTTGATTAATATTGTTACGGGCCAGAAAACAGCTACTTGCCCAAGGGGGCCCAGATATTATTTTTCACAATAGCCAAAGTCCTCTCAACATAAGTCTCTCTCCTCCCCATAGAAGTCTATGTGGAGGCAGGGCTGGCCTTTGGGGTGTGCGACCCGTCGGCAGCATAAGCTTCATGTGTTAAACACACGCAGAGCTCTGTCTGTGGTGCTCGCGAAGGGCTCATTGTGAGGCTCATCCGACGGAAACAGCATAAGGTGGACCCTTTTGACTCCGGGAGACTGTTCCCCTCAGATGAGCGTCTCAATGTAAGTCAATGACGGAAAATCGGGAGAACGGCGCCATTCTTTTAGCAAAATCAAGATAGCTGGTATTTGACACACACACACAGTCTCACACAATGTCACACATAAACCCATTCAGTGACCTATACAAGTCTTATATTCTTACAACAATATGTTACCCAATGCCTCCCACTGCTATCACATGAGTGGAATCTCTGGTGATCCAGTAGAGGACTGGGAAGTTTGTGCCTCAAATGTGTTTCCACCCAAAGGATATTTAATCAGTGTGTAGACACATCTTACTGAGCTTACGACTACATGCTTCTCACGAAACGCGTCAAGCATGGGCAGTTGTTGTACCTGTCTGATCTATTCTCTGCATTTTTGTATCCCCATGTGTTGTTTTTAACTTTTGGATAATAAACATTATGTTTTATATGTACCTAGGATTTTGGGCGTGCTCGGTTTGCAGCTTCGCTTTTTTGGATTTTCTATTGTACACTTCTCTGCTTGTGATACTGGATCTCCGGAGCCACTACTGGCATTATTCCACACACTGCAGCTTATGATTTCGATTCTCATTATGTGCCTTGAATGCTGGCACAGACTTCTTTCAGTGCTCTTGCATGCATCATAATCATAGGTACTCAATCATAGGGATTAAGTGTCAGTCTGGCATGAAACACGTAAGGCATTAAAATCGACTGTACTTTTGCTCTTTTGTACCTGCTTTTTATATTAACTTAATAAACCGTGTTCTATTTTTACTCCTAAACTTTGTTTGAAAACTCCTTCTGCAAATTGGACTTTTATTCAAATTGCCTCATTGGGTTGGACAACTCAGTGCTGATTAGAGCTTTGCAGTTGTCATACTTACCATGCAGTATACGGAGAGAGTACTCTACAAACAGTGAGCCATGGATGTCACTGCTATCATTTGTCTTGCTAATGACTGAAAGTTCCCTGATATCATGCTACTTATTAGAATGCACACAAGGAAATATGTTCTGTCGCTGCAGGCACAGGGTGGTTTCCTCCACATGCTGTGAAAACAATAATAGCCTGTTCAGGGAAATCTACCTAACCAGTCTCATCTCTGCATAAAAACATCAGCTCCAGCATCTGCGAAAACAATGTGCCCCAGGCACCAGAGCCAAGCTTACACCTATCCCCATGGAGTCCCAGTGTCTCACTGTCCAAACAGACCTTGTCTTGGAGTCAAAGTGTTCCACAGTGTCAGACTGGCCAACTACAAAGCTTGTCCCAGCCTCACATTTGGCCACAGAGTTTGTCCCAGTGTCTGCAAAGCTTGCAACAGTGTCACAATTGAAATTATAATGAAAAAATTCAGTGCTCTCCAGTCTCCTAACCTCCGTGCCTCCTAGATGCAATGCACCCAGTGCATCCACCTTGGCCCAGCATTGCTCGGCACCCATCTTAGTGTACTCCTGGTTTTCCAAGATCCCACTTAGCAGCCATGTTTGACAGCTCCCAGCTAGAATACCATTCACACTGTTGAGCTAGGTCTGTTAAAACAACTACTAGTGTAGTATTGATGCATTTACAGAATTAATTAAATAGTTACGCTTTACCCTACGTGATTTGTTTCCTTAAAATCATCTTCCTTGCTTGTTTATTTCCAGTGTTTTAGTACAATGTTACTCTAAGGTCCTGTTTGATTGTCATTGTCCCAGAAGGCCTTGCTCTGTCCCTGACTCTTGTCAGACAGAAACGGCAATCTTGGTTTGTATTTTATAACAGCGTGTATCTTATACAATATTGTAGTATGAAGGTGTTCTTTTTAATTCAATTTGTCACTATTAAAATATATTTCATAACAGCAAGTTTTTTGAAGTACGTATGTGTTAGTACGCATTCCTTGACGTGTGCCCTCTACCTTTTATATATTGCATGCTGTGCTTCATGAAATGATTCAAATTATGAGTCAGATTGTTTTTTGCTAGTTTTTCTAAAGTAGAAATATTCCACACATATTAATGTGTCTAATTCATTGTCTCATTAAGGCTACCGTTTTTATTTATTAATGTAATTAGTTAGGATCTCTTTGTTCAACAAAAATTGTGCTATTTCTGTGATTTGCTTTGTTTGATTCAGTTATTTATTGAATTGCATAAATTTTAAATACTACCCGGGAAATATTTTTTTTGTCTATTTATGTACACATGCATTCTTCCGTCTTTAGTATAAACCATAAATAGTCACTTATTTTAAATATAAGGGTCTACTCAATAATGAGAGAATTTCAGAGAAGTAGCTGAGCTGGAAACATTTCCCAATGCAGCTGAATAGGAAATTTTTTTTGAAACTTGGCTACTTTGGCCTTAAGTAATTCTCTCTTTATTGAGAAGATCCTGTAAGGAAATAAACATTATTTGTCAAAAAGAACAACTTATGCAATACATAGTTGCCACTGCTTACATCCATAAAAGGCACAGACCTTAATCCCCCTCCAGTTTACACCATCAGTGATCACCTATATGCTGCAGTTAACGGGACTCTGTCAACCTACATTTCCAAACATATCCTATCATAGCATATTTGATTAAAAACAAATTGATGATTTAAATATTTTTTTTTACAAAATATTTTACATTTGTGAATATGTGAGGCAGAGGTGTGAGCTGAAACCACCAGGCCACGGTGATAAAATTGCCACATGCCCTCCAAACGTATAGCACATCATCACTTGATACCACCAGTGCTATACACCCCACTCTCCACCATTCCAGCTTTGTCCACACACGACTGTAAGTGCACTGCAGTGGTTGCAGGGGTTGTTTGGGGGCACCTAGGGTGGCATATCCAATTGTAATTTAAAGGGCCATTCAGTTCACCAAAATGATCCCAAATTTGTCCGACATTTGGAGCTCCAATTTTTGCAGTTTTCTGCGCAATTTTCTTTGGGTGATTCCTCTCCCGGGTAGGTTACATCCTATTGGGCCGGCTATTTCAGCTTTTGCCTGTTCTTGTAGAGAAGGATCCCACATCTTCGTTTTTTGTCTCAATGAGTTATTAGGGTATGCCCAGATGTGGGTCCCTAGCGCGCTGCACCTAGAGAGATACCAGCCGTACCACACGGAGGAGGTCAATGAAGGCTGAAAAGTGCGTCTGTGGTTGCGGTATTCCTCTTGCAGAGTAGACCTGCCAGGCTATTTGGATCTGGACTGCCCTTATGGGTGGACCAGTCTGATATGCTAATGGAGAGGTTTCCTGTAATGGTGCAAGCGAGCAAAAAAACTGTGATTCCTCTCCTGAGCGGGTTACATCCAATAGGGCTGGCCAGGGGCGTTGCTAGGTCTCTAAAAGATCTGGGGCTGGAGCCTGTGATAGATTTGATAGAAGTGGAGTAAATAAGCTCACATGGTTAGGCAGCATACAGACTGATATAATTGACGCCAATGAACAATAGGTATATATGGGTATATATCAGGAATCAACAAATCCTGGGTACCAGGAAATTATACCTGGTGCCTGGTTATTGTTGTCCCTGCATGTTGCCCTCACTGCTAGGATCATTTTATTTATTTATTTATTCAGTGGAGCGCGAGGGAGCAGTGTGTGCACCAGCTGTGCAGTCATATAGTGTCCGAGCACTGAGTGTGCTCAGCAGGGCTAGAAACAACAGCAGGGCACAGACCAGGCTAGAATGAGGTATAGCAGCCAGGAGGGGGACATATTGATAGATGCACTTTTTTTTTATTGTAAAACAACAACAAAATTGCTGACTTGTGTGTAAGTGTATGTGAATGACAGTGTGTGTGTGTGTATGTATGACTGACTGCATGTGTGTGTGTGACTGATTGTATGTGTTTGTCTGTCTGTTACTGACTGTGTGTGTGACTGACTATTTGTCTGCCTGTGACCGACTGTATGCATGTGTCTGTATGTGTGTGTGTGCCTGTCTGTCTGTGACTGACTCTACAGCAATAAAACTCACAGAAATGTGCAAATGTGTAGGTATAACACAGACTCCACATCAATAAAACTCACAGTAAAGTGCAATGTGTGAATATAACACAGACTCCACAGCAATAAAACTCACAATAATGTGCAGTGTGTGAGTGTATCACACACTCATGTTGCACATTACTGTACCACAATACACAATAAGACTCACAGCACGCAAGGAACTCACATTACTCGAAGTTACACTTATACACATAAATACACAGCCCCAAATACACACATATACACATGCAGCCACACATACACACTTGCACAGTTACACATACATACACACACCCTTACACACAGAGACACACAATCCCACTTACACACACCAACTTACATTACACACACACTTGTATGTGAGCAAATTCCCATGATTGCAAAATAACTGAGTATACAAAATGTTGTGTATGTTGTATACACCATTTACCAGACTTTGAGAAAATAAAGTAGACCAACAGTCTGATAATATGCCATAATATAGGGGATATCACCCCCCACACAAACACACACAGACACCCATCCTTACACCCCCCCCCCCCCACACACACACACAGAGATACCCTTACATAGACAACCTTACACTCACACACTCTCTTACACACACACACACACACATCCAGACAACCTAAAACAGACACCCTTATACACACAAATGCCCTTTCCCACACAGATATTCTGCCACGCAGACACATGTGTAAACCTGCAGCTCTCACACGCACATCATAAGTATTTTTTTTTTTTTATAAAAAGGGGTCAAAAACCTACTACCAACCTCATAAAAGAGAGAGGTGCAGAGAATTGAGATGGGAATTCAACTGAATGGGAGAATTTTTCCAAACTCTGCTACTTTAGCCTTAATTTTGAAATTCCCATCTCACTTCCCTGCAATTCTCTCTTTCATGAGTAAAGCCCATAATATAATGAGCAGCACATTCATTCATTCATAATGTATGGGTTTAATACTATAACGAAGTAAATGGGATTTTTAATGCCATGTTTATGGACTTTTATTGCCATGAATATAAAGACTATATATAAAGATGAATCACTATTATTTATATTGAATGTGATAATAAAGTGTGAAAATAAAAATAATATGAAATGATAGCATTGTTTCACATTGATTATCACATTCAATATGAATAATAGTAATTAATCACATTTTCTCCTAGTAATCTCACTGGGATTCACACTCACACACACTCATAACTCTGCCACTCACACTTTCACTCTGCCAATCACACAGTCAAAACTCTGCTGCTCATGCTTACACACACACACACACACACACACACACACACACACACACACACTCATAACTCTGCTGCTCACACTTATACTCTCACACACACTGCCACTCACACACAGATACACGCACACTCATAACTCTGCCACTCACGCTTACACTCACACACTTACACTCTTCCAAACACTCACACACACACACACTTACATTCTGCCACTCACACACATAACTCTGCGACTCACGCTTACTCTCTTCCACTCACACCCATTTACACTCTGCCACTCACATACATACACATGCACACTCATAACTCTGCCACTCACACCCACTTACACTCTGCCACTTACATACATACACATGCACACTCATAACTCTGCCACTCACACCCAGGCCCACCATCAGGGGTTAACTCTGGTCGCATTTTTTTTTTTTTAACAAACTTTATTGAATCCGCGTGTCTGGAGGGGAACGTACAACGCTTCCCTCACAGCCACGGACCTGCACCGGGAGACAGCAGCAAGGAGGTAAGTACTGGCTGGGGAAGGGGGGAGGAGGGTGGCAAAACGAGCATACTGAGTGGGAAAATCCTTGCATATTGAGGGGCAAAATCCTGGCATATTAATTGGCAAATTCCTGGCATATTAATTGGCAAATTCCTGGCATATTGAGTGACAAAATTGGCATAATTAATAAACCCCCGTGTCTTGATTTGTAAATTAACTACTTTCAAAGAAAAATTTGAAATTTCCATATAAAACCAGGTGACATCATAAACAGGAGTCTCCAGACACATCTAAAATATTGTTTTATTAATTTTTGTATTTGCTTTAAATTTTGCTAACACAATGTAAAGATTATTTTCTATTCTATACATTCACGGTATAAGCAATATTTAGGTGACATATATTCTTTTAAAGGAGCTACCAAATAAAAATCCCTAAATCTAAGAGATCTCTTTAGAGAGCACTGATTACAACTCTATAAAGAGAAAAAGTGCAAATATCTGGGCTGGCCTTAGGCTGGCAGGCTGGCAGGCAGACATCCTCTTACACTGACTCATGCTCCCCTGTGAGTGCAGTGTGGGTGATGTGGGTAAGTTATTAATGCAATGTGGGTGCTGGGGGTAAGCCATTGGTGCAAAGTGGGTACTGAGGGAAAGACATTGGTGCAATTTGACTATTAGGGATAAGTCCTTGTTGCAATGTGGTTGCTGGGGGCAAGTTGTGTGACTGCAATGGATGCTGGGGCAAGTCCTGAGTGCAATGGGTGCTGGGTCAAATTCTGTGAGTGCAATCGGTGCTGGGGCAAGTCCACTGGTAAGCACATCCCTTTCCATTGCACTGTGGGTGCAAAGGCAAGGGATGTGGGGACAATAATGAAAGGAGGGCAGAAGAAATAGATTACCACTGCCTGTGACTGTGAGAGAGTGGGGTTGCGGGAGATTTTGTGCCATGGGGTGGCCTGCACAAGGTACCTGCACGCCTGATTCCATCCCTGATAAAGATAATAATTACAAGAGGGAATACCTTCTCTGTGTTAGCTAAATAAAGCTGGGTGCACAAACTACTGAAATAGTGATCATTATGTTTTCTGAAAACATATAATGATGTGTTAAAACACAATGTTATTTTGTGTCGCTATTGTTACTGATAAGCTGTTAAAGACTATATGAGCAAAACAAATATTATTCAGTGGGGTGTTTTTCTGGTGACTGGTTGTGCTTTCTGGTGACTCATTATTTGATTTTTTTTTTTCATAAGCATTTCCATGCACATGCAGCTCACTGTTTAGATACAATTTGAGAAGGCAGCTTGTGTCTTTCAGTATTCTTAATCATAATGTTGCATAATAAAGCTAGAATGCCATATCCCCTTAATAAGTCTCTATGATCATCACCATAGCACACACACACATATATATATACACTGAAATAAATTATAAACACAACCCTTTTGTTTTTCCCCCCATTTTTCATGAGCTGAAGAAGATCTAAGACTTTTTCTATGTACACAAAAGGCCTAGTTCTCTCAAATATTGTTCACAAATCTGTCTAAATGTGTGTTAGTGAGCACTTCTCCTTTGCCGAGATTATCCATCTCACAGGTGTGGCATCTCAAGATGCTGATTTGACAGCATGATTATTGCAAAGGTGTGCCTTAGGCTGGCCACAATAAAAGGCTTTTGTGGGCAAAGCCTGCATGATGATGTCATAAGATACTCCCCTGCTCTCTTACTGGCTTCTATGTTCCATAGTTGGCAGAACCAGGTGGCTGTGTAGACCTTTTTACCTACCTTCCAACACAATGCAAGGTGATTGACCTGATCAAACAGGATTGATGTAATGGCTACATTACACTCCTATTCAATGCAAGTCTGTGATCAGAATTCTGACTTTTAGACTGCATTCTGTGTCCCAAGCCCCAAAGTGAGAAACTAGTTCTGTAAAGTCACTGGGGGGTGGCACCCAAAAACACAATATTTCACAAAATGGTAGCGCCCAGTCACACTTGTTTAGTAAAATATTTAATAAAATAAACTCACATAAAAACAAAAGACATATCTGAAATCAACCATGCAAAATAAAATAAACCCTTTTCATTTTTTGGTGGGAGTGTCCCTTTAATAGATATGTCCTATTGTTGTTAGTTTGTGTCTTTTCTATACCTCAGCCCTGTAGAGAATTATTAGAATTCAGTTATCATGCACTGGGTGGATAGAGGAATTGTGTTTCATTTATTGGTTAGAAAATAAATGTCCAGATCTGTAGAGAATATTCCCCAGGCATAGCAATAATTTAGATTGAAGCCTAACCTTTAAGAAGAATGATTAAGTGTGACAAGGGCAGTAGGTGATAGCTAGATCCTTTAACATGCTATTGAAACAGAACAAACATATCTTTCTAATGAGACCCCGGTTTAGGAGCTTTCCATTTCATGGCTATTTTTGTACTGAATCTTTCTTCTCAGTGAACATTAGGAACATCTCATGGATTTGTAATAGTTCAGTAGATAGGGATGGGAAAATGTGTCCAATGTTACATACATTTTTCAAACAATGTTGTGAGTGTTGTATGATAATTTATCAAGGGAGATGGAGCATCTCTCCTCTCTCTAAAATGTTTCTGTCTTCGACAACAAGTTAGCAGGACCTCAAACTCTCCATGATACATGTCAAAATTCACATAAAGAACCATCAGTATAGTTAAGTGCTGATAAAATGGCTATTTATCTTATGAAGCAAACAACATTACAATAAGTAAGCAGCAATATCCACCGCACAATATGTTACACTATTGGTAAAGCCAAAGTTATATTTTCAGTCAAATTCTCAAAGACAAGAAATGCAAAAAGTTATTTTTAAAATAACCTTGAAGGGACTTTATCACCAAAATATTGTTTATACTGTGAATATACAGAATAAAAAAATGATTGAAAGTGATCTATTTACAAGTGAATGTCTAAATTAGGAGAAAAATGTGTTTTACATGTGGCTGTGGAATCTCCTGTTTATGGCATCACCTGTGGCCTGATATGCAAATTACACATTTCCCATTAAAAACCAGGTAATTTGCATATCAAGCCACAGGTGATGTCATAAACAGGAGACTGTAACATCTGGAAGACTGGTACCAGGGAGGAACCACAATGCAGAGGTAGCACAGGAACACAAACAATGGATCAGGTTAAAAGAGAAGAGCTATTCACCTGGAAGAAATCCACCTATGTTTTATGCCACCCAGGACTTTTGCACTCTATAAAACCATAGCAACAAAACAGAAGAATACCAGAATATAAAAAATAACAAAATTACCAAAAGCAACCAAATCAGAATTGCAAGGCAAAAGGCAGAGTCAGATGGGCAAAACCGGCAAAAAGTCAGAAAACCAGATAAGGATCAAATTACACTAGAGAAGACACAAAGGCACTATCACACATTGGAAACTGAGGGTTTAAATAGCCCTCCAATGGAATTTCAAGCCAATAGCTGGACAGGGAAGAAGAACTAAGGATAAATGTATTGCCCTTTAATTCAAGCAAAAAAAGGGGTGGGTGCACAAACTCCTGAAAACAGACAGCACTACAATAGTCTGTCCTGTAGGATAGTACCTACTCAGGAGAGCAACTCCATTTTTTGATTGCTTACACCATTACAGAGGAACCACTCCATTACCATATCAGACTAATACCCCCCCCCCCCCCCCCCATAAGGGTAGCCCATAAAATGCATGGCTAGTACCCTCTGCACGAGGAACACAGCCAACCACAGACGTACATTTCAGCCTACAAATGGCCTCGTCAGTGTAGTATGGCTGATGTTCCTCTAAGTGCAAATGGAGTGGTTCCTCTGTTATGGTGTAAGCAAGCAAAAAATGGAGTTGCTCTCCTGAGTAGGTATTATCCTACAGGACAGGCTATTATAGTACTGTCTAGTCTTGGTGAGATTGTGCATCCACCACCTTTTTTGCTCCCCTTTAATTCAAGGAAGGACAAGAGGCCAAAAACCTAATAATCCATGTGTGAACTAACTACTAAGCGTGCTGCGTGCTCCGTCTGGCTAAGAGAAAAGCATACCGAGGTGCGTCTAGGATGCCACTGGCGTGCAGAGGTTGCTAAAAGGAGGACCTGGAGCAGCAGTGTGCCGGTCCCTATGAGGGGAAACTGGAGTGGCAGTGTGGGCATTGACGTGGAGTCCCGGACCATGGGGAGTCTGGAGAAGGTAGATGGGGATGAGGGTTAGGTGACACATTTCAAAACATGTTCTCCTTATTTAGGTATTTACTTGTAATTGTACTAAAAATATGAATAGATCATTTTAAAATATTTTTTATTCTTTACATTCACAGTAAAAACAATGTTTAGGAGATACAGTCCACCATGAACTATATTCATATATTCAAAGTCCCACAAATACATTAGAAAATGCAAGAGGGGTGTCTATGGTCTCTCTGCCAGGGCTCATGGGAAGAAAGCACATTTCAAGTAAACTGATCTGTACAGTTAACTTGTCAGTTCACTTGTACTCAAATAGTGGTGCTATCGGCATGTGCGCATATGTAAAAAGCAGGCTACTGACAAATTTCAGGAGTTTGCGCCGCCTGCGACACAAAGGCGCTTCCTGGTTGTGACAGCGCTTAACGCGCCATCGCAGCCATTGTAAAAAATATCAGGTGCTGAAAGGTGCCTGATTAGTGTAGGAGAACACTTTGGCGGAGGTCTCGCTCCTGCATGCGGAGTGTCAGGAGTTATAAAAAAGACTCAATCGCCGTTATACATAACCACCAATGTCTTTCATTTAACAACAATTATTTGCAGAATTATGCACCTTTATGTGTGTCATTCCTGTTTATAATAAACACTTTTTATAGTATTGTGTAGAAAATTAAATATATTCACTCTCTTAATAGTGCCCTTTGGTATGTGTCAGTCTACAGAAACACAAGTTGTAGTGTAAAAGAATGACTTTGATAATTACTTTAATAACATCTATTACTAAGAGAGAACATAATACTAACTTTGCATTACAGAGCTCTCTTAAAATGTACCTGATATTAAAAAATGATAGGGTGTCATGTTAATAATGAAAAAATTATACAGTGTGCTAGTCAACTTATTAGCAAATGTACATAAATTATTTTTATTTTTATTAACAAATTGTATTTTTAAGCTTCATCTCTGGGCCAGTGAAAAGTTCATTTTAAGAGAATACTAGCAACTAAGGCATGCAGATGATTAA
Source organism: Pelodytes ibericus (assembly GCA_036172795.1). Lineage (NCBI taxonomy): Eukaryota > Metazoa > Chordata > Amphibia > Anura > Pelodytidae > Pelodytes > Pelodytes ibericus. The sequence goes on from CM069858.1 coordinate 169,496,865, forward strand.
ACTTTATTTGTGGCAGGCATTTAGAGTATAAAAAAATACAGACAATTTGAAATTGTGGGTTGAATTCCAAAAAAATGTATAGTTTGCATATCAAGTCACAAGGTGATGTCATAATCAGGCAATATCACAAATATTTTTAAAAATATATATTTTTTCAATCCAACTAACACAATGTATTGTCTATTTTTTTAAATTCCCTATATTAACAGTATAAACAATGTTTAGGAAAGAGACCCTCTTTAACAACTAAAATCAAGAATAATTACTAATATAGGATATAACCCAAACAAGCCCTTGAAGCCCACCAAACAGTCCAGGATTTAGTGATTACCCATTTGTGTCTAAGAAGGATTGCAAGCAAGCTGGCATTTAGTGAAACATTATGTAGCCTGTCGATAAGTCTATCTTCAAAAAGCATAGGCGACATGTTTAAATCACAAAGTCCCCATCAATTGCAACAACAAGGCTGTGGGGTGTAAGAAGTGCTAGGGACCAGATGTGTAGGGTAGGAAGTTACTTACACTACTAATATAATAATGTTTTATAAGAAAAGATAAAGAGCTTTAATTCCAGTGAAATTATTTCCTTTATGCTTGAGAAAAAAATTAGAGGGTAGCATAGACATTGTTAAACGCAAATCTACACACATACACCAGACAAGCCAGAAGACTTGCATTTTCCACAGCAATCCTAAATTCACAATGCTACCACCATTGCAATGGATTCTGTGTAGGCCTAAATACCATAAGGCAAGTTTTATGTACTTCCTAGAATAACCAGATATACAGTAACTTGTCCAGATGATTATAGTTGACTGCCTTAACTTTAATTAAAAATTTTTTATCAGGTTTCATCAGTAAGAATCAAATATTTTTCTTGATAGATAAAATGGTCATTATGTATCAGTTCACTGATTTGTGAATAGCTAACTCATTCATTACTACTAACTGCAAGAGTTCAGTGTACTAGCATTTTACTACTAGGTTAGTAAATGAAGCAGTAAAGATGCTTAATAATTAGTTGTGGATAAGTGAATTCAAAATTGTTGTTCACAGGAACTTTATATGGAAATAGTGCAACATTTTGCATTGATATTTGTATGTCAAATCATTAGGTGTTGGTAAACCATAACAAACCTTTGGCACTCCTGCTGTTGTAGACTACAGTGCCCATGATACTAGCTGTGCATCATAGAGCATTTAGTCCACGGAAGTTGGTATTTATAGGTTTCATGGTTTTTCTTATCTTTATATAAAAAAAGGCAATGCTCTTCCTGGTCTGCTCAACGTCTACATTCACAGAATCCTATAAACATTTTGAGAACACCCTGTCTATATTCTCAGAACCGCTGTACACATTTCTTTATTCTAAGATGCATAATCCGAGTAAAGATAAATGAAAAGTGTCTATGTCAAATATTACTTTGTTATATTAAACTGGTTTGATGTCTGTGAGAGGAAACATACGTCTTTCATGCCCCCTGTGCCATGGCACTATTGCCTGCGGATGCTTGATGGATTGTTTAACAAAGACTCACCCTGTAGCTTTGATAAGAAGATCAATGATTTCAGCTTCATCCCCCCACGCTGCTTATTGGCGTCACCAGGGGAGGAGTTAGTGGAATAAAATAACATAAGACATCGGTGTGGAATGGATAAATAGGGACAGCTAACTGATAGCTAGACTGTCATCGGTTCCAGTGTAATCTCTGTTCTATTCAGCACCATGGAGAGCTCCAGACTGTGCGTCCTGGCGCTTGGCACCTTCTTACTACTTGTTGCTGGAGTCTGGGGGCAAGAAGACAGCTCAGAACTTGAGACCAGGGCATTAAGAGACTTTTATCCCAAGGATACACTCCCATCAAGTGAGAAGGAACTGGTAAGTGTATTGTAAATATATATATATATAGTGCATGCCTTGTTGTCAACTTCGATTGCCATTATGTCAACCCCTGTGGATGAACATCATGGGAAGCGTAGTCCATGACTGCTGAAGTGCCTCAGGTTAGCCACTACGGCTGTATAGGTAACATATTACTGTTTTAGCAGTGGATTTTAACGTGGTCCTCTAAAAAGTCGTTACATTTGTAACACAGATTTGGGAATATATACATTTTATTAAATATATCCATGCTGTCAGCTTTTTATAACTTCACTTAATGCCTTCAAATGCAAGTGCTGTAATTGTTTAAAATGCATTGTTTGTCTCATAAAAGGGAGACAAACAAGCAATTAATAAAAATGACATTTGTATGCAGTTGTTTGCAATGCATTGAACGTAACATGTAGAAATATTTTCTTATCATCTTTGTTACTTGTGTGTTATTTTATGTTGGGGTCAGCGCTTCTTTAAGCAGCTTGTCATTGAAACAAAACTGGAGTAATTCTTGAACAAACTGGGACTTTTAATTTGTAAAGACAAACAAACAGATAATGAGATGTATGTGTGTTTTCCAGCTTGGGGCACTACAGGAAGTCTTGGAGAAATTACAAAATAAACGTGTCCCATCATGGGAGAAGAAATTCGGACAAGTTCCAGTGGTAGGTTTTACTCTATAAGGAGTTTGAGATACCATTTTCTGGTACAAACCTTTTTTTTAATGATTGCAATATTTACAGATACAGCGAGTTATGTGCAAAGAATAGTTCAGGGGCAGCATTCTAACGTCATCAAGGACACCAAATTAATGTTTCTACTCATTGTGTCCTAAAAATGTTTAGGAACACAGCTTGTGATGGTAAATAATAATCAATTGTCCTTATAGTCATATGTATTTAGCATTTGCTCAAATATATTTGTTCTAAAAGATAAGATATTATTTAATTCATTTACAATGTTAGCCAACATTTCTCCCCAGTTTTCAACTCTAATTTCAAATCACATCCTCTTGTTCAGGGGACATTAAATGGCCTGGGGGAAGGGAGCAAAACCAATTTAGTGACCCATTATGCAACTTCATCAGCCCATTTATTTTCAGCAGAGTTAGACACAGATAGAAAGATATGTTGACAGATAAGGTATAGAGGGTATAGAGATTGATAGAAAGATATTTGTATAGAAAAGTAGAAATTTCTATGGTCTGGGGAATTTAGAAGTGAAAATTGGTGCCACCCCAGCCCATTTAGCCATATAAGGGGGCAGCTGGGGGGGGATTTCCCTCTGCCCCCTTGCATTTGTTTTATATCTGTTGCCACCATTATCATATTTATAAATACATACTATTAAACACAGTACAGCTAAGTATAATTGCATGGTAAAAGCATCACATATAGAAATAGAACTGTTGTTTCCATTCAAATGGCAAATTTTACCATTCAAATCATAGCAAAATTTGGATAATATACTGCTCTAAACCCTACATTACTAGTGGATTACATTATTTGCTTTTATCACATTTTCACAATAACTGAAAATATCTTACCCACTATGTTGGCTACCATATGACTTAACTGTTACTTATAGACATCTCCTTACATATAAAAAAAAAAAAAAAATAGTAGTGAGAACATTGAAAGGTCTTCCAGCAGAGGCATTTTCAAAATGTATAAGAATTCTTCAGAATGAAATTAAACCGATATAAAATTGCTATAGATTATAATTTTGTAATGAAAGGGATCCATTTTAACAATATATTTTATCTTTAATTAAAAAAAAAAAACCCATAAATGTACAGATTGGTCTATTTTCATATACCGTATATCTATTCTGACACCTGAGAATAAATCATACCCGAGGAATTCCTGCATAGAGTTTAGTATGTTAATACAGATTAAAAATGGTAATAAATGATATTGTTAGTTCATAAAGTGTATAAATTCTGGAGCTGTCTATGTTATATCTTCCAGTGCGATGTTGGTGAACAGTGTGCAGTAAGGAAGGCTTCCCGGATTGGAAAATTATGTAACTGCCCCAGAGGTGCTGTGTGCAACTTTTTCCTCTTAAAATGTTTATAAACGAAAAAAAAAAAAAGTCCTCCAGCAACACCTGTGGAAACAACATTGATTGCCACTGAGAGAAGAAGCGAAGAGAGGATATGTGTGATTATTTTTACATTCAGAGTAATTTGCAGTATTAGGGGTTGGAGGATACAAATGAAATCAGGTCTATTTGTGTCTATAGTTCCATAATAAATGGTTTAACTGTGTATAACACCAGAGTGCTAAACTTGTGTCCTGTACATTGCAAGGCAATTGGTTGCTCGCAGTTCTAGCACTCTTATAGTTCTTTTTTTTTACTTATATGTTTTAAATATGAGTGCAAAGACCTCTTCATGTCAAAGCTCAACCCTGGCAGTATCTGCTTTGTTTTATTGTACTTCTCTGCGTCCCTGCTGCAGACTTTGTGCACTTGTGCAGGCAATGAAAATAAAAGAATTGCTATCTTTTGTAAACTCATTTCTTCACCGAAAATCCTCAATAGAAAAGAATGAGAGAATAATGATGTCTAGCAAGTGTCAGTATAATGTATTGGGAGATGGCTCATCAGGAATTCTGAACATCCCATTTAGGATAAAATAAATAATTTATTACAAAATTATTGTTTCACTTGGCCATTGCCAGTGTACGCATTACAGGGAAAATATTTTTTGTTATGTATTTTAAATGACTTATGGCTTGATTTATACTCTCCTTGCTCATCTACAGTTTGAGGAATAGGTGCCTTCTCTTCCTTAATTAAATAATTCAACTGTTTCTATGTTTGTTAAATAAAACACTGTTTAAATTGAACCATTTTATGTTGTGAGAAAAAATTGTCATTTAATAATTATTATTATTAAGCTGTGTTTATTTTTCTACTCTTAGCATATTATCCCTGGCACCCTCTCTCTTATATCCTGGCCCCTATACCTTTCTTAACATCAGTTATTAGAACATTATCTATGTTGGCTTAGAAAATAATGTTTACGGCTAAATCAGAATAGGCAAAGCTATGGGAGAATGCCTGAGAACCAAAGGAACATTTTCATTAAAAACACACTTAATTTTATGTGATTAAACATGTTTGGACACAAATGAATATATGTCTTTTTTTCTGTGAATAGAGTTAAGCTATTTATTTAGATACAATAATACAAAGGAGGTTCCTACATCTCCACTGAATGAACTTACATGAACGGTGATACATGTTACTTGCAGCTGACCTAGACCTCACATGAAATTGAGCACTCAACATCTTTGCAATAGAGATGAAAAGATTGTTTAAGAGATAACATTAATTTGAAATAGTTCCATCAGTTAAAGGTTAAGGCAGTTTTAAAATGGACAAAAAGGAAATATTATTTATTTATTCAAAATGGTTTATTTTTTAAGGATTTTGGTGCAGCCACAACTCCCTTGAGCTTCTGTGTGAATTACCCAATGCCGATACCACACTCATATTCAACAAATCATGAATCTGCTCCGCACCTTACAGTCCTAATTTACTTGTTGCTCTTAATCTACTGCCTATTATCTAATGGGATGGGATTGTGCCTAATGTCTTGTGTGAGCAAAGATCTGAATTTTATATTTATATTTGTTTATGGGGATTAATCTCTAATTGTATGAAGACAAGGGGGGCATACACTGCAGTATAGCGACAATCGGCATGAGGAGATTGATTTGGACAGCCACATGATAGCTAGGCCCAATATGTACTAAAGGGTAAAGAGCTTATAACATAGCCCACATAAGTGTCCGTGGCATGGCTGTTAAGGTCTATAGAACATCATTCAATTGACAATGACCAAGTCTAGTATAGAGAAGACAAGGACATGAGGCAGAATTTCTGGAACACAAAGACAACAGCAGTTATTGCAAAATCCATGTGGACAAGGTCAACTCGAAACAGGTAACAAGGTAAACAGCTGCTGTGACTGGGATACATGAGAGGCTGGAAAAACAGGGAGCAAAGACAACAGAATATCTGAGCACAGAACAGGAGTGATTACCTTGGTGGGAAAAGGGGTAAGTATTGCAAATATTAATCAGTAGAAGCACCTGCCTTTTAAAGGGGCAGTTGTACAGGGTCCAAAAAATATTACTAGATAAGTGCTGTATTGTGTAAAGTAAAGAAGAATAGAGTAGATGTAATGAAGCTATGCGTAATATATACAATATATAGACCCTGCATGGCCATAACACACGCACCGATGCATGTATACATACATGATAAGTGTCAAAAGGTGAACTGAGCTGTCTGTGGTGCTGGTGGGAAAAATGACCCATTTTCATTTCAGTCAGTGTAACTGATCATTTTCAATTAATTAGTGTTTTATCACTCCCATAATGAGTTTATTTAATATATTTTATTTCATATTACAGATTATATCTGACCAGTAGCAGTTGTAAATTTTCTCACACAGTGGCTTCCTAAAGCCCATATATCTGGCTTCCTAAAGCCTGTATATCTCTTGCACACAAACATAGTAACAATAAGCATTAAGTACATTTCATTTTTTTCGAATGCCAGGGGTTTGGGCAATGTTCAAAGACATGATATGCATATTTTGCAAGATCTGACATGTGAAAACTAGTCTCCACTGCCACATGTGGATATATTTATTCGTGCACATCCAATTTCATTATATGCTCTTTTATTAGTTTGTGACTGAAGTCATCAACATATGTATTTGATCCTCTTATTGCTAGAATTGTGTTTAATAGCCTTGCTCACATATCTAGCCTATAACTTATCACGTGTGTGCTATATGTTTATTCCCTCCATAATAACTACATTTCTATTTATTACTCAGATACATCTTACCAGCTGGTAACTTAGATAAATCATATATCTTTTAATGAAATAGAGATAAATAATATCTCTTCCTCCCTTAAGGCACTATAATCAACCCCATTTACTACTTTTTGGAACACTCTAAATATAAATATCACCTTTATAGTATAATGTTAGGACCCACTACTTTTGGAGTACTTAGTGGTGGGCTTAGCATAATATGGCCTCTTTGGATTTTTGTAAAAAAAAAAAAATATATATATATATATATATATATACACACAGAGAATCACAGATAACATTGTATATTTGTCCTATGTCACAAAAATAATAAAACACTGAATAGTTCCATTTCTTTTGTTCTTTATAACAGACAACATATGATATGATATTTTTTAAACTACAAAGCTCAACCTCATGTCTTGATTTCCTACTCAGGGGAGTTGTATGTTTATTCCAGGTGTGAATGATTTCCACCAATGGATTAGCCATCTTCCCTGTAAAAACAACAATTTAAAATGGAGAGAATGGGGAAAGCCAGTCCTATGTCCACGAGAGACGCCGGTCACTGTAGTTGACACTGGACATTCCTCTCGGCACTCCCACGCGAGACGCATTGGTTTTTTCCACCAGGTGGTTCACTCTGCAGTACACCGGCTGTGACCTTTTATAATAAACACATCTGCATACACTATTTGGAGTCTCTCTTTGTTCTCCCTCCTGGCCATGATGGACCTCCTTACTTTTTTCTGTTTTGCTACAATTTTATATTTAGCCAGTTTTTCCTCCGAGTCGTCAATATTAAGGGACAAGCTGTTTTAATGATTTCTTTTAGAATCCTTTTCAAATACCAAGAAAGTTTACTCTCCCAAATGATATTTGTACTCACCTCCTTGTAGTGATATGGAGTCATTTCTAAAAGTAAATTGTAGGGTAAAATGGAGCAATTAAAGCCAATTACAACTTAATTTTTTTATTACATTACATAAGTATAAATTACATATAAATACAAAAATGAAAGTATACAAAGCATCCTCATGTATGAGTATATACATGTTTTAGATAATAAGAAGATACAAGGATATAATCACTTTAAAAAGATGAACAAGCTGCCTTATTTATTATTATTATGCACGAGTAGGTTTGGAAGAGGACCAGATGGTGATATTAATTTTCTTCCTGATTTAGAAATTCAGGAAATCTTTCAAGCCCAACTGCCCATCTTTTATTGGATTTATTATTTTCGACACAATACAAACAAGTGAATTTGTGCGCTTCCCAAAACACTACATACTGTTAGTTACCCCTTTTCAGAGGCAATACTCCGTATTTTGTGAAGGGAAGAAAAAAGAAATATAAAAGTAAATATAGTGTAGTATGTTCAAACAAAATAATAATCAAAATAAAGTGAATATGTGGGTTCACTCACATCTTACTGAGCAGTACTCTGCTCAGTGTAATGGGCATCCGGGAGCCCCTCTAAGGGTCATGAATTAGGAGATGTTTCCAGAAGCTCCAAAAACGATATAGAAAAAGCCTGGATAAGGTGAAACGCGTTGTGTATGGGAGAGGAGCAGTTTACTGGAACTCTGTGCACCTTACAAGCTGGAATTTCATGCACTTTACAGCTGTCTGTGGTTTGCTTTTATGTAAGATTTTATATTTTTGTATTATGCACAATTAAAGAGTATTTTACTGAAGAATATATCTCCTTCCTCCCCTGTCCTATTTCTATATCGTTTTTGGAGCTTCTGGAAACATCTCCTAATTCAAGACCCTTAGAGGGGCTCCCGAATGCCCATTACACTGAGCAGAGTGCTGCTCAGTAAGATGTGAGTGAACCCACATATTCACTTTATTTTGATTATTATTTTGTTTGAACATACTACACTATATATACTTTTATATTTCTTTTTTCTTCCCTTCACAAAAAACATAGGATTGCCTCTGAAAAAGGGTAACTAACAGTGCATAGTATTTTGGGAAGCGCAAAAATTCACTTGTTTGTATTGTGTTTATTTTCTGTACCAGGAGTGAAGCACTGGTTGTGTTTTTGTGCCGCTACTCCTTTCACATCTAGGCGCAGTGTACTCTTTTCTGTTTATTATTATTTTCGACAATTCCAGCACCGTAAGCAACCCCTCTCTCCATGATATATTGATATTTTATTTGGGTACGTATGTGTTTCCATGATGGACAAGACTGTTGGTGCCAGTTATAAGAGATTAATATCTTTGTAGCCATAATTATGTGGGACGCTAAATAAGGGGTTGGTTTGTATAAAATAAGGCCGTTTAGATGTTATTATATATTTTAATTTTAAATAATGCCAACATTTCTCTAAATACTTTATCCCACATTTGTTTCACGGCTGGGCATCTCCACCAGATATGTGATTGATCACCTACTGTTTGTTACAGCTAAACATATCTTAACATCACAATTAATCAATGATATTGGTCTGTAATTAGTGGTGATCGTGGTGTCCTTATCTGGTTTAGGGATAGGGGAAATAGTTGCCAGATATTATAGTTGCCAGAAATTCTTTTGGCATAGCTCCCCTCTCTCTAATTCCATTAAAAAGATGTGTTAAGTGACCCACAAAGACATCGCAAAGTATTTGATAAAAGTTGCTGTTATGGCCATCTGGTCCGGGGGCTTTGTTTCTTTTGGATTGTTTTATTACTTCTATAATTTCTGCCTGACCAAATGGGAGATTTAGTTAGGTCTATCCTATCCAGAAAGGTCTTTATTTGTTCCCCTTTTATACCTGTTACTGGTAGATTATATAGGCTAGAATAGTAGGTGTTAAAAGCTTCTCCTATTTCCTTTGGCGATATATGTGTGTGGCCCTGCACAGTAATCTTCCTTATTCTAGTTTTAGCTTTAATATTTTTTAGTTTGTCAGTTGTAGGTGACAATTTATTGGCACGGTGAAGCTCATATAATTTTATAATTAGTTGTGACAATGACAAACCCCATTTTCCCTTCATTTCTGTTCCTAACTTTATGAGCTATCCCCGGGTAACACACTTATACGCTAGTCAAGCGGTCATATTGGACATCACGTCTTTTACATTTTCCTTTAAATATGCTTTGGTCAGATCTTTTAAATGGTTTATGTTTTCATCACTTTTCAATATGTTATCGTTCAGCCTCCATGAATTTCGACTTTTTAATTTGTTTAGTTCTCTAATCTCCAATATTACAGCTGAATGGTCTGACCACACCAATTCTTCCATGAAATATTTTTTACAATATTTGATTCCGTACAAGCCAACTAAAAAATAGTTGAAACAAGAATAAGAAAAAGAATGTTTAGAGAAATATGTATATTCCCTTTCATCAGGGTTCAGGGTCCGCCATAGGTCGTATAGATTATTTTTTAATAAACTTGATTGGAATCTCTTAACATTTCGACCTTCTAATTTGTCAATCTTTTGATCAGTACTAACCTTTTTGTCCCCTTTTACATCATGCATGCAGTTTTAGTCTCCCCCTATTAACACCATCCCTTGCGCGACATGTTGTACCCTATTAAGAAATGAGATAGGTTCCCTGTTTGGTGCATATACATTCAGCAGTGAATAAATCTGGCCATTTAGTTTACATATCAACATGACGTACCTTTTTTAAATTTTCCCTAAATATTTCTTCATATGCTACATCTCTCATTCAGTACATTCCCCTCTTATCTCTTACATTCCGGCCACAATCAATTTGCTTTTGTGTATAAATCTTTTTTCTTTAACCAGTCTAAAGCCTTTTCAGACCCAGAGAATGACATTTTGGAGCTAACATTCAGTTTGGTAGGTTAGCCCCAACCAGTCTTAATGCTTTCTTTTCTTAAAATAGAGGTAACTTCTGAAAAGGTTTTCCTAACTATTCTTGTATGTCATGATAGATCAATATAGTAGACCACATGCTTAAACTTTACAGGTCATTTTTCTCAATCTCTAAAGCTATTAGAAAACATAATTTTGAATTTATATGCGTGGAACCTCACTATAACATCCCTTGGTGTTTTGTTTGATGTTCCTTTAGGCTTTGAGATCCTGTGCACTCTTTCAAAGATTTTTTCACTTTTTTGTTGTCAAAAGTTCATAGTATCACAGAGTTCAGTTACATAGTCTTCCAAACTGTCTTGTATCATGGTCTTCGGCTGCTGCAATATTTGTCTGCATCTTCTCCATTTTTAAAGTAGCCACTTTGCTGCATCTTTTTTCGTTATGCATTTCTGAGATAGTAAGAACATTTTGTTGAATTCTATTTTCGTGTGATTCTATTTCTTTTGAGAATTCTTTAATAGCAGCCTTAATTTCTTGTTTGAACCCTGTGAACTGTGTATCCAAGCATTTCTTCAATATTTCCACAGTAAGTATTTGTGGCTCGGAATCATCCGATACATCCAATCTACAAATCTTGTGGATTCCAAATCTGCATGTAATATTGAGGATTCGGTATTATCTTGTGAGTGGTCCAGGTTTGGTTTATTAGGAATCACCGGTGAGCAGATAGAAGGAACCTTTTTAGGGCTTTTTTATTTTTTATTTTGGTTCTGAGGTTTATAACTCTTTTTTTTTTTTTTGGGTTGCTGACTTCTCCTCTTTTACTCTCTTCTTGTCCCCTCCTTCCTTTCTGTCTCTCCTTCTCCACTTTCTATCCTCCTCTCTGCCATTACCTCACCGCTAGCTCCTCCTTAGCGTCATTCGTCACATCCTTTCTTGATACCACCCAATTACAGCCAATTGTGCCCCACAATCAACCTTTATAAATCAGCATTGTATCAATAATAGTTTGCATTATTAAAATCTGGATGAACTATTTAAATTGCACCAGGTTCAAAATTTAGGAGCATAGCTAAAAACATACTCAAAAAGATATGTATAATAAACCTGCATTGCATTATTAATTGACCCCTTCATCCACAAAATATACCAGTAACAGGTTCACTTTCAGATAGATGTTCACCATCTGAACCATGTGATGGTGAAATCAGCATTTGCCTCCATAAAAATGGACACTGGGATGGATATACTAACATCTGTCTGTTTGAAAAGAGCAGGAAGATTTAGCATGGAATACCACAATAGCTGTGTGTGCCAAGCATAGTCGAAGCATGACATCATCATCATTTGGGAGTAGTGAAGTATGCCGAGGTACAGAAGTAAATCTCAGAAAACTTAGTTCACTTTTAAGGAAAATACAGCATTAGCTATAGAATTGTCCAGCTGTTACCATCAGGTAATTGGGACCACAGCCTGAAACATAAGCCAGAAGACGAGAAATACCTTCTGGACATGTATCATAATGTGTGATAAGTAGTTAATTGGAGCCAACTCAGTGTCTATACCACCAGTAGAAATAGCTCAACGTGCACAAAGGGTTGAAAAATAGCACAATATAATTTCTAGTGCGCTGTAGAGGTACAATGCAAAAGCTGTGCTCCAATTGTCAGAATTAATTTCTGGATGTTTAAACTGTATGTATAGTGTACAAATTAAAATATAGATAACTGGTGCAGAGGGGTAAATGATGTTCTGCTGCTGTGGAAAATTCCGGCCTGCTGCTTTGGCATGGGAAGAGGCTGATTTAGGGGTGAAGTATACCTAGGCGGTTATGGAATGTCTGTAGTGTATGTGCATATTTATATATTAATAGTGGTTACAGAAATGGTGCGGTTAGTAACAATTGCTAACATCCATTGCTTCAATGGCAACTATTGTGAAATACACTTTTTTTCTCATTTAAACATTCAAAATGATACATTAAAGATAGATTTTCTAGAATACACTTTAACATCACACTAAAGTTGATTTTTTTCAAACATTTCTACAACCTACCCACCAGAAATCTTGTAACTTTGTCCGCATGAATATATGAATGTTCTATGAATTAACCCAAACACTAACATATCGTTACTTTCACCCCCTTTTTTTTGTGTTCAGATTATTTATTTATATATATATATATATTATTATACTTTGTTTTCTCGTGTCTGAATCTGCAATCCGTATGTGAGACTTTGTCATTCTGTTTTAATGGAGTGCAGTTCCGGCTTCCCGCCACAAGAAGGCAGCTGCTTATAAATGAGTTCAGCGGCCAGTAACCTGTCATTTTAATGTCCAGGCATTAGGCAGTAATAGAATATTATCCTTTCTATACCCTAAATCTGTTTCATTTTTGATCTCCTAAAGTATTTAGTTAGTCACATAAAAATATAGCAAATTGTATGTTTAATATAATAGGTTTTTTAAAACTGCATTAGAGTGCTGTGAATTTCCTCTGCAATTTTGTTGATGTAGTTAGAATAAAATAAGTGATAAGAGGATTCTTTTTTTTTGTTTTGTTTTAATAATTGTCTTTATATAAATAGCCAGCTCTAAATATCTCTTTAAAAGTACAACTGATGTTGTGTATGTGTAGAATTTTGATGATTGCAGAGAAGAATCCAATGGTGACTCTAGTCTGACCATAATTCTGATCTGTTCTATTAAGTCCATTGCATTTCTATATTTTTAATATAGCCTTCTAAAAGCAGTCTTTACTATATCTTTTCTGTGTACTGTTTTAAGTGGGCATGCACTAGTATATAGAAACTACACATCCCAGTATTTCAGAATCCTAAATCAACTTGTTACACTGGATCCATAAAGAGATATACCTATTTTAAAAAAAAAATGTGTTTTATGCAAAATGATTTTTCTTGTAATTCTTTTTATAAAAAAAAAATTCAGAAATTCTTCCATCATATAAAGACTTCAAATAAAGCCGTTTTAAGTAGTAGAGACACAAGGATGTGCACAAGAATAAATCGGGGAGGGTTAACCCCCTCACAATATTTTAACTGAGTGTCTTTAAAAAAAATAAAATAAATAAAGCCGTTTTGCTCCCCCCCAAAAAAAAGAAATAGCTCAACGTGCACAAAGGGTTGAAAAATAGCAAGGTGATGAAGAGGATCCAGACAAAAACAGAAGCTTGCCTAAACTGTCATCCTCATCAGATGTCCAGAGATAACTAAACTGAACTCCCAGGATGTTACCAGCCTGTTCATGGATTAAATTGAGTCATTTCATCATAAGTGTATATGCCATTATCTCAGAACAATTTGCATCACACTCAAGTGCACTAGTGACCTGAACAGTTACATCACTTAACATACCTGTGAACATAAGTGTTCCGGACCCGCGGGTGCAAGACTGCACAGATATATGGAATATGCCATCTGGTGTCAAACAGTATACATGGGTATATTATGTGTCAGTCACTCACCCTGATATAGTCATCAGTACACATATAATTGAACATCATATTGACTATATGGTCATGATATGTCATATAAGTTTTTGAATAATGGCAAAATAATACTGGCATGTTACTGGGCAAATTGGCTATGGCATAATAATGGCAAAATAATACTGGCATATTACTGGGCAAATTGGCTGGGGCAAAATAATGGCAAAATAATACTGGTATATTAATGGGCAAATTGGCTGGGCATAATAATGGCAAAATAATACTGGCATATTACTGGGCAAAATTGGCTGGGGCATATTAATGACAAATAATACTGGCATATTAATGGGAATTGTCTGGCTTATTAATGGCAAAATAATACTGGCATATTAATGGGGAAATTGTCTGTGGCTTATTAGTGGCAAAATAACATTGGCATATTAATGGGAAAATTGGCTTATTAATGGCAAAGTAATACTGGCTTATTAATGGCAAAATAATACTGGCATATTACTTGGCAAATTGGCTGTGGCTTATTAATTGGCAAGTTGGCTATGGCATATTTAATGGACAAACAGTGGCATATTTTAAACGGCAAACTGGCTGTTGCATGTGTTAATGACAACGTGACTGTGGTATGTTAATTGTTACCTGACAATGGCTTATTTTAATTGGCAAAGTAATGCTGTGGCATATTCTGTGAGGAAAAATAACTTGTTATGTGGGGCAAATTAACACTGTGGCATGCCAAATTGTGTGGGCGGAATATGAATGCAAGCCTGCTGGGCGCCAGGGGCGTACCTAGAGCATTTGGCACCCGGGGCGGACCCTGAGTGTGGCACCCCCCCCCCCATAAGAAAAAGAAGCCACAGTTTTTTCAATGTGTTCCCTCCCCCCTTTAATTCTTTAATCCACACCCCCTTTAATTAATCCACACACCCTTTAATTAATCCACATCCCCCTTTAATTAATCCACATCCCCCTTTAATTAATCCCAACCCCCTTTAATTAATCCACCCCCTTTAATTAAACCTTCCCCTTTAATTATTTAATCCACCCGAGGCAGACTAAATTCGGACACCCCCACCCATGTTGCACACCCAGGGGACATGCCTCATCACTCACGTTGTACACCCGTCACATGCCCCATCACCCACATTGCACACACATTAAATGCCCCATCACCCCAT
Organism: Pelodytes ibericus; assembly: GCA_036172795.1. Classification (NCBI taxonomy): domain Eukaryota; kingdom Metazoa; phylum Chordata; class Amphibia; order Anura; family Pelodytidae; genus Pelodytes; species Pelodytes ibericus. Next base: position 169,512,005 of record CM069858.1, read on the forward strand.
TACATGCCCCTTCACCCACACATTACATGCCCCCAGCACCCCCATTAAATGCCCCCAGAACCCGAGGACTTACCCTGGGGAGCACTGTTCCCTGGTGTCTAGTGGCAGGCATCATGTTGCCCTACCATACTGCCTGTTCAGTGTCCTGCACGGATTGACGGGTGAGTGCCACAGGTCACGTGACCTGTCGGCACTCCCCCATCATACCGCCTGGGGAGCCAAACAGGCAGAGTAGAAGTTTGCCCATCTTTTGATCTCCCCAGCCACTGTTTCTGCCAGCAGGAAAAAAAAAATTCTTTAAAGGGGCACTTTGTCGCCCACCAGGTAGACAAATTAAGTGCCACTCTAGGCACTTGCCTTGTTTGCCTCATGCTAAATACAGTGCTGATGTCAGGGCTTGACAATTAGATTTAAATTTAGGAGCCAGCAGAATTTAGAAGCCAGTGCTAAAAGTCATTGTCAGAAAAAGAGAATGCTGTGTGGTCGTAATCCATAAACATACATAAATTACATTTGCACTATTCACACTAACACCCAGAATACACACGCACACAGAGATGCTGACACATGATAAATACTTATAACACATGGCAAAAGTTCAGTACAGCATAGGGTACATCACTGTAGTGGGGGCAGGGCAGCTTCTGCATCTCTCTCTTTCATAAGCCCCCATTTAAAAGCATGGTCAAGCATAGCAGAAGTACCTGTAACAAGGCCCCTACAATCATCACAGGCATTTCCCACTGCTGTAGCTTGGTCTGGTAAGCAGGAGGAACAATGGAGTAGGGTTGCATCTGCCATTCTGATCTCTGCCCTTTGTCAGTATCATATAACAGTCTCACTGTTTAAAGAATGGTCCAGGCGCCTGGAACCAGGTTCTAGTCGCTGTGGCAAACTGGCACCCAGTATTTATAGAGCCCTGCTGTATGTAATAACACACTTTTTAACTATTTAAAACCATTTATTATTAACCAGTTTACAAAAAATAGCATTTGTGAATTAATATTGATGACACAAAATGGCTGCACCACCAGACAGAAATTTTAAATAAACCCTAGTAGAGTTTTAAAAAAAACTTAGGAGTTGAAACGTTGCCTTTTGGAGAATAAAACCACTTGGAACACAGAGTGCTGGTCAATTGATTTATTTATTGATACTAGCAGAGTTTTAAGTGACCAGTCACTTTATCAATTACATCAGCGGGTCCAGGTCCCACACCAAGTACAGTTCGAGATCCTGGTGCAACCTGAGTTCGGCCAGCGTCTCGCATCATGCTAACGGGAAAACCTAGCTGTTTAGAATGTAAAGTTCAACCAATTCAATTTCATCTTTGGCTTTTACTACCATTTTGGTTTGCCCACAATTTTCCCACTGCTTCAACAGTTAATGGTTTCTCTTTACGAGTTCCTTGTAAGCAGCCAGCCTTGTAAATCACTACGCACAATCAGTACCATTTTTAACTCGCCTCTCTCTCCCATAACACTTTCTTCAATTCCTGCATCATCCTCAGCCTTACATGTGATGGTTGGCGAGCCCGTACACCGTCCATGCATAGGCCAGCCTAAAAAAATGACACATGCTATTCCAGCTGCTAGGGTGAGAGTTTGAGAATTCAATAAATAATCCATGTCGAAACAAACTACAAAACACAGAAGGAATGACATTAGTCTTCTGACTTTGCATAAACATTCATGTGACTCTATTAAAACAGAATAATATGGTCCAATACTGAAATAAATCCAATTAGTTTGTGTAAACGAATAAGTCCTACAAATATCCAGTAACTTGTCTGCACTGGTAATGTGCCCACTGACTAAAATTGTTTTCCTGACCTGAAATGCATTTTTGTACAAAGAATTAGATTAGAGGATAATTGTCAATAAAATTAATAAATTGGGAATATAATAATCCTTTACTAATGATCTCCATTTTAAGACAAAAAGGGCCACGTCTTCCTGTGTAAAATAGTAATTGAGCAGAGCACCCCTCTACATTATACAAGAGATGTTTACATAAAATCCCAAGAATACCAAAACTTCAAGGCTGTCATCTCACAGAGCTGTACCCAAACAGTATGGTCAATTATTGGTAGAGATGGGAAAAACGAAAAGTTTCAGACAAAATTCATTCATTGTTTTTGTTTCGTTATATTCATTCATACGAATTTGTGTCGATATGCGGCTCTTTCATCTGAACTCTCCAACCTTACACTATGTATTGAATGAACATAGGTGAAATGATCATTCATATGAATTGAATAATGAAATGAATGCAGCAATGGACGGAAATGGCCTCACTTCAGTAGTATAAGGTCGGAGAATTCAGCTGAAAGAGTCAAAATCATCCGCATTTCATCCCTACCATTATGCTATTGAATGAATATAGGTGAAATTTCCATTCTAACTAATGGAAATAACGAAACGAATGCAGCAATGGCTGAAATGGCTTAAGTTCAATAGTAAGTGGTTGGGGAATTAGGAGCCATTCTCAAACTTGGTGCTGATGTATGACTCCCTCAATATAGTTGCATCATGACATGATCGAGCAAGGACCGAGCAAGTGAGGATATTCTGACTTAACACTCACGCACGATGTGTTGGTGAGAATCACAGATGAACTGAATATTCAGGGAGTGGTAATGCTTCCAGTTTCTATGTTCTAAATTGCTCCCTGTCTGATGGTGACCTCAGCCAAATATGAGTGCAGTCTATAGCCCCAAGACCTGCTAACCATCTCACCAGCCCACGAATTGAATTGTTCCTTCCAGTCAGAGGCTCCAGATCCTGTCTTATGTGATGGTATAAATCCAAGATGGCATAACACAATAGCAGAAGTGCCACTTTGCTTCATTAAAATTAGTCCCTTTTTAATGTTCTGCATCTAAGCCAGGTCTTCCTTGATAAAGGCTTTCCAGCCGAAATGTCGGGTGACTTATCTTTCACTGTGTGACCCTCCTGTCTATGGTTATTACCCTTGCTATTTTTTCCTAATCTTTTGAGGTCAAGCTGTTTTTTTATCTGTGTTTTGCAGGGCCGATCCTAGAGTCACGGGCGCCAGGGTGCAGGTTTTCTTTTGGTGCCAAAGGTGGGCGTGGTTATATTATGAACCCCTCCCCTTTAGACATGTCTTTTCCAGACACACCCATTTCATTATTGGGGAGAGAGAGCACAAACTTGAATTTGATGTAAAGGACAAACACAAACTTTTATTTTAAATAAAGATATATATTTGGCCATAACACTGTGTAGTTCCCCATACCCTCATGACTGTCTCTCTCCCCATACCCACATCTGTCTCTCTCCCCACTCATACCCAATGTCTGTCTCTCTCTTTCCACCGATACCCAATGTCTGTCTCTCTCTCTCTCCACTCATATTTGCCCATCCACTCATACTTCACCCACAGCCAATTTGCCCATTAATATGCCAGTATTTTTGTGCCATTCAGATGCCAATTTTATTGGGCCATTAAGATGCCAGTATTATTGGGCCATTCATATGCCAATAATATTGTGTGATTCAGATACCAGTAATATTGTGCCATTCAAATACCAGTAATATTGTGCCATTCAAATACCAGTAATATTGTGCCATTCAGATACTGGTATTTGAATGGCACAATAATTATGGCATCTGAATGGCACAATATTACTGCTATTTGAAAGGCATAATATTCCTGGTATCTGATTGGAACAATATTACTGGCATCTGAATGGCACAATATTCCTGGCATCTGAATGGCACAATATTACTGGTATTTGAATGGCACAATATTTCTGGTAATATTGTGCCATTCAGGTGCCAGGAATATTGTGCCATTCAGATGCCAGTAACATTGTTCCAATCAGATACCAGGAATATTATGCCTTTCAAATAGCAGTAATACTGTGCCATTCAGATGCCATAATTATTGTGCCATTCAAATACCAGTATCTGAATGGCACAATATTACTGCAGTTTGAATGGCACAATATTACTGGTATTTGAATGGCACTTGTGCCATTCAGAGCCCAGTAATATTGTACCATTCAGATTCCAGTAATATTGTGCCATTCAGATGCCAGGAATATTGTGCCATTCAGATGCCAGGAATATTGTGCCATTCAGATACCAGTAATATTGTGCCATTCAGATGCCAGTAATATTGTGCCATACAGATGCCAGGAATATTGTGCCATTCAGATACCAGTAATACTGTGCCATTCAGATGCCAGGAATATTGTGCCATTCAGAGCCCAGTAATATTGTGCCATTCAGATACCAGTAATATTGTGCCATTCAGAGCCCAGTAATATTATGCCATTCAAATACCAGTAATATTGTGCCATTCAAATGCCAGGAATATTGTACCATTCAGAGCCCAGTTATATTGTGCCACTCAGAGCCCAGTAATATTGTGCCATTCAGATACCAGTAATATTGTGCCCTTCAGATGCCTGTATTATTGTGCCATTCAGAGCCCAGTAATATTGTGCCATTCAGATGCCTGTATTATTGTGCCATTCAGAGCACAGTAATATTGTGCCATTCAGAGCCCAGTAATTTTGTGCCATTCAGATACCCAGTAATATTGAGCCATTCAGAGCCCAGTAATATTGTGCCATTCAGATACCCAGTAATATTGAGCCATTCAGAGCCCAGTAATATTGTGCCATTCAGATGCCCCAGACAATTTGCCCATTCTTCCCTCCTCCCTCAGTACTTACCACCTGGCTGCTGCTCTGTGTCCCCGGCTGGACGTCTCCGTGCAGTGTTGCCTCCTGCACTGAGGAGGGAAACACAGGTCACCGGATGTGACGTAACCTCACATCCGGTCACAGTGATTTTTTTTTCTTCTTTTTTCCGGCGGCCTTATCCACTCATACAGATATAAACAGTGACACACATACAGGGACATAGGGGTCACACATGCAGACAAACAGATACACATACAGACACGCATGCAGATCCATGGGTATCTGTTTGTATGTATCTAAATGTTTGTCATTAACATGTGTATCTCTTTGTCTGCATGGGTATCTGTTTGTATGTGTGTCTGAATGTTTATCATTAAGATACACATGACAAACATTCAGATACGAATGTGAAAAAAGTATAGTGTTATAGGCGCTACCAAAATATCAAAAAAGGTTACTATAAATGTGCTGCTCACTTAAATGTAAAGAAAACACCTCTATTCTTTACTAATTAATAAAAGGTCAAAGGAGTAAAGGAGCGCAAGTATCAATTAACAAAAATACAAATTATGTGAAGATAAAAATTTATGTGCAACTTCGTGCAAAAAAAAAACAATAAAACATGCAAGTGATAAAACAGATATATACTTATACTTAGATTTATATGTTTATATATTTTTTCTTATTTTTTCACTGTTGATTGGAGATTTCAAATTGATGTATATCTCTCAAAGAAAGAAAAAAATAAAAGATAATAGTGCTTTCTGTCAGACAAGGTGATGTATTGAGTTGAAAAATATGGACAGTACTCACAAATTTAAGAGCAGTATACTGCTCTCTTTTTAGGCAAATAAGGAGATCCCTGGCAGTATGTAGGGAATAATGATGTCAGCTGCTTTGCATGAGGGCTCTCCCGATGTTTAGTATCCAATCACATATATAAAAAGGAAAATGCCATCATAGTAAAGTATTGTGCAAACAAGATACTTTAATTAAGGAATAAAAATGAAGGCTTACTTAAAAGTCTGTGAGTACAATTACGTAACTCACAGAAGTGCTTGGTTAAAAAACACAGAACTCTGCCTGCAGCAGGTGGTGATCATGTAGCAGGAACAGAAAGCACCAGGGATTTGAAGCAACCGCCGGATAAATCAGCTGTTTTCACAGATCTTCACAGCAGCTGAAATGTACAATGTCACATTCAGATACACATACAAACAAATACAAGCTTTGAATGCGAGTCTGGCAGAGTGTAAGAGAGAGTGGCAGGTATGAGTCTGCACGTGTATGTATGTGAGTGGCAGAGTTATGAGTGCGTATGTATGTAAGTGGCAGAATGTAAGTGGGTGTGAGTGGCAGAGTTATGAGTACGTCTGTATGCAAGTGGCAGAATGTAAGTGGGTTTGAGTGGCAGAGGTTTGAGTGTGCATGTGTATGTATGTAAGCAAGCGGGTGTGAGCAGTGTCGTCCCGAGGGGGGGGGGCGGACCGTACCGGGTGACACCTCCAGCGGGGGTGACACCCATGCTGCCGGCACCCCCCAGCATTGCGCTGGGATGCGGCCGCCGGTAAAAAGAAACAAAAAAAAAATCGGTGACAGTGTTTCCCTCCTTCGTGCAGGGCTCTGACTGGCATAATATTCCTGGGCTCTGACTGGCACTATATTACTGGGCTCTGACTGGCATAATTTTCCTGGGCTCTGACTGGCATAATATTTCTGGGCTCTGACTGGCACTATATTACTGGTATCTGACTGCCACACTATTACTGGTATCTGACTGGCACAATATTCCTGGGCTCTGACTGGCATAATATTCCTGGTATCTGACTGGCATAATATTCCTGGGCTCTGACTGGCATAATATTCCTGGGCTCTGACTGGCACAATATTACTGGGTTCTGACTGGCACACTATTACTGGGCTCTGACTGGCACTATATTCCTGGTATCTGACTGGCACAAAATTACTGGGCTCTGAGTGGCACAATATTTTTGGGCTCTGACTGGCACAATATTACTGGCATCTGACTGGCATAATATTACTGGGCTCTGAATGGCACAATATTCCTGGTATCTGACTGGCACAATATTACTGGGCTCTGACTGGCACAATATTACTGGCATCTGACTGGCATAATATTACTGGGCTCTGAATGGCACAATATTCCTGGTATCTGACTGGCACAATATTACTGGGCTCTGAGTGGGACAATACTACTGGGCTCTGAATGGCACAATATTCCTGGTATCTGACTGGCACACTATTACTGGGCTCTGAGTGGCACAATATTACTGGGCTCTGAGTGGGACAATACTACTGGGATCTGAATGGCACAATATTACTGGTATCTATAATTGTAAGATTGTCACCTCGTGGGGCTCCTGTATGTTGCATAATTAATGGTGGTCCCATGTGTGCATAATTATGGGGCACTTGTGTGTGGCATATTTATTGGGCCCCATGTGTGGCATAATTAAGGGACTATTTTGTGTGGCGTAATTAAGGGACTCTTTTGTGTGGCATAATTATGGGGCACCTGTGTGTGTGTGGCATAATTATGGGGCACCTGTGTGTGTGGCATAATTAATTGGGCAGAGGTGAGGCATAAATAGTGGGGCTCTGGTGTGGCATAATTTATGGGGATCTGGTGCTGCATAAGTTATGGGGCTCTGGTGTTGCATAAGTTATGGGGCTCTGGTGTTGCATAAGTTATGGGGCTCTGGTGTTGCATAAGTTATGGGGCTCCTGTGTGTGGCATAGTGATGGGGCTCCTGTGTGTGGCATAGTCAATAGGCCATCTAACTGGCATTACTAAGGAATCTGTTTGGACTTGTATGGAGGAAATCCAGGGGGGTGACACCATGAGTTTCCGCACCGGGTGACACCAACCCTAGTGACGCCCCTGGGTGTGAGTGTGCCTGTGTATGTATGTAAGTGGCAGAATGTAAGTGGGTGTGAGTGGCAGAGTTATGAGTGTGCATGTGTATGTATGTAGGTGGCAGAGTGTGAGTGGCAGAGTTATGAGTGTGCACGTGTGTGAGTGGCTGGTTGTGAGTGTTTGGAAGAGAGTAAGTGTGTGTGAGTGAGTGGAAGTGTGAGTGGAAGAGAGTAAGAGTGAGTGGCAGAGTTATGTGTGTGAGTGGGAGAATGTAAGTGTGTGTGAGTGGCAGAGTGTGAGTGTTTGTAAGAGTGTGTGTGAATGAGTGTAAGCGTTAAGTTATGAGTGTGTGTGAGTGTGAATCCCAGTGAGATTACTAGGAGAAATGTGATTAATTACTATGATTCATACTGAATGTGATAATCAATGTGAAACAATGCTATCATCTCATATTATTTTTATTTTCACACTTGATTATCACATTCAATATAAATAAAAGTGATTCATCTTTATATTTAGTCTTTATATTGATGGAAATAAAAGTGAGATGGGAATTTCAAAATTAAGGGTAAAGTAGCAGAGTTGGAAAAATTCTCCCATTCAGTTGAATTCCCATCTCAATTCCCTGCACTTCTCTCATACCTCAGCCTATTCTCCCCAGGGTAGAAGGAGCATACCTTCATACCTCAGCCTATTCTCCCCAGGGTAGAAGGAGCATACCTTCATACCTCAGCCTATTCTCCCCAGGGTAGAAGGAGCACACCTTCATACCTCAGCCTATTCTCCCCAGGGTAGATGGAGCATACCTTCATACCTCAGCCTATTCTCCCCAGGGTAGAAGGAGCATACCTTTATACCTCAGCCTATTCTCCCCAGGGTAGAAGGAGCATACCTTCATACCTCAGCCTATTCTCCCCAGGGTAGATGGAGCATACCTTCATACCTCAGCCTATTCTCCCCAGGGTAGAAGGAGCATACCTTTATACCTCAGCCTATTCTCACCAGGGTAGATGGAGCATACCTTCATACCTCAGCCTATTCTCCCCAGGGTAGAAGGAGCATACCTTCATACCTCAGCCTATTCTCCCCAGGGTAGAAGGAGCATACCTTCATACCTCAGCCTATTCTCCCCAGGGTAGAAGGAGCATACCTTCATACCTCAGGATATTCTCCCCAGGGTAGAAGGAGCATACCTTCATACCTCAGCCTATTCTCCTCAGGTTTTTGACCCCTTTTTATTAAAAAAAGAAATACTTATGATGTGTGTGTGAGAGTTGCAGGTTTACACACGAGTTTGCGTGGCAGAATATCTGTGTGGGAAAGGCCATCTGTGTGTATAAGGGTGTCTGTTTTAGGTTGTTTGGGTGTGTGTGTGTGTAAGAGAGTGTGTGAGTGTAAGGTTGTCTATGTAATGGTATCTGGGGGTGGGGGGGGGGGGTGATATCCCCTATATTATGGCATATTATGAGACTGTTGGTCTACTTTTTTTCTCAAAGTCTGGTAAATGGTGTTTGCAACATACACAACATTTTGTATGCTCAGTTATTTTGAAATCATGGGAATTACTCTGTGTGTAAGGGTGTGTGTATGTATGTGTAACTGTGCAAGTGTGTATGTGTGGCTGCATGTGTATATATGTGTATTTGTGGCTGTGTATTTATGTGTATAAGTGTAACTTCGAGTAATGTGAGTTTCTTGCGTGCCTTATTGTGTATTATGGTACAGTAATGTGCATCATGAGTGTGTGATAAACTCACACACTGCATTACTGTGAGTTTTATTGCTGTTGAGACTGTGTTATACCTACACATTTGCACAATGCTGTGGAGTCAGTCACAGACAGACAGGCACACACACACATACAGACACACATACAGTCAGTCACAGGCAGACATACAGTCAGTCACAGACAAACACACATACACAGTCAGTAACAGACAGACAAAAACATACAATCAGTCACAGACACATACAGTCGATCACAGGCAGACATACACACAGTCAGTCACATAAACACAATCAGTTACACACACACACACATGCAGTCAGTCATACACACACACACACACACACACACAGTCAGTCACATACACTTACACACAAGTCAGCAATTTTGTTGTTGTTTACGATATAAAAAGTACATCTATCAATATGTCTCCCTCCTGGCTGCTATACCTCATTCTAGCCTGGTCTGTGCCCTGCTGTTGTTTCTGGTCCCTCGCTCTCCGCTTGATAAATAAATAAATAAAATGATTCCAGCGGCGAAGGCACCAGGCAGGGACAACAATAACGGGGCGCCAGGTATAGTTTCCTGGTGCCCGGGATTTGTTGAGCCCTGATATATACCCACATATACCTATTGTTCATTAGCATCATTTATATCAGTCTGTATGCTGCCTAACCATGTGAGCTTATTTATCAAATCTATCTCGGGCTCCAGCCCCGGATCTTTTGGAGACCTAGCAACGCCCCTGCATACACACACACAAAATGTTAAAAAAAATTGTCCCCCTCCTACCTATTAGGTGCAGGAGGGTGACTTCCCTGGGGTCTAGTGGTTGCCTCCACGGTGGTCTCCTCCCGCACGGCGCTCTGTTAGCTGGGAGGAAGTGATGGCTTCCTCCCAGCTCCGATATCATCACTGGGGCCCGGTCGCACTCTTAAAGCGCAACAGTGCTGACTGGGCCCCAGGAAATCTATTGAGTAGTGCCGGCACTGGAGGGAGAACCCAATCAACGGGTTTTTTTCTTTACGCTAATCTGCGCAACAGCGCTTCGTTTTTTTTTTTTAAATACGGCTCACCTTGGAGCCCAATTAATTATGCCACACACACAGGAGCCCATTAAGTATGCCACACACAGGCGTCCCTTAATTATGCCACACACAAGCGCCCCATAATTATGCCACACAAAAGAACCCCTTAATTATGCCACACATGGGGCCCAATAAATATGCTACACATGGTACCTACATTTATTATGCGACACACATATTGCACCCTCAGCACTTGGCTTGCACTCATATTGCACCTACACGATTTGTGTCACTTTGCCCCACAGAACTAGCCAGTTTCACTTTCCTCATAGTACATGTTATTTTGCCCCACAGACCATGCCACAGCATCACTTTGCCAATTAAAATAAACCAGGTTTCCCTTTTATATGCCAGTGTTTGCCCATAAATATGGCACAGCTAATTTGCCCAATAATATGGCAGTATTAGTTTGTCATTCATAAACCACAATTTGCCCAATATTATGCCAGTATTATTTTGCCATTAGAAAGCCACAGCCAATAATAATATTGCCCAATAATATGCCATTCAGTATGCCAGTATTTTGCAATTCAATATTCCAACATTTAACCCCTCAATATGCCAAGATTTTTCAATTCAATATCCCACCATTTAACCCCTCAGTATGCCAGAATTTTGCCATTCAATATTCCAGCATTTAACCCCTCAATATGCCAGAATTTTGCCATTCAATATGCCAGTATTATTTTGCCACTCAATATGCCAGCATTTAACCCATCATTAGGCCAGCATTTAACCCCTCAATATGCCAGTAATATTTTGCCATTCAATATGCCAGCATTGAACCCCTCAATATACCAGAATTTTGCCATTCAATATTCCAGCATTTAACCCCTCAATATGCCAGAATTTTGCATTCAATATGCCAGTATTATTTTGCCACTCAATATGCCAGAATTTAACCCCCCAATATGCCGGTATTATTTTGCCATTCAATATGCCAGTATTTAACCCCTAAATATGCCAGATTTTTGCCATTCAATATTGCAGCATTCAACCCCTCAATACGCCAGCATTTAGCCACTCAGGTTGCCATAATTTTGCCACTCAGTAGGCCATAAATTTGCCACTCAGTATGCCAGTATTTGCTCGTTTTATACCACCCTCCTCCCCCCTTTCCCAGTACTTACTTTACTCGTTGCTCTGTCTCCAGGACTTCTCAATGCAGTCTTCCCTCCTGCACAGAGGAGGGAAACACAGCCACCGGACATCACATAACGTCGTATTGAATTATTTATTTTAAAAAAAAAGTTCAGCAGCGCAATTCGCTGCGAGGGGATTCCAGCAGCACGGGTGTCACCCCCAACGGAGGTGTCACCCGGTGCGGTCCGCACTGCCCACACCCGGCACAGGACGACACTGATTTGCAGTATAATTATGAGACAAAATTCAAGGAGTGGTGAATTCCTAATTGCTGGTCTTAAAATATGCTATGTATACAGTTCATTTTTATTTATCGTCTGCATATATTTCATTTAATTATGAGTGTCAGTGAGGGCCTCATGTTCGAAAAAAATGACTACCCACTAATTTGCCAAAGGCTGGTGGTAGAATTAGTGCATAAAAAGTGTTAAAATAACACCATTTGAAATACCTTAGTGTGTCTAGTTTCCAAAAATATATGGTTTGATGGGGTAAAATGCACTGGACGGCTTCAAAAATGTCCCTAATGGGACATGGACACAGGTTGAGTGCATATCAAAAATCAAAGTCTGATATGTGCACCTCCCAAATGTGGCCTTTTGGCCCCCAAATAACCTGACCAACCTATGCATGTACTCCTGAACACATATTGAGGTGGTTTTTTTGACAGTGACACCTAACAGGATATGCAAATTCATTCCTGAATTACAATATATGTTGGGTGAAAACCCACAATAAAATTACTACCAAAATGTTCAACAAAGGCTGGTGGTAGAATTAGTGCATGGAAAGTATTAAAATACCACCATTTGAAATACCCTAGGGTGTCTAGCTTTCAAAAATATATGGTTTTGTGGGGTAAAATACACTGGACAGTTTCAAAAATGTCCCAAATGGGACATCGGCCCAGGTTGAGAACATGTCAAAATTCCCTATTGGAGGTGTTATTTTGCAGTATCCCTTCACATTTTCAGGAAATGTTTACCTGAAATGCAATCTGAGTGAAAAATCCCCATTTTTTTTATACTGAAAACTTTGGCCAAGGTTGGTGGCTACATGAAAAATGGCAAAAAATGGCTACATGAAAAGTGTCAAAATACCCCAAGTTAAATGCCCTGAGTTGTCTAGTTTTGAAAAATATGTACATGTGATGGGTCATTCATGGATTTAGTACAGATATCAGTGTTACAATGTCACCATCGCTAATTTTGAAAACAAAAATGCCCTGTTCTTGCCTTGTAACTTGAATAAATAAAAGCACAAAAACATAAAACATGGGCTATTTTTGAACTCAGGACAAATATTAGAAAATATTTAGCAGTGTTTTGTTGTTTTCTTTTGTAGAGGAGGATACGATTTTTCAAATAAAAGTCTGAAAAAAAATATTGTCAATCTTTTTCCATTTTTCCAATTTTATCTCATTATCAAAAGAGTGGTAACAAAAGAAATCCCTTCTTATGCCGATGTGTAGTTTTCTTTCACTCTAAATGAAAAAGAAATAAATTACAGTAAAACACAAACACAGCAGAAATGTTAGAACAGCCCATGTCACCAAGTGTCAGACAAGCCAAAAAAAGTCATGTCACTAAGGGGTTTACATTTCTGCGGTGTTCACACGTTTTTTCTGTGATTAGCTGTAATATTTCTCTCTCCTTTAATGTACCCACCCATAATATAACGTTTTTATTGCCATAAAAAAGGTTCTTTAGACATCACATAATTTTCTATTACAAATATCATAAAATATGATGACCCCCTCCCACTTTTTCTAACTTTGACCTGAAAAATCTTTTACACAATTGCCAAACAGTAAAAAAAAAATAAAATAAATAAAAGACTGTCTAAATAGTTTCTAAAATGTGTCCTGAGTTTAGAAAATATGCCATGTTTCTATGTTTTTCTATTGTTTTTTTTTTTTTTTACAAGTTATAGGGCCATGACCAAAAGTATTGTTTTTTGTTTCCTTATCATTTTCTCCTACAGTGACATTTGATCCCAGCCCTGACCATAAATATGTTAAATAACCCTTTCAATGAGGCAATCCTCTCAGTGTTGTACAATGGGAATAAAAAACAGATAAAGATAATGTAATGTAGTATTTTTGAAAACAATGTGACTTTTAAAAAAACACGTAAGCTAGTACACTCACATATTACTGAGCAGTAACCTATAATAGACATCCGGGAGCCCCTTGTGGGCTCTTAGCCAATGATACACCTTCAGAATATCCTCAAATATAGATGTGGCACACAAGAAAAGGGGAGAAGGAGCAAAACTTAAGTATAACACATTTATTGTGCAACAAACAAGTAAATAAAAACGTAACTTTAAAAAAAAACAGTATCCAACAAAATGCTTGAAGCCCAGGTTTGAAAAGTGCACTGTGTCTGCATGTGTCCTCCCTCCGCACACAATGCGTTTCACCTCCTCCGCTGAGGCATTCTCAAGTGTCCCCTTGTCTTTCAGTCCTCCGTTTAAATAGTTCTCTTCCATCTTCACGTGTCTCGTAGCGTCGCTTCCGTGTGTCGCGTAATGATGTCACTCGCTGGTCGCATCCGATGCTCTTCATCAATAACGTCTCTGGCTTCGGAAAGAACTCCTCCCTCTCCATTCATGGTAATCCTGCTAACTCCTCCCTGCTCTACAGCTTCTGTTGCCATGTCAGAGACTCAGGCATACAGAAACAAAAGTGTCACGGCAATGGGGGATAAATGAAAATAATCACAGTATCAGTATGGTATTCTACAGATCCTGCACTTGAATATATAACATCAATATAATTTATATAGACATTAGAAAATATACATATATAAAATTAAATAATGCACAACTGTGAGCTGCAGCATGTTGGGAAATTTTACAGAAAATTAAAAAGGTCAAATTCTGCATTCAGACCATTAGGATTTAGAGTCTGTAACTCACATTCCCATTAAATTTCAAGTTTTCCCAACTCCTTCCAGAAATCTCCTTCTTTCCAATGTTTTTTTATATTTTGCAGTAGCCATAAAGCATTATTATCTGGGGTTACTTTTATGTTTCAGGATGTTTTTTCTTATTTTATTGCAGTGTTCTCCTACCCGTGTTCTAATTTTTCTTGTGGTGCAGCCAACATACTGCAGCCCACATGGAATAAATTACATTACAGGTTTCACAATTCATAAAATCCTTATCAAGTCCCTCAAGAGTTCATCTTTCTTCAATATTGGTCAAAGGTGCCGTTTTTTATTGTGTTGTAATCTAGAACCCCGTTTTTCCTCATACAGCAGTAGCGAGTCTCTATCCATTTGTTTAACCTCCTCAATGGCCTTGTTGATACCCTCTTCAGGGTAATCCCTAACAAATAGTCTCACATTGAGGATCAACGGTTGTTCTCTGCATACTATATCCTCCATGCAGTGCCTCTTTAATCTTAAAGCATGTTTTGGGGGTATTGTCCAGCCATGGAGCATAGTGTCCATTATCATGACCAATGAAGCTCTTTACATCAACCTTCTTAAAGAAGGTTTTTGTTTTAATCTTATTATTTTCTATATAAATACACAAGAATACGTATGTTGTGGGTCTGCAAAAAGACACAAGGATACGAATGTGGTGGGACTGCAAAAAAAACACAAGGATAAGCATGTGGTGGGTCTGCAAAAAAAACACAAGGATACGCATGTGGTGCAAATGCAAAAAACACAAGGATACGCATGTGGGGCGACTGCAAAAAAACACAAGGATACACATGTGGTGCGACTGCAAAAAACACAAGGATACGCATGTGGTGCTACTGCAAAAACCACAAGGATACGCATGTGCTGCGACTGCAAAAACCACAAGGATACGCATGTGCTGGGACTGCAAAAACCACAAGGATACGCATGTGCTGCGACTGCAAAAACCACAAGGATACGTATGTGCTGCGACTGAAAAAACCACAAGGATACGCATGTGCTGCGACCGCAAAAACCACAAGGATACGCATGTGCTGCGACTGCAAAAACCACAAGGATACGCATGTGCTGCGACTGCAAAAAACACAAGGCAATAATTAACTGTAATGGTGCAAATAAAAATGAAATGGGGAACATTACACTCGAAAAAGGCATAATGCCAAATAGCCACTTGTATGTTTAGGCTGTAGCCCTTTAAGAGTTGCCAATAAATGATGAGAGAATTCCAAAAATATATTTTACACTCAGAAGCACCATGCTATGTACAAAAGGATAACGATCAATGGCCTTGTTGATACCCTCTTCAGGGTAATCCCTAACAAATAGTCTCACATTGAGGATCAACGGTTGTTCTCTGCATACTATATCCTCCATGCAGTGCCTCTTTAATCTTAAAGCATGTTTTTGGGGGTATTGTCCAGCCATGGAGCATAGTGTCCATTATCATGACCAATGAAGCTCTTTACATCAACCTTCTTAAAGAAGGTTTTTGTTTTAATCTTATTATTTTCTATATAAATACACAAGAATACGTATGTTGTGGGTCTGCAAAAAGACACAAGGATACGCATGTGGTGGGACTGCAAAAAAACACAAGGATAAGCATGTGGTGGGTCTGCAAAAAAACACAAGGATAAGCATGTGGTGGGTCTGCAAAAAAAAACACAAGGATACGCATGTGGTGCAAATGCAAAAAACACAAGGATACGCATGTGGGGCGACTGCAAAAAAACACAAGGATACACATGTGGTGCGACTGCAAAAAACACAAGGATACGCATGTGGTGCTACTGCAAAAACCACAAGGATACGCATGTGCTGCGACTGAAAAAAACACAAGGATACGCATGTGCTGGGACTGCAAAAACCACAAGGATACGCATGTGCTGCGACTGCAAAAACCACAAGGATACGTATGTGCTGCGACTGAAAAAACCACAAGGATACGCATGTGCTGCGACCGCAAAAACCACAAGGATACGCATGTGCTGCGACTGCAAAAACCACAAGGATACGTATGTGGTGCGACTGAAAAAAACACAAGGATACGCATGTGCTGCGACTGAAAAAAACACAAGGATACGCATGTGCTGGGACTGCAAAAACCACAAGGATACGCATGTGCTGCGACTGCAAAAACCACAAGGATACGCATGTGCTGGGACTGCAAAAACCACAAGGCAATAATTATCTGTAATGGTGCAAATAAAAATGAAATTGGGAACATTACACTCGAAAAAGGCATAATGCCAAATAGCCACTTGTATGATCTGCGGTTGTTCTCTGCATACTAAATCCTCCATGCAGTGCCTCTTTAATCTTAAAGCATGTTTTTGGGGGTATTGTCCAGCCATGGAAAGTGTCCATTATCATGACCAATGAAGCTATTTACATCAACCTTCTTAAAGAAGGTTTTTGTTATAATCTTATTATTTTCTATATAAATACACAAGGATACGTATGTTGTGGGTCTGCAAAAGGACACAAAGATACGCATGTGGTGGGACTGCAAAAAAAACACAAGGATACGCATGTGGTGGGTCTGCAAAAAAACACATGGATGTGGTGCAACTGCAAAAAACACAAGGATACGCATGTGGGGCGACTGCAAAAAAACACAAGGATACGCATGTGGTGCGACTGCAAAAAACACAAGGATACGCATGTGGTGCTACTGCAAAAATCACAAGGATACGCATGTGCTGCGACTGCAAAAACCACAAGGATACGCATGTGCTGGGACTGCAAAAACCACAAGGATGCGCATGTGCTGAGACTGCAAAAACCACAAGGATACGCATGTGCTGCGACTGAAAAAAACCACAAGGATACGCATGTGCTGCGACCGCAAAAACCACAAGGATACGCATGTGCTGCGACTGCAAAAACCACAAGGATACGTATGTGGTGCGACAGCAAAAACCACAAGGCAATAATTAACTGTATTGGTGCAAATAAAAATGAAATGGGGAACATTACACTCGAAAAAGGCATAATGCCAAATAGCCACTTGTATGTTTAGGCAGTAGCCTATTAAGAGTTGCCAATAAATGATGAGAGAATTCCAAAAATATATTTTACACTCAGAAGCACCATGCTATGTACAAAAGGATAACGATTAAAGTCACTAAACGTTCTTTTCCCTAGTATTTCTACACTAGAATGATGATAAACTGACATGTGCATTTTAAGGTGAAAAGCTTTTTAAAGCTACAAAACTTAATACAAGGTGAATGTACCACTGCTAGGAATAGAACAGGTTTATGCAAAGACTAGATTAGACCCATGTAGGCACACACCCAAGTATACACAAACATGAACTAGAACATGGGAGTTCCTAGGGCACTGCAGGCTACTATTTATCATTCAAAAATGTTTCGACTCAGCTTCCTATGATGCTCAGCCAGCCTTAACCTTTAGCTGGCCTGTAAACACGGGCACATGTGAAGCTGCACAGTGATCCCCTGTCTAACCCCTGCATGCAAGAAGCAGTAAGTGTCCCTAAACCCCAAGCAGGCACTAATATCCGGATATCAGTCTGGGGTCACATCACTCACACCTCTGGCAGGGGAAACCCGGGTTACTGACAGGCTATCTATACTCACTAATGCACAGCTCTAAGACTTACCGTAACACCGGTACCCAGCCTACCACCCGCTGGCAGCAGCGGAGGACATGAGCACGCGACATAATCCTCCTCCTCCCCGGTACTGAGTAAGGACTGTCACCGGCAGCCGGGGGCGTGGTTGCCAAGAGTCAATTATGACGCGGCCGACGTTGGCTCCTCCTCTCGCGCCAACAGAGATTCACGTCACAGAGTCCTGTCAGCGCGTGAGGCGCAGAGCTCAAGCGTTAGCACTTTCCTCGTCACGTTATGATTGTCAGCACGTGGGTCCAGCGCTCAAACACAAACTACACAGATTAGTTACATCAAGTGAAACATCTACATCATGATAAACTAGGATAAATAAATAATTATTGTTCATTAGGAAGTTGCTTGGCCCCCAAAGAAACCAATTTCCTGACACATTTATTTATAAAGTGCTTTACCAGAAGCGATACAGTGAGATTTGTGACATAAATCGCTGGGCCTGGAAAACTGTTTCCTGTAATCTGTAAAATACAGACTGGTCTTTATTCTACCCGAAGAAGCAAATATGTATTTGTTATCGTTGTCCCTGAATAAATCAAAATACCATCATGTGGCAAATACATGTAAATTATTTACAAATTGCTTTTTAATAGGACAACTGTAGCAAACAAGTAATTTGAAAGATTGCATCAAGTGTACAGATTTCAAATAGAAATGTTTTAATGAAAATACAAATATTGAGCCTTCTTTGCTTGTAAAGCTCTATAAGTGGTCTGACATGTTTCATAGTTGCCAACTGTCCCGTTTTTGCCGGGAGAGTCCCGGCAAAATCAAGATTTTCCCGGGGGAATTCCCTCTCCCGGGACAGTCATGGCAATATGCGCTGCCTGCAATTTTAATTTAAGTGCCATCGCGGGTCACGTGACTGCTGGAAGCAGACAGGACGCATGTGACAAGGCTGGTTAATCAAAGCTGATGTAACGTCGCGCGATGATGTCACTTGTCACGTAATTGCCATCAGTGTTTTTTTCCTGAGTGGAAGAAGAGGCTGCTGAGCGATGGAGCGGCAGATTCGATGGGGGAGGGCAGGCTGGGAATTTTGGGAGGCATCATTGAAAGAAGGGGGCAGACTGGATACTCTGGGGGGGCATAATTAAAAGAAGGGGGCAGACTGGGAAAGAAGGGGGGCAGATTCGGGACTCTGAGGGGCAAATTGGTAAGAAGGGGGCAGACTGGGAACTCTGGGGGGCAGACTGGACAGAAGGGGCAGAGTGGAAAGGAGGAGTAAGATTGCTAAACCAGGGGGTCAGATTGGGTCACATTGGAAAGAGTCAGATTGGCAACCCTGGGGGTTAGATTGGGATGCCTGGGGGTCAGGTTGGCCAATCTGGGGGTCATATTGGCACGTCTAGGGCTCAGGTTGGGAAGAAAGGGCCAGATTGTCACATCTGGAGGTCAGATTGGGGGGTCAGTTTGTGAAGGAGGAGTCAGATTGGCACATCTGGGGGATCGGATTGCCAAATCTGAGGGCCAGGTTGGCACATCTAGGGTTTCGGATTGCCAAATCTGGGAGGTCAGTTTGGGATGAATGGGGCAGATTGGGAAGAAGGCGTCAGACTGGCACGTCTTGGGGATAAATTGGGAAGAAGGGATCAGATTGCAAAGGATGTGGATGCATTGGCAGGTCTGGGGGTTAGATTGGGAAGTGTGTGGGGATGTGTTGGCAAGTTTATACATTACTGCTGATTTTGCCATGTTTTACCAAGCTCATGCATTACAGCTCATTTAGACTTAGTGTGTGTGTGACTAGGATGTGAGGCCAGCTGCATTTTATGAGACCAGAAGCGGATCCAGAGTCTGATCTCAAATTCCGTCTGTCTTTTCCTCTCCCCCATGTCCTTCTGTCGCTCCCCTCTTCCTTCCCATGTCTGCCTGTTTCTCTCCTCTCCCTTCCCATGTCCGCCTGTCTCTCTCGTCCTCCTTTCCATGTCTGTCTTTGTATCATCTTCTTTTCCATGTCTGTCTCTCTCCCAGGGCCGATCCTAGGGTCACTGGCGCCTGGGTGCAGGATTTATTTGGCGCCCCCAGGTGGGCGTGGCTATAAGATAAACTCCTCCCCTTTACACATATATGTTCATGGCATACCAATTTTTCATTTTTTTATTTTAACCCCTTAGTGACATGACTTTTTTGGCTTGTCCGACGCTTGGTGACATGGGCTGTTTTAACATTTCTGAGGTGTTTGTGTTTTGCTGTAATTTATTTTTGTCTCATTTAGTGTACCCGCACAAACTATATATCGTTTTTATCGTTATAAGAAGGGCTTTCTTTTGATACCATTATTTTGATAATAGTATATAATTTGATGTAAAAAAAATAATAAAATATGGCAAAAAAATTTAAAAAAAGATTTTTTTATGACTTTTATTTGAAAAATCTATACTCATGTACAAGAGACAACAAAAAACACTGCTAAATAGTTTCTAATATATGTCCTGAGTTCAGAAATAGCCCATGTTTTTGTGCTTTTTTACTCATGTTACAGGGCCAGAACTATAAGTAGTGCAAAGCTATTTTAAAATACTTTTTTTTAAAAATTAGCAATAGTGACATTGTAACACTGATTTCTGTACTAAATCCATGAATGACCCCCAACATGTACATATTTTGAAAACTAGACCACTCAGGGCATTTAACTTGGGGTATTTTGACACATTTCATGTAGCCATTTTACCACTAATCTTTGCCAAAGTTTGCAGCAAAAAATCTTTTTTTTAATTTTTCACATATATTGCAATTTAGGTAAACATTACCTTAAAATGTGAAGGGGTATTTCCAAATAACAACTCAATATGTGTTGAGCAACATCTCCTGAGTACAGGGATACCACCCAGGCCAGCCAGAAAGTGTATTCTACCCCACAAAGCTATATATTTTTTAAAACTAGACACCCTAGGGTATTTCAAATGGTAGTATTTTAACACTTTCCATGCACTAATTATACTACCAGCCTATGTCAATGTTTTGGGTAGTAATTTTTTTTCACATACATTGTACTTTGGGCATGAATTCACAGATCCTGTTATATGTCAGTGCCAAACAACACCTCAATATGTGTTCAGCAACATCTCCTGAGTACAGGGATACCACCTATGTATAGGTTGGTTAGGTTATTTGGGGGTTAAAAGGCCACATTTGAGAGGTGCGCTTTTTGGTTTTCCAAATTGGAATTCTGACGTGCAGAAAACCTGCGCCCATGTCCCATTTGGGACATTTTTGAAGCCAACAAGTGTATTCTGCCCCACAAAGCCATATATTTTTGAAAACTAGACACCCTAGGGTATTTCAAATGGTAGTATTTTAACACTTTCCATGCACTAATTCTACCACCAGCCTTTGTCAAATTTTAGGTTAGTAATTTTTTAATGTTTTGTTTCCACATACATTGTACTTTGAGCATGAATTCACAGATCCTGTTATGTGTCAGTGCAAAACAACACCCCAATATGTGTTCAGCAACATCTCCTGAGTACAGGGATACCACCCATGCATAGGTTTGTTGGGTTGTTTGGGGGCTAAAAGGCCACGTTTAGGGGGGGTGCATTTCCAAATTGGAATTTTGACATGTAGTCAGCCTGCGCCCATGTTCCATTTGGGACACTTTTGAAGCCTGGCAAAGTATTTTACCCCATTAAACCATATATTTTGGAAAACTAGACATCCTAGGGTATTTAAAATAGTGGTATTTTAACACTTTCCAAGGGCTAATTCTACCACCAACCTATGTCAAAGGGTTGGGATGTCATTTTTTCCCCACACACATTGTAGATCAGGCAGGAATTTTCAGATTCTGGTATTTGCCACAGCCAACCAACACCTCAATATGTGTTCAGCAACATCTCCTGAGTACAGGGATACCACCCATGTAACATGGTTTGTTTTGGGGCTAAAAAGCCACATTTAGGGGGTGCGCAATTCCAACCTGGAATTTTGACATGTAGTCAGCCTGCGCCCATGTTCCATTTGGAACATTTTTGAATTTTACCCCATCAAACCATATATTTTTGGAAAACAGACATCCTAAGGTATTTCAAATGGTGGTATTTTAATACTGTATATGTACTAATTCTACCACCAGCCTTTGTAAAAGTTTGTGGTATTACGTTTTTGGGAGTTTTTTTTCCACATGCATTGTACTTCAGGCATGAATTCACAGATTCTGGTATATGTCACTGCCAAACAACAACCCAATATGTGTTCAGCAACATCTCCCGAGTACAGGGATAGCACCCATGCATAGGTTTGTTGGTTTGTTTTTTGGCTAGAAGGCAACATTTGTGAGATGCGCATCTCAAAATTCCAACTTGGAATTTTGACATGTAGTCAACCTGCGTCCGTGTCCTATATTAGATATATTTTTGAAGCCAGCCAATGTAATTTACCCACACCAAACCATATAATTTTTAACGGTAGACACCCATCACTCCTTGTGGCAAGGGCTCAGCAGCCACCGATACATCACTGGATAATGTATCAGAAAGCTGACCAGGGTCAAAATCGAACCCTGAGTCCGCGGCCTCAGAATCAGTGCGTAAGCAGTGATCTCGAGCAAAGAAGGGGTTAATAGCTCTTAGAAGAGCCTATCTAGTACTGTAATACATTACAGTACAAAGTAATTAATCCATAAAACAGTGCAGACAGCAAAACATACTGTTGCTGTGCAAGATTACTGCTTATACAGTGATGAATGGCAGGGAAGGGGTTAATACACAGTGAAAGACTTTCATAAAACCTGCCAATTTTATAAAATGTTATTTTATATCACTAATACTGATCTGTCTCTTTCCGTCACAAAAATGTAAGTGAGGAGAGGGAGGCAGATCAATATTTGTGAATATTGATCCGACCAATTTTGATCTGACCAGGGCGAATGGTGAGCTTAATTGAGAAATCACCAAACCGCCTTTGCCACTAATTCGCTGTTACTGATCGCTATGCGCTCAGACAGCTTAAAAAAAAAATCTCAATTACTTTTACTTTACATGTAATCCCCTAGCGGGTATGTGTAAAAAAAAAAATATGCAGACAGATAAAAATTGCTTTGGCGTCAATATCATTGCGTAAGCAGTGATCAGCGGCAAAGAAGGGGTTAATAACTCTTAGAAGAGCCTTTGTAGTACTGTAATAAATTACAGTACAAAAAAAATTAACCCCTAAAAAATGCACAAACAGCAAAAATAAATGCGCTGATGTGGAAGATCACTGCTTACGCAAGATCAGTGGCAGGGAAGGGGTTAAACGCAGGGAATTGCTTTAATAATTTTTTTTTTATTGTTTTATTATTCGTGTGTTGTGTATTTATTGTTTTTTGTACTTTTACTTACTTTTATAACTTTGATCTGTCTCTCTCCCTCACTAAAAAAAAAATGGAGAGGGAGGCAGATCATAACTGGTCAGATCAATATAGGGTTAATATTGATCTGACCAGTCAGTGGGGATGCTCATCAGAGCATCCCCACTGCTTGTCAGTGTGCCTGGCATTCACTGATTGACTCTGTGAAGAGGCAATCGTGTGGCAGCCAGAGAGCACAGGAAGCAGGTACTGCCTGCCTCCTGTGCTCTTGCCCTTAGAAGGGCAGCGCCATCTTGGTCACACAGTGACCAAGATCGTGCATTTTTTTTTTGTGTTCCTGATTAATATACCACGGTTAGTTTCCACATTAATAGGCCACAGTCAGTTTGCCCATTAATATGCCACTGTTAGTTTGCCTATTAATATTCCACTGTTAGTTTGGCCATTAATATGCCGTAGCCAATATGCCCATTAATATGCCACTGTTAGTTTTCCCATTAATATGCCATAGCCAATTTGCCCATTAATATGCCACAGATAGTTTGCCCATGAACATGCCAGATAGTTTGCCCATTAACAAATCACAGTTAGTTTTTCTATTAATATAGCACAGTTAGTTTGTCCATTAATATAGCAGTTAGTTTTCCCATTAATATGCCATTGTCAGTTTGCCCACTAATATGCCAGTGTCCGTTTTTCCATGAATATGCCACCACCAGTTTTCCCAATAAAAGCATTACCCCCTCTACCCCATTTCCCAGTACTCACCTTGCTGCTGCTCTTTCGTGTCTCCTCCATGCACACTTAGTGCAGGAGGCGGGAAATAGCCGCCCAGGGCTGTCTTTTGAACTGTGTGGGCCCCTGGGCAAAACAAGCCAATGGGGCCCCCCATGGCCCCTCTCCTTGACCCGCCAATAACAACAAGACTCCACCCATAACAACAAGACCCCGCCCACAATGGATGCGCATCCCCGAAAAATCACCCACAACTCTGTGGTTTAATTGTTAAATTATAATTATTTATTAATT
This sequence comes from Pelodytes ibericus, assembly GCA_036172795.1. Classification (NCBI taxonomy): domain Eukaryota; kingdom Metazoa; phylum Chordata; class Amphibia; order Anura; family Pelodytidae; genus Pelodytes; species Pelodytes ibericus. The sequence goes on from CM069858.1 coordinate 169,536,425, forward strand.
GCATATATTAAACAATTAATCATCAGAAAGTTGGTTTAGGAACAAACATTTCAACATATATATGGCAATGACAACTGCTGGCCTATAATGAAGTTCTGTTACATTGAAAGATTGCATAAAGCAAAGAGATTTAAAATAGAATGTTGTAATGAAAGAATATAAAGACAGCACCTAGACCTCTTTGCTCCATTTAGTGCCATTAGGGAGCATTGTACATCCACTACCCTCTCAGTAAAGTAATACTTTCATTAGTCCCTGGCCTTACCATATATCTAGGATAGCCTTATACCAATCCCTTGCATCCTTCACTGTATTAACCTCTACCACTTCTACTGGAAGACTATTCCATACATCCACTACCCTCTCAGTAAAGTAATACTTTCATTAGTCCCTGGCCTTATCTTATATCTAGGATAGCCTTACAGGTAGTGCAGAATTATTAGGCAAGTTGTATTTTTGAGGATTAATTTTATTATTGAACAACAACCATGTTCTCAATGAACCCAAAAAACTCATTAATATCAAAGCTGAATATTTTTGGAAGTAGTTTTTAGTTTGTTTTTAGTTTTAGCTATTTTAGGGGGATATCTGTGTGTGCAGGTGACTATTACTGCGCATAATTATTAGGCAACTTAACAAAAAACAAATATATACCCATTTCAATTATTTATTTTTACCAGTGAAACCAATATAACATCTCAACATTCACAAATATACATTTCTGACATTCAAAAACAAAACAAAAACAAATCAGTGACCAATATAGCCACCTTTCTTTGCAAGGACACTCAAAAGCCTGCCATCCATGGATTCTGTCAGTGTTTTGATCTGTTCACCATCAACATTGCGTGCAGCAGCAACCACAGCCTCCCAGACACTGTTCAGAGAGGTGTACTGTTTTCCCTCCTTGTAAATCTCACATTTGATGATGGACCACAGGTTCTCAATGGGGTTCAGATCAGGTGAACAAGGAGGCCATGTCATTAGATTTTCTTCTTTTATACCCTTTCTTGCGAGCCACGCTGTGGAGTACTTGGACGCGTGTGATGGAGCATTGTCCTGCATGAAAATCATGTTTTTCTTGAAGGATGCAGACTTCTTCCTGTACCACTGCTTGAAGAAGGTGTCTTCCAGGAACTGGCAGTAGGACTGGGAGTTGAGCTTGACTCCATCCTCAACCCGAAAAGGCCCCACAAGCTCATCTTTGATGATACCAGCCCAAACCAGTACTCCACCTCCACCTTGCTGGCGTCTGAGTCGGACTGGAGCTCTCTGCCCTTTACCAATCCAGCCACGGGCCCATCCATCTGGCCCATCAAGACTCACTCTCATTTCATCAGTCCATAAAACCTTAGAAAAATCAGTCTTGAGATATTTCTTGGCCAAGTCTTGACGTTTCAGCTTGTGTGTCTTGTTCAGTGGTGGTCGTCTTTCAGCCTTTCTTACCTTGGCCATGTCTCTGAGTATTGCACACCTTGTGCTTTTGGGCACTCCAGTGATGTTGCAGCTCTGAAATATGGCCAAACTGGTGGCAAGTGGCATCGTGGCAGCTGCACGCTTGACTTTTCTCAGTTCATGGGCAGTTATTTTGCGCCTTGGTTTTTCCACACGCTTCTTGCGACCCTGTTGACTATTTTGAATGAAACGCTTGATTGTTCGATGATCACGCTTCAGAAGCTTTGCAATTTTAAGAGTGCTGCATCCCTCTGCAAGATATCTCACTATTTTTGACTTTTCTGAGCCTGTCAAGTCCTTCTTTTGACCCATTTTGCCAAAGGAAAGGAAGTTGCCTAATAATTGTGCACACCTGATATAGGGTGTTGATGTCATTAGACCACACCCCTTCTCATTACAGAGATGCACATCACCTAATATGCTTAATTGGTAGTAGGCTTTCGAGCCTATACAGCTTGGAGTAAGACAACATGCATAAAGAGGATGATGTGGTCAAAATACTAATTTGCCTAATAATTCTGCAATTCTGTATACCTATCCCATGCATGCTTAAACTCCTTCACTGTATTAACCTCTGCCACTTCTACTGGAAGGCTATTCCATACATCCACTACCAGGAGCCCCATTAGCTATGCCACACACACTGAGAAGAGATCTAAAATTATGTCACACACAGGGCCATTAAATATTCCACAGACCAGAGCTCTTTAATTATGCCACACATGGGAGCCCAATAAATATTCCATACACGGGAGCCCCGTGAGGTGACTGCAGGCCACATTCATCTATAGTACAGTTATAAAACAACGAAAATATATATTGACACACATATCACAAGCCTATCTATACACACAGACATCTCTCTCTCTCTCTATATATAATATCTATTAATACAATAAGTTGCATTTATACTTATTTGATTATGATTTTTTTCATATTCAACTATTTTCATTTGTAATAAAAAGGTTATAGAAAATTTTTATTCTATTCCTCTGCACCCACATTGAACCTAAAGGACTTAACAGGGCTTGACAAACTTAACAGAGTTTAAGGAAACAGCAAAAAAAACTAGACTACACTAAATCACAGGTAGTCACACTCACTCAGGTAGTCAGTCACATACATACATGCATACATACATACATACATACTAGACGTGCATTTGTTTTCGGACGAATGCATTTTCGTCCATTTGTCTGAAAAATGAATAACTAAAATGCTAAACTAACGAAAGACGAATGGTTAATAAACTAAAATCATTCGTCCATTCGTGCTATTGGCATTCTATAAACCGAAATAGTCGGTTTATAAAATACCAATAGCATTACATACATTCAATAAACCGACATAATGAACGACTTTCGGTTTATGGAATGCATGTAATGCTATGCTATTGCTATTCTATAAACCGAAATAGAGTCCCCATTCATACGAATAGGTCAATTGACCTATTCGTATGAATGGGGACTCTATTTCGGTTTATAGAAAGCCAATTGTGTGCCTAATCTCGGCAAAAGGCACCCCTGTCGGCTCTGAGTGCCCCTAGGACACTCAGAATAACCACCACCGTACAGTGGAAACCCCCCTGGAGCATTCGGGACCCGGTTTTGGCGGTGAGGACACCTACCCGAGCACTGCGAAGTGAGACACGGAGGGCGCGCGGTGACCCCCTTTGTGACCGTTGTGCACACGTTGGGAGATACCCTTCCACCCATCTTGCAGAACCGGAGACAAGATTTGCGGCGCCAATCCCCCCCTGGGGGCGAGATCACAGCCGACAACGGTGTGGCGGGAAAACTTCCCGCGCGGCGACCATCTTCCCGCACCCGGGAGGGAACTAACCTGACGGCCCATATCCCTCAGTACACTACACCTCCCTGAAACAAAACCGGGGATTGACACGGACAGACGGTGCCGGGGCAGCTTGGTGAGCCCTGTTTGCGAAGACCACTGAAACCAGATTGGGGTGCCTGAATCGTTAAGCAACGCGATCGGAAGTGGCGGGCCCATGTTTCCTGCAGACCTACTCTACACGACGACCTCGCCTGCTTAGTGGAGGGAAAGAGAAAAAAACACCCTGCTTCAAATTCCTTTTCACACCCACAAGAGGCCACATTGATCTATAGGCCTATATATGACTCTCTGAAACGGGGAAACACCTAGACATTCTACCCAAAGGCTTCCCCCTAAGGGGAATATACATAACCGCTTTACCAGCAGTGACTGTACTAGGAACCAACGGTCCAAGGACCGCGGAACATTGCAACCCGAGACAAACTGCTTACGGGAGACCATCTTAGACAAAACTGTGCTGGGATAAGTATACTGAACTTCATTTTGGGGGAAAAGGGGTGCTGTCATAGATATATGTGTTGGAGCCAGGCAAGGGAGGTACAGTGGAAAAACGGGATAAGAGAATCTAAGTGGTACATGTATATATATTAGAGTTCTTGTAACATACCCACTACTCCGCACAGGCACTACACTTATCCGTTGAATTTTATGTGGTGCCCCTGTTGTACTATAGGGCACTATACCTATCTATCACAATTTATGTGCTGTTTCAGCTGTACCGCGGAGTACCATACCTAAATATAAAGCATTTATATATTGTGCCTGTTATACTGCAGGGTGCTACACCCACCTATCAAAATATACGTGCTGTTTCTGTTATACTGCAAGATACCATACCTATATATGAAAAAATATGTGTTGTCCCTACTATACTACAGGGTAATCTGCTTATCTACCAAAATCTATGTGTTGTTCCTGTTGCACTGTTGGATATAGTACCTCTATATGAAAATATCTGTGTTGTTCTTGCTATACTGTTACTGAACTGTTACATCAGTGTTGCTCCACACGAAAAGGATACTAAGCGATTTATCATCTTCACTGATTATTCCTATCTACCCTAGCTAAACTGTATTACATCACACTACCCCGGCCAAACTTTTTAAAAGAGCTGTTATCACACACATTTGTTTGACCACTGGGGGATTTACAACCCTGCTTGGGTGGCACCATCTCAGACTGACACCTACACCTATGCACAGCACACCGATTGTGGGGCTCTTAGCTGATCCTTTCTTAGCCAACTACGCCCGAACGTAAGCCCAATCTGTTGCTCTCTCCCCCCAGGGACAGTGGGGAATTACCGGTACCTAAAACCTCCCTACCTTTGTAGGCGTACTCTCATTTTTGTTTTCGTTTTTCCTGACCGTATCTGGTTACCTCTGGTTACATTTTTCACACGTCACCAACAAAACCTCGGCTATTCCGGCAACAGACTTTCGACTATTTTTATAACAGAATTTAAAAATTTTGATATGTAAAACACATTTCTACTGAGAATCTTCGCTCCCTCACACACCTGGAGAAATTGATTATGGATAAGTTCATGGACCCTCACAGACGTACACAGAGAAGTAAAGACACAGACAAAGACAAGGGCAAAAACAAGCAGAAAGCAGACAAAGAGGACCGAAGTCTGCAAAAACCACCCTCACCAATTCTCTTTGAAACACAAACCTCACAAGCCGACATGACATCATCCCAGGCTACCGCAACAGCCCTAGAGGTCACGAAAACCCTAATGCCGCTACTTGATGCACGTTTCGCCGAACTCAAAGCGGCCATTGATACAGTGTCCATCACCACTAATGCTAACGTGACCAAAATTTCGGAACTGGAAACCAGACAGGGAGCCACAGAGGAACAGGCTCAACACATACAACTCGAATTCCAAAATCAGCAAACACTTATCTCCTCTCTTCAAGACAAGATAGATGATCTTTAAAACAGGGGGAGGAGAAGTAATCTTCGATTTTTGGGACTACCTGAGTCTATCCCAACGATGGAACTCACACACTTACTACAACAATGGCTTCCAGAGGATCTGGCCCTACCTAGGCCACATGACAGACTGGTAATCGAAAGGGCACACAGAATCGGTCCAGAACCCCCGGATAAATCAGGCAGACCCAGGGCGGTGATTGCGAAGTTCCTAAACTACGCTGACAAAGAGGCTGTCCTGAGCGGTTACCGCAAGTTGAAAGAACTGGTGTTCCGAAATAAGAGCATTCTCATATTCCAGGACTATTCAGCCGCGGTCTCTAACAAACGTAGAGAATTCTCACAGATCTGCAAAGACCTATTCTCTCTGAAAGTTCGCTTTGCCTTAATATACCCGGCTAGACTCGGGGTCTCTCATGACGGACATACGGAAATCTTCGATTCCCCCCAACAGGCTACAGATTTTATTCAGCTCCTACGCAACGGGAGTGGAAGCTCTCAGACGCCGAAATAACTCTGGCTTTCTATTTTTATTTCTGGTTCCTGGCGGCGAGCCCCAAGGTTCCAAAAGCTTTCGATATTCTGAGGCCGGATGGTCTCACACTGCTGGAAACAATCCTCAGTTTGAAAAGTTTGACAGTTATATGTTTTTGTTGGTTCGTGTCTCCAATAACCTCACATTCTCCCTCGATCAAGATGAATGGGAAGTTTGCTCCTGCTAGCTGGGACAGGAACAACCCCGCACAAGTGAAAAATCCCTCGATACACCGACACTCCAAAACGGGAATTGGCAAAACTGTAAATACCCCCAATCACCTGGGATACCCTACTGCTCAGTCCCTGAAAATCATATCCTGGAACGTCAATGGCCTCAACTCCCCGATAAAGAGAAGAAAAATCACAACACATCTGAAAAGGCTGAGTCCGGGAATTGTTTTCTTACAAGAAACACACTGGTCTCAAACATGTCCCACCATCTTGCGGGACCACTGGATAGCGGAAGGCCTTACGGCCAACCACAAAAAAAAGACCAGGGGGGTAGCCATTCTCATCAGCAATTCGATCTCCTACGAAATACACCAACACCTTAAAGACCCCAAAGGACGTTATATAGTGCTGGAAGCGACTATCAACGGACAGAGATTGATACTGGCCAATATCTACGCACCCAACCAGTCAAGAATTTTTTGCATCATTAGTGAGTACCCTTTCGAATCTACCGGACTTGCCCATGGTCCTGGGGGGAGACTTTAACACAGTGACTGACTCCTCCTTAGACACCTCTACAGGTCACAGAGCGCACCATTCACAATCTGAGGAAGGGGTCAACTTCGTTATGGGACATATGGGGTTAACGGACATGTGGCCTATTCTAAATTCCAATTCGAGGGAATATACACATTTCTCCCATGTACACAATTCGGAATCCCGAATTGACTACATACTGGTATCACACCACCTATTATCTCTCACTACCAACGCCACAATCCATACAAGAGTATTATCTGATCATTCCCCAACCTCTCTCATTTTTTCACTGGGGCCTACTGCCCACCACCCTGGGGGCTGGAGATTCCCCTCCTGGTTATACACAAATACAGAATTTAGGGGGGCGTGGCCGGACGTCGAGGAGAATGGTCGCATAGAGAGAGAGCTCCGTCGCCTCCCGATAACATAAGCTAAAATTAGCCCCTCTTCCCTCATCATGGGGAAAAACAACAAGAAAGAATCTGAAGCTGGAACACCCAGGGGTAAAAATAGGCAAGTTTCAGCCTCCCTGCGAGAGTACTTCCACACACCACGAGATCTAACTATACAGCATGAGGCCTCCTCGCCCTCCGACTCCGGAGATACAAATGACAGTGGGCAAGAACTACACCCTGAGACTTCAACCGCGACACAACTGCCAAACCAGGAGACTATACTTCAATTATTCTCGTCCGCACCGTGGCGAGCTGATTTCAGCACGTTGATCACCGAATTAAAACAAAACGGTGAAAGAGGAAATGGCGTCGCTGAGATCAGATTTGGCGGGCTTAGAAAAGAGAGTCTCCAGGCAGGAGCAAGACACGGCCTTGCAAACAAAAACGACAACTCAACTATCACAACTCACCACACGACACTCGCTATATCTGACAGAATACCGGCGGAGACTGGAAGACTTGGAGAATAGGAGCCGGAGACACAACGTTAGAGTGAGGGGTCTTCCTGAAACGCTTACAGCTCCAGAAGACAACATAACACTCATACTTACCGGTATATTCAACTACCTCCTCGGCAGGCCCAGAGACGCTGTGATACAGATGGACCGGGCACACAGAGCATTACGCCCCAGAGGTCCTCCCCCAGCTCCACCAAGGGACATTATCTGCCACATAGTAGATTACCACCTCAAGGAAGATATTATGAAGAGAGCTAGAGAGGTGGGCACGTGGACCCACGAGAAAACGGAGCTCTCATTTTATCAGGATGTATCAGATATCACTCTACAAACCCGCCGACTTCTACGGCCTTTGACAACGGAGCTCCGACGCCACAACCTACGATATAGCTGGGGTCACCCATTCAGTTTAAATGTTCGATGCGACAACACCACCCACACACTCAGATACTACTCTGAGCTCCCGAGATTCCTGGAAGAACTCGACTTACCACATGTGACGGTTGAAGATTGGAATCTGCCTGAGCTACCCCAGAGAAGAGGAGTGGATACACGCCGCCCAAGGCCGAGAATCCAGTACCCACAACGGCCGATACACACCCCCACACCCGCGGACACAACACGAGCACCGACAAGACGTCGGGAGTTGGACAGGGAGGAATAATCGGTCCACAAATCGTGAGTACTTTGATTGTTTCCCCTAAACCACCGGAGGAGACTTTCTCTACCGTCCGACCCGACCTACAGGCAATATACCAAGATCCCTGGTTAGGCCCTATCTAATAGTTCACAACTTTGAGAACGGACATATGTCGGTCTTCCCCCACTAATCACACTACCCTTGAGATTCCTACAAAGGGCGAAGAGGCCTAGCGATTCCTACATTAGGCCAGAAGGCACCGAGGACAGAGGCTTCCACCCCCCCCCCTCCATACCGATATACCCCATATTTTGGAGGTAGACCACCTACCGGACTGATCTTTCGCCAAGATGTATGCCAGGCTTGATGACCCTACTCCATCACCAGGGAGGTCAAATGGTTTATATATTTTTAACTAATGTATTAAGACATAGGCCTGAATATGTACTGCGATATGTTTGTTTATTTACATGGAAACCCTGGAGATATCACAAGTTCCCTACCCACCAGCTCACTCACCATATTGCAGATCGGGGGCGGGGGGGGGAGGGGAACCCCGAGTTGAGTCTTCGATCCAAACCAATAGGAAGATATAAAATAACATCTCTCATAAGCCCTAGATACGAAGAAAGGGAAAAGATAGCCGTCCAGGTTGAGAAACCTGAGTTGTACACCCCTTGGTTGGCCTACCTGACATACCACACCCCATAAGCGCAGGTAGCCGGTAAGCGCGCTCTATATAACCAAACAGAAGATCGACATCTATAGTACCAAACCGCATAAATTACCCCACAAGAAAAGTTTAATTGTTATTATGTTAGAGGAGATATTCGCAAAGGGAGGCGATGGATGTCCCTCCTTACAATAGATAGAAATTGTGTATTGTTTTACACTTAATTGTATGATTGTTTAGTTTTAAAACGGTCGTTGTTCCTTGGCGGCTGACACTCACCCCCTCACTAGGAGCACCAGATATATTGGGGCGGAGCCCACGAATTTGAAGGTTTTCTCAGTTCGTATTCATCCGCATTCCCCAAGGGTAGCTCGCAGTGTTTGTATTTGTTACAGTTTTCTAAACTCTTTAACCTTTTTTTTTTTCTTCTTTTCTTTTTCTCTTCGCTTTTCCCTTCTTCTTTTTCCCTGTTGTCAATCTACTGCCCCTTCCCCCCTCCCGTCTTCTGATTGGAAGAAGGAATGAGTTTTGAGATGACGAGAACACATTCCACCCGATGCTCGCCAAGACCTCTCAACGTAGTATCTTATAATGTTAAAGGTCTTAATGTACCCGAGAAAAGGTCCCGCTTACTAAGAGAACTGAAATATTTAAAAGCTGCAGTGGTGTTTCTACAGGAGACTTAAAGCAGCATCCTGTCCTCAAATCACCAATAGTACCTATCCTTTGCGGTTTTTTAGCAACAACCCGACAGCCAAATCCAAAGGTACCGCCATCCTTTTTCACAGACACACCCCCTTTGTGGAAAAACCTTGTATTAATGATGAACATGGTCGATATGTTTTTGTGAAAGGCTCCATAGCAGATGTCATGTACACTTTTGCTAACGTATATACACCTAACAAACAACAACACCGATTCCTCAACTCAACTCTGAAATCACTACAAAAATTTCAGGAAGGAATCTTAATTTTTGGTGGCGACCTGAATGTCGCCCTTGAGCCCACACTCGATACATCAACTGGAAACACCTCCACACCCAGACATATCCTGAACAAAATCAAAGAGACCCTTACGGAAATGCAGCTGGTAGACTGCTGGAGAGCCATCCACCCGGATTCCCGGGATTACAGTTTCTACTCGACCCCCAGAAACCTTTACACACGCATAGACTATATTTTTATGCCATACTACCACCTACCCAAATTATCAGCAGCCCGCTACGGTTCCCAGACGTGGTCAGACCATGCCCCTTTAGTTATCACGATGGCATCAACACTAATCAAACCCACAATCACATCGTGGAGACTGAACTAATTTTTTTTATCTGATAAAAATACACTGGAAGACACTAAAGGTGTATTAACTCAGTATTTTGTAGACAACTCAACCCCCGAGATCCTCGCCTTGACGGTGTGGGAGGCCCACAAATGTGTGCTCAGAGGACACTTTATGAAATTGGGATCTGAAAAGAAGAAAGCTAATGCGACCCAACTAAAGGTCCTATACGACAAAATAACTGAGGGAGAACAGAAACATAAAGACACGCTCAATCCCCAAGAGTTCCAGAAACTATTGCTATTACGGAAAGAACTCTCATCCATCTTAAATGCACAGGCTCACAGATCTTTTACCAAATGCTCAGCCTTATACTACGAACATGGCGACAAAGCAGGGAAATATTTGGCGAGGACTCTGCGCCTGAAACGCAAACTATTTTACGTCCCCAAAATAAAAAGCAACACAGGCACATATCACAGACTCCCTAAAGATATTATGAAAGAGTTTCAGACATACTATTCTAACCTGTACAATTTAAACGCACCACGATCTCCGCAACAGTTAGCGACCAGAAAAACAAAGATCGCAGAATACCTTTCAAAATTTCTACAAAATAAACTTACACAAGCCGAAGCTGACAGTATGGAAGGTCCTATCACTTTGCTGGAATTAAAAGAAGCAATCAAGTTATCTAAGAAGGGAAAATGCCCTGGCCCAGACGGCCTACCACTGTCATACTATAAACACCTGTTGGAAATTCTCGGCCCTAACCTGGTTCGAGCTTTGAATACACTCATAGATACTGGACAACTCCACCCTCATTCGCTGATGGCCAATATCTCTCTCATACCTAAGGAAGGGAAAGATCCCGACCTCTGTAGTAGCTTTCGACCCATCTCCCTACTCAACGTCGACCTCAAATTGTTTTCAAAAATTTTAGCCAACAGAATGAAGAGATTCATCCCCCAATTAGTACACCCCGACCAAACTGGGTTCGTACCAGGGAGGGAAGCCAGAGACAGTACGATATGGGCCGTAAACTTAATACACCAGGCCTTCCATACCAAGCTGGAGACTGTTTTTTTATCTACCGACGCCGAAAAGGCCTTCGACAGACTGGACTGGTCTTTTTTGTCAGAAGTGCTACACCATATGCAATTTGACCCTAATATGAAGCAGTGGATTGCATCCCTATATTCTCTCCCATCGGCCAGATTACGGATTAACGGAGTTCTGGGTGAATCCTTTTCCATCACCAACGGTACACGGCAGGGATGCCCTCTATCCCCGCTCCTTTTTATACTTTCACTCGAACCCCTTCTTGAAGCAATAAGACAAAATCCAGATATTAAAGGACTTTTGATTGGTAACACCCACCATAAGGTATTAGGTTATGCGGATGATCTTTTATTTGCCGTCACAGAACCTCTGGTCTCATTCCCAAATATCTTACAGGAATTCCACCGATATGGAGAACTCACTAATTTAAAAATAAATTATTCAAAGTCAGAGATCATGGATATCAATCTGTCCCCACACGTGACGAGACAACTAAAAAATAATTTCTCATTCAAATGGTGCAAGGGGCATATGAAATACCTCGGCATATGGCTCACTAGAGACTTAACCCATCTGTATCAGCAGAACTTCCCCCAACTTATCCAAGACATACAGAAAGATCTTAAACGATGGACATTGCTCTACATCTCCTGGTTCGGTAGGATCAATACTCTAAAAATGAACGTCATGCCTAGAATTTTGTACACACTACAAACGCTCCCTGTTAGTGTCCCAACAGCCTTTTTTTCTACCTTAAGGACTATGTTTATAAAGTTTGTCTGGGCCGGAAAGACTGCCAGAATTAAATACACAAATATGATACGTCCAAAAATAAGGGGCGGGACTGGCCTCCCTGATCCTCAGACATACTATCTGGCCTGCCATCTCTTGAGAGTTTTGGAATGGATTTACCATCCACCTCACAAATTGTGGATTGACATAGAAGCCAACAGTTGTGAAACCCCATTACGACATCTAACATGGATACCAAAAAATCACGCCACCCGGCTCACACGAGATCACCCTTTCCTGAAGGCAACAATCAGGACATTCCACACCATACATAACAAATACGATCTGACCTCATACCCATCACCAATGAAACCAATACGCAACAACCCAGAATTCCCTCCAGGACAGACTACAGGTTCTTTTTTACTAACAAATGTCTTGGAGCAAGCTCCCCTCAGCGATTTTCTTTGTAATGGAAAACTGAAACCCATCGACGATATTTTTGGAGATACACAGATCGATATTCTCGATAGATTTCACTATTGCCAACTGTCCAGTTTTTACCGAACAATGCCAAGAAAACACAAAGTTCATAGAGATTGGACAAGTTTTGAACATGGAACATCGATGCTATATGCCCTGCTGATACAAGTACACAATACACTCCCAATGAAACACCAAGGAAAATGGGAACAGGCTCTACAGGTTACGTTGGATCCAGAAGACTGGCAAAAAATATACACCCTCACACACAAGTGCTCACGCAGTACAAAATCGCAAGAAAACTCTTATAAAGTACTTACCTGGTGGTACAAGACACCAAATGTTCTACACAAGATGTTTCAGGACTACCCTGATGAATGTTGGAGATGTGGTATGCCAACAGTACAATGCTCCACATATGGTGGGAGTGCCCCCCCCCTTTTGGCATTCTGGAAAAGGATCCATAGCTACATAAATAATTTTACGGACACGCCACCACAGTTCCTCCCGGGAACATATTTACTTCACATAACACCTCAAGCAGTATCTACCTACAAAAAATCCCTAGTATGCCATCTGATTAACGCAGCAAGACTTCTGATCCCAAGGTATTGGAAAACACCTACCATACCGACAATGAGAGAATGGATACTACAGGTGGAACATGTTCGAAAAATGGAAGAATTACAAGCGATTTCCGAAAAACAGAAGACCCAACACAGACAACTGTGGTACTACTGGTGGGTATTTTTGGAAGACCCAAACGATATTGAACAATTGGAATAGGTTTGAAGAAGAGCTGGTAGAGGAGAAAGAGAAGAATCACATAAACACAACAATTCCTTTCCTCCAAAACTCAAAGTCCCCCCAACACAACCCTTCTTCTCATCATCTTCTCCCCAATTCCCCCCCCCCCCTTCTATTTTTTTTTCCTCTCCTTTTTCTCCTTTTCTCTCTTTTTCTTTTATTTTCTTTTTGTCTGGTTTTGTTTTGATATATCCGACCCTATATAAATGTTAGAAATTGTATTCTTATTACTGTATACATTCCCCTGCTGTGTCAGGAGGAAAATGTTCCGTTAATGTATATGATTTCCTTTTCCTTTCTGTACATGACAAAAACAATAAAATTCCTAATTTACAAAAAAAAAAAAAAACAAATACAGAATTTAAGGAGTTTCTGTCTTCAACGTGGGCCAACTTCATAGACGACAATTTGGCCCCACGTGGAGGATCCAATGCTCCTATGGAACACCTCCAAAGCGGTGTTACGAGGACATATTATTGGCTATACTGCAAAGTTAGGGAAACTCTGGAGGAAAAAATATGATTCCCTACTGACAGCCGTAGCCCAAGCACAGAGGCGATATTCATCCACTAAGACAGTAGAGGACAGACAGACTTACACGAACACTAGACAACTGTTGGAACCTTTTTGACAGAAAGAGCCACCAGATCTTTGGAAAAAAGCAAACAACGTTTCTTCCAATGAAGATAGCCAAAACCAGACGCCCACGCACACACATCTTAGGCATTCGACTTAATGACAGACATATCACTGACCAGCTCACTATTCTCGATGAGTTCACGACATACTACACAAATTTATTCAAAGCTGATTCAGACGACAATACCTTAGGCATCTCTATGCTCCAACAAGCAAACTTACAAAGAATCTCCAATGACCATAGAGACTTATTAAATAAACCAATTACACCAAGAGAAGTGTCCTTCACAATCACTCACCTATCTAACCAAAAGACCCCAGGGCCAGATGGTTTCCCGGCTGAGTACTATAAACTTCTCAAGCCTGAGCTTATTGATACTCTTACGGCCCTATTTAATTCGATCTATATTGACGGCATCTCAGCATCCCCACTGTTAGACTCCACCACCATTCTAATACTAAAACCGGGCAAGGACAGGGAATCCTTGGACTCCTACCGCCCTATAACATTACTGAACTCAGACATAAAAATTCTTACTAAAATCATTGCAAATAGACTACAGCAAATATTACCGACAGCACTTCACCCCGCCCAACTAGGATTCCTGAATAGCTGAACACATATTGTGTTTTTTTTTTTGACAGTGACACCTAACAGGATATGTGAATTCATTCCTGAATTACAATATATGTGGGGGGGAAACCCACAATAAAATTACTACGAAAATGTTCAACAAAGGCTGGTGGTAGAATTAGTGCTTGGAAAGTATTAAAATACCACCATTTGAAATATCCTAGGGTGTCTAGCTTTCAAAAATATATGGTTTTGTGGGGTAAAATACACTGGTCAGCTTCAAATATGTCCCAAATAGGAAATCGGCCCAGGTTGAGAACATGTCAAAATTCCCTATTGGAGGTGTTATTTTGCAGTATCCCTTCACATTTTCAGGAAATGTTTACCTAAATTGCAATCTGTGTGAAAAATCCCCATTTTTATATACTGAAAACTTTGGCCAAGGTTAGTGGCTACATGAAAAATGGCAAAAAATGGCTACATGAAAAGTGTCAAAATACCCCAAGTTAAATGCCCTGAGTTGTCTAGTTTTGAAAAATATGTACATGTGATGGGTCATTCATGGATTTAGTACAGATATCAGTGTTACAATGTCACCATCGCTAATTTTGAAAACAAAAATGTCCTGTTCTTGCCTTGTAACTTGAATAAATAAAAGCACAAAAACATAAAACATGGGCTATTTTTGAACTCAGGACAAATATTAGAAACTATTTAGCAGTGTTTTGTTGTTTTCTTTTGTAGAGGAGGATACGATTTTTCAAATAAAAGTCTGATAAAAAATATTGTCAATCTTTTCCATATAAAATTTTATCCCATTATCAAAAGAGTGGTATCAAAAGAAAGCCCTTCTTATGTCGATATATAGTTTTTTCACACTAAATGAAATAAATTACAGTAAAACACAAACACCGCAGAAAGGTTAAAACAGCCCATGTCACCAAGTGTCAGACAAGCCAAAAAAAAGTCATGTCGGGGTTTACATATCGGCGGTGTTCACACGTTTGTTCTTTGATTAGCTGTAATAATCCTCTCTCCTTTAATGTACCCACACCCATAATATAAAGTTTTTATTGCCATAAAAAAGGTTCTTTAGATATCATATAATTTACTATTACAAATATCATAAAATATGATGACCCCCTCCCACTTTTTCTAACTTTGACCTGAAAAATCTTTTACACAATTGCCAAACAGTAAAAAAATAAATAAAAAAAGACTGTCTAAATAGTTTCTAAAATGTGTCCTGAGTTTAGAAAATATGCCATGTTTCTATGTTTTTCTATTGTTTTTTTTTTTTGACAGTTATAGGGCCATGACCAAAAGTATTGTTTTTTGTTTCCTTATCATTTTCTCCTACAGTGACATTTGATCCCAGCCCTGACCATAAATATGTTAAATAACCCTTTCAATGAGGCAATCCTCTCAGTGTTGTACAATGGGAATAAAAAACAGATAAAGATAATGTAATGTAGTATTTTTGAAAACAATGTGACTTTTAAAAAAACATGTAAGCTAGTACACTCACATATTACTGAGCAGTATCCTATAATAGACATCCGGGAGCCCCTTGTGGGTTCTTAGCCGATGATACACCTTCAGAATATCCTCAAATATAGATGTGGTGCACAAGACAAGGGGAGAAGGAGCAAAACTTAAGTATAACACATTTATTGTGCAACAAACAAGTAAATAAAAACGTAACTTTAAAAAAAACAGTATCCAACAAAATGCTTGAAGCCCAGGTTTGAAAAGTGCACTGTGTCTGCATGTGTCCTCCCTCCGCTCACAATGTGTTTAGCCTCCTCCACTGAGGCATTCTCAAGTGTCCCCTTGTCTTTCAGTCCTCCGTTTAAATAGTTCTCTTCCATCTTCAAGTGTCTAGTAGCGTCGCTTCCGTGTGTCGCGTAATGATGTCACTCGCTGGTCGCATCCGATGCTCTTCATCAATAACGTCTCTGGTTTCGGAAAGAACTCCTCCCTCTGCATTCATGGTAATCCTGCTAACTCCTCCCTGCTCTACAGCTTCTGTTGCCATGTCAGAGACTCAGGCATACAGAAACAAAAGTGTCACGGCAATGGGGGATAAATGAAAATAATCACAGTATCAGTATGGTATTCTACAGATCCTGCACTTGAATATATAACATCAATATAATTTATATAGACATTAGAAAATATACATATATAAAATTAACCCCTTAACGACAGATGACGTGCCAGGCACGTCACGGCAAATCGAGGACTTGCCGACAGCTGACGTGCCTGGCACGTCATGCACTAAACTGAGTAAAGAAAGCGACCAGCGGTCGCTTTCTTTACTCTAACGGTGTTGCTACAATGCCTCTAGGTAGAGGCATTGTGCAACACCCCCCAAAAGTGCAGGGGCGCGCTACGATCACTCCACGGAGTGATCGTAGCAGCCATTTAAAAATGGCTGCGCCGGCTGCACACATGTGCTTAGAAAGCGAACGATCGTTCGCTTTCTAAGCATCTCCGGTGTTGTTAAAGTGCCTCGCCAGCGAGGCACTTAACAACACCGTTCTGCTCCCCAGAGCCGATGGTGGTCGCTCTCCTGAGCGACCCCATCGGCTCAGTAGAAGGGAACGCTGCCTATACAGGCAGCGCTTCCCTTCTAATGGCAAGAGCATCGGAAGTGAAAGTATTTCACTTCCGATGCTCTAGGGGGAGCCAATCGATGCCGGCACAACAGATCTATGTGATCTGTGTGCAGGCATGTATGATAAGTGCTCTGATGAGCACTTATCATACTGTCAAAGGCAATATTAGCAAATATTGCCTTTGACAAGTATTGATCTGCCTCCCTCACCTTACTAGTTATAGTAAGGGAGAGAGACAGATCAGATAAAGTAATAAAATAAAATAATAAAACAAATATTTAATAAAATTTTAAACACCAAGGGCTTTTATAAAAGCCATTTAACCCCTTCCCTGCCATTGATCGCTGTGTACGCAGTGATCATACACAGCAGCACATTTTTTGCTGTCTGTGCATTTTTTAGGGGTTAATTTTTTTTACTGTAATTCATTACAGTATAAAAAAAAGCTCTTTTAAGAGAGATTAACCCCTTTCTTGCTGTAGATCACTGCCTAAGCAGAGATCTGACGCAAATGCAGCAATCTTGCTGCAGAAGCATTTTTAATTTTTTTAAAACTTTTTTATTACACCCGTCACGTGTTAATTATACCCGCAAGGGGACTACGTTTAACGTAATTTTTTTTTTAAATAAGAGCTATTAACCCCTTCCTTGCCGTATATCACTTCCTAAGCAGCACATATGGTCACTGCCTAAGCAGTGCATATGGTCACTGCCTAAGCAGCGCATATGGAGCAATCTAGTCGCAGAAGGATTTTTTTTTTGCTATCAGCATTTTTTTTGTCAGACTCGCTAGGGGTTAATTATACCCACTAGGGGATTACGTGTATTCCTTTTGAAGCTGTCTGAACACGTGTATAGCGATCAGTAACAGCCGATCAGTGGCAAAGGTGGTTTGGTGATTTCTCAGATGAGCATCACCATTCGTCTGGTTCGATCAATATTGGTAAATATTGTTCTGACCCATATGGATCTGCCTCCCTCTCCTCACTTGAGTTTTAGTGAGGGAAAGAGACAGATCTGTATAACATAATTTTTTAATTGTAATAAATTAAATAAAATGTTAAAAAAATTGTGAGTCCCAAGGGCTTTTATAAAAGCCATACCCTTTGTATAGTGTAGTGTATTAACCCCTTCCCTGCCACTGATCACTGCACAGCAGAAATTTTTTTCTTGTCTGTGCATTTTTAGGGGTTAATTTTTTTGTACAGTACTACAAAGGCTCTTATAAGAGCTATTAACCCCTTCCTTGCTCTACATGTTCAAATTCCAAGTTTGAAAATCAAAAAGCGCACCTCTCAAATGTAGCCTTTCAACACCCAACAAAGCTGACAAAGCTATGCATGGGTGGTATCCCTGTGCTCGGGAGATGTTGCTGAACATATATTGTGGTATTGTTTGTCAGTGACACATACCGAAATATGTGAATTTGTGTCTAAAGTACAATGTATGTGGGAAAAAATACACAATAAAATGACTACCACAAACTTTGACAAAGGCTGGTGGTAGAATTGGTGCATGGAAAGTGTTAAAATAACACCATTTAAAATAGCCTAGGGTGTCTACTTTTACAAAATATATACTTTTTGGGGTAAAATACACTGTCCTACTTTAAAAAAAAGTCCCAAATGAAAGATGGGCTCAGGCTGGCTACACGTCAATATTCCAAGTTGAAAATGCGCACCTTCACAATGTGGCCCTTTTAGCCCCCAAACAACCCAACAAACCTATGCATGGGTGGTATCCCTGTACTCAAGAGATGTTGCTGAACACTTATTGGGGTGTTATTTGGCAGTGACACATACCAAAATCTGTAAATTCATGTCTGAAGTACAAGGTTTGTGAAAAAAAAACACAAAAAAATGACTACCACAAACTTTGACAAAGGCTGGTGGTAGAATTAGTGCATGGAAAGTGTAAAAATACCACCATTTGAGATAGCCTAGGGTGTCTACTTTAAAAAAATATATGGGTTGATGTGGTAAAATACACTGGCTGGTTTCAAATATGTCCCAAATGGGACATGGGTGCAGGCTGTCTGCATGTCAAAATTTCAAATTGGAAAACCAAAAACTTCACCTCCCAAATTTGGCCTTTTACCCCCCAAACAATCCAACAAACCTATGCATGGGGGGTATCCCTGTACTCAAGAGATGTTTCTGAACACTTATTGGGGTGTTATTTGGCAGTGACACATACCAAAATCTGTAAATTTATGTCTGAAGTACAAGGTTTGTGAAAAAAAAACACAAAAAAATTACTACCACAAACTTTGACAAAGGCTGGTGGTAGAAATAGTGCATGGAAAGTGTTAAAATACCACCATTTGAGATAGCCTAGGGTGTCTACTTTTAAAAAATATATGGGTTGATGGGGTAAAATACACTGGCTGGTTTCAAATATGTCCCAAATGGGACATGGGTGCAGGCTGTCTGCATGTAAAAATTTCAAGTTGGAAAACAAAAAACTGCACCTCACAAATTTGGCATTTTAGCCCCCAAACAACCCAACAAACCTATGCATGGGTGGTATCCCTGTACTCAGGAGAAATAGTAGAATCTATTTAGCATGTTTTTTCGTTCGCTATTGTCGATGAGGAGAAGTTGTTTCAAATAAAAACAAAGAAATTTGTGTATTTTTTTTTTTTTTACCATATTTTATTATTTTTTTTTAATAATATGATAAGATATGATCAAAAATATGGCATCCATAGAAAGCCCTTTTTGTCCCGATAAAAACAATATATAATATGTGTGGGTACAGCAAATGACGAAGAAGAAAATTACTGCTAAACACAAACAGCACAGAAATGTTAAAATAGCCATTGTCCAGAAAGGACAAAAATGTTTCAAAGGCTCTGTCCTTAAGGGGCTAAATAATGCACAACTGTGAGCTGCAGCATGTTGGGACATTTTACAGAAAATTAAAAAGGTCAAATTCTGCATTCAGACCATTAGGATTTAGAGTCTGTAACTCACATTCCCATTAAATTTCAAGTTTTCCCAACTCCTTCCAGAAATCTCCTTCTTTCCAATGTTTTTTTTATATTTTGCAGTAGCCATAAAGCTTAATTATCTGGGGTTACTTTTATGTTTCAGGATGTTTTTTCTTATTTTATTGCAGTGTTCTCCTACCCGTGTTCTAATTTTTCTTGTGGTGCAGCCAACATACATTACAGGTTTCACAATTCATAAAATCCTTATCAAGTCCCTCAAGAGTTCATCTTTTTTCAATATTGGTCAAAGGTGCCGTTTTTTTATTGTGTTGTAATCTAGAACCCCGTTTTTCCTCATACAGCAGTAGCGAGTCTCTATCCATTTGTTTAACCTCCTCAATGGCCTTGTTGATACCCTCTTCAGGGTAATCCCTAACAAATAGTCTCACATTGAGGATCAACGGTTGTTCTCTGCATACTATATCCTCCATGCAGTGCCTCTTTAATCTTAAAGCATGTTTTTGGGGGTATTGTCCAGCCATGGAAAGTGTCCATTATCATGACCAATGAAGCTATTTACATCAACCTTCTTAAAGAAGGTTTTTGTTTTAATCTTATTATTTTCTATATAAATACACAAGGATACGTATGTTGTGGGTCTGCAAAAGGACACAAAGATACGCATGTGGTGGGACTGCAAAAAAACACAAGGATACGCATGTGGTGGGTCTGCAAAAAAACACAAGGATGTGGTGCAACTGCAAAAAACACAAGGATACGCATGTGGGGCGACTGCAAAAAAACACAAGGATACGCATGTGGTGCGACTGCAAAAAACACAAGGATACGCATGTGGTGCTACTGCAAAAACCACAAGGATACGCATGTGCTGCGACTGCAAAAACCACAAGGATACGCATGTGCTGGGACTGCAAAAACCACAAGGATACGCATGTGCTGCGACTGCAAAAACCACAAGGATACGTATGTGCTGCGACTGCAAAAACCACAAGGATACGCATGTGCTGCGACCGCAAAAACCACAAGGATACGCATGTGCTGCAACTGCAAAAACCACAAGGATACGCATGTACTGCGACTGCAAAAAACACAAGGCAATAATTAACTGTAATGGTGCAAATAAAAATGAAATGGGGAACATTACACTCGAAAAAGGCATAATGCCAAATAGCCACTTGTATGATCTGCGGTTGTTCTCTGCATACTATATCCTCCATGCAGTGCCTCTTTAATCTTAAAGCATGTTTTTGGGGGTATTGTCCAGCCATGGAAAGTGTCCATTATCATGACCAATGAAGCTATTTACATCAACCTTCTTAAAGAAGGTTTTTGTTTTAATCTTATTATTTTCTATATAAATACACAAGGATACGTATGTTGTGGGTCTGCAAAAGGACACAAAGATACGCATGTGGTGGGACTGCAAAAAAACACAAGGATACGCATGTGGTGGGTCTGCAAAAAAACACAAGGATGTGGTGCAACTGCAAAAAACACAAGGATACGCATGTGGGGCGACTGCAAAAAAACACAAGGATACGCATGTGGTGCGACTGCAAAAAACACAAGGATACGCATGTGGTGCTACTGCAAAAACCACAAGGATACGCATGTGCTGCGACTGCAAAAACCACAAGGATACGCATGTGCTGGGACTGCAAAAACCACAAGGATACGCATGTGCTGAGACTGCAAAAACCACAAGGATACGTATGTGGTGCATTAATTAACTGTATTGGTGCAAATAAAAATGAAATGGGGAACATTACAATCGAAAAAGGCATAATGCCAAATAGCCACTTGTATGTTTAGGCTGTAGCCCTTTAAGAGTTGCCAATAAATGATGAGAGAATTCCAAAAATATATTTTACACTCAGAAGCACCATGCTATGTACAAAAGGATAACGATTAAAGTCACTAAACGTTCTTTTCCATGGTGTTTCTACACTAGAATGATGATAAACTGGCATGTGCTTTTCCAGGTGCAAAGCTTTTTAAAGCTACAAAACTTAATACAAGGTGAATGTACCACTGCTAGGAATAGAACAGGTTTATGCAAAGACTAGATTAGACCCATGTAGGCACACACCCAAGTATACACAAACATGAACTAGAACATGGGAGTTCCTAGGGCACTGCAGGCTACTATTTATCATTCAAAAATGTTTCGACTCAGCTTCCTATGATGCTCAGCCAGCCTTAACCTTTAGCTGGCCTGTAAACACGGGCACATGTGAAGCTGCACAGTGATCCCCTGTCTAACCCCTGCATGCAAGAAGCAGTAAGTGTCCCTAAACCCCAAGCAGGCACTAATATCCGGATATCAGTCTGGGGTCACATCACTCACACCTCTGGCAGGGGAAACCCGGGTTACTGACAGGCTATCTATACTCACTAATGCACAGCTCTAAGACTTACCGTAACACCGGTACCCAGCCTACCACCCGCTGGCAGCAGCGGAGGACATGAGCACGCGACATAATCCTCCTCCTCCCCGGTACTGAGTAAGGACTGTCACCGGCAGCCGGGGGCGTGGTTGCCAAGAGTCAATTATGACGCGGCCGACGTTGGCTCCTCCTCTCGCGCCAACAGAGATTCACGTCACAGAGTCCTGTCAGCGCGTGTGAGGCGCAGAGCTCAAGCGTTAGCACTTTCCTCGTCACGTTATGATTGTCAGCACGCGGGTCCAGCGCTCAAACACAAACTACACAGATTAGTTACATCAAGTGAAACATCTACATCATGATAAACTAGGATAAATAAATAATTATTGTTAAGTAGGAAGTTGCTTGGCCCCCAAAGAAACCAATTTCCTGACACATTTATTTATAAAGTGCTTTACCAGAAGCGATACAGTGAGATTTGTGACATAAATCGCTGGGCCTGGAAAACTTTCCTGTAATCTGTAAAATACAGACTGGTCTTTATTCTACCCGAAGAAGCAAATATGTATTTGTTATCGTTGTCCCTGAATAAATCAAAATACCATAATGTGGCAAATACATGTAAATTATTTACAAATTGCTTTTTAATAGGACAACTGTAGCAAACAAGTAATTTGAAAGATTGCATCAAGTGTACAGATTTAAAATCGAAATGTTTTAATGAAAATACAAATATTGAGCCTTCTTTGCTTGTAAAGCTCTATCAGTGGTCTGACATGTTTCATAGTTGCCAACTGTCCCTTTTTTCCAGGGAGAGTCCCGGCAAAATCGAGATTTTCCCGGGGGAAATCCCTCTCCCGGAACAGTCATGGCAATATGCCTGCACACTGCCTGCAGCGCAGTATTAATTTAAGTGCCATCGCGGGTCACGTGACTGCTGGAAACAGACAGGACGCATGTGACAGGGCTGGGTAATCAAAGCTGATGTGAGCTCAGCTAATACGGAATTGCGCGAGTCATGTGACGTCGTGCGATGATGTCACTTGTCCCGTAATTGCCATCAGTGGTTTTTCCTGAGTGGAAGAAGAGGCTGCTGAGCGATGGAGCGGGGGTAAGTATGTGAATACAGATTGGTGACCGCACATTTGATGGGGGAGGGCAGGCTGGGAATTTTGGGAGGCATCATTGAAAGAAGGGGGCAGACTGGATACTCTGGGGGGGCATAATTGAAAGAAGGGGGCAGACTGGGAAAGAAGGGGGGCAGATTCGGGACTCTGAGGGGCAAATTGGTAAGAAGGGGGCAGATTGGGAACCCTGGAAGGCAGATTGGAAAGAAGGGGATAGACTGGGAACTCTGGGGGGCAAATTCCATCTGTCTTTTCCTCTCACCCATGTCCTTCAGTCACCCTTTCCTCTTCCTTCCCATGTCTGCCTGTCTCTCTCCCCTCCCTTCCCATGTCCGCCTGTCTCTCTCGTCCTCCTTTCCATGTCTGTCTTTGTATCCTCTTCTTTTCCATGTCTGTCTCTTTTGTATTCATATGGATAGTATTCTTTTTTGTTTACCCATTGGGTATGTGTAACTATATTGCTTTTGTTGTCTATCAAATAAATTTGTTTGGTTTAATAAATATTTTGACACTTTATATCTGTACTATTACAGCTCTATTGTGTGTGTGCTCCTCCATATCTCTTTTTTGTACATGTTTCCTTTGAGGGATGATTGTGGACTTCCCTTTCCATTTGATGATATTTGTTTTAAATCTGGTGTACTTCTCTAATTGTTTATAGCGTGTATCTGCATCTAACCCAACCAGACACCAAAGATGTTCCAATGCTAGTTTTGAGAACATTCTCACTAAAAAGACTTTCATCCTTCTTCATAACTACCATTTGCTTTCCTTGCAATATCTTGGGATGCGGTCCCAAAATGCAGCAGATGCAAAGTTATGCAGTGTCATGTGACCCCACGAGTTTGAGCACCAGCCTACAGGTGTCATGTGTCCGTAGCTTACTTCTTGCGCATATAGACAATGTATGTCTCAGAGACATGCATAGTTTAAATACTATGCTGGCTGTGCATAGTGTAATACTAATGAATAAACCATGCTGGGACAGGTCCCTATTTTATAGGACAGGATTCCAAAAAACAGGACTGCCCCGTCAAATCAGGGATTGTTGGCAACCATACATTAGCTGCCGTTCATTGTCTTCAGATTATTTAGTTAAAGCTGACAGATTAGAAAAACTATTTCTATAAAATAAATTTCAGCTATTTTATTTAATTTTGAAGCTTTTCAAAAATATTTCATTAGGTTTTTTTATATATAAAGTGCAATGTGGCTAATAATATTTGACTATTAAATTGTACAGTGTTCTTTTTGTACTGTATTTTTATGAAAATAAGTATTCTTGTCTAAGTTATGTTTACCCTGGCAGCCATGTATGAAGCTCTCTTTAAGAAATTTGCACTGTGAAAGATATGACATTAGTGTCCAATTCAGTAACAACCACCCATCATCTAAAAATAAACATTGCTCACAGATGGTTTGGAGCAGATGTTAATACAGGTTATGTTTACTTAATATTACACCATAGCATGAAACACACACAATGATTTTCCCCTGTGGATTGTTTGTACTCAACCATCAAACATCATTTTGCAATATGCACCAATGGTGTTCTATATCCTGTGTTCAGAAAGGGACTAAAACTCAAGAACAGCTTTTCACCAGTTAGAAAGCTACTTCTGCCTGATTAAAACAGCTTTTGAACACTGCTCCTAAGGAATACTGTTCAGAAACAATAACAAGTCTAACAGAGACTTTTATGCAATGCTCATTTGTATGCAACTAGAACTCTCATAATGCCAATCTTTTTTTTTTTACTTCCTTTAGCACTAAGGAAGTTGTACTTCAGCAATATCCATATATTCCCATCCTAGAGGACATACCTTCCCAAAGGAGACATTAGTATTCTAGGTAAAGTGTTGGGACATTCTTTATTCTTGCAGTGAGAAGTTCAGAAACAAATGGCAGGGCCGGGCTTAGTTGTTCAGGTGCCCTGTGCGGACCACTCTGTGGCGCCTCCTTCGTCAGGCACAGGCGGATGGGGCACCACGCTATCGTTAGCAGATAATAAAATTATTTTGAAAACAATGCATTCCTCTCTGTAATTACCTTTCATTATTACTCCCACATCTCTTGCCATTGCACCCACAGCACCTAATTCCACCCATATAACTTGCCACGGTGCCCATTCGACTCACTTGCACCAGAACCCATATTGCACTGACAGCACTTGCCCCAGCACCAGCTTGCACTCAGCGAACTAGCCCCAGTACCCAGCACTAGCCTCTGCCCATATTGCACACACTGCAATTTACTGCAACCAGTAAAAGAGAAAGGAAAGATATAAACATAGGAAAATAATATGGATATATTTATCTTTAGTCTATTCATCAGTTTACATCTTTTTAAACAGGAACTTTTAATACAAATCATTTGTAGCCACTGAAGACCATTTTTGGTGCGTCTATTACAATTACAATACGACTAACTGCACCTCAACCAGCACAAAGACCGCACAGCGCGTAGGGAAATGTAGTCTTGGCGACACAAAAACTCCTCCAGTCGCGCAAAGTTTGTCGGGAGATGTAGTTGCGTGTGGACCAAAACACAGAGCTGGCGGGCTGCTGTGGCGGCGGAGCAGGAGGTAGCGGTATATCCGTATCGGAGATAAAACTGTCTGCTCCGCTGCTCACTCCTGAAAATGATTCACGAGCTGCTGCTGGCTCTGAGCGGGTATCCTGGTAGTATATTCACCTGGAACAAGCGGACGGGCCTACAGGTGATATGTCACCAAACTGTCATTTGTCAGGACACAGGGCTGCCAAGCACAATGAATGGAGCCAGTCAGCTTGGAATGTAACATATTATTTCATAGTTCTTGGGGGATCAAGCTCACAGCAAACATGTCACTTGTAAGGCCTTGTGGAAATATATGTTATATGATATTTACTAACATGCCCAGCAATCCCTAAGCTTTAGATAGGAATAGAAGAGTAGAGGCAAACAAGATTAAACCATTGCTTATACTAATTCTGTTAGCAGAATTACAAGCAAATGCATAATTCAAGAGAAAACATTTTTTAAATATGTCTCATGCTTATTACAGCACATGCGACTTGATATGCAAATGAACAAAGTTTCAGTAGGCATATTAGTAATTTGCATATTCAACCACAAGGTGATTTCTCTTATTCATTTGCTAAAAACTGTATAGATACTTTATTTTTTATTCTCTACATTCATATTGTAAGGAATGTTTAGGTTGGCAGAGTCCCTTTAACTTGACATAAAAGTACATACATAAATAAGTGTACATACTCTATTAATAAATAAGCATTGTTAATATACGTATGTCTATACACACATTATGCCATGCATATACCAACCTCTAAAACAATATGGCTCTGTTACATACCTGATGATTCATTAAATAGAATAGCAGGGAATTGAGAGTGGAGTTTCAAACGTAAGGCTGTAGTAGTAGAGCTGTTAAAATTCTCCCATTCATCTGAACTGCAGAATTTTTCCAACTTGGCTACTTTGGCCTTTTGAAATTCCCTACAATTCTCTCTTTCATGAATAAAGAGCTTAGTCTTAAATTAGATGGCCAGGAGATCATCAGAGACTAGGTTAGGAAGCATCCTAGTTTCGCCTTTAACTGTTACCTAAAATGTCAGGAGTGAGCAGAAAGAGTTCAGAAAACATATGTATACTTGGGTCGTATGATACAATGGATAGTTTATCTCCTATTCCAAATTATTAAATAATATTAATGCAATAGACCTTAAATGTCCTTCTGCTAAATCTGTCATCTGGTCACTGACTCTGGGATTTCTCCTCCCTTGTTCGGTTTTATTTCATTTTTTATTAATGGTGATCAAACCCTGTAAGTACATAAATAACATACTGCCGATTTTAAGGTCATCGTTAACCAGAATGATATTCTGATTTCCTCTTGCAGGTATCACAGGATCTGCCCTTTCTCCATCCCAGCGAAACCAGTGTCCTTAATCGCCTTTGCAAGCTGGGTACTGATTATATTCGCTTCACGGAATTTATTGAGCAGTACACAGGCCATGTTCAGCAACAGGTAAAAATACACTGCATTCACGTCACCTGAGTAAGGGATTACATTTGTTTATATAATATTTCACAGTTTGAAAAAAGAGAGATGCAGTTTGTTGTAACTTGTTGTAGAATGTACCGTATTTGCTCGAATATAAGACAAGGGTTTTTTCAGAGCAAATGCTCTGAAAAATCCCCCTCGTCTTACATACGAGGTCGTCTTATAATCTGACCTCAAATTGAGGTCAGACTATAAGACATGGATCCAGGTCCCCAGCAGATCTGCAGGGGACCTGGATCCCCCTCTCTAACAGCAGGGGATGTCTGTGCGATGAGCACAGACTCCCCTGCTTCCGCCCGGCACGACCGCCGGGGCTTCTATGAAGAAGCCGGGTACTTCCGGCTTCGTCACGGAAGTCCCGGCGATCGTGCCGGGCGGCAGCAGGGGAGGTCTACGTGCAGACATCCTCCATCTGTCCGTCATAATAGACTGCCGTGTCGGGCATCATGGAGGATACGTGCAGACATCCCCCGGCTGCCCCCACTAGCCACCAGGGAATGAAACCAGGGGGGGGGGGGCAGAGGACACAGACAGACAAGGGGAGGGGGGGGATAGAGAGAGACAAAGGGAGGGGGGGAGGACACAGACAGACAAGGGGGGAAGAGACAAAGGGAGGGGGGGGGGGAGACACAGACAAGGGTAGGGGGGAAGAGAGAGAAGTTTTGGGGTGAGAGAGAGACAACGCTGGGGGGGAAAGAGACAGCTGGGGGAGAGAGGCCGCATTGGCACATAAAAGGAAATAAAAACAAGAAATGCATTTGTATTATATAAAGTTTTTATTAAATATTAAAAATCAATTTACATATATACAAGTTTAACTTTTTCCCTATAGGGTAGTCTTATAAATCAGGCTTTTAGTTTTTTCCTAAAGGAATGTACAAATTTGGGGGGGTCGTCTTATAATCAGGGTCGTCTTATAATCGAGCAAATACGGTATTATCTCTGTGGCAACTGCTGATAAGATTATTATCTTCAGGTCTCATACATTTTGGTTTTATCCTACATTTGGGGAAAATCTAAAGTCAGTGAAAATATGAGTATTATATTGAGTGACTGACTCAATAAAAAGGGACATGGTACACACCAATGCCCTATACATAAAGATAAAGTATCATTCAACTCCATGTTGGACTAGCAGCAGTATGGACCTCTTGATTTGTAACAAGAGGCTATAAGCCATTAAATAACATGGAATATCCATAGATTTCATTTTGAAATTTGCCACTTTGATTAAACTGTGTATGTTATTTTTTTTTTCTCTATCCATTTATATTTCAATGATAATATTCTGCTTTGTTCTTTCTTGTCAGGATCACCACCCTTCTCAGCAGGGGCAGATTGGTCTACATGGAATTTACCTGAGAGCTTTCTGCAGAGGTCTTGATTCTATACTTCAACCCTATAGACAAGCTTTACTAGACCTGGAGCAAGAGGTAGGAGACAGAACATTAAGGATGCAGGATTTCAATGCTTTCCTGTGAAGACGTGAGATGCTTGTTTAGAAAGTACTTAATGTTCATGTTGAATCCTAATGCTGTCCTGGTTGATGAGTCCAGTCTCTTCTGAAATGCTAAGGGAGATTAAATGTATTACATGGCTATAACCGCTGCTCATAACATGAGAACAATAAACCACTCTAACTTCATTTTTTTTTTTTTTTTTTTAAAGAGAAATTAAACCTCTTCTTTTTATTTTTTGACAAGAAATTTATTTCCAAACTATATGTAATAGTCTAGTGGTTAGCTATGAGGTTGGGTCACTTCACAGATAGGGCTTTATTCATGAAATAGGGAATTTAGAAGGGAATTGCAAACTTAAGGCCAAAGTAGCTGAGATGGAATAATTCTCCCAATCAGATATACTTCAAACGCTATTTTGGCCTTAATTTTGACATTCTGTTCTACATTCCCTGTAAATCACTCTTTCATGATCAAAGACCAAGAAAACTCTTGTGTTTTACTACAAATGTTAGTATTTTAGAACCAGCGTAGCCCTGTGGTTAGTCATAGAACCTTCAGTGTCTTATTCGTTGTAATTTATGTTAACACAATATATAAATCATGTCTAAAGTAGAAATTGTTTTATAATTAACCTAGGCATGGATACAGCTTCTACTCCAAACTCTATTTTTTTTTTAATTCTTTTATTTGTTTTGTTGTAACTGCAGTTCTTGGCCGATCCACATCTTTCAATTTCACATATCAACTACTCCCTGGACCAGGTGTGTTTTTATTCTAGCTGTGTCTTTATTCTAAGATAAATGATTTCTCTGGATCCCCTGTTTGTTGCAGTTTGGTACTCTTCTTTTTGTGAGATATTATTTTTCTGCACTTGTGCCAGTGCAGCATGATGGAGCATAGGTCTGTGCTTTCACAGGTACAGATCTCTTGTACAACTATTTTGATGATAGCATTAAGTGTAAGAACACATAGTACCTCTGAGGAAAAAAACTGCTTAAATCATATCTTTCGTTCCTCAAATAAATAATTCACTTAGTTACTTTGTGTCATAAGAGCTATTAAAATTATACAAACTTTTTATAATGTGAATACATCGATGGACGGCCCTGTTGTATATTTATATTTACAAGATTGCCACTCTTTGGAAATACTTACTGATAACATTCTGATTTGCAAAAAAATAAACAACAAAAATCCCTAAAAAAAAAAAAAAAGTTTTTATGATTTTTACTGATCTTGAATAAGGGTTTATAAATGCTTTCCACTTTTTCACTTGGTGTTAAGTTGAGCGCTGTACCTCTACATAATGTAAATGCAGAGAATGCCAAACTATCAGTGATCCATTCAATGTGTTGGCAGAACTGCAATCAAATACATAAAGTAGGAGATCTATATTTTTAAATAATCTGTGGTGCCTCCTGTTTATGACATCATCTTGTGGCCTGGTATTCAAATTACAAATATCCATTTGTATATCAAGTCATAAAGGTTATAGCATAAGCAGACATTACACACACATCTAAAGGACTTTTCTCTGAATGTATGCATTTTCTTGTAATTCTGTTATCACAATATATAGTTCATTTTCATTCTCTACATTCCCAGTCCACACAATGTTCAGGTAACAGTGTCTTTTAAATGCATGTGTTTAAATATGTCTTCATGAAAGGATTGGATTATTTCACTTTTGTTTTTAAGAGGCAATTTCAATTTTTTTTTTTTTTTTTTTTTTTAATATGTGCACATTTTGCATAAAAATGTAACCAATTGCTTGATTTATCTTTTTTACCATTCTCTAGTTTCATCTTCTCTTTCCATCTGTGATGATTGTGGTGGAGCAGATCAGGAGCCAAAAGGTATTATTTGTTTATAAAACAATAATGTGTAATGAAGCACTTGACAATCAGATGCATAGGGGCTACCATTCTAAGTACAATGGCTGCTACAATTATAAAACATAAAACAGGTGGAAACTTAAAACATGTGTCTTGACCCTGAGTGCCCAATCTTCTGAGAGAACCATGTAATGCATATTTAAGCGCCAGTGATGTAAATTAAATGTTTAAAACTTGACTGCAACTACAGTTTTTAACCTTGTACCACTAAATATTCATGGCTTGGTATCCTTTCTAACACTTCTTTCTTGTGTAAGGACATGTCAGAATTTTATTCTCATGGAGTTACATAAAAACAACAAGCCAACTGTGTTCTTTATTTATATGCCAGATTAATTTGGAGAGGAAATATTGACTAGAATGTCATGTCATTCTACCCTTTACTAGAAAATAGAAGGTCAGGTATCGTAACTGCTATTCTCTTTTGTTTGGGTCTATTTTGTATCAAAATATTGTGTTCTTTTGTACTTAAATATTCTTGGTTAATTGAAGTACACCAAAGCACCAATGTATTGTATGGTTTGAAATCTCCACCCAGCTCATACCATTATAAGACTGATATATTTGCATTACAGATTCATAGAAGGGTTCTTTTTATTTGCAGATTCATGGCTGCCAGTTATTGGAAACGGTGTACAAGCATAGCTGTGGAGGACTGCCACCTGTCCGCAGTGCTCTGGAAAAGTAAATAGTCTATTGTACATAGTGCCAAATTCTTCATTTATTAATTGACATGTAATTTTTGAAAATGCTGAACTGAAGTGTCTTCCACCCCATGACGTCTTGTGCATGTTAGCCACTGAGGTCTAATCCTTTACAAACTTAACTGCAAAATATTGGCTTTAATAGCCAAGTTGGAAGATAGATTGCTGTTCATTTGTCAGTTCACTTTTACTGAGTTGGCCATACTGTGAAGAGACATGTTTGCTGCATTGCTCCATTAAGTAATTCAATATTCTACTTAATACATTTGATGGAGTCTATTTGTTGTGGGTAATAATGACAGATACCAAGATCACAGTATTACTAATACATGTTTACATTTTATTGCACTTTAATTTAGAGCTACCTCAATTCCAGCTCATTACTTATGAGATTGTTTTTAAACAGTCACCCTATTATCTGGCTGTCTTGGCTAAAGTGAAGACCATTTGTTGGCTAAGTGCCAGTTGGATTTACTCTTGAAGGACATGCAGTAGAGCTCTTAAGTCAAAATGTTCAGCAACCACTGCCGTACATTCATAATGTGTTGCATAAGGACCTGCATCTTGGAGGACCCATTGGCATTTACTCACAACTTAACTGTAATGCATCATAAATTATGACTGCAAGCTGTTGAGATTATGAACATGCAAGAGTGTGTTCAATATGCCCCATTCTGTCCCGATGTCGCAGCATAAGGCGAACTAAAAACTCCAGTCTCTCGGGAGGTGTTAAGAAATGTTATTATGTGTTAGTGTTGAAATGTGTACTTATCTTATCCATAAGTGTTTTACTGTCCTGTTAGCCATCTTTTGTCTCTTGTAGTCTGGATGTCTGTGTTTTAAGGTGTCATGTTTAATATGGTATGTCCTGTGTATTTAATTACCTGTTTCAAATTAGGTTTTCTATTGTTTGAGGTTTACCAAGTTTATAATTTGTTCCCATGTTCCTCTCCCCTAGTTGATGTCATTTGTCTGTATGTAAGTCTGTGCTGTTTCACAAATGTTCATTTTTGCTGTACCTAACTGCGAGTAGTCCTGTCTGCTATTTGGGAACAACGAGCAAAGTTCCAGGGAAGACTTACTGGGTGAATACTAAGATGTAATCGGGGGCTAAGGATGTGATTTCCTACAACGAGCCTTGGGTAACCCTCCAGTTACAATCGGCTTTCAGTCATATTTGGTTTGGACACTGTATTTAATGTGTCACTTTCATTTTTATTTAATATTATTCTGTTTTACAGATTTAATTTTATTGAATTTCGGAAGGACTTTGACTATTTTGACTACAGCGGAAGTCCTCCCATTGACTTCTATGGGAGGACTTAATACATTTTCATTAAAAACCAAGGTCCTCCCCATAAGAATCTATGGGGTGGACCGAGACTACTATTTTGGCAGCCAAACGCCTCTGGAGTTTGGCTTGAAAAAAATGTCAGTACGAAAATTGGCCACATTGGCCAATTTTTCATGATGATTCAAGAGCACTTTGGTTGTTTCTGGGAAGCCCCGAGTTGCTTCTTCAATCACCAAAGTGATCCGATTGGGTCTGAAACTCTGAGCTACCTGTATCGACCCTATAATGTTACTGCATGTCATTTCAATACACTGATTGGTCAGATATGCTTTAAATCTACTGATTGTCACTACTCTCTTTGTGATAATATAATAACACAAGAATGTATGTGTTTGTTGCACAGGATCCTGGCAGTGTGTCATGGAGTTATGTACAAGCAGCTCTCAGCCTGGATGCTTCATGGGCTGCTCTTGGACCAGTATGAGGAGTTTTTTGTAAGACAGGGGTCAGCTTCTGGCAGTACAGCTGCCCAGCCTGATGAAGAAGAGGATGACTTGGGTATTGGTGGTTTGACAGGAAAGCAACTAAAGGAACTACAGGATCTGGTGAGAATAAGTGATTAATTACTTTCATATCAAAAAGAGCATTATGAAGATTGAGGAGAGACTTTTACGCTATATATACTTTTTTACTTACTGCACAATGTCTGTATTGGAACTTCTTGCCAACATAAGTTATTCTGCATAATCCATTTATCAGCAAATTAATCCATGGACCGGAGTCCTCTAGTTATTAGTCATGTTACTCAGATACTCGGCATGCAATGTCTCTGTCACATAGTCTAGAACTAGCACTATTCTTTTATGAAGGGCAATTTGTGGAAGAAATTAGGTTTGATTAAACTAAAAGTTTGTTTGTTACCGATTTCTTGACAGCGTCTTATCGAGGAAGAGAACATGCTGGCACCATCTCTAAAACAGTTTTCCCTGCGGGTAGAAATGCTGCCTTCCTACATACCTGTAAGGGTTGCTGAGAAGATCTTATTTGTAGGAGAATCTGTACAGATGTTTGAAAACCAAAATGCAAATATGTCAAGGACAGGTATGTGGCACTTTACAGAAACTCTACTTTTGTGGCAAAATTATAATACAGTGTGCAGTAGTGAAAAATGGCATTCTATTTAGGTGTAGAACTATGAAATTGTTTTCCAAATCATTCCATTGGCCTCAATAGTAAGTGTCCAGGATCTTATGTAAGCACGGGGGCATCAATTGGTGACTCAATGAGTGACTTAGGACTAACACTGAAGAGAAATGCTAGTCCTGATTAACAAGCAAAGTAAAAAGTTTAACATTTCAGACCCCAAAAGATGAACAAACTTAGTATAGAAACATAAAATGTGTTGGCAGATAAGAACCATTTGGCCCATCTCTGCCCGAGAGTATAATAACACTTCAGAAGAAATTGGTTCTATAGTGCATCCTGCAGAGCTAGGATAATCTCTGCACATTGATTGGTTCACCAGCTGCTAATACAATTTAGAAAGTATCAGATGATTCCTGCAATGAACACATACCCATGTATGTCCTCAACAGGTTCTATACTGAAAAATCAGGAAGACAAGTTTGCTGCAGAACTACACAGACTGAAACAGCAGCCACTGTTCAGTTTGGTAGATTTTGAATCTGTTCTTGATAGGATCAGAAGCACAGTTGCAGAGGTAAAGAATGACCCTTTTTTATTATTTTAATGATTATTGAATTGTGACGTTAAATTATTTCTTATTATCTTATTTAATTGTATATTTTTAAAATGTTTTATTTATGCCTAGTTGAAACTCATGTGTTATGCATAGGGTAGTCCTTAACTGGTCTTGACAAAACCTAGTAGGTCTCTTAAATTACCTGTACAGCTACTAGATCCAGATCTGAAATGTTGAGTTACTATTAAAAGTTAAATATGAAAAACATGAAACAATGAACTAACCAGATTTAAAGGAATGTGAAACCAGTTCTTTGGAACCAAAAATAGTTTTCCCTAGCATAGCTGCTGATCATTTATACCAGTCTTATTGATACAAATGAAATGTGTGATCAGTAATACATGTCTTCTGTGTTTACATTTGCTACTTTTTTAGACTATATATTTTTGTTTTTAGCACTTATGGAAGCTGATGGTGGAAGAATCTGATCTAATAGGACAGCTAAAGGTAATAAATTAACTTTTTAAATTTGTCATATGTAATCAATTAAATATTCAGGTCCTTGTCGGTCACAAAATGCCCAAGCCTATATTTTAAATGTCTGAACCATTTAAAGGGCTAAATGATAGATCACAGACATGGTTTTAAACACTGCAGTCCGATTTGCATTGGCTTTATTTCTGCTTTGACAGATTTTTGGCTTGCTGATAGATTTGACACAGA
Source organism: Pelodytes ibericus (assembly GCA_036172795.1). Taxonomy (NCBI): domain Eukaryota; kingdom Metazoa; phylum Chordata; class Amphibia; order Anura; family Pelodytidae; genus Pelodytes; species Pelodytes ibericus. Next base: position 169,571,653 of record CM069858.1, read on the forward strand.
AGCAATGTTAAACCACTGATAAATGAGGCAACTAAACTACCTGTGACGTATATGGCCTAATCTGTTGCTTCATATCATAGTTGGGTTCTGATTGTCTTGACCCTGTACAATTTAGGTTAGTAGATGAGTTAATTGGGATATGTTTTTTGCTAATATAATGTTGTCCAAGGTTTTATTTTCCTAAATGGGGACAGTATAACAAATACTCACGTGTAACATGCTATACTTTATTAGGGAACTATACTCCAATTTTGCTATTGAGTTACATTCAGCAAAGAATATTGTTAAACACTGTTTTGTGTTTTTTTATTTTAATTTTAGTCTGTTTGCATAACCTGTTGCTGTTACTTTTCTACTGTTAGATTATTAAAGATTTCTATCTTCTGGGAAGAGGAGAATTGTTCCAAGCCTTCATTGATGTTGCTCAGCACATGCTGAAAACTCCACCCACAGCAGTAACTGAGCATGGTGAGAATCCTGTTAGTATGTTAATGGGATAGACCACTTCTCACTGCACCAGTGAGGGGTTGGTGGATGCATGGAATAGCCATCAGGTAGAGGTGGTACAGCGTAATATAGTGAAGTTGTTTAAGCATAATTGGGATAAGTCTGTCCTTGACTCAAGAAAAGGTCAAGTAACCAGTAGGCCCATCACAAAATGCCACATGCTGCGGAACAGAACATTTTACATGCTGTGCCCAATAGCTGTGGAATTCTTGTCCCGTTAAAGAAGCCTTACCGGATTACTGGAAGAGTACTTGTACAAGGGTCCTTCCATTTGTATGTTGTGGCTTTGTCAATGTAGTATGGAGGTGTGTACATACAGTTAGTGACTGCTTTGTTACAATACTGCTGAACTCTAGGATCCAGTCCAAAAATCGAACCGGTAAAGAACTGTATTACTGTGGAGTAACTATTATGTATGTTTCTGTGTGTCATTGAAAATAGAAATCCCTCAACTGGAATTTTAGTCATCATTATATACTTGTAATTTGCCCACTGTAAATTCATGGAGTCATTAAAGATGTCTCTGAGAGCCCTGTATCTGCTGGGGGAAATATGATGATATCAAATAATCCTAATGATCTGGGCTCTTGTGTTATATATAAGTATGTGCCACTGAGCCTATATTTACCTTTACTGTATGACCTTTTCATTCTGGCAAGTTGTGGTTGTCTTGTCCTTTTTATACAGCTTTGATGGGTTGCTGTGTTTCTTCAATTACAAAAAAAGTAACAATATTAGTTAAAAAGCTGTAAACATAATTATTGAATAACAAATGCTGTGGTTGCTAAATACCATATTAAATGAAAGGCCTTTTGTATGTACATATATTATCATTGATTTAATATATATTTTGTTTTGTTCAGATGTGAACGTAGCATTCCAGTTATCAGCACATAAAGTTTTACTTGATGATGACAACCTCCTCCCTCTGCTCCACTTGACCATTGATTATCATGGCAAAGAACTCAAAGGTATTTTTCTGTATTTTAGCCAATGCCACACATATTTAAAGTGCATGCCCTTTTCCTTCTCTGACCTATTGTTTTTATCGTGAGTGGTATTCACGTGTCATGTTGACAGGTTTTTGTGTAGCAGAATAAGTCGATGATACAGCACTATGATAGCAAGTGCGCGAATATCTGAAGCAGGTCCATGTTATACCATATAAAATATGTACAAAACTGCAAATTCTTGAAGCCTTTAATAAAATATCTACTTAGACCTTCACATTAATGAAAGTAATCCGCATATATTATCCCAAACTTGTTTTAGCTATACAGTGTAGTTAAACAACCCGTGTTCCCCCCTCCCAGTCTATCCTTTTGGTCTGCACTGTTTATGTACAGTATGTCATGTATGAAATGACCAGTCTTGATTTTGTACACTCACGTATTCTATCCTGTGACGAGCAAATTAATATATTAAAATAACATTTGTGTACCTCATTCTGGATCTGGTCCTGCTGCGTCAAGAATGGCATCTGCCCATTCACCTGGCATGTTGTGCAATCCTCCACTGTGCTAAGCATTCTGGGACCAATTGCACAGGATGCTAGGTAAGTGCATTGGCGTATCATCCACTACCATGCGGCCTGTGCCGCAGCAGGACTGGATCCGGAAGGAGGTACACAATTGTAATATAACTCTATTACGTAACCTAAACTATTTCTTTGCTTCCCACATGGATATCAAATGTATAGATAACCTATTATAAGTGTGTGTGTATGTGTAATATATATATATATATATATATATATATATATATGTATATATATTACACATCAGAAGGTGTCTTTTAAGAAATGTTTGTTCTCTTGTGTTTGATTTCTCCTGCTCATTCAGAAATATGTATCAAGGGGGAATTAAGCAAGAATGTTGTTTTGTCTCCAGTTATTGGTTAATTTGACAGATTGCTGCACTGACCTAAACCTCTAGAGAAGGACATTCACATGTATTGAAAATGAGTGTGTGTTTACTTTCCCACAGACCCATCTCAGCCCCGTGAAAGTCCATTACGTGATACATCCCCCAGGGAGGCTCCTACCTCAGGCTGGGCTGCTCTTGGGTTATTTTATAAAGTACAGTGGCCTCTGCATATTCTTTTCACGCCAGCGGTGTTGGAGAAGTAAGTACTTTATTGTCTCCTCATACTGAACAATGAAACAAGTAGAATTATACACTTTTGGTTAATTTAAGAATTTAATTACACACTTTTAATACAAAGTTTCTAGGTCCCTTCTTCAGATATTAATAATAGGCTGAATGGGGCTTAATTGTGGATTAACAATACTCTCTATAAAGAATTAATTAAAAGCAGCACTTAAATGTGAGGCATATATTCATGTAGGATAGTTACTGAGCAGACACTACTCTCTGAGTGAAAGTAAACAAATAAAAAACCACTAACTTGTATGACAAATGAAATATCAATGTCATGAAATAGAAACTAGAGATGAAATACACTTGCAGCATTACCTTAGTGTAGCGGAGCTGCAATATTAAATCCCAATATCTCCGCTGGTTAAATAAGGTAATCCAAGTAAAGCGCTGGAAAGTAAGGCAATATCCAGAAGTTTATTCACAGCTCCAGCATTTATGCAATTCCCCATGCAAGGGGTTTCCTTAATCCCCTTACAGGGGCTATACAGTAGTGGACTACATGGGAAACTGAAAATACAGGACATTTCTCCCACCATGCACTGCTGTACGGGAGGGGCACTCCCCCTAGATAATCCTGTTAAGTGGATTCCTCCGTACAGCAGAACCGTGTTTTAACATAAGAATATATACTTTGACAATTTACACGAATACATTTTTACACCAGGTTAACACAGCTATTTCAGACAAACTTTAAATGTTCTGCAATATGACCTAAAGTGGCTAGGTTGGCCACAATGCTCCCGGAGAACCAAGCCGCCATACACAGTCTGATCCCAACGGATCGGCTTGGGGATGTCCGGAGGAGTACTCACAGATCACTTCTCAAGGTCAGTCTGTCTAGATAACCCATCGGCGTTACCGTTTTGCTTTCCTGGGCAGTAATGAATAGTAAAGTCAAAAGGCTGCAGCGCCAAACTCCAGTGCAGCAGCCTGGCATTGTCCCCTGCCACACGGTTCAGCCACACCAACGGGTTGTGATCTGTGAGTAGGGAAAAAGGTTGTCCATATAAATAAAGCTGCAGCTTTTTGAGGGCCCACACCACAGCCAGGCATTCTTTCTCAATGGCGGCGTAGCTCACTTCACGGGGTAATAACTTTCGGCTTAAGTAAGCTACGGGATGTTCTCCGCCATCTGTTCCAACTTGGCTCAGCACTGCTCCCAATTTAAACATTGAAGCGTCTGTGTGGACAAGGAATCATTTAGTTGGATCAGGAGCAGCAAGTAAGTACAGGTGCATTGGTTAACGCAGTCTTGAGTTGTTGGAACGCCTGTTCACACTCTGGGGCCCAGATGACCTGTCGAGGAAGGTTTTTGCAGGTCAAGTCAGTCAGTGGTTTGGCCAGGGCACTATAATTGGGTACGAATTTTCGGTAGTACCCTGCAGTACCCAGGAAGGCTAGCACTTGGGTTTTTGTCCGGGGGGTAGGCCACTTAGCTACTGCTTCAATTTTTGCTGGTTCGGGCTGTCCACTCCCTACCCAGTGCCCCAGGTACTGCACCTCTGCCATCCCTATGTGACACTTGCTGGGCTTTAGCGTCAACCCTGCCTCTCCGATATGGTCAATGACTGCTCCAATATGTCGCAGGTGGTCTGACCAGGTCTGGCTATAGATGGCGATATCCTCCAGGTATGCCCATGCATACTCCAGGAACCCATCCAGTAGCCGATCCACCATCCGTTGAAAGGTAGCCGGAGCGTTTTTCATCCCGAATGGCATGACTCAAAACTGATACAAGCCAAACGGGGTGACAAACACCAACTTGGGGATGGCATCCTCGGCTAGTGGAATTTGCCAGTACCCTTTGCATAAATCTATTGTAGTAAGGTACTGGCCTCGTGCCATTTTGTCTAGCAGCTCGTCTATCTGCGGCATCGGGTAGGCATCAGACACTGTTTTGTCATTTAGCCTCCGGTAGTCTACACAAAAGCGTGTTGTGCCGTCCTTCTTGGGTACCAGCACTACCGGCGATGCCCAGGGGCTATCGGAATGTTCAATAACCCCTAGCTGCAACATTTCCTTCCTCATATGTTCCCTGACCGCTTCCGGGATACGGTATGGGGTCTGCCGCATAGGTAGCTGTCCGGGGGTCTCAACTCGGTGAGTAGCTAGCGGGGTGTACCCTGGTAAATTGGAGAAAGTGGCTCCCTTAGCCGCCATTAACTCCTGTACCTGGGCACGCTCCTGAGGACTTAGCTGCTCCCCCAGCTGAACCCCTGTGGAGGCCTCTGCCTGATCTTCCTGCTCTAATAAGTCAGGGAGCGGAAGATTCTCCTGATCCTCAGAGGCTGAAGCGCATATCGCCGCCACGTCCTCTATCCTCTCGTGGTAGGGTTTTAACATATTCACGTGGCGCATGCGTCTCTTCCCTGTCCCTGAGCAGGGGCCAATCACATAGGTGGTGTCACATCTCTGTTCCACCACCTGGTATGGGCATTGCCAGATGGCCTGGAGCTTGTCCTTGCGAACAGGTTTTAAAATCAAAACTTTCTGTCGGACGTGAAAGCTGCGGTCTCTGGCTCCCCTATCATACCATCGGCGCTGGCGTTGTTGGGCCGCCTGGAGGTTGGTCCGTACGGTCTGGGTTAGTGCCTCCAAGCGGTCCCTGAACTCCAGCACATATGGTACAATGGGTGTCCCATCTGTACTACTTTCCCCCTCCCAGTGCTCCCTAATTAAATCTAAAGGTCCTCGCACCCTTCTCCCAAACAGTAGTTCAAAGGGAGAAAAGCCCGTGGACTCTTGGGGTAGCTCTCTGTATGCGAATAGCAAATGGGGTAGGAATCGCTCCCAGTCCTTATGGGCCTCTCCAAAGGTACGGAGCATCTGCTTTAACGTCCCATTAAACCTTTCACATAACCCATTAGACTGCGGGTGATACGCAGAGTTCACGATAGGCTTAATGCCACATATTCTCCATAGTTGGTGGGTCACCTTGGCTGTGAACTGTGTACCCCTATGCGATATGATCTCTTGGGGGAACCCCACTTACTTTCATTAAGGCCTCTGCCACTGTCTCGGCGTGGATATTAGAGAGGGCTACTGCTTCGGGGTACCGGGTGGCGTAATCGACTATGGTCAAGATATATCTCTTGCCGGAGGGACTGGGTTTTGGTAAGGGCCCTACTATATCTACGGCCACTCTACTAAATGGTTCTTCTATGATGGGCAGTGGGCATAATTTGGCCTTGTGGCGGTCATCCCTCTTGCCTACTCGCTGACAGATGTCACATGTCTGGCAGTTCTGCCGCAACATCCTTTGATATACCCGGCCAGAAAAAGGCGTGGGTCAAGCGGTAACTGGTGCAAGTCATCCCCAGATGCCCAGACAAGGGGATGTCGTGAGCGATCCGAAGAAGTTCCTGTCTATATTTCTGGGGGACCACTAGCTGTCTAGTAGTCACATTCACAGATCCCCCCACTACCCTTTCAGAAATGCTGTACAGTAACCCCTTTTCCCAGGTATACCGTTCTCCCTCTAATCCGGCCTGGTCGGAGATCACCCTATCCCTGTATACTTTTAACGTGGGGTCTATCTTAACCTCAGCCTCAAATTCAGTCGGGGTATCCCAGGTAACACGGGTCGTAGGAGGGTCACTGTCTCTTACCTGAGCCTCAGAGTTGCTGGAGCCGTGGTGCGAGCCTGTTGCCTTGTGGTTACTGGGTGGGCCTCTTGGAGTGGAACTTGAGGAACAAAGGCGGAAGTCATTCGACCCAGGTCGTTCCCCAATACGACATCCGCTGGCAGTTTCTGCATCAGGCCCACCTCTACCATGCCCTCCCCAACACCCCAATTCAAATGTACTTTGGCGGTGGGTAATCTGTATACTGCTCCCCCTGCTACTCGCACTGCTACAGATCCGCCGGTGTGTGCGGAGCCTGGAACCAAATGAGGGGCTACCAGAGTCAGAGTGGCTCCCGAATCCCTTGGACCTCGTTCCCTTCCAGGGTTACTAGCTGGCGATGGTGTTGCCTGTTGTGTGTGGCTTGTACCGACATCACATCGTGTAGTATCCCCAGGGGCTCTTTGGTCTGATTAAAAAGTATCTCCTGGGTTGCTGGCTCCGCTTGGTAGTGGTGGGCGGCTGCTCTTGGTGCTGGGTCTTGCCGTACCTGGCTCCATGCTTGGCGGCTCCGGTTCTGGGTACACTCTCTCGCCATGTGACCCCATTGTTTGCACATATGGCACTGGATATTCCCTCTGCCATTATATCTGGATGGTGGAGTGTGCCCCCCCGGGGTTGGCCGGAATGGGGTCGCTGCAGGTGCAGTAGGGGTAGCTGTGTGAGGTTGAGCGGGGGGTCGAGGGTACCCTCTGTTGAGGTTACCGTGATGCCTCCTGGCGTCATAGTGCTGGTCGGCTAGTCGTGCAGCTTCGGTTAACATAGAAACATAGAATGTGTCGGCAGATAAGAACCATTCGGTCCATCTACTCTGCCCAATTTTTTTTTGAGTACTTTTATTAGTCCCCCGTTCCCTGTCTAATAGCTAGGATAGCCTTGTGTCTATCCCACGCATGCTTAAAATCCTTGACTGGGTTTTCTATCTCTCACCCATTCCTGTGCCTCTGGGGACAGGCCATTGAAAAACTGTTCTAACAGCAGCAATTGCCGTAACTCCTCCATGGTGGTTGCTTGACTGGCTTGTATCCACCCCTGGGAGGCTTGGTCCAGTTTGTGGGCCCACTCTGCGTGGGAATCTTTCTGTGGTTTGCGCAACCCGCGCATAATCTTTGCTGTCCTCCCTGAGTACAGCCTGATAGGCTTCTGCTGCCCAACCAGACAGTTTGCGTCTGCCTGCTCCAAATCATGCAAGTCACATAGCCTCTCAAAGTCTTGTAGATACCCATCAATCTCGTCTTTCTCTACACAGAACATTTTAAAACTGGTATGGGATCTTAGGCTTTACCTGGCCGACGACTGAAGCAGTAAGACTCTGCTCTGGGAGGAGCATCCTGCGGTCCGTTTGCCATCACATACTCCTGCACATCCGCCATCAGTACTGTCAGTATTTCCAGGGGTACTGGCTGGGGTAAAAATTCCATCCTGGTCCTCATTTCCTTTTGGAAGGGGGTTTCCTCCATGGCTGGTGGGGGTGTAACGCTGCGAGCTCTGTCTCCCTCCATCAATTCAGCAATCAGCACAGCTTTTGGCTTATTGCTGGCTATCATACCCCTGGCTTCCAGTAGTTCCTTTAACGTCTGCCGTTTCAATGCAGTGTAGTCTGTCTCCATTCACCTCTGTGTTCGGTTCTTTGTTGCATCCGAATTGCCATTCACTTTCCTGTTCGGTAGTTTCAATTACCCGAACACCGCTTTTTGGCCGTAAAGGTTGGATCCCTCCGCTGCCACCACTTGTAGCGGAGCTGCAATATTAAATCCCAATATCTCCGCTGGTCAAATAAGGTAATCCAAGTAAAGCGCTGGAAAGTAAGGCAATATCCCAAATCCCCCAGTAACCGGACGAAACACAGTTCTGGGAGTCAACTCAGAAGTTTATTCACAGCTCCAGCATTTATGCAATTCCCCATGCAAGGGGTTGCCTTAATCCCCTTACAGGGGCTATACAGTAGTGGACTACATGGGAAAAATACAGGACATTTCTCCCATGATGCACTGCTGTACGGGAGGGGATCTCCCCCTAGATAATCCTGTTAAGTGGATTATCCCTCCGTACAGCAGAACCGGGTTTTAACATAAGAATATATAACTTTGACATTAACACGAATACATTTTTACACCAGGTTAACACAGCTATTTCAGACAACCTTTAAATGTTCTACAATATGACCTAAAGTGGCTAGGTTTGCCACATTTAGTATTAAACATATACACAATGCAGAAGTGCATATATATTGGCTTCTAAAGCCTATATAACACTTTAATACATGCTGTGTTTAAAACAATATAGAAAATTTCCATTTATATACAATAGTAATACACCATTACATGCAATTAACCCATTAGTGATCAGACTTTTAGAACCTTTCATTCTGGACAATGGCTCTTCCTTTACACTTCTGCTGTGTTTGTGTTTAGCTCTAATTTTCCTCTCATTTAATGTATCCACACAAATTATATTTTGTTTTTATTAAAATAAGAAGGGTTTTCTTTAAATATCATTATACCAGTAGGTAAATAACTGTGAGTAGTGTATTGCTTTTTCCTGGTCATTACACCAGGACAACCCTTAATAAAATGCTCGCTCCACAAATGGACAAAATGGCTTGCGTCAAAGACTTCCCAGATTAATCCAGTTTTATTTAATCCTGAATTTCCACCCAGTCTATAACCCCAATGTAGTCCTGCAACAAACTGACTACGCTTGAAACATGCATCTGAAAAACCGACCCATGTGCATGTGCAAGACTTGCCAGACTGATCAACAACCCAATATGGTGATATACATAGGTACAGGTCACGTGAAATATACAATAAAGAACAAACATTTCAATGTGTATGCTGCATAAAGTAGCATGATTTTCTAAATTTGCCTTTAAGTTTACCTTATAACATTTTATGATTGTATCTTTATCAAGACTATTAGTGCTGGGAAACCCTAAGATTATAGCTGAATAACCATTTTACATTTCTTCTAGACATTGTAAAGCACAAGTATTTAGTAAAATAGTGAAATGATAATGATAGGCGCTGTATAAAAGTGAGCAAATGCAGCAAAACACTAGTGTAGCTTCCCCAGAACAAACACAAAAACATTGAATACAAAAAATAATAAAGTGTTGCGCAATAAAGAATTTTATAAAACAATAATACTTATCCAATAAATGGGGCGTTTTCAGGCAGAGTATATGCAGAAAAACAAAAAGAAAATCCAATTGTGTAGTATAATACAAAAGTATGTATATATAAATAAATAAAGTCCCCCAATGAAATTAAACTCACATAATCCAGAGCTTAAATAACTGGCTCTGAGTATGAAAGGCAAAAAAGTTGGAGTGTAGTGATGATCTATCGGATCCAAATGTCTCCCACGCGATGTACTCGGGGATGATATACAGGGGATATATCTCAGGGCAGAACACAAAATTGACCAAGCATAGTGAAGTACGCAAAATATATTTTAATGGACCCCTATAACACTGCGGCTTACATAAAAACTGATTCAAAAAAAAAAGGGCAAAAGAGTCACCGATCCTCTTTCCGAATGTCTACGCTGGACTGAATTCTTTATTGCGCAACACTTTATTATTTTTTGTATTTAGTAAATTAACATATATAAATTGGGAAAATATCACCTGGGCTCATGTTTATGGAAACGATGATCAAAATGTGTTCCACTCCTCTTTAGTTCTGGAGAGGAGAATGTTCAAATAGCAGCAAAATCTTTGAGGACATGATTTCCAGTCTTAAGATTGACTGAGCAGCATGGGACATGGTGTTTCTAACTTCTGTGCCACTGACTGTTATGCATGTGTATACAAGATGTTGTACACATGAAATATGCATTAAATTACCATCCCACATTACTACCTGTAGTTCCACAGCCACAACAATACTGTACATATTGTGTATATGAGTGAGTGGCAGCGTGTTTAGTTTAATTCTCATGTGGTACCTCACTTAGAATGGCTCCAGTATCTTGAAATAAGATATTTCTTTGAAACAAAAATGACGCGCTCACAGATTCCAGCCCTGACCCCCTTCCAAACTTTCTCTATATCCTCAATCCTCTATATGCAGGAAAAACAAGAAATGAACATCCAATCTTCTACTCTCATCTTCTCTGTTAACTCCATGGATCATACTTTCATGACACACTGGTCACAGCACTTGGGTAGATCTATGAACAATGGACTTCTAGCTTCACCCGAATTCACAAACTACCATATTTATCATGATACAAGAACAAGCTTATATATGTGGCTTCCTGATGGTATCTGGGCCTATTCAGACTGAAACACCTTTTCCCCTTCCTTCAATGGACTGTCTACACGGCTGTAGCTTCCAAGCAAGATCTACAGACCCAGCTGTATACCCCCTGGGAGACCCCTCTATTTCTCCTTCACTTTCACTCTCTAACTCCCTCTCTCCCCTTTGCCAGTTTCCTCTATTTTTACTAGGTTTTTCTACATTTCAGTAAACTCAAAGGCGTATATGCAACATTCTACTCCACCTTTCGACTTACCAAGTGTAGCTTCATTTGTGGATAGTGGACCATTGTTTTACCAGTCGATTCATGTGCCATTGCTAAAATGTACCTGAATATCATTATAAATCATGGTCACCTTCCTATCCTGTATTACTTTTTCTTCTAATAATTCCTCCTTCTTTCTCCGCTAATTTCTGTATGTATTCCTATAGAAAGCTATCTGTAAACCCCCTCCCCCACAAAAAACGTGTTTTTCAGCAAGCATGGTAAATACTATGCATTGTAGGAAGATATACATTTATGGATTATTACTTAATCATTTTAAACCTGTTTACCCAATTAGGCATTAATGTGTCTGTAATGATAAAGACCTCATGCACTTAATTATTTCAGCATCTCTCCATTCTCTGTTAGGTACAATGTAGTGTTCAAATACTTGCTGAGTGTTCGCAGAGTACAGTCACAACTACAGCACTGCTGGGCTCTTCAAATGCAGAGGAAACATTTGGAATCAAATCAAACGGATGCTATAAAATGGCGTCTGCGGAACCACATGGCATTTTTAGTGGACAATCTCCAGTATTATCTACAGGTGAGCACGTATACATTAATTCTGTCTTCTTTAATGGGTATATTTAGTTCATTGCCCATTTTCTGTGTCTAGTCCATGAAAAATGTCAACCTTACATAAATGGTACTTTCAGACTCCTGCCTTTCGAAGCTTAGCTTCGTTAAAGCAATGATTTGAATGGTGGGACCTGTGCAGTGTGTTCACAAGCTTCCATTTGGAACGTCAAAATAAAACCTATAATAAACATATTCACACAAAAGATGCAACAATGCTATAGGGACGGGACAGAGTCATGCCAATAACACAAATATTTATAGTGAGTATTATTCCCAAATCTGTCTAAATAAACAATTTCTTTATCTGTTCGTGTAATATTTCAAGGTAGTATAATGATATTGTATGCATAGCTGCATGCATGAAACAGGCACGGGGCTTGCCAAACTAGAACAGTAAGCAGAATTTCATCTGTTGACTATTATTCCTGAGGAAAACCGATGTCGAGTTCCTCCTTTATTGAATTCTTTTCCAACGGATTCATCTTATGGGATTTCTGACATTGAATTTGCTCAAATCGATGAGTTTCTTGTGTCTCAGAACTAGATACTGTGCAATAGATTAAGGTCTCGCAAGTAACCGGTGCTGATGGTATTTAGAAGTCCCTTCATGATAAAACAATGCTACCTTGATTTTATAATGCTTTCCACATAAGGTAGTTTATATTAAATAACTGCATGACACAAATAACGTCTTGCCATTACCTACCCCCCACTTGAAGGGACTGTATCTATCACCTAAACTTAACTGTCAATGTAGAAAAAATATTAAAAATGATCTACACATTGTGTTGGAAAAATTGCAAGCAAAAGCCTAAATTAAGAGACAAATATGTTTTAAATGTGTCTGTGGAGTCTGCTTATGACATCACCTGTGGCCTCTGCTTATGACATCACCTGTGGCCTCATATGCAAATTACACTTAAAACCAGTTCATTTGCATATCAAGCCACAGGTGGTGTCATAAGCCGGAGACTCCATAGACACATTTAAAACACAATCCTCTCCTAATTTGGGCATTTGTTTGCAAGTTTGCTAACACAATTTATGGATAGATCATTTAAAAAGATTAAAAAAAAAAAAATTCTGTCTGCACAGTAAAAACAATATTTTGGTGATACAGTCCCATTTAGGTATTATATGCTGACTCCACACTAACAAATTGCATAATTCTGGTTTAGAGCATGTGTGGAGAGAGGTTGAGGCCTCTTCATGATTTGATACATATGTATTATCACATCTCTTCTGTTAGGTGGATGTTTTGGAATCCCAGTTCTCCCAGCTGTTGCAGCAGATTAACTCTACACGTGATTTTGAGAGCATTCGCCTCGCCCATGACCATTTCCTCAGCAATCTTCTAGCCCAGTCTTTCATACTGCTCAAGCCTGTAAGTCAAATAGTCTTGTACACATAGCTACTGCAAAAACCTTATATACAAATCTCAGCACTTCTCTTCTGCAGGTTTTCCACTGTCTGAATGAAATCTTGGATTTGTGCCACAGCTTCTGTTCATTAGTGAGTCAAAACCTCGGACCCCTAGATGAACGTGGAGCTGGTCAACTTGATATCCTTGTAAAAGTAAGTTCTACTTACCCATTCCTTTGTTATTGACATTTGAAAAGGTGGAAGATCTTGGGTTACAGTTTTCTAAATCATTTGTTTTTTTTCCCAGGGATTCAGTTGCCAATCTGCTCTACTATTCAGAATTCTTTCCAGTGTCCGCAACCATCAGATTAATCCAGATCTGGCTCAGTTACTGCTTCGATTGGACTACAATAAATATTATACACAAGCAGGAGGGACATTGGGCAGGTAAGTGTGTGGTTTTTTTTAACACTTCATGAAATCTGTGGTATGTGGGTCAGACACTCATTCTAAAGATCTGGAAAGAAAGATCAGTACAATTAAAAGTTATCCTTTATTTAATTTGTTAATAATGTCAAGGGGCCAACTTTAAAAAGTCAGTGTGATAAATACAGTGATGTGATTAGAGTGACATCTAGTGGTTTGCATGGGTGAAGACTAACATGCAATACAGACTTGGAAACTCAATACTGTATTGCATGGTACAGTCTTCATCCATGCAAACCACTAGAAGTCACTCTAATCACATCACAGTATATAATCACACTGACTTTTTAGTCAGCCCTTTCACATGTAAAACTTAACCTTTTATTAGTTTTGTTAATATTGTATTGATCATTCTATCCAAATCTTCAGTCCTCAATAGAGTTTTCATTACCCCTCAGAAGATCTGCTCCAATACAGACCCTTTTTGTTTCCTTATATGCTTATTTTAGACTAAAATATAATCTAATTGAAATACATACATGCATAAATATGCCCTTTTTTGTACGTGTTAAGTAGATAACACCCTCCTAGTTAGTCACTAATTCATGGGTAAAGGTATCGATGCACTACAATTCAAGCTTTAAAAAAAAAAAAAAGTGGTAGAGATGGGAAGGCAAATTCAATTCCTCATGTCTACTACCTTGAGTTATTCCTTAAATGCATTTAGACTGCGACCTGCCATAGAATGGCAATGGCAGCTGTAACCTAGTGGTAGCTCTGCCCTCTGAGTAGGCAGGACAGGTAAAATACCTAACCTCACGTTCAAGGAACCAAAAACAAAAAGGGTGGGATCATATTGCTGCCTTAGATAATAACCAGGAAAATAGTTTCATACTTACTGTCAGCAGCAACCTATGGGGTAAAAAGTCACCTAGAAAAACATACTACAAACCAGTTATTATAAGAGTAAGAACAGCACAGTAATGCTGGGTGAAAGTTCTACCAGAAGACCAAGTACCAGTTCTGCAAACTGTCTCCAAAGGAACCCAGTTTCAGACTAACAAGAAGTGGAAAGAGCCCTAGTAGAGTGACCATCAACCAACACAAGCTTGATAGTATCAAGAGATGACTGAAAAAACTTCTCTCCGGAGCGTAGATACTGAAGCAGCCTCACCTCGTCTGACACCAAGAATGTGGGAGACTAAATAGTTGAGAACACTTCCTCCAGGTTGAAGTTCTGTCCATGTATGTTCAAAGGTAGTGGAGCACATCTAGGTGATGCTGTGTTCATCAGGGATTGGCAGAAAATTCTGTAAGAACAATCTGTTTGTTAAGGTGAAACGAAGAAACAACCTTTGGAAGAAACTCAGTATTCTGTGATTTTGCAGAAAAGGCTTGCATTATTTTTGGCTTAACTTAAATGCAACTAAAAAAAGTATTTAAAGTTAACAAACTTCTTCCAAAACACACAGCCTTTAGAACTAAAGGTAGATTCCTGGGTGTGGTAAAAAAAAATAATAGCAAAAGGCTTGATATTCATTACAGCTTTTAGGAAATAGATTACCATAGCATCCAGAGCCCATTAAATAGTTGTTAGTGCTGAGAGATCTGAAATTGAACAGAGCGAATTTCCAAACCCCTATTCAAACCGGCTTGAAGGAACCGCAAAATATTCAGAAAAGACTCGGTCAAAAGGATTAACGACCTTGCCTTTGGACCATTCATAAAAAGCTGACCATATACCAGACTAGATGAAGCTGTAGTCTGTTTACTTGCATGAAATAGATTAAGTGGTTATCCTTCAGTGTTTTAAATCTTGCCGCTCAAGCACCCTGCTGCTAGCTGAAGGATGAAGAACCAGACTTTGGGAAAGGAGATCCTTGACAGGCAGAAGCACCCAAAGCTACTGAAAATATTGTCTGGGCCACCAAGGCAGAATTGCCACTACTTCCATCTGGTCCAGGGCTGGCTGACCCCATTTCACGCAAATCCCATGAAATATCCTTGCAGATAATGTTGGTGTGTCTCAGGATATCTGCCAGGCTGTTGTCTGATCCTGCAAGTTAAATTACGGACAGGCTTTGCACATGTTCTGGGAAATCGTTCCCATTATGGCTTGGGCTCATAATGTATGATTCTTCATTCCCCCTTCCCGGTTGACATTATTCCACTGCACACTTGTTGTCTATGAAAACCTTTATCGAGTGGCCCTGCAGAGCAGGTTGGAAAAACTGCAGTGCGCTGGAACTCCCAGCTCCAGAATGTTTTCATGAAGAAACCAATCCGATGGAGATAATCTGTACTGGACATAATATCCCTCAAAGTGAGCTCCCCAGCGGTGTGCTCTTACAAAGACACATAGCCACATTTTCTCTATCCAGTGGACTAATTCCACACCCATGAGCTGTATACTCTGTGTCGGAATCCACAGAGTCATGGCTGGGTTGACGAAAATAGTAAGGCGCTGTCCCTGGGGTAGTCAGTCCTCTGGGACTTTGTCACTATCTGGATGATATCCTCATTGTGGCAGTCTGAAGCCTCCTTGACAAAAATTAGAAGGGAGTATGGCTGGCGAATGCTACTGGAATGATGAACTCTTCTTGAAAGAGGGAATCTATGAAGTCTGTTAAGACCCTTTGTTTCACAGAATTTGCAGGAATGATTGACCTGATAAATCTAGGATGATAGAAGAACTTATTTTAAGTGAATGATATTCCAAATCCAAACATCCGTGAAGCCTGCTGAGACCCTAAAACATATGCCCAAAGATGAGCCCCCTCTGGAGTGGCCTGGGAAGGGATACCTTTAGGATTGCAGCTTACCCCGAAAGGAGGAAGGGAAAGAATGGGAACCTCTAGATGAGGCCAGAAAACAGCTTTTCCATGAAGTAGATTTAGCCATTTTGCTTTAAGACCTTTTCCTGCTATCACGGATGGCTGAACCATCTCTTGTTCTTCTGTGGCAAGAATGCTTTATTGATTGACATAGCACATAAAGATTGAAAATAAATATAAATACCAGACTGGCAAATAAGAGGATGCAGAGTTGTACAAGCAGGCTACAGAAAATACCAGCAATATGCTACTTACAAAATCAATCTGGTAAAAACTTCCAGGAGAAGAGATACAGCTACCATTTCTAAACTGCTACATAGGATGCCAGGAAAACACTGCCAGGAAGCTAGAGCGAAACAGAGGTTTGGAACACATATGTGTACCACACCGTAACCAGCCAGAAAATCCCTCCCATACAAAAATAAAACTCCTGGAAGTTAAACGTCCAATCGAGCATCAAAACTTTTGCACATTTGTGCATCCTCCATAGTTCTTATAGGTCACTGCTGCCATGGTTAACCAGGAAATTGGTATTCACCAAAACCAAAGTGGAGTGTTAAAAAGTGCATGTCTTCCCCAACTAAAAATAATTGCTCTCAATCACAGGTGAGTTGAACATTGTGGTTTGAGACAAAGGCCAACTCAACCACCCAATTTGAGCCACTCTACTTACTTAACATCCCTCCATAGTGAATAGCATTTACCGATGTGGAGATGGGCCAGTGTGTAGTCAAAATGATCCCTCCACTCAGCCACACTTGAATTTTAGTGAACAGATACCTCAAGGAAGTACACTGCTGTGTTCAGAAGCATTTCGGGATCAGCTTTAACAGCCTTTCCATTTTCTTGCCAAACTATATGTGTGGGAAAATAGATCCATCTTTACAGTTTATGGGTAAGACTTTTGGAAAGAAATGTGATTGGACGTGTTTCACTTAATGAATTTTTTTCTTCTTCTAGTTTTGGATTATAAATCACAGGTCTTGGACCATTACCAACAATAAGAATGATTTAAATGGAAAACAGAAGTGTCCGGTTGCAGCAGTTTATTTTAGCGGATAGCATATAGTCCTTTTGTAAACCACCACTCCAGAAGGCTTAGACTGAAGGCTCAAGTTTTTCCAACTGAAGATCGGCTTTATTGCAAAACCAACTGAAATGGAATAAGATTCAAATCTACGAATTACTTGTTACTAAAACATGCAGTGACTGGATTTAAATTCTGTAAATTAATGTGTGCACTTGTTAACTTAATGCTTGGATTTATGGTTACTGTTTGTAATGTGTTCAAGTAAAATAAATTGTGGAAAACTTCCCACTAATTACTTGGAATGGATGCACGCAGCCATTCAAAAACCCTTTGAGATCTTTTGGTCATAGTTTATGCCTCCCACTGCCTGTCTAAGATATACCTCTAAAGAGGTAAATACTACATGATGTCCCAGTGTGTATATTCATGCACATGTAGCATGCATAATGGTAGATATTAATTGTGGCAATTACCTTTCATACATAAACCTAAATGTACTCAATTCATATGTGCACAGCACACCAACAACTGAAGGGGAAAAAAATAAACTGTTTTTTTTTTTAAACAGGACTATTCCACTTTAAATACCATCTTAAGTTTCTTGATCTACTGCAAAATCTGTTAATGCGTCTATGTATTGTACTCACTGAACATTGTAGCCTTTAAAAAGAGTTCATTTCGATTCACGCTGGTTCCTTGCTCCAGTTTTTATTAATACATATGAAAATGTTCTAGACATTCGTTAATGAATCTTTATTACTCTTCATGTTGACGTTTAAAATGCACAAGGAAAAAAAAATGTAGAAAGTAAAAAAAATTGACAAAATATCCTTAAAACAAGGCGATTCACAATTTATTCTCATAAAAGTCCAGCAGATAAAATTATGTACAGTGAGAACATGCACATTGAGTAAACCACACAAAACATTTAAAACTATCTAAAACTTCATTAAAACACAGTATTATGCACAATGCAAGGAGCAGCAAAGGATGATAAGGGGAGATGGTGTCAGTTTGAAATGTAGTCATGTTTGTACTTCAGGTGTGAGTGATAACCCAGCTTCTCCCCAGAAATCAGACATTGGATAACCCATTCTTGAGAGACAACTGGAAGGTCCAATGCTTTAGCACATTTTAGGATGGATTCTGGGCATGAAGAATCAGTAACCACCACATCAAAAATACCCAGTGCAACATCTGGAAATTAGATTAGAAATGGATTATAACATATACAAAGTTAAACTGCTGTTTGAAGAGTGCAGAGAACCTGAATATATTCTAAAAATGTTCTTTACTTCTGGAGGCAGCGATAATTAATTTTCCATTTTTGGGGCAATTGTTCTGATGGAGAATATATTGATTTGTGGTGTATGGAAGGGTTAAAGTATTCTTAAGGGTATAGATAGATTACAAAAAACCCAGAGCTGGTGGACACCACGGGGAGAGAGAATTCAAAATAGAAATAACACCTCACAGGAATAATCCACTGGTTAAATAAGAGCATCTACTGTTGGAATGTACCGTTCCTGGTTAAACACGTTATTATTATTATTATAATTGTATGCTATTCAGTGGCACCATATAACGAGTTTCATTAGATATCTAGCATGTACCAGGGAACACTGAGAAGAAAAAAAAAAACCTTGTCCTTAAATACTTAGGTGCAGAGGGGGCCAGTAGAATAACAATAAAACAGTAATCAGGACACTACACAAAGCAAAAAACAACCAACAAAAAAGGTAGAGGGAATTCACATTTTGTTCACGTGGAATAGTTTATTCTCTTCTATCAAAACATTGGGTTTTTATGAATGATTTGTGGAATTCTACATGTTTGGTATTGTTATAGCATCACCCCCTGGAAAGAATATATCACAATTGTAAATTTCAGTTTACATGCAGTACCTTTGTTAGTATCTGAAGAATTGTGCTGCTTTGTAGATGCTGCTCCTCCAGTCATTAGGATCTCTGTCCACATTTCCAAAAAGTTCTCAGTCTGGTCGGATACCACAAGAAAACGCAAGTCCTGGAATGGATGCCGAGACTCGTGCCTGGAAATAGGTCATGTTTGCAGGTGATGATTGGCAATAACATTTTGGTTCAAAGGCTATGGATATTATAGATTAGAAATCAAGCCCTGTGAATCCTGCTTTCCTCCAGTGTCAGCCTGACCAATGAGACTTTTGCTAGACCAACAAGGTAGTGTGTCTGTTTGCTTGCTGGATACTTTAAAAGGAATTTCCAACTTAGTGCTTGGTTTTTACCCTACCTAACCAGTTTTTTTTCTTAACTTATTATAAAAATAACAAATTACAAAAATTGTAGTAAAACCAACACAACAGGGCCAATGTAGTAAATGTTTCCAAATTAAGATATTCCGTATCAAAATGACTAAATTGTTACCTTCCCTCAAATTCAATATTCATTTATTTTTCATTGCCAAACTAGCTTTAAGGGTCTACATCCTTTATCATGCCACAGGTTTAAGCCCCAATCTGAGCGAAGGTCTACCAAGCTGAAGCTTGATGAAAGTCTGAGGCATGTTCAAGATCATAATGCTTACCACTCCAGGATCCGCTCCTCTTGTAAGCTGTATCCGGCAGGGAGGAGATAGTTCCGAAAACTCTGAAGCTCATTAGCATGACAGCTGTCATGGACCCAAACATGTGACACACAGGGGATTCCACTAGCAAGGCACAGGAAATACTTTTGGGTTCGGCAGTGCTGGTCTGCTATCAACAGACACTGATATGCTGCATTACACTGGAGAAACAAATGTGGAAAGTGTTACAGATCGGATAGTGTCTATATTGTACATGTCTAAAACATCCACACACAAACTGCAATACAACAATAAAAATCTGATTCAAATGTAATGTAGATTTTTCATGGATAGAGACGTGACGCACAGGATCCCACTGGCAAGGCACAGGAAATCGTTAAGCTCTACATTCATATATTTAAATACATTTGGTAAACTGTCCACTTTCTGTATTAAGCCAACTTTGTCTGATAAGCAATCTCCATCGACTTGCATGGGAAGGTTTTACAGTATGGATAAAAGTATTGGGGCACACCTCTTAATTATTGAATTCAGGTGTTTCCATCGGACCCATTGCCACAGGTGTATAAAATCAAGCACCTAGCCATGCAGTGGGTCATTCTGAAGAGCTCAGTGAATTCAAGTGTGGTACTGTGATAGGATGGCACCTTTATAATAATTCTGTAAATGGAATTTCTTCCCTGCTAGATATTCCACAGTCAACTGTAAGGAAAGTGGAAGTGTTTAGGAACAACACTCTGCCACAAGCAGTAACTCTGCCAGCAAGTGTTGAGGCGCATGGTGCCAATGTTCTGCTGACTCCACATCTGAGTTCCAAACTTCCACTGGCATTAGTATCACCACAAAAACTGTGTGGTAGGAGCTTCATGGAATGGGTTTCAAAAGGCCAAGCAGCTGCATGCAAGCCTCACATCACTAAGTAGAATGCAAAGCGTTGGATCAAGTGATGTAAAGCAGGCCGCCACTGGACTCTGGAACGTGTTCTGTGACGATGCACACCGGTTGGCAGATTCCAGGAGAACATTACCTGTCTC
This sequence comes from Pelodytes ibericus, assembly GCA_036172795.1. Lineage (NCBI taxonomy): Eukaryota > Metazoa > Chordata > Amphibia > Anura > Pelodytidae > Pelodytes > Pelodytes ibericus. Next base: position 169,592,302 of record CM069858.1, read on the forward strand.
ACTATACTGTGCCAACTGTAAAGTTTGGTGGCGGAGGGATAATGGTATGGGGCTGTTTTTTGGAGGTGACTTCCAGTGAAGGGAAATCTTAATGCTTCAGCATTCCAAGACATTTTAGGTTGGGGAAAGCAAAAATTCCCTCAAACACTCCAAAACTTTGTGGAAAGCCTTGGAAGCTGTTATAGCCGCAAAAGCGGGGGTCCAATCTAGTGTGTTAGAGGAAAATCCAGAACATTATGTGGCTTTTTCATGAAAGGGGGAATTGGCGAGGGAATTTCAAAGTCGAGGTCAAAAACAAACATTTTCTTGTGCAGCTGAAATGGAGAATTTTGTCAACTCTGCTACTTGGGCCTTAAATTTGAAATTCTCTGGTCAATTCCCTCTTTCATGAATAAAGCCCTAAGTGTAGATACTTCAGTATCAGATGATTAGCACATATCCCTAGCCTCATACTTTGAGCCATATACCAATATCTCTTAAAATGCTTACCTGTGCTTCATTAAAATTATCCAAAATATAGCCTCCACCAGCCCGAAGCTGTGCTTCAGTATATCTTCTGTCATATGGCATGCTCTCAATATATTCTGAAACAAATATACAAATATATCATTCATTGGCTTGACAATACATAACTGCACACTGCTTAAGTCGTTATTTTATCAAGCACATGTTTAATAGGTATATTAAATATATTATTAAACTCAGTGACTTGGGGAGCCGGCTGGGAAATGCTGTGTCAAGTCTGTTGTACTACCCAGTGTGCCCCCGTGTTTTCCTCAGTTTAATACTCCCCCAAAGTGCCGAACTCCAACATCCCAAGTAGCGACCCCATTACCGCAACCTAGACCTAGAAACTACAGAGCCTGTCTCCCACACACCCATTGGTTCATTTAAAACTCCTGCGATTCGGGCCAACGTTGACCAGGCGTTTAAAGGTCCCTCGGGTTAAAAGGGAACCCGGCTCTGCCCCTCTTACCTCACTGGTCGATACCTTCCCCAGTATGTTCCCATTAGTTCCACCCTAAACCTGGCGCCAGATTCAATTATATTACCCATTGTGTTGAAGTTAATCCGGTTAGGACTGTATTGTTCAATCATCTGTTATCAAGAGGTTTTAATGTATAAATGTACTGTCTTGTCTGTAATAAATTGTTCTTGTTGTGAAATCCTTGATAGCCGTGTCTTTATTCTGGGATTTGCTATGAATCACTTATTACTAAGGGGTGTTGAGCAGGAAGTGGACGATTGTAAAAGATTGAGCACTGAGGAGATATTGGATATTGGAGATACCGAGCCTTTTGTTATAATATAATTATACACAGACACACGGCTATAGCAGCACTTGGAGAAATTTCTGTGTGCACTGGTTTTATACAGAACCCAGTGTGTAAGCCACTGTAGCAGTAAAGAGAGGATTGTCAAGCCTAGATACTATGTTATACCGCTCATTAACAGCACACAGAGCCACGGATCTCAAGATCTGTTGGTGAATAGCCACTATGGGAAAAGTAAAAAGGAAGTGTACTCACTAACCCAGGAGGGTGCTACCCATGTGGTGTGTGCTAGGCGTGCCCACAGGGTAATTTAGTGCATCTAATTTTTTAATGATTTGGAAAAGGAATTTAAGATAAAGGGCCATATCACTTTATGAAATGGGTGATATATGCCCTTCAGTGCTCCGTAACAAATTCTGTATGGGCATGACGCCAAGGAAGCTTAAGACCAGACTGCTAGAACACAGACTCTTCGGGGTGACATCCTCAATAACAATACTAATTGCCAGACATTTCTCAGAGGATAATAATTCTTCTGTGTCAGGCTTATAGTCTGGGGGTGGAAAAGAAGTCCAAGACGAGATATTGTGCTTAATCGGCTACTTCAGATGGAGTGCCTTTAGATATATGACCATAGATGTTTGCATCCTCTATACATGAATGAGGAACTGAATCTGGGGTGCCATTTTTGACATTTCATGTCCGAGGCACCTTACCTTATGGATAATATAATATAAATCTCTGATACAGTTTGTTGTGTAGGGCAGACACTTAACCCCTAAGTGACATGGGCTGTTTTTAGCATTTGTGCTTAGCTGTAACTCTCTTCTCTCATTAACTGTACCTACACAAATGATGTATCGGCATAAGAAGGGCTTTTTTTAGATATCATTATTTTCATATTAAAAATTAAATGAATGCTAAAATGATGAGAAAAGAAAACCTCACACACGTTTTCTAGCTGCAACCTGAAGAATCTTTTATACAATAACAAAATGGTCCCCAAAAAAAGAAAACACATCTAAAAAAGAAAGTTTAGAAATATGCCATGTTTACATGGTTTTCCGTTGTTATGGTTTCCTATACATGTTCTCCTACAGTGACCTTCTGACCCTAATCCTAAATCTAATCCTAACTAACCCTAAATTTAACTCTAATCCTAACCCTCTAGACTGTAAGCTTGCAAGCAGGGTTCTCTACCTCACGTACCAGTCTGTTCTAGTTTGTCTAACTTAGTATGTAGTTCCCTTCTATGCTCTGTACCTAGCGCTACGTAAATTGTTGGCGCTATATAAATAAATGTTAATGTGATGTAATGTAACCCTTTTTTTGTTTTGAAATTTTGCAGGCTGCCTGTCCGGCAGTCTATCGCAGGTGCCTTCTGCAACAAATTTCAGTGTTCAATTGCGTGGGATAAAGTCATCAGCCAATATTGACCTGTTCTGCCAAGTATGGCTCAGTTGCCATAGTCATCTCATGATTAAATCTGAATACTTCATTATGTCTGCTTATATTGTTTGATTCACATTGTTAGTTTTTTATATATATTATTACTGAAATATAGGTTATGAAGCCTAATGTTTTTCACATTGGGCGTTCACGAAGCACTATGCGATCATTCTCTAAAAAAGTTTTTTTATTCCTTTCAAATATTTTCTTTGTATATTTTGATTTATAAATACGTTTATTCACAATACATTTATAGCTGTTTTGCGTATACATATGGTCTGGTTTTTTTATATTCTCCTGAGTGCTTAGCACCACCAGGCTATATATATGCTGTGGGTTAGGGCAGAGACCTTTAAGTATTTTGGGTTATATGAGCTATTTTTGTGCTTTTTTTCTATTAAAAGAAAATCTTACCTTCTTCCTCTTCCTCGCTGCTCATTGAAGGAATGTCCTTGCATTTGAGGCGATTGTTGAGTTTATCAGTGGAAGTGGCTGTAGTAAGAAGGAATGCATACCCAAGGAAGAGGGTTTTACTCTGAGGTAAAGGTCCATGGGTCTCTTCCACAGGCGGCTGGTCACTAGTATTATCTCCACTTTCATTGGGGCTTGCAAAGTCACCTCCTTTAGCTGCACCTTAGAATAAACAAAACAAATGTTGAAGGAAGCAAGGGTTAAAAAAAAAAAATATGTTCTGGTTTCCATGGTAAACCCGACGTGTATCTTAATAGATACGCGCAGGTTTACTCTCGGATGTGTCTCACAGCTGAAACACAGCAAGCCTGGCGGGCCCAGACTGATTGGGTCTGCAGCATCAGCTGTGTATGTTAAACCCACTCAGGGCGCAGTTAGTGCTTCCTAGTGCTCCCCACGCATAGTGATGCATCAGAAACACAATGCTCCGAGTCATTACTATGCGTGGGAAGCGTGTGCACAGTGTATATTTAACACATAGAGCTGATGCTGCCTATGGCTCCTCCGTGAACCACACCATTTCAGGTAAAAATGGAAGCAGGTGGAGCAAGCCCGACATGGTAAGGGAGAGAGACAGAGACATGGGGAGGGAGAGGAAAAGACAGTGTGGACATAGGCGGTGCCCTTCCAAGATCTGCACCTGTGTCCCATAAAAGGCCAATGCATCTATTCAAATAGAGCTTGTGCGAGAAAAGAGACGTTTTTTCAAATATAAAAACGGGGCCAAATCCTGTGTGTGAGGGCGGGAGATATGGTTTATTGGTCAGGTTACTCAGTATATTAGTACTTTCAGAGAAAGGTTTCTTTTGGGAAAGAAAGTAAAATCTGGTAAATTGGAATTAAGGTCACGTCCCCACTGAAATCCATTCATTCACTTTCACCTCTGGAAATCTCAGGGAAGCATCACTGGGAAGCCATTAGATGCCAACTAAACCATGAATTTGCAGAGCACTCCTTTTCCCTATTCAGCAAATTGTCCATTTAGATTAAAACACTATCACTTTACAGTACACCACAAAATAATACAAAGACATTTTTTTTAAAACAAAACACTGCCTATTGCTTCATATGGAGGGGGGGTGTGTATAAAACTAAATGGATTTGAAGATTTGCAGTCATCATTTAAGTTACTAAAGTAACAAGAACCTTTACACAGCATCACAGACCCTCACAGCTTGACCATTTCACATTCCCAGCGTAACAAAACCTGCTTACTGGATTTCGCCATCACAGATTTGCGCCCACGTTTTGCTGGGGATTTGTCATCATCGGAGCTGATTAATTTCCGTTTCCCAGAGAATGGAACCATAGAGCTGCGAGGATTCTCTGACACCTTCCTTGTTGGGGTGCTTGTGCTGGATGTGCTTGAAGAGGTTGGGGTGACTGCAGCACTTAAGTTACTCCTGCGCTTCCGCTTCCCCTCCACCAGGTTATCTAGCAGACACAAGTATTTTGGTTAAAAAATATATAATATTTACACACATACATTCTATATGCAATATTACACTGAATTAATTTACATTGAAGTATGCATGGTTCAGTCTTAAGAGGTATTAAAGGTACCTATAAATCTATAAGTGTCCAGTGCTCCTGCTTATACTACAGCGCTAACATCTTGTGTGTGTCTCACAGTCTGCCTGCTCCCTCCTACTATGTCATACTTCATAGTTGTCACTCCTCCACAGTCATCCGAACTGTTCACATTAGCATACAGGTTTGCATACCCAGTCACAAGAACTTTCCTCCTTCCCACCACTAGCAGCCAATGGTTGTCAGAACAGCTCAATGAAGCAGCAAACTTATTTCTCCCAAGTCTGTTTTTGGGCAAAGACTATGGGATATCTTTGAAATGGTACTTTGCAGAAGTAAAAATGGGGTGAAATGGCCTTTCAAATATATATTTTAAAAAAATTGGACTATTTACTCCTTTTTTAATTAAAATGTTTTCTAACTTAAGTATACTCAAATTACATTGACTGGTGAAAGTCAGTCATAACAGAAGTGCTCAAGAGCCATAAAAGCAGCATTGAGATCTTGTTACAAGAGAGATATGTATAAAAAGTGTTGTATCAGAAATGTAGTGCAATTAAACCATTATTAACACCATGTTTAAAATTTCTGCCATAAAAAAAAGTTAGCCATTTGCACCAAAATAAAAAATGATCTAATTGTTTAAGAACTGTCGCAGACAACGTATAATTTTTTTTTAAAAAGATATAAAAAAAAGTATCAAATTTGAGGCTATTTTAGATTACTTTATTGGACCACAATCTGCACTGAATAAAAAAAATAAAAAAAAAGTCACATAGTGAGAATGAAAAGTCCCAGTTTTGCCCCATATGTCTTATCTATAAAACCCATTCACATAGTTTGATATATACATTACTAAAAGGAATCAGGATTAGATAACAGCAATATTATTTATACATAACCTTCATTAATACATTTTGGTGGTCAGCCATTTCTGAATGCAAAAGGTGTCAGATATAAACAAAAGTTTAGGCATTACAATTTACCAAAGCAACTGGCACTACCACCATTTAGGCATGGCGGTATACTGGCAAAAGGTAATATAAAATTTAAAAACAAACAACCAATTCACATTCAGAACCCTTACATCGTATATGATTTTTTTTCAGAGACAGCCATTTAAAAAGACGTGAGAAGCGGGTTACCTAGACTTATGTCTGATGCCTTAGTGAGTGGTGTTAAAGGTTCATATGGACCTAGTCCAAACTGCTCCCTGAGCCGGTTTCCTTGTTCGAGGGACAAGATGACCGCCATCCTTTTGTACCATTTCTTTTGTCCTTCCTTTTCAATACAATAAAATAGGTCTCCTGAATCCTTTTTATGTGCCTTTACTACCCCTGGAAAGAAAGAAAACTGCTAATGCAACAAGTATAGACATATCTGAAACAAAGTTATTACCGATTATTATTATTATTGATAGAAAATATTGCTGAAATCCAATGTGTTTACAAACCATGCTAAATAACATTATCATTTTATCTTTGGAAACTGTGCCTTCTTATACGATATTACAGGGTTAAAATACAGCACCTGAAACAGACATGCCACCTCAACTGCCAGTTGAAGGTATATTGTATTCAACTTAAAAAAAAAATGTGATTCCCGCGTCTAAACACAATTTGAGACTGTAGCGCTTATTTTATTTTTTTTAAATCGCAGAATTGCAAGTAAATGCACAATGAAATGTACGTTGGCTTTATTATTATTTATGGAATCTTATGTCATTCACACTAGTGATGTCACACATAAAGGACAGCACAGACCTCTATCTCAACTTTTGCTTACAATTCTAATTCTATACTTTATTGATACTGCAAACCTGAACCTAAAATTATAACCATGTCAGCAGGCAAAGAAAAACGTCAACACATTAGCACGTACCTGCACTAAAATATTCGTCTTCAGAAAGGGCCGTCACTTCGGTGTCCAGAGGGATTGGATCACATAATAAAATGTCTTTTCCTAGAACATCACACTCATATCCATCGTCAAACAGCAGCTTATATTTCCCTCCACCAACGTCTCGTGTAATTGTGCCTGAATAGAAGTAGCCATTGGAGGACCATTTGGCTACAACTCTGAGCCCCACAAAACTACTGCCTGATGAGCAGTCCAAAGTATCATTCTTTAATGGCGCCTGATATGGGATTTCTGGGGAATCACTTCGGCGCATTGTTGGCATTTCCACATCAGTTTTATCAGTGACTTCTGGCTGGCGCGTATTGATACGTGTAAAGGTTTCCTCGTCTGGAACAGTTGCAGGGGTGAGGTCATCCACATTTCCATGTGCAGGTACAGCCATTTCCCTGGAAAGGCATTTAATAATCAAACCGAAGAACAGCCATGTGATGATGGCTAACATTTTTTAACTAAACATAAACATATAATTAAAGTTAAACATAATGCAAAAAATCTCAACAAGCTAGACGTTACTTTAATAAGAGGCACATGAAAAAAGGATAACCATTTTGTTTGACTCCCAGACCAGTAAGGATCCATATTCATTATACAGCCCAGAAAACACAAACACAATGTCCTATGTAATGCAATTATTACAAACGGTTGTTGTCAGCACTGCATTTTTAAAACATTTCCTAGTAAACTTATTACAAAAAAGGAAATGTAAGGACTATTCATATAGTTGACAATGGATCATTTTGTGACTTGCAAATTACTTTTCTATACAAGTTCTAGAAGCACGTTGGATAAAAAAAAAAAAAAAAAAAGTGAATTAATGCAAATAATCTAGTCCACCATTACTGAAAAGTAGCACAAGGCAGTTTAATTTGTCACCTTCATTTCTGCGCTTAGACAAAGACTCCTAGTTTAAGCATGAGGTGTCTGTTCACTAAAAAAAAGTGACCTGTAATGAACTACCAAAAAAGTAAAGATAAGCAAGTTGGATACATTTTCACCTCAGCTTTTAATGGCAGATTTTTGCCCTTCAGTTGTTGTCCACAAAAAAAAAAAATAAAAAAATAGATGTGTAGTATACAGTGCAGTTACCATTGGATCATCACAGATCTCTAGAAGGAAAATGGTTAGTGCCACACTGCGTCACTACAGTACCTTAGTCCAGTTACTCGAGAAGGAGGACGCCCCCTCCTTCCTCTTCCACGGGGTGTTAGAGGTGTTTTGGCCCCTGGCTTGTTTCCATCATCTTCAGTCCCCTGCACCCCAGCTTGTGTTCCTGGCCGGTGTGGAGAACCTGGCTGGCTGGGCACTTTCCTAGGGCTGGAAGAAAAATGGAGTTTACAAGACTACATAACCTTACTTTTATCGCCACTCAAGTGTGACTTTTGCTTTATGGCCCATAACTCTGTAAGTGTTTTACTTGGAGTGGATCTAATGTAGATGTATTTACTGGTGACAATGATTTTCAGTACTTATTTCTTTATTAAAAAATTATTATTTTTAAAAGTATTTTATGAGAAAGGATGCATTTAGATTTCTCTATTTTTCAAGTATGTCTTGGGTGAGATGGGCTGCACTATCCTTTTCAGAGTTGAATCTATTTGCAATTGTATAGCGATTTCACCAAATATGGTTTAGTATTTATATGAAGATCTCACAAGTACCTTAATTTCCCTACCATCCCACGAGCACTTGGAATGACAAATTCTCTGGAGTACAGCAGTCCGGTTTTCCCTTTGTGAGCAGCAGATAACTTCGCTCTCTCTGTGCTACTTCCACTAGTGCTCTGTGCACCCGAAAGGCCACTACTTGCCCCACTAGATGTGCGCTGAAGGCTTGAAGCCTTTGAAGAAAATGAACTAATATCTGCAAGATCCCCAGAGGTCAGAGAAGAAGCAACAGTTCTGGATGGTGATAATTCATTTTCAAACTCTTGGCATTCAATGACTGGCTCTTCAGCTTCCTAGAACAAAATGGTTAAAGAGTATTTTTTAAAGATTAAATAAAATGAAGAAAAAAAAATAAAAAAGAACCAGGAATGTTCTTTAGTAGAAATATAAAAAAATGTGAGGCTTAGAAAGTCATCAAGCACAGTTGTGATTAAGGAAAATAGGGGAGAGGGAGAAAACATGTTTTCTAACAATTTTGTATGAGCAGGGAAAACTTTGTTCCTTACTTTTCTGTAGTTCTAGATGCACTAACCTCAACCACTTTGCGTTCAACCTCAGCTCCATCCATGTAATAGACATCTGTAATGACTCGAGTAACCACAGTACGTACTTCACGTATAGTGCGCATATGCCGATGCAGAAGACGTCCAGGAGGGGGGTGATTTAATTCAAAGTCGTCCTCCTCCTTTACACAGCAGAAAGGTATGCTCAATCACACAAATAAATAAATACAAAATCGCTCCGTAGATCTCTATATATCTATCACCTGATTCAATGGAATTGTATTTTAGAATCGAAGAAAGTATTGCAAACCAATGACTAAATGGATAAAAACACAATAGATTACAATATAATGGAAATGCCAATAATTAAACAGAACGTTAAAAGTTACACTTGCAAATTCACTTCCATGCAAAAGATCACAACCAGCTAGACTGTACCTTAATAAGAGGCACATGAAAAAGGACAAGAAATAAACAAATATTGGATTATAATAAAAGATGTAAAAGAAAAAAAATATATATATACAAATTGCAAATGTTGGTGATCAACCCTGCTTTTTCAAAACATTTCTTATTACAAGTATAAATTACAAGGAATATTTACAGGTGACAAACAGTATAGAACTGGTAATGTTGTGACTTGCAAATGAACATTTAAAACTTACTTTGGGACATGTTTCTAGATGCAGCTTGGGAAAAAATGAGCAAGTGAGCTAGTATGCCTTTTATGAAAATTAGCACATGGTAGTTTAATTTGTAGCAGTAATTTATGGCCTTGGACAAAGACTCCTATTACAAGTATGAAGGGTCTGTTCCTTAAAAAGTGATCTGACCTCATACGGGTTTGTGTACCTATACCTCCTCTTTCTAGTTCAGGGTTTCTCGTTTTAGGACACAGATCAATAAATGTTTATCCTTAAGAGTAATAAACTAAAAACTACAGTTGCATTCAATGAGCATGGAACATGACCAAACATGATTATTGTTATATTCCTAAAATTAGTTTGCACAGAAGCATACAAATTGACCCAACTCTACAAAAGGTAAGATTCAGTGCTGGGCTGTAAAGAAGACTTTGTAAAAGGATGGAAGTGATCTAACTGCGAAATCTTAATTTACCAGAGATGAATACTAGACTGATTGTAAATGGGATTGTCACTGAATAGACAAAAGGGTACGAGTATGCAGCAAAACAGAGCTAAGGATTATAACATTTGCAAAGAGGAAGTTACCATTGATTCCGTGTCATCTTTAGGTTTTTGTGTGGGGTCTGAATTCTCTGGGCCCTTTTCACTTGCCTTGTTGGTATCTGGTTCCGGATTACCTTGCCTTGCATGCTTGCTAATCCGCTCAAGTCTTGGACAAGATTCCATATCGGTCTGTGTAGCAGAGGACACCACCAGTGTTGTAGGTTCAAAGGTATTGACAGTTTGGATTTCTTTATTTCTAAGCCCAGGCAACACAGTCTCTTTGGTTGGTTGAAGACTTGAGTTTAGATCACTTGCTTTTTCATGGCCATTTCTCTCATCAGCTCGGCTGTGTGACTCCTTTTCCTTTTGGGAGGCTTCAGTTTCCATAGCCTCAACATCCTGGTCACAAGAGGAGTCTTGCACAGATTCTTCTGGAATGTTCTGGGAATCTTTGTCTTGTTCACAAGTTTCTTTTACATGCTGCAGAGCTGAACCAACCGCGACAGTCTCACCCTTTTCTGAACTTGGTAACTGGAAAGGATTTCCTCTAAGAACAAGACAAGCGTTACAGGGGACATTTATACAGCTGCCAATTAGTCACACCTAAAAATGTACCATTTACATACAACAATCGGGTAAGAAGGTTATTTCTTTTTGTGTGACAACACTGGGCATTACTTTTCTGTCTATAACATACTACAGTTTGCAAGCCAGAAAACAACAAATGTGAACAGTTGTCATTTATATTTAATCGAAACATTGCATCAATTGTAGGGATTCAAAATAGAAATGCTTTAAAAGGGACTCAATCACAAAACACACAGATGCGAAGGCAATGAAGAAATAGTAAATTTAAAAATAAGATATCTGTCCTTTTGACACTGATACAAATACTTTAAGTAAGCTATTTTTTGGCAAAAATATTAAAGAGATGTCATAAATCTGCACAACTGTGGCCACCATTAGGAAACAGCTCAGTGCGTGTGTAAAAGACACAGATCTGTATTTTTACATGCTGAAGACATTGGATGTTATCTACAGCTTGATCTACTGTAGCTTTTCCTTCACTATTTATTTGGCAGTGAGTGGTTTCTGACATACTATTAGATCTTAGGGGAGGGGGGGTTAAAGGGTTGTGTTTCTCCGTTTTATGAGATATCCATGGTGCATAGCTTGCTTTGTCCATTCTATTGTTCTGGGTTGGTGTCATGTGGACTAAGCAGAGCTTTCCTGAATTGCTAATTTACTCATACTATAGGGTACACCTGTGATGCTGTCCAGATCTACATCTTATGTCCACTATAGTGCATTCCATCAGTTAATCGATCTTGCTTCCATTACCCACCCCCAAACAAAACAAATGATGCTTTATGCACAGTGAAGTCTCTGTAGGGCGCACATGAGCAAACCACTTTCCTCAACCTGGTAGCATTGCTTGCTATTATATGGAAAACCAACATCCCAACTCAATTTTTTGCACAATGTATGTATGGCTCTTATTTTACCTCTTGCACTTTGCTACCTATGTATATTTAGATGCATAACAGATGGATAGTTGTTTATGCAATGTTCCAAGGATGACAGTCCCTTTAATGAAAAAATACAAATAAAGTACCTTATGGAGGTCTCTTTGCTTGTATAGCTTTATCAGGAGGCAGACGTGTTGTAAAATCTTGGGTCAGATGACTAAAGATATGACCCATGATGGCCGCCCCCTGACAGTGCTATAAGGTTTATTAAAATGCATACACATTATAAATTTTCTCAATTAAACATTAAAGACTTTCTGACTAACCATTTAATGTTGCACACAAGATCATAGCAAACATTAACTAATGTTACCCGACATCTGTAGTTGGAAGAGTCTGAACTTTGGTCTCTTCTTCCCGTCGAACTTCACACACCCGCACGAACACAGATGGAGACTGCTCTGTACTGCAATTCAATAAAATGTTTGTTATATTGTGTATTGATCACAACAGTTTCATTCCCACTCATTGTGATGCTACTGTAAAAGGATTACAAACATAATGAGGTCATGGTAGTGAAATTTAAGGAATATGTATCTTTTAGAGAGGGACTAAATGCTTTTTTTTTTCTTTACATTATAGGACCATTTCTCCCTGTTGTATGCGGTTTTGTGAATTATAAGTTTATGAACTACCAATCAAAATATACAGCATAGTCTGTTCAGACAAAGACTTGAGAGGGAAAAAACATACTTGTAAAAGTGACTGCAAAGCGTAAGGAAGAATAATAGTAAAGTAAAAGAGGGCTGACAGTGAGAAAAGGGTGAGCCAGAGCCTCAGAGGTGTTACACAAGATGTTGGAGCTGGAGTAGAAAAGGGAGCACAGAAACAGTCTGAAGATTCATAGGCAGCGAATTAAAACGGTACTCTTATTTTTAAAGGTTGAATCTCATGAAAAACCTAAAGCACCAATTATCTTCTCACACCTGCTAACTGCCTCATATGGTAGTTCATTAGCAGGTTTTCATGTCCAATGACCAAACACTCTGAATTTTCAATTTTATAAGGCACATGGACAAATAGGAAGCAGATTTATTTATTTCACTTAATTTGCCTGGTTTGGGTTATCATGCACACTATCATCATAAAAAGCTTTGTATCAAACTGCCCAACATAGCAACAGGCATCTTTTACCTGGCAGCAACTTCAGCAATGGCAGCTGTTCCATTTGTCCTCTCAGCAACACTAGGTTCTGACAGAGAAAGGATGGGGTGGGAGGGGAAACAATGTTATGTTTAGTCATAAAACATCACAATAAACTGCTTGTAAACCAAAATCAACCATAACTATATATAAAAATTCTGATGTGAGTACAGAGAAAGCAATTTCCAGGTCAGGCACTTTACCTTTGTAGAGGTAACTGATAGATCCTTAGATACAGTATGAACCCAGTTGGAGGACAAAAAGTATGCATGCTAGAAACTAAATTATCGGTATAAATGTATGATCATCTGTTCCCATATACAGCTAAATTCAGTTCCCATATACAGCTAAATTCTCACGTATTAGAGGTATGTTATAACATTTATATGGAGTCACCAACAAATTTGTAAATAAGAAGGTCTACTTTATGCAGCCAATAAGAACAAGTAAACTTTACAAATATCTTTATCTTCCTTTTGTTTGTGGCTGCAGCATTGGCTATATGTGCCCTTATATATTATTTCCATCTCATAATGCTAAATCCAGGCATCTATAATGTGGGAGTGTGTATATACCAAATCACCACCATGGATGCTTATAGATTTGCATGTCAACAGCAGTTCTATATTGAATTTTGTGCATTTTTTTGTAATTTATGTTTTCTAATAACATGGCTGGATAATTCACAAAATCAAGTTAAATGTTACAATTTACAAAGTGCCACCATATTGTATGTGATAGGTACACATGAAGCATTTTACTTAAAGGGGCAGTTCCACTAATTTTTTTTTCTGTATGTTGCCCATCTGTTTAATATATGTGAAATGCACTTGTTTTTAAAACTACTGTAGTTTTACATGGAAAATAATGTCACACTGCGTCTAAATTCAGTGACATCCAACAAGGATAGGCAGGCCTGTTCCTATAGCAACAGTAATCATTATATTCTACTTTAATTTCCATTTTTTGGACATGGGGAATGTTGAAGGTTAAAATGGATTCAATAGAGCAGTTTCTTTTTCTTTACACAAAACAGTACTTCACTAAACAAAATTATAAAAATAAATACATTTTAAAAAGACACTGTAGATGAAACTGCACACTAAAAACGAGTAAAAAAAATATAAAATATTGTCATCTAAGCTGGTGCTTTTAACACTTAACTGACTGGACATAATTTACATGTCAAGCAGTAAGAGAGCCATTTTGCATAGTCTGGACAGTGGTCTACCGCTGTGAGCTGAAGCAGCTAGTGTCAAGATGTGAACTTGTGACATTTACGTTCATAAGGTAGGACAGGAACATGCTATGGTTGTGCTAGTTAGGTTTGCTCATCAGATAAGCATTCTTACTTTCCAAGTTAAACTGTGGTGCTCCTTCACTCTCTTCATTTACAGGTGTTATGAGTTTCATTCTCAGGCACAGTTTCCCATCAGCATCAGAGGAAGGACCAGAATTTGCCCTCTCACTTTCATCCGACATATCGGTGGTAACCATGGCACTCTCAACAGTAACATCATTAGTTGCCATAGTGCTCTCAGCAGTGACATCACTGGTTGCTAAGGTACTGTCTGGACATCCTCCAATTACTGAAACAGCAGAAGTCCATGCATTTCAGGTGCAATAAAAAGAAACGTTAATAAATTAACAGTGTACCCTTTCTTAATGTCCACGTGTATATTTCCACAGCTAAATGTAGTATATAAAAGTAAAGATGGACAAAGAAATGCACTTACAACATTTACTATCAATAACCGGGTCAGTGCAAAATGTAGGGATATGTTTATTCATACTGACAACATCTAACCATTATGCACAGGAAACTGTTCTACCTACACAGCTCAACTGAATGCTAAGCATATGTTTAATTTTGTATATTTCTGCTCCATAGCTTTAAACAACTCTCTACTGCAAGGAAAATAAAAATTGCTCATCTTAGCAGCGCATTTCATGGCATTTTGAAGGTCTGAAATAGGCCAATACTGTATTTGAGCAAATATATAAAAAAGACTATCTACCCCCCCCCCCCCAACATTGGATATTAGTTAAGGAAAAAATGCAAAAACCTTAATATAAGACAACCCTATCCTTCATATGTAAACTTTTTCCATAATTAATTTTAAAAACATGATTGAAAATTAAAATAAACTCTTGTTGGAGGGGCAGGAGGATGTCACATGACCCCAGCATTCCATCATAGAAGCACACAGCCATCTAACGGCTGTCTGCGAGGAGGATCCCTGCAGCTCTGCAGTGGACCTGAAACTTAGTCCTATGCTATACCTGTAGACCTATAGGTATAGGACTTCTAACTTGAAGTAATCATACTTACAAATTGGAGTGCTGTGTCTCCGTGGGCCGTGCTTCAACTGGCCGACCATAGGTGGAGTAACGCTGCTTATTGTCTGTATCAAGTCCCCTTCTTTTGGCAAAGTGAAGTGAAATGGCATTTCTGCAATAAGCAAAGTCACAGAAGAAACCAAGTTGTATCAAAATGTTGCTTGCATTAAAGTAAAACAAAAAAAAAAAAAAGAATAAAAACATCAATTCTTTTAAACCAGGGCTTGAAAGAGGTATGTAGACCGTAGGAGACATAGGTCCATTCAGGAGTCAGCCTACTGTCACCCAGGATTAATGTCATCTAAACTGAGTCAAGTGAAAAGGGGTCTTTGTCATGATTAAAAAAAAAGTGAAAAATCTAAACATGTATTGGTTTGATATTTAACAAAATGCAATTAACACCTTCGCGACAATGGACGTGCCTGGAAAGTCCTGCGGTGAATCAAGCGGTTTTCGAGATCAACGATCGCGAAAACCGCTTTAACGGTGCTGGTCTATTGCCTCGACATCAAGGCAATAGCCAGCACCGAAATTTATTTTCTGGGGCACCCACGATCGCCCCACGGAGCGATCGTGGGAGCCATACTGACGGAGCAGCATGCTCCGTCAATATGGCTATGCCCTCTGGAGGTCTGAGCTTCGGAAGTGAAAGTAACTTCACTTCCGTCGCTCTGAATATGCTACTTGACTGCCCCTAGTGGTAGTTAAGTAGCATAGCAATGTAAAAAAAATTGAAATAAATATTTAATTAAATAAAAACTGGTTATATACTTAGATTAGCCTATAGGGTTAAAATTAAATTATTTTTAACATAAGGGATAGGGTTAAAATTAAATTAAAATATATTAAGGGATGGCATAAGGGTTAGAGTTGGGGATAAATTTAGTGTTAAGGTTAAATTTTGGGTTCGGGTTGGGGTCAAAAGGTCAATATAGGAAAAAAACATGCATATTTCTGAACTCGGGACAACATTTAGAAACTATTTAGACGGGGTCTTTTTTACTGATTGTATTTGATTAAATTATATTTTAGGTGAAAGTTAGAAAAAGTGTTTTTTTTTTTAATTTTTCATCATATTTTATGATTTTTTTGTAGTAAATTATATGATGAACATAATAGTTTCTAATGAAAGCCCTTCTTGTGACGATAAAAACCAACATATAATTTGTGTGGGTACAGTATGTGAGAAAGAAGAAAATTGCAGCTAAACACAAACACCCCAAAAATGTAAAAACAGCCATTGTCACCAAGGGAAAGTCAAGGTGAAAATGTCTTATCACTAAGGGGTTAATTGCAAAGTAACTCACATCATAGTATTTGCTAAGTGACCTCTTTCTCTGTGACTTAAAATTCAATTTCCTCATACATCACGACTCATTTGCTGACCAAATACTAAAAACCAAATGCATTTAAAAAGCAATCCGTGAAACTAAACATTGTTTACACTGTGAAAATAGAAAAAAAAAAAAGCTCTATCAAATCAGTAAGCAGAATTAGAAGCAATAGTGTTTTAGATGCGTCTGTGGTATCTCCCTGTTTATGACATCACCTATTGCCAGATATGCAAATTAACTACTTTTCAATGAGAAATGTGTAGACTAAAAACTTTTTTTTTTTCCCCTCACTTCCTTAGAAGAAGCAGTGGTTAAATAATGAGTGACCCAGACATTGCAGATTCACCTAGGCTCGTCTGCAGAGCAGATGTAGTTAAGGTTTCCTATGCTGATCCCATGAGGAAAAAAAAGCAGGGTCTCACTCTGCACTAGAGAGAGACCACCATCGCTAACCAGATGAGCCTCCCTGCTCCCCAGGGAAGCATGGCAGCTGCCAGTCAGAGAATAAACTATTGAAAGTTCATGGACTGTTTATCCTCATACTAGTGGATACTACATTTTTCACTTGCATCAGTGAAGAGTGTCCCTTTAATCGATGCATTTCACAATGGATAGATAATTGTTGATACTTTTTTTAAATTTTTTTATTCTTTAGACATCCAGTATAAAACAATGTTTAGGTTGCATGGTCCCTTTAACTATTCAAAACCCTGTGTGGATTTTTTTCAGTTCCCAGGAGTCGAAACATAAAATAGAAAGGAAGAACACAAACTGCAACCTGGGTATTAATCATGTACTTTCTCTTACCATTCGAGCTCTCGCACAGGCTGCGTGCACTTTGTTCTGCTGTTTTCTCCTGCAATTCTCCATCAGTGCCATGTGCTTCTTCTTCAGTAGTGTCCAATGTCAAATTAGCCACTTCCTTGGGAAACTCCGGCAGGAATGCTTTCTGGATGTTCTCCCCATCAAGCGATGTGTCCTGCAATTTTTGTGGTATCACTGCAGCCACGTTTCCCTCTAGGTCCCTATTCTGATCATTTAAATTTTGTACTAGATCACCCCCTGTTGCAAGTGTGAGTGAAGCTTTACTTTTCAACAGTGTCTCGTTAATCTCATTCTCACACTGCTTTTCGTGCTCAGGTACAGGGAACTCAGTCACCGGTATCTTTAGTTGCCTTTTTTGCCCACAGTCCGGCACATCCTCTGTAATGCTTGGAAATAAAGAATGTTTTTGTTGGCTATCATCTACAATCATTGACATATCTTCAGTCCCTTCAGCCAACGTAACATCAGGTTTCTCAGTCGGCAACCTGCTAAATTTCACAGCACTCTGTTGATTCAATTTCACATTCTCTGAGGCCTCACCTGCTGACAGTAGATTGCCTTCTAACTGCATGTTTAACCCATCAGTTTTTTTTCCCAGGAAAGTCTGATGGGATTCTTTTTGAATCTGAGATACAGACATAACTTCATCCACAGGATGAACGGAAATCAAGTTTTCCTCGAGTGGTTTCATTTTACATTCTTTTTTTTCATGAGGCAATTGTGGAATTTCTTTTTGCAAGACATCTACATCCATTATGTCTTCTGCATTGACATTAGGCTGGTCCGTTTCCAGGACAGGAATTTGAGACACATTCTGGTCTACTTTAACCAATTCAACACGGCTCTGAAAGTCTTTAACCATTTTCTCTTCGCCGCTCCCTGGCACATTATTCCCATGTGTTATATTTTCCCCTGGAGACAAAGCAGCAACATCTTCTACTTGGGCTGCAGTCTTCTCCAGTGGTAGCACAGGAATGATACAATCAGTTGCTTTAGGCACAGTACCATCAGACTTTCCTTCAAGATTATCCTCCAGGTCATTCAACTTAGGTTCCCCTCCAGTACTGCCTACACCGACCTCTTTCTCAGTCTGTCCAGATTGTTCCATCTTAGTCTCTTGCTCTACTGGCAAACTGTGACATATTTGTGCATCAATGTGTGTAGGAACAGCAGAAACATTCAGTGTTGTCTCTTTCAGGTGCTTTAGGTTAACATCTTCAATGACAATGCTGGACTCTTCAGAACCTTCCACCTTCTGGCTTTCCAAGCTAGGGTAAGCAAATTTTGGGGGTTGCAAGCAAAGCGGTTTTGATTCGTTCACCTTCGAAGTCGTACAGAATTCCAATTCCATTGCCTCCTCTTCTTCTAATTGTGAGGCTTCCATGTCGGCTTCGCACAAACGCTGTGTTTGTGTCTCTGACAGTGCAAGGTTCAGGTTAGCCCCATCTCCTAAGGACTTGCCGACCTCCAGGTCTTTATCACACTGCGTTTCAGGGACTTCTTCTACAGAAGACGAGCTATCTGATAGGCTTTCAACCGCCACGCTTACCTTCACTTCAGGTACATCTTGAGCTAAAATACTTAGAGAGTTATCTGAATTTAAGGATGTGTTTATGAGTACCTGGCTTTCAGATTCATTGGTAAGATCAATACAATCAGTGACTTGGTTCCCCTTTTCACCTTTGGGCAAAGGGTTATCAGATGCAAATTTTTCATTATAAATAGGAGATTCATCAATAACTTTCACTACAGATTTTGCACAACTTAGGTCTTTGTCTTCTTGGAGAGATAAGTTTACTGGAGCCAGACATTGCTCTGCATTACTAGAAAGTTGTCCTGACTGTTCCAGGACTTCAATCTGCGTGTCCCCGCTGTCATCTTTTGCACTGACACAGTCTGTTTCCATTAGCTCACTAGGTTCACTGGCAGACAGCAACAAATTACACTCTTCCCCTCTGTTTCCCTGGGAGATTGTAGAATTTAATTCTGTAACTTCTGGGTTAAGGTCTGGATCTTTACATTTTTCTATGCCCTTTGAGATAGCTGAAGGTTCTTTGTCCTCTTTAGATTCCTCAAGGCTTGGAGTTGGCATAAAAACATCCTGAATATAAAACAAAACAAAAAAACCCATTTGGTAAACATAAGTATAAACAACTTTTAAAATACATAACAGGTGAAGTTTTCCTTATGAATCGGGCTGTGGTAGCTATACTCCAGAGACTGTGTTGCTTATTGATATCTATATGTGGCTCACTTTTCTGGTCTCAGCATATGCACTTTAAGGACTGTTCGTGTTTATATTCAGTTGTTCACCATCATTCTAGGTGCAGTGGATTCTCTTTCTATGGCTGGCTCCTTGTCATCTTCCTGCCCTAAATTACCATCTTTGCACAGTTGATCCAATGCTAAACAGGATTTGTTGCTTGCTACAGAGCCAAGCGGACTGTCATATATCCCTTAAATGCTTATTTTTGCTTGCAGAGCTCTACCTGTCCATAGGGCTATTGCAGCCACAGCTGTGGACACACCACAGCCGATATATATCTGAGAGCACCCTGAAAGAGTGGCAGCAGCATTTGTCTGCTTACCCTCAGAGTGTTTACCTCCATTACCCTGCAGGATTTTTTTTGGTTTATACTTGTCTAGTCTTTATGTATTATATGTGTTGATTGTGTTATTGGGGTGTGTTTTGTGGTTCTCACTCCATGGTCCCCTATTCTTAGGATAATTAATAAACTTAAATTTTCTATTTTTGCATAATTTACATATAGCACTTGTTTCATGGTTCAGGAGTGCCCTCCTAAACAGACCCCCGTTTTGGATTGCTGTCTCTTCAGCTGTCTGGCAGTCTAGTTCTTCCCGATTTTTTGGGTCTGTAGGCACCCTCCCCCTGCTATATAATCATTTTTGTTAGCAAACAGGAGGGTGAGTTAACCCAGGACTTTTATAATTATTGTTGATGCCGGGTGGCATTGTGGTTTCACTCACAGGAGTACTTACGTGGGAAAACTCTGGCTGTGAAGGCACAACAAATGATCCTGGTACAAATGCTGGAGCAACAGGACATACTGGAGTTGAAGCCTGGGGTACGGACAACTGATGCTCCTTTGTGTCCATGGGTTCCTCTTCAAAGTTTTTAACTGCCTCTTCAGTATCTCTTGATTTTTCTTGTATGGAATGGACTATTTTAAAATCAAAATAATAATCAGTATATATTATACATTTGGTAGAGGCATTATGCCCCCCCCCCCCCCCCCAAAAAAAAATCTAAATACTAAACCAAGGAGCCAGGAGGTGATGCATCCACAGATTGGCATTGCCTGAATGTATTAATAACCACAGGTACCTGGTTATATTACAGATTTTAAAAAATATATATATTACAAAAGCTGCGTAACAGAAGCAGATGCAATACCCATCTAAATATCCAATATCTTTGCTACATGTATATGTTAACAAAACTATTTAAAATGTTTCTTTGTTTAATAGATCTTATTAAGAGTTATATTGCAGGAATATGTGAGGATTTAATTTCAACCAAGTCAGTTTTGCAGTGGATGTGTGGACCACGTTTCATCCGGTAGTTTGTGACTAAACTGCAGAAAATAATTTTTCATTAATGATCTTAATATTGCTTCACAAAAATTGAAGATTTATGCAAGGTAAACGAAAACAAATAATTAAAAACTTTTGGTTAAAGGTCCACTCCAGTTTTTTGCATGTGTGTTTGGTGAAGCATGCTACATGCAAACATGATCTAGAATACATGGTTTTTGGACAATTAAGCATGCTCCACTGCCTGACTTTTAAAAAAAAAAAAAAAACTCTGGAGAGTACAACTGTATGGCGAGATGTGCACATGCCCAGTGCTTCCCCTACATATGACTGGAGGAGCACAGAGTATACACAACAGTGACACCACACACAATGTGCGTGCAATTCACAATATGCAATGCATCCCCCCCCATGCTTCCTCATGGAGACATTGGCATGTACATTCCTAAACATCAATATAGGATCCCTCAAACTGGCTCCCAGGAAGTGCAGGTTAGGGAGGATCAGACCTGAGAAACAAAAATCCTGCACAAGGTAAATTTTCAAGAATGAGGTAGTTCAATTTTTGTTTTGTTTTAAATGTGTATTCAAGTTGGAATGGTCCTTTAAAAGATTTGAGAACTAATAGGTTCATAGAGAAGAGAAGCAGGCGTTCACCAAGATAGGAAAGGATTTACCTTCTCCTGCCTCCTGCTCTGTGGGGGAGCTGGGAATGATGATAGGGGTAGGTTGAATAACATCTGGGGAAGGAGAAGCCAGGTCTGAGGAACGTCTACACAAGGAGAGGAAAATACGTAGATACCAGTTACACTGATGTTAATTCCTTTTAAACTTCCATAGTTTATTGATGTGTTGCAATATCAACCACAGCACCAAAATTAGAAAACAAGGCAGCACCAATTAACTAAAAAAGTAGCTTACAGCACAACATTTTCCAGCTATACAGGGGAAAAAAAATTACAAGAAAAAAAAGGGAAGTCACGTCATGTATTTTGAGCAAAATCTAAAATTCAAGGTTAGTAAATTGGTTTTGGTATTTAAGCTTCTTTAAATAAGTGGTTTTTAACGGCTAATAGAAATGAAACTTATTTGAGCCATTTTAAAAAGTCACTGCTCTCACTAAAACTGCTTCCAATGTGCACCTTTCCAAAGTTTTTACACAGCATAACCAAAGACTGATGGGTGCCATTTGACAGACCTGCTCTTTGCTCAGGCACCTATAAGTGCCACTTATGGTGGAGGTTTCAACTGATCTGCACACAACCAATCACTGGGAGAAGAGGAGCAAAGGAGGGCTGGCAACTTTTACCCCAAGGTAACAATTTAGTGGCCTGTTTTGGAATATCATAAGCCTACTTGTAATTGTCCGAGACAGACTGGACATATATAGTGACAGACTGATACAGATTGGCAGGATAGATATGGTACACGGACTGGATGACAGACAAAACAATTGGAAAGTGTTACACACTAGGGCATTTAGAAGTGAAAACTGGTGTAGCTCCATCCCATTTAAGTAAGGTAGAGAATGGATCAGAGAGCAATTGCTACTCTGCCCCCCTTGCCAGCCCTCCCCTGATGATGAGCATTTCCTCCTAGCTGGAGGGGTGTTCAGCCTTCAAATTGGCATAACATGTGAGTTCTGTCTGATTAAACAGAGGGGATTTAGTCCCTGTTTAAGAGAATAAGGGGCGTATGAGTCCTTTCCCATGTCCGTTTTTGATATATGCATTGAATACTCCAACCTAATGGGCTTTAAACCTCTTGTGTAATGTTACCCCAGGGTTCGACAAACTCCAGCGACCTGGAAATTAAGCCTGGTGCCCGGTTGTCGTTACCCTCATGTTCCCATTTTCCATTGTCATTCAATTGTTGTTGTTTTTTGCAGCGCGAGGGGGGAAAGTCTGTGCAGATTGCAGACAGCAAGCTCCGCCCCCTCGCACAACATGTTTGTGAGTGCTGGGTGTCGTCACTTGACAACCCAGCACTCAGCCGCAAGAGCAACGAAGATCGGCTGCAGCACGAATGTCCCCCCTGCAAAGAGGTTAAGCAGCAAGGAGGGGGAACATTCGTGCTGCAGCCGATCTTCCTTGCTCTTTCAGCCGAGTGCTGGTTTGTCAAGTGATGACACCCAGCACTCACACAAGTTAAGAAAGGGGGAAAAAAAACTGTATGTGTGTGGTGTATATGTGTGTGGTGTATATGTCTGGTGTGTATGTGAAGTAGGTGCGTGTATGTGAATTGTGTGTGTGTGTGTGTGGGGGGGGTGTATATGTGAAGTGGGTTCGTGTGTGTGTGAACTGCGTGTATGTTTGCGTAAATGTTGCTGGCTCCTAAAATCAAATTAAAATTTGTCAAGCCCTGTTTTACCCCCCACTTGGTTTTGGTCCATGAGACCATTTAAGAAGCACCGTCTGTAACTTTTGTGCAAGCTTTTAAGGCTCCTAGTATTTGTTTGTTCTGTTGTACATGTCTACAGTACAGGACAGGCTTTCATTAAATAAAGATGAATGATAAATCTGCAAGGTTAGGATGAAGGTCAATGATATAGACATTGAAACAAATCCACTACCTTATGTTTTTTGTCTTTGATTTTTAATTACTAAAATAGAAATTCTTTTTTAACTCATTGCCAGGGTGCTGCTCGGTGCTTGAAAAGTGTCATATAGTCACTAGCTCCACAACATTTGCTTACAGACTTTTACGAATGCAACTACACAAATCATCTCCTTAAACAGACAAACTTTTTTTTTGTTAACCCTTGGGTTAAAAATTGTGTCTCTTGCCCCAAGTAAACCCTGCTCTTACTCATCAAAAACATTAAAATGTTCGGCAGTGGAAAAAAAACCAAAACATATTCTTTGCAGAGAAAGAGACAATTGTTTTTACATAGGATCAGCAAAGTGGACCTTAACTAGGTCTGTGCGCATGCTGATACAAACAGGCAATGCCTCAGCTCTGAGGCAGAGGCGAGCGTGAACCCAATCGTAAAGAATGTCGGATTTACTTTGCAGAAGAGGAACGCTATTTTTTTTTTTTTTTAAACCTTGGTTCTTCTAAGAAAAAATGATGTGTCCATATAAACATTGATGCAAGAGGTGAAACTAATCAGTAGCCTTAACCTGAAACAGGGTTGCAGTGACTGATCAGAATATGTACACAGTAACTTTCTAGTGCCATTTAATTGGATGCGTTAATCAGAAATCTCATTCCTACACAACAAAACTCCCAGTTGCAACATTGTGGCCAATAAAATTAGGTAAACTTTATCTTCTTTACGATATCAGCCAACACCATTTGCAAATTACGCTCCCTTGTAAATGTATTTACATTTGGTGCTGCACAGCTAAACCACAAAGAGAGGGACGTACTGAAAATGGGGTAGGATGTGGAAGGTAAAACATTTGCATACAGAAGGCATTTATTATTTTGTGGGTTTAACACTGGCACTGTAAACAATGGTTTTAAGTCAACCAATGCAAAAACATTCCTGATACTCCTTGTATCCCACTTCCTTCCTTGCATCAGGTTATTTGAGGGGTTTTTTCACTGTCATCACTTCTATTCACATTCCCACTAGCACCACATCTCCCTCGTGCATTACCTGAAAGGTTCCATACATTTTCAGTCAATATAGCGACATTTTACTGAGCAAAAAATATCAACTTCCCTGTTATGTGTCTTTGTACCCCACCCACACACGGTTGTCAACTGCAACAAGGAAACTTTAAAGAAGGCTAATTGTCAACAATAGCTCATATAGATTAGAACATAATATGTAAAGAATGACTCAGGAATACACCACTGAAAATGGAGACAGTTCTGATCCTTGGATTTTGGTTCAATAGGCCACAGTTTAATATTTAATAGCAATATTAAATATTGAAACAAAAAAAGTAATAATATTATTAAAAAATGTCTATCACCAGGGATGTTTTGCAAGTATGTCCTGAAACCACACAAGCAATGGAAAATAAAGGCCATAGAATCCAACCTGTTGTCACATTATTATTTTACATAAAGAAATTATAGAATATTTTTTCCACTGGATGTGATTGAACATAGTATTAAACCTTGGGAACAGCCATCAATAAAACAATATTAAAATCGTTACTTACTCTGAGATATGCTCCCTTGAAAAGCCAGAGTGCCCAGACAAATGCAGTAACTGCAAGGTATCTGCAGGTGTGGATACCAGTTTGGTCAGCAATTGACTACTTTGTGAGTCTGTATAGGAAATCGTGGAGAGAGCAAATGAATAAAATGTTACAGAATATTCCATAAAATGTATTTTGTTCCATCAAGAATTAAAGATAGCAAGTATAAAAATGGCTGATTTTACTAGATTAAAGGGCATTGTGGGACAGGAAATATATACGGGTTTATGTGGAAGTAAAAAGGTTCGGAGTGGGGCTCACAAATATTCTTTACCAGAAAACCTTTGCCTGGCTCCACCACTGATGCAAAAATACAGGTTACTTTAATGGTGATCTGAACACTTTACTTCTTTTAGAACACTATGTGAAAAGTAAAGTCAGTAGAGCATTTTTCCCAGACAAAAATCGCTAGACCTCACTTTCCCCACAAAAATGGCCAGTGCGCAGCAGGGACGTATCGTATCGGAGTGACAGGTGCGCTGCTAGTCTGGCGCACAATGTAGTTTATGTATTTCCAGGGGGTTTCTGTGCTCCAAACACACAGCACAAAAACCCTGGAAATACACAAAATACATCCGAGGGTCTGACGGCAGCAGCGAATTCAGGACCAGAGTTGCCATTTCGACCAGCACAAAAACTATACAAAAATTCTCCCGAATGTATTTTGGGCTTTTCCCGGGGTTTGCCTGCAGTCTGTTCGGAGCACACAAATCCTGGAATTATACAGCGTGGCTCTGTGCGATGCCCACCTAGCACACATGGAGCATGCACGCCTGGTGTGCATACCCCTTATAGATACATACACTGCTCAATACAACACTATCGATTTTGTAAAGAAACATAGAAAGTGTCGGGAGATAAGAACCATTTGGCCCAACTAATCTGCGCGAAGAGCAGTTTGACAGAAACCAACTTTATGTTCATGATTCAAGGAGAAATAGATGTATGTCTAACCTCAGCTACATAACATATATAATCTCAAATGTACATGCATTGCAGTGTCCAGCTCTAGTGACATCAAGGACTATGTCCCCAGAGTGGTTAAAAATTCACATCAAACACTAAAGGGTCTACACAATAAAGAGAATGGAGAAATGAATTTCAAACTTAAGGACAAAGTAGCAAAGTTGTAAAAAAATATCTAATTCCGCTGCTACATTGGTCTTAATTTGAAATACGCGTCTCAATTCCTAGCAATATTCTCTTTATTGAGAAGACCCTTAAGCACATCAGCATGTTTCTACATACAAAATCTATTCCTGACCTGTTACGTTAGCCTGTCCAAAAAGGTCTTCTTGAGTTGAAGCAATATCTGATGTATCCATATCTTCTGC